>CM055853.1:16108318-16785818 GCA_029490765.1 Euthynnus affinis | reverse complement strand
CATCTGTTCTTGTCTCCACAGTTCTTTGTCCCACATAAAGCCAAAGGAGCCGCAACCTGTTTCCAGAATCTTCCACTAGCGAGCATCAGCGGAGGGGCTCTGGTAATCTGGAAGAAGCAGGATTAAAAAAACAAACAAACTATCCTCACCCTGTTTTTCAACATATAGACTTTCTTTCCTTACGGCATTTTTTTTTTTTTTTTTTACTCTGCCAGGTTGCTGTTGTTCCTCAGATTTTAACTCTAGATATAACTGCCTGTTTCTTTTCATTTGTAGTCTTTTTATCACCGGAAGTGCAGCAACCCTGTACATCCTGACTGCATGATGACTTTTCTCTGGATGCTAGTAATCAGTATTAGTCTAAACACCTCACTTCCTGATCAACCGTTGACTGTTGAATGGTGAAGAGTTGAGAAATAACCAG
The DNA here is from genome assembly GCA_029490765.1 of Euthynnus affinis. Taxonomy (NCBI): domain Eukaryota; kingdom Metazoa; phylum Chordata; class Actinopteri; order Scombriformes; family Scombridae; genus Euthynnus; species Euthynnus affinis. The sequence continues at coordinate 16,785,394 of CM055853.1, read as the reverse complement.
GTTTTTTTTTATTATTATTATTTCCTTTGGCTTCATCAGCAGGCCTGAGTGAGGGAACTGCAGTCCGGTCTGTCTGTTTTTGTGCACGCATTTGCATCTGTGTACTTCACACTTGACGAGGAAAACAAATCCTGGCTGAATCTCTGGTGCCGGGCCGCGAATCCTGTTTTCCCTGTAGGGAAACCTTTGCTTTACTGGCATTCGTTTGATTTGATTGCATAGGATGTCTTGAGGTTCGAAACTCTGCTTGCTGAGGATCAAAGAGCAAACCCTTTAATTTTAAAATCCAAACCTGTCTTCGCATGTTGGTTTTGGGTTTATGCTCAATATTAGCTGTTAGCTGAATGTCGAAATGAAATATTTTGTATACGATGAAGTGAAATTGCACAGTTTTTGAGAGCTTTTTACTTTTTAAAATGAAAAAAGGGAAAAAGGGGAATGACTTAAAGTAATAGCTGGATGAACAAACATAAAAAGCATATTTTTGGATAAGGAGTTTGTTTTTAGTGAGATTAAGGACTTGCCAGTCGCCACTTTTGTGACCACATCGCAACATCATCTGTAAATGCTGTCCATTGACCTCTGAGCCCTCAAGTAGTGACCCCCCCCCCCCATCCCCAACGACTTTATCACTTCCCCGGGAGTTGTCATGTCTCCTGTATCACATTAGAAAATGACCTAGCTAGTCACATCAGTAGGTAGATGTGTAGTTAAGCTTTTAATATAAGTTGTGGGGTTTCTACCTGTCAAACCTTTTAACTGTTGTGTAATTTTTTTAGGGATCTTATGGTAGCACTTTAGTCTGTCAGTGACCTGGTCCTGTAGTAGTGGAATATGTACTGGATGTACTTTTAGAGTACGTCTCACTAGATTAGTGTTAGATGATGCTTAGAAGATTTAGCCAGTGGCGCAGAAAACAAGTATTGTTGTCATGCATCTTGTTGCATTTGTTTATTATTAGTCATCATGAGCATGACAATCTGTACACATAGTTGTTTAACAAGCTTAAAGGGGCATTCCACTGATTTTACACATTATACAAGCAGCTCACATGTCACGGGGAGTAAGAGTCGGCTCGTGAAAACTGTTTTATAATGTTTTCTGAGGCTCTGGAGTTTCAAAATGGAGAAAATGACCCCGGTGATGTCATCAAGGTCATCTTGAATTGGGTTACATTTAGAAAGGAAAGCCTGCCTATGACAAAATCAGAGAGTGCAGTTTTTAAGGATGTGGGTGTTTGCCAGGCAGGGTGGAGTAGACCAAAAAACATGTTATCACATTGCATTATGGGAATTATAGGAACCAGCTGTTGGAGCTTTCTCCATAGACTGGGCTAAAAGTCAGGGTATGCAAGTTTCTGCCTCATTGATTTTTGACCTTTCTTTTTTCTTTGTCATGTCACTTGCAAGTCTCCCAACTTCATGGAAATGCAATAATAAATCAGTGGAGCATCCCTTTAAAAAAAAAAAAAAAGAAAACAATGTAACATGTAACACCAATCTAGCACTGCTTGTCTGCCAAGTTGAAACACTGAAGTTCAGATCACCAGCCACTACAGGTGCGCCACACACTGTCTGATCAGGTCTAGTCTAGCTCTCAGGTACGATCATCAGTGTTAGCAGTTCGAAATCTTGTTTCCGAAAGGTACCGAGTCTTTGTTTGTTTCTGACGACATCTTAGCAGCTAGACTTGGATTTGCTGCACTTTTATCTTTTCACACTCTGGTAAAAAAAAAATAAAATGAAATAAATACCTGGACGAACAAATGGAGGTAATCTTGGTCACCTCTTGACTAAATCAGGGTAGCATTACAGTTGTTGATTTTGACATGATTTGTTGAAATGTAATGTCCTAGACTATGATTAGTAGTAGTGGTAATAGTAGTAGATGTAGTTGCTAGGTGTAGCTAAGGCAAAGACCTCTTTAGAAGCTGCAGTAGCACCTGCTTGTTGTAGCAGTCTAGTCTAGTAGCAGTCTAGTGATGGAAATCGATGCAGTTGTGACATTTAGCAGCAAACTAGTTCATTAGAAAATCAGTGGTTAATTTGTAGGTATAGGAGAGAATGTCTTGCTTCTCCTGTTTGATTACAGGTTTGTTGCAGATTTAAAGCGTGACTCGTGGCCAGAGAAAAGGGCGTAAGAGGAGGACAAGGGGTGTGATAAAGGTTTCGGATGTTGGGGAAGATTGCACAAAGGGATGCTAAAGTTTGAGGGGTCCATTTATTCTTTTATAAAGGAAGGCAAAAGCTCGTAGTGCTATGTTTAACTATGTCTATGTGAGCGTTGTCGTTTTGTCGGCTTTGAAAACATTCACAACCTAGCATGTGCTGCATGCACTTTACTGCTGCAAATACATTTCTCATGATGATTTAATTTGTTTGTTTACAGATGTATTACACTAAAGGGACAGATGCACATTACAATGAAATGCAGAAAAATCTCAAAGCATTAAATTTAAACTGTTAATCAGATAGAGCAGTAAAGATCAGTAGGCATGTGGCAGTGAAAACATCCCTCACTTGATTATAATCTGATATTTTAAAAACAAACCTCAATGAAAATGGTTTATAACACCAATTGTGTAAATTTATCTTGTTTTGTAATGAAATGGCAGTCAGCATGGAGGTCACTGAAGGATCTCGTCTCAGGCCAGAGCCTCTCATCTGGTCCTCATAGCAGACATATCAGTGTAACTACAGTTTAGAGATTTATATTTATATATGTAGAACTAAACAAGCAAGGGAAAAAAAGAGGCTGCCTTTGTAAATGCCTGAAAATTTTGTACATTAAACCAACTCCTTTTTGTTTTTAATGCAATATAATTCCCCAGTTTTGGGTTTTATGTTTACTGTCTCATGTGGTACTGCAGTATATTAACTTATTATGTAAATGTTTCTTTTGTAACCATATTATTGACTGTAATGGTACAAGTGTTTTGTGCCCGCATTGCATTGCAACTCATTTCAAATAAATTAATATGTGAAGACTTTTATGTGGTTTTGGGTCTCTGTGAGGTGTGTGTTTGTGTGTTGAGAGTAAACTGTGAGTGACATTCGTGTATCATCTTTTTTTTTAATTAGATTGTAGTACATGCATATCAAAAGGAAACATAAAACTGTCTAGAAAAGCCTCTGTGACCAAAACATCAACTTTTCATTAGCTAAGAAAAAGAGGCCTGTTGTTAGCTCTGAAAAAAGCATTTTAAAAATAAACTGATGAGTTTTATTATGGTTTATTAATCCCAAAAGAAGCAAGAAAGTATTTGATCCATAAAGGAATATTTTATCCATCCATTATCTAAAACATCTGACTCACCAAAATTGGAGATTCATTGTTTTCATTGGAGAGTTTTAATTAAAAAGACATATCGTCGTAAAACAAAATGAGTACTTAAATGGTCATTTTTTTTCACCTCCTACAATAAAAGCCTGACATATCTTATATTTTAACCAGTTTATAAATTCCACTCCTTATTTATAACTTGAATACATGAATATGAAAATATATCTTTATGCTTCTGTTATCCATTGATTTATTGTCAATGACCGTTTTCTTGAATACTGAGGGAAAACGTCTGCATTGCAGAAGATGAGGCCTGAATCTGGTTATGGGAAGTTGCCTCACTTCATCTTGCTACTCATCACATATATATCAACTGGATGAATACCACCATCTGATCACTAATGCACAGCATGGTTTAAATAAGCGTCTTTTTTTTCTCATTTTCTGTTTTGAACTGAGAGGACTACACCTCTCAGTTTTTACTGTAATGGCACTTGCAAGCTGCATCCATCAAATATGTTAAATTTCTGTAGGATTCACCAGACAAACAGTGCAAGTTTAGGACAGTTTTTGCTATTCCATTACTAAAAAAACATGAAAATTCATGTGAAGATGAATAAAAAGGTCGACAGTCATGAAGAGCTACAGGAAGCAAATAGGGAAATAAAGTACAACAATGCATGTTCTGCTGCGTCATCATATCTTTGGTTTCTCTTGTGTTTTTCTCAGTGCTGCTCTGAGTCTGTATTTGCTGATGAGAAGCTTTGGATGTCAAACACATCCGTTTATTTCTCTCAAAGCGCTTGCAGGTGCTTCCTCCTTCCTCTAAATATAAAAAAATGTCAGGGCAGTAACATTTTCCCTTTCCTGTCTTCTGTTTGCCACCGTTATTCCAATGGCTTTGTCATAATGTTATGTTTGCTGCTCTTCATTCTTGGTTGTAGAAGAAGAAGAAAAGTCTTCCGCTGTGGCTGATATCAACTTTTAACAGTGACACTTTAACTGCTCGAGGTTGCAGACAAAACAAGGTGAATTTTATGTGAGCACGAGCCCTCGCTTGTCAAAATGTTAAACATCCGGGGTGAGTGTATTGTCAGGTTGAAAGGTCATCCTCAGGTCACAGGTTGGTGTCAGTGAACATGGTGTGCTCCTTCCTCACGGTGCTGAAGCCTTTGATGGTGTCGACGAATTCCTCATCGTCCATAAACTATATAAGAGAAGAACGCGGGCTGTTAAATGGAGACCTTTTTTAAAGTCACTTTGAAGTGTTTTTGCTCCCTCAAATATTTGATGTTGGACTGCCCTAGAAATTGTTAAATTCACATTTAAGTGTTTTTAATTAGCCTTAAAGAGACAGTTCCCTCCAGAATCAAAAATCCATATTTTTCCTTGAAGATAGTAAGAAAAAAGTTCCAACATGAAACTGCTCACAACAAAGTATGCTCTAGGATTTCTAGAAAGAGACATTGCTTTTGAGTTTTTCAAATGTAGTTTTTGGCACTTTGAGCACCAAAAGCTGAGTGCCATCAAGTTCTTTTGTACTTGAGAGGGGGCAGACATCTCTATGAGCAATATCTCCAATACTTGGCAACGATATAGATGGATAAATAGCACTACGGGTAAGAGGAAAAATGTGGATTTATATATTTTTTATTGTTAATTACTTTGAGCTTCAGAATTTCCCTATTTAAAATGACTTTAGCATAAGTGGTTTTAACTATAACCCACAAGTAATTAACATTAGTGTTAGCTTGTTGTCCTTTTCTGTTATTAGTAGCTAGGCTAAAAGGATGTGCATCCTACAAAACTGGGAATAAACAGCCTTTTTACAAACATTTTGCTGTTCAATATTGCTATTAAATGCTATATACTGCTAATATGTGTCATTCAATTATACTTCTAGTTACTAACTGCGGGCTGTTTGATCATAAACATAGAAACCAAAGCAGATCATTACTGGTAACAACTTAGTTTAGTGTGAGCATTAACATATACACTCTGCTCCCTCAAAAACATTGATTTCATGGCACCCCTGTGTGTCAATGTGTAGTTTTTCCACCTACGTGTTAGTATATTGGTGTACAGCTGTGAAAAATGTGTGTCATGCTCGTGTTTGATGCTATCGAGGCACAAGTTCATAAAATAAAAAAATCTTTTCTCTAAGACTAGAAGTATTACAAAATGCTATGAAACAACCAGGCGACATATAGTTCATCTCATCAGTGAACAGGCTCAGCATACGTTTTTGGGGTCTCTCACCATCCCACTGTCATGGCCTGAAATATTTGGGTCCCACGCTTCATCGTCTCCTGTCAGCGACTTCCCATCCATCACCTGGCTGACGCTGCGCCTCAGGGAGTTCACACTTAGGATCCCTGGTTCACCCTGTGGAGGGACTTCATCAGTGGGCTCACATTTAGTCTCCAGCACGTCCTAGTGGGAATGAAAAAAGACCCAATATATTCTATATCATGAGTATGGACAGAGAAAAAATATTATGTGTGCTTGAGGAGGCTTTGATTTTTACCTCTATCTTCATGGTGAAGCCCTTGAGAGTTACACTGGTGGAGACGCCAGTTGTGTCAGGCACAGTGTCAAACTGAAAAGGAGAGTTTGGATAATGTGCAGTGTTCTGTTTATACATACTGTCCTCACTGGCGAAATTGATGAGATATTTATTTTTCACTATAATTAGCATTTCTTTATTTCTTGATTTCATTTATTAGTCTCATCCGGTTGTTTAGTGAGAATTATGAGGCTCATAGACCATTAATTTGACTGAAACTATCCAACAACATGTTCCCTAATCAAATGATATTTTGGCTTGTCATCTTAAGAAAAGCACAGATGTTACTGGTAAGATTGACGATGGCTCTGTCTGCTTTCTCACCAAGATGGAGTTGCTGTGTGGGTAAACAGCCATGGGGCTCCTCTTCTGCATGGGCAGGGCCACCAGTGGGGGTCTCTCTCTGGCGAAGGGGGGTTTGTTCAAAGCCTAGTGCAGGACGATGGGAGGAAAAGAGAATATAGTTGATATTTCATTACAAAAAGAGAAGAAGAGGTGGAATTTTAAAGGTCTTTAACATTCACACACTGCAACTGACCTGTGATGATGGGATCATTTCCTGGCTCCCCCTTGACAGACTTTATAACACAAAATAACAGAGCGCTGTCTCTTACCTTATGAAGCATGACCCCTAAAATGATGGCCAGCAGTAGCAGGGCGATGCCTGCCATCACTACGATGAACCACAGCTCCCGGTAAACTGGGTGGTCTCCCTGGCCTCCCTCTGCCCGCTCACCGCCCACTCCTCCACCTCCTCCTCCTCCAGGAGGAGTGGGGCTCTGTGAATCTAGGGGGAAGAATAGACTCAAAAATATCATGCAACTTTTTTGTTTTTGTCACGACCCATTTTTTAAATAGTAGTAATAAGTAAAAATAAGAAATAATCATCCACTCATTAAAATATTGTTGTTTTTGTGATTTAAAGTTTCTATATGTCAAATCCTCTGTACTCTACCTATACAGACTTCTACAGAAGTTTACACTTTGCATTGTTTGAGTAAGAAAGGTGATCACACATGTACTGCAGAGGAGATAACACTGTAACTGGAGACATACTTGCTTGCATGGCCTAGTTTCTAGCTTGCAGATATCACCACAGCCCATAATCAGCCACTCTTATCTATTTATATTTCTTCAGACTGAAAGTCTTAAATATGTCAAGTCTCTAGATGTATATTAGTGGATTACACAGTATATTGTTAGGCTGTGATGCTGGTTAATGAGTATAACAGTAGTACTCTTTTATGCTCCTCTCCAGTATTTTTTCCAGGAAAATGTCTCTTTGAGCCAAGTAGAAACCTGTTTGTGCTTTCAGTGAAGTAGGTTTTGCAAACTGACATAACTAACTTTATATCCAGGAAGGGGCTGATGAAAAAAAAGAAGTGTGTCCACTCAGAGACTCACCAGTGCTGCTGTCCGTGGTTCGGCCTGTGGTGGGGGTTCTGGCAGCCCCTCGCTGTGAGATACATCGATCAGAAGGGCAAAGACCTGCTGGGCGTTTAGGATCACACCTGTCGCCCCATCAATATTTTACACCTGATACTTTTACTTGCTGACTTTGTCTCTTCAAAAGCACGCAGATACAGCAAAATGTAGAGCTGTCAAAACAGAATATAATAGTATTTCCTAGAGAACATGACATGTAGCATGTAGTATCTGAGCCATAACAGCCTCGAACAAACTGCATGTGCGTTCCTCTAACCCTCCGAATCTCCCATCAACCTTTGCTTTTCTTCAGCAGTGCCATGGTAACAGCCGAGTGTCACATTTCAGTTTACCTGAAGAGGCCATATCACCCATCTGATCTGCAGGTGAACTGCGTGTGTCCTTTCTTATAAGAATATGAGCCTCATACTGTATGTAAATATGTAATAAAATCAACTGATGATGTGTGAACTCCACCAGTGAAAAGACATGTGCTGAGTTGTCTATATAAAATGTTATAAATCATGATAGTAGCATGACATTTGCAAAGGGTGGGATTACAGTGTGTTATAATAAGAAATGAACCTAAGTATGTTAGGAAGCATCTGACCTGTTGAAGTGTCCTTGAGCAACACACAGTCTCATCTTCCACTGCAAGTAAGTGTGTGTGTGAACAGAGGATCTCTCCACATGAATTCATAAAGTGTCACATTTTAGTTATTGCTATATTTCAAACAGAGGCATCATTTGAGTTTTTATGTCCTGCCATCATGATAAATGTCACAGAACGGCATAGCAGCATGGCTCTGTCTCCTGTCTGTGTGTTGACACTTTTATGAACACAGTCATAATCTCAACAACAGAACAAAATGTAAACTTATCACGTAAGACACAGACCACTATGGCTAAGTGCTCCACTTTAAGAGTTTATGTGAATTTTTTGTCTGCATACAAAACAGAAAAAGATGTGATTTAACGAAGGCTATGGGCAGAAATGCTGTGTATTTGTTCCTCTGACTGTGACCTTCTAATATGTGAAGACTGCTACAAATACTATCTGATTGGTAATGATTAATTATCTTAATTACCTCATTAGCTAAATCAGTCATCTCATAATGAGAGACTGTAGGACATTCTCTTTTCTTTCAACAATGACTTTGAAGCTATATATTTATAAGCTTTTATGTTTTATTCATATGACAAGTGTCTAAATCCACATGTAATGACCAATATGGATCCACTTCCAATAATACTGCAGTATATGTCAGCCCTGCTGACATTGCTGGAGGTTATGTATACATGGAAATATCTATGGCCCTTAAAGTGTTTAATTGAATGCCCTGTTTTTAGCCTGATAGATCAGAATTTGAATTTGACAGTTATATACACATCACCAGTCAAAAGTTTTAGAAAACCTACATTTTTCCATTTTCCATTCTTTATTGAAATTTAAGCAGTTCAACTCTGAGTAAACCTGAAAGGTACAAAGGTAAGTAGTAAACTGTCAGAGGTCAAACAAAACAAACAAACCATTTAGATTACCAAAAACTAAGAACTTTATGAACAATATTTATTATCCATTGTAGAAAGAATGCATATTTGACTGTTATATCTACAGAAACTGGCTAATTTGATAAGCTGCAAACTTATATTAAGTTTGATTGTTTTTGTTTAGACAGAAACAAAAAGATTTTTTCCTTCAAATTCCAGTTGTTTGTACATTGAGACATTTTGTAAATTTCAATAAAAACTGTAAAAATAGAGGTGTTCTAAAACCTTTCACCAGTAGTGTGTTTATTTAAAAGTAATGGATGAGATCTGACCTTTGACCCTTGACAAAACTCAGGTAACAAATTAACTTTTATGGTAGATGTTCCTTTCAAGTGCCCTCTTCTCTCTCTTCTCTCTCACTTACCAAAGATTTTTTCACCTTGTATGGGCTTCGACTGTCTCTGAGAATAGCATGACCTCATTGTCCAAACCAGCACATACATGGTGTTCCTTGCAGTGTGCTGTAAGACCACATGATGGCACTAAGCAGCTGCTGCATGTTGTGTTGTAGCAGGCAGTGTCCAGTACAATCAAGTCGACAGCATCAGAGAGGGAAACGTCTTTTATTCGTCAGCTGCAGTGCTCCTCCAGGTTACTGTTGCGCTACTGTCATGCTAAGACCGTAAACAGCTGCACATGCATTCATGCTCAAAAATACACACATATATCTGACACCAACTTAACACTATCGTCTTTCCTACTGAAGACACTGAGCTGATGACCCTGATGTGCAAAACTTTCTCCACATTGTCCTCATGTGACCTCCAACTGTACACGTACAGTTGTCCGTCTGCTGCGGGGGAGTGATTGGGAATGACAGGCAAGAGGTAGAGCAGCAGCTTTAGTAACATTTTGTCAGGGTGTTCATGGAAGCGCCGCAGGAAGGCATAAAACTTTTAAATGTGCAAGCAGCTCGTGCGGAATCCTGGGATGAATTGAGGGGGTTGGATCAAAACCAGTTCCAAACATTTCTTCTTTGCCCTGAAAGTTGATAAATTAAACATGATTCTCCATGTTGTGCTGGACAATGGACAATGTTTTATTTCAGTCTCATCATAAATTTCTCAGACTCCTGATCCAGTGAGGGAACGTTTTCTCCAGAAGCAACAATCTCCTTTCTGAAAAGTATATGATAAATAAAGTTTATTTTTTTGACTCTTTTTTTAGGATGAAAGAAAAACAGTTTACCGGGAGAAAAACACACTTTTGTGGATTCAGGAAATCAGGAAGTCAGATTCATTGAAGGCTACAAGATGAAGTCCTGTGGAGTCATTTGAATGCAACAAAAAGACGAAACCTGGATGAAAACTACATTTTCTGCACAATCATACAAAAACAAGTGATTATTCAATACATTCTTTGAATCTAGTCCCCTGCTCTGGACATTATAGCTCTGCATAAGAAGGGCCCCTCAACATTAACTAACAGCTCATTTGATTTATTTTTACAGATGAGGTCTCCTCCGTCTAATACCCTAATCAGCATTCATACCTTGCCGTGATGATTCGGGACAATGCTTTTTTATTGAGGAAGTGATCTCACCCTTGAGTGCCAGAATCAGCCTTTTTTACAGCCCATCTCCTCGGGGCCTCATCCATCACCAAAGTGCCTGGGCGACACGGCCGCTAGACACATACTAACTCATTTAAGGAGAGGGACATACGGGGATATATCACTCAAGATCACTAACTCACTTACTGACGGCTGATGTGCTGAAAAATCTCCGGCTTGCTCCAAATCCCTGGTGTGCGATCCATGAGTGTTAACCACACGTAAATAGGCAGATTATTTAGCTTCTGCTGACAGATAAGGAGGGATAAAGGACAAATGGATTCACTTCAATTTTGCTTTGTCTTTCTATCTCTCCATCCGTCTTTATCCCTTACAGTCTGTTTTCCTGGCTCCCCTCTTCTTCTCTCCTCTTCTAACTCTCATAGAACAAATTCACAAAATAGTAAAATGATATTCATTTGACTGTAACTGACATATTTACATAACTCTGTCCACTCAGATAACACTAAAAATGGAAGACAGCCAAATGTAATATAGAATTTCTTTGGCATTGTGCATATAAATAACATCACATGCTTCATGTTACAGAGCCAGTCGTGTCTGATTGCCACTGAAAGCTGTGTCCCTCCAGTTAATACTTCCTTTATCGACTGTAAACTCAATCAAAAACCATGTAATCCCAACACGATATGTGTTTGTGCAATCACCAGGCTAATAAAGGCAGAGCATCGCTCATCACAGACATGGGTGCAAATTACATTTTCAAAAGAAGAGGCGTAAAACATGGTGTTGTTACTGATGAAACTGTAAGAGATTTTAACAACACTCTATTTTAACCACCTTCTATTTAGCATTTATAAGAAATATACTGTGTAAACAATTGGAAAATGTTTTTTAAAGACAATATAATGTAGTTGTAAGTTGATATAAGGTCACATTTTATGTATTTAGAAGTGATGTATTTTTCAAAGTGTATTAAGAGATAATAGATGATACTAGTGCTATAAGTACTTATTATACTTCTATTTTAATTATTATTTATCTATAAATACAACTTCATGCTCCATAACAACAGGGATCAGTCCAAGGCAACAAAATGCTGCTGAAAGCCTCAGAAGAAATCTCGTAAGTAGACATTGAATTAATAATGTTTTGTCAAACTATTATTTATGAACCTTCAGGCTCAACATGTCTTCTTATCAAACTATTATTACCTGTCGCCAAAAACTATAAATATATGAGGAGGAGGAGGAGTCTGTGTTTCTCAGGACCACTGTATGATGAAGGGATGAGTCGGCTGCTTCGGCCTCCATCAGCCTCAACGAGCATCAGATGACCAGCGCTCCCCGGAGCCACTGTTAGACTTCATTACAGTACGGCTGTTAATTATAAATCTCCATCCAACTGGGCTCTGATGGCCTATATGTGCCTAACTTGGAAACGACAGTCCATTGTTGGACAGTGCAGAATAGACTTCACTCACTTACCAGCTCTTAATGAATTTGTTTCAGAGTGTTATTCTCTTCACTGAGAAAGACGACACTGAGATGATATGAGCTTTGCATTGAGGGGATCATCTTTATTGCCCAAAGAATCCACCTGAGAATGAAATAGCACGGCACAGCTCATCCAAACAAAGCTCATCTGCATCTTTAAACATCTCCGTTGGCATAAGACATGACGTATATATACATCAAAACATACATTTAAACCGTCATATTGCTGCCACATCTCGTCATTTAGTCACAAAAATATGCACACATTAGTGTCACAGTACCTTGCGTTATTAAGGAGTAAAATAAGGAGCAAGATTTTTTTTATTTATTTATTGTACTGAGATTCCTTCCAGAGTTTAATCCCTTCATTTAATGTGTGCAACAAATTTCAGATATAACTATTCTTCACACAAAACACACTAACAGATTAACAAAGGGCCATCACCAGTATCCCCAAACGTTATGGCTAAAAGGAAAAAAGTAGTGCACAAATTTCATCCTACACATAGACTTCTACCATAGAAAGGACATCAAGCGCCTCCCTACTCCAGATTATACAGTATGGCAGCCATTTTACATAGTTAAAGTTATATCTATGGGTCTACATAACTCTACAACATTATGATCTTCAAGTACGTACTCCACTTATAATCACGTTGTCTTGAATTTCATGATATGGTATAGGTATCAGTGCTGTAAGTGTAGCAGAGAAGCTAGTAAAAAATTATCTTACAATTTAAAAATCTTCTTAAAAATTATTATCCACTGTAATTGCTTGAATCTACTCTTCATTAATGCCACATTAGTAAATAAAAAAACAGCAAAACAACAGAAATAAATATCACTTTGTTGTCATACAGTTGTATCATGTTAAGTATTCTTTCCCTGAAATTTTCTGCTAAAATAAGGAGGCCGGTTATTGTTTAATGAGATTATCTCTTCCCTTATATATATATATATGAATGTTTCCCATGTAGTGAATAGATAGATAGATTTTTTTTTTTTTTTTTTTTTTTGCGATACACAACAGAGCAGGGATGCAGGTTTATGTGAATGTCTTACAGGCCACATTATATTATTGTGGACATTTGCTGGTATTTTAAAAGTATGAGTCTTTACTCTTTGGCAAGACTTACCTCTTAGGACACATTTACTGTACCTTCTCTATACAAAAAGGACAAATAAAATAAAAACCATAGAAGGCTCTCTAAATGCACTAGAATGCATATTAACAGGCTTCGAGATGGAGATTATCCACGAGGATCTTCAAGTATCAGGTGGTCGTTTGACAAAAGAAGCTCTACATTTGGCATGTAACTGTAAATATCTCTAGAAGGCGATCCTTCTGCTTTTGCGCTGTCTGGTCATCCATCTTCAACGTTTGAAGTGGGCCAACGCACTTATGTCAGTGTCACAAACATCTTTGTCGCCGGACACTAAATGCATTTCATTCACTTCCATTCAAACTTTCATTGGAAGGAGGACAGGTGTGGCTCTAAACATGTTCCAACTGCTTGCCTATAGAATATACTTTCCCAGCGTTTGCAAAGTCAAAACTTTATTGTCAAATGCAAGCTGAAATGGACAAATACATGGTGTCAAACCCCACCGTTACCCGTTATCCTTCACTTCCTCTCATCCTAACCGCTGCGCCGGCGGTTTAGGACGATTCTAATGGCTGTCTGTGTTCAGTTCATGCTTTAGCCTCCAGCAGTTCGAGGAACAGTTTGTGCATAGGCACACGGCCGTCCTGTTTGATGCTGCAGAAGTGCTGGACAGCACGAGCAGCCGTCTGACGGAGGAGAGGAAGGGTCATGATCAGTTTGCCAGCTCGCCGAGGGTCCTCTGGATGGTGTTTGACCTCGTAGTCCTGTAAGGCCCCGTGAAGGACATCCTGGAGTCTCTGAACTGCCTCTGAGTCTTCAATTTGCATGGAGTCTATTAGAAGAAGGAGAATTGAGGGATTGAAGATGAAGACCTGAAGATAAATACAAACGAAAAAATGTGCAGATACAGATCCAAAGAGTAATCTCTATAACTTTGTACCTGAGTTAGCGAGAGCGATAGCTTTGAGGACCACAAACTCCTCCTTCTCCAATCCCATGGCCTTGTACTTCTTCACCAGCTGCAGGATGGCGTTGTTGAGGTCGAGCAGCCCTGCCAACTTTGATTGCTCTTCATCCATGATGTAGTCCTCGGCGTACACCAGCTTGTCCTCCAACGCCAGTGAGCGGAACACCACTCGCAGGATCAAAATCTCCATCCAGCCGCTCTGCAGGAGACTCATCTGGTCAGCCAGCGAGAGCGAGGGGAAGCCTGGAAACACAGGAGGATAAAAATGGACCAGTTACAGACACTGCGGCTAGTATTCTTTTTTTTAGATAAAATTACGCTGCCTGAGGAAGAGTTCCAAGCTGGAACACATTGCAATCCAGAGTGGCAGCTTGTCCGAGCCTTTTTTGTGTTCTCCATTAAGTGCCTCTATTTGTGCACATACTGAGCATATTGAATTCTCACACTTCTCAGCATTCAGTGGCTCACTTTCTTCTTTGTGTTTTTGCTGACCCATTTGCAAAACCTCCTTCTACTGCTCGCTTGTTTTTGTGTGTGTGTATTATTTTAAATAGAATGCCCTCATAGCCTGAGAGATGATGTTGTTTTTCTCTGTAAAGCTGCTATAATTAAAGTCCCTCTCCTCTCAAAAATGTTCTGCTTTTTGTTACTTCAGTTGGATATTAGAGTTTCACTGTGTAGAATGATGTATATGCAGAGTTTGACAATTGAAGGTTCATCTGCTGAAACAGGATAGTGCTCAACTTAAATCTGAGTGTAAGGCGTGTACGTACGTGCATGATTTGTGCCATCACGACTAGTTTGGAGCCAATTGTGGTCTAGTATACGACCCTACCCTAAATATGATGTGGAAACCTGAAGCCTCCAGTGCACAAACGCTGAGAATGGACTTTACAGTGAAGTAGGAGCGACAGAACTCCTCATAGTGCTCCCTGAACCTGCTACTTCTATCACAAGTAGTGACTTCCAACAGTTCCCAGCATGCTTCAGAACACGCCTGATATTAGTAGACTCAGCACATCTAGAAAGCAAAAATTGTTTTTGCTGTTCTGTATTAGCTGTGTCCCTTATTTCAAACACAGTTTTATGATTGAACTCTTGTCTAATGGTCACTCATATCTGTTCACTGTTGATCCGTAAGGAAATTCCATTTACAGCGCTTCGCTAGCGTGTTGTGCTACATATCACAACCTCTTGACTTTGTACAACATTGTTAATTTCTCAAAGAACTTCAGCACAAAGTCAAGTGGTTGTGATATTGTTACACGGAACTACTCGACGGAGACTGAAAAGGTTATCACGGTTATTAATCTTTGGAGCCGTTTCTACATAAACTATTGTGACTGTAATCTTCATGGTGAAGGAACACATGTCACCCAGCACAACAGTGTGGCTCATTGACGTGTTTTTAATAGTTTTTGGATGACAACGGAGGTCTACAGCACAGAGGAATATGATATGTTAGGATTAGGATACATACACAGTACTTATAAGTAGGATCTGCACATGACATTTGTTGACAAGAAAAATATAGAAAATCGCCTTTAAGGAAACCTGGTGACATGTTTAAACAGTGGATGATGGGCTATAGGTGCCTTTAATATCTTCGATAATACAGTTTCTTTTTTTTTTACAGCAGAATGATTCACTCATAAGCAGGTCACACTGCAAAGGGCATAACAAAGGACAGAGGGAGTGAATAGGTGGTGAATTTAATTACACTCTGTGGGACACACCCACTTTGATTGAGAATTACACCCCACAGGAGCATGATTAAACCCGCTCACGTCTCCTGCATAAACCTGCATACACACACTCACACACACGTTTACTGTAATTAAAGAGATGATTTTACAGAGCGAGAGGAGGAGGGGAAGGTGTTTGTATTTTTGACACCATCAGTGATTGTTATCAGGATCCACTGCTCTTTACAATCACTGTGGGGACGTCAGTGGCGCCCATTTCCCCACTATCGCTCCCTGATTGATTGGAAACGCTGTCTGTGCACAATTTCATTGGCCGATAGGGATCAGTATTCTGGCACTAGACCATCGATCAGGTATAGAGACCTGTGTGAGTGTGTGATGAAATCTCAGGCAATATATTGATAGATTTTAAGGACAAGTCAAACCTTCAATAAAGAGAAAAGACCTAGTTGTAAAGGGACAAATGGGTTTTTCCACATCAAAGGGCACTGAGGGCATTAGGGAGTGTTGACATAAAGGGAGAATTGTCTTGGCAGAGTTAGTTGTATCATATCAACAGTAACAGTCACACCATAGTTGCTCACACAAACACACACACACACACACACACACTTGATAGCCAACTTGCAGTAGACTCAAAAAAAGGCCAAAAGCAAAGAGGGCAGTTGGTCTTTAGCCAGCTCATCTGCCAGTCTGGCCCCTCAGACTTCAGACCACATCACTGTCAATCTGCCTGATAAGAGCAGACACAGAGAAGGGGGGAGCAGCCAGGACAGTAGCCCCATGACACTCACCTCCCCCTGGGCAAAGAACTCAGATGGCCCGGGCCACTTTGCCCAGGACCCTAGTTCTCCCAGCAATGAGGGCCGTGTGGCCTGCCACTCATCCAGAGCAGATGTGACATGGCCATTACGCTGCTAGGAACAAGCAGTCTTTTTTATACATCCCTTTTCTATTTGTATGTGTCTTTTTTCTTTGTTTTTTGGTTGGGTTTTTTTTTGTATCCCAGTGGCCAAGCTGTCTTGGTGTCTTTTACCTCTTCAACCTTGAATGATGCTATTGTCCCTTTCTTTCATTTTGTCTTCTGTCATTTCATTTTAAATCACTCTAATGTTTTTTCTCAATTACTTTTCTTCCCCTCGTTCATCTGTCTGTTTTCTCCTTTTCTGTCTCTGCCTCTGTGTTTCTCTTTCAGTTTTTATATAATAAAACAGAAACTGTGTGCTCAGTTATGATAGCCCAAATTTACTCAGCCTTTACTCTCACTAGAAGTTGAAAATGTTTTAAGTGATACATGTGCCACAAACTTACACTTTATTTTCATCATTGATTAATGCAATCATATATTTTGTTAAATAATGAAGCATTTAGTCTACAGAATGTAACAAGTAAATAAATGCTCATCAGATGTGAGGCTATCTGAGCAGAAAATAAATAGTGAAAATTCCTGACATAGTCTGACAAGAAATGCAACCAAAAATAATGATAACAAAAAGAGACAAAGAAGATTAAGAGTCTCTAATCTTGCTAGCAGCTCTGTGAGGCTGGATTTAGGCATAACTTAGAGCTAAAAGCTAATGCTAACATGCTCACAATGACAAGCTAACACTCTGATTTTTTAGCAGGTAACGTTTCCCAAGTTTAGCGTATTTTAGTTCAGCCTGTCATCTTAAATTCTTTCCATACATTTAAGCTGCCTGTTCATTCGCTTCAACTTATCTGATGTGAGAGCACCTTTTTGTTGCATTTTATCTTATTATTTGTGACATTTACAAAAGTTTGAGTAGAATTAGCTTGACAGCTGAAATGAAAATGAAAACATGGCTTTCTGGCTCTCACAGCCAAACCCTCCACTGGCAAAGGGCTACAAATACACCCATCAGTTGGAGTCCATCTGTCTCGTGCGTTGACAGCGAAGAGCCGACAACGGGAGAAAGAGACAGACAGTAACAGCCCCGGGGGGAGGTAATGTTCTTCTTCCTTTTCTAACAGAACAATGGAAATGCTGATGAGGGACACCAAACACCAACACACACACTCAAATGGCTGCTTCATGTCCACTTTGTAGGAAGAAATGCAGGGACAAATATAGTAGAGAGATACAAGCACACACACACACCTGCTTTGTTTGTATTGTAAGCATTTCAGAGACAAGACATCAACAAAAAACCCAGGTGTTCCCTGGTGATGTTTTGGGTGTGGATAACCACGGCTGATAAAGCAGGCAGGGCTTCAGTTAGAGGAAAAAAGATGATAAGAAGAAGAGAAAGAAAAGAAATCTTGGTCTTAAAAATAATAGTTTGACTTAGTCTTAAAGTAAGATGATGATGCCTTTAGTAGACTCATCACTGCTGCAGCCTGTATATACAGAGAAACTAATTATTAATTTCATTATCAATTAATATATTAACTCCATTTAACCATTTAAAATCCAATTTCCCCATCATACTTTCATGTAAAACTGCAGGACTTTTGTCTCTCCCTTCTGGCAGTGGGAATTATTACACAAACACTGTCACCATCATCGACGCAGACCACCCCTGACACTTTTTACATCCCCGCCCTGGTGACGCCATGTCATTGGGGCGCACTAAAGACAGTCCGCCCTGTTGGACAGTTGCAAACGAATCATTGCTGGTTGATGTAACTACCTGCGTGCCAGTGTGGGAAAGTCGCCACAGACACCAGATTTAAAAACTCTGGTATACTGCGATGGCGATGATAGGCTTAATCAGCTTTGTGTGAACTCATTTGGCAAGGGTTTGAATGTAACTGACATTCATTTATATGTAAAGGTCCCCTGTCCTGCTTTAAATAAGGGGTTGACAAGGTTAAAAAAAAACACATCGTACTCTATGCTGTATGATAGAATCACATATACTGTCATATTTTTCATGGCTGCATCATTTCATCAAATGGAAATGTTAACTATGTGTCTTGTGAATTATTTTATTTCTCCAAAGTTCAGCCATCTTTGGTCTGTTTGGAAACTTTTGCATCTATACTAGAATTTAAAATAAAAGTTCTTTGGATTTGAGCCGCATGACTTGGTAATGACTGCTTTTAATATATGAAATGTCTAAAATTTGGACAAATGCCCATAACAAGTTCCAAGGTTACATCAGCAGATTGTGTGTTTTATTTATAAACCAAAACTTGAATATATTCAATCAATGTTGTAAAACATCGGCGTTGGCATTTTCGCTGAATAGATGACCTTTGATGACCTTAGATCATCAGTTGGATAAAACAAGAAATGAATAGACATCATCTTGCATAACGTGAGATTGTAACAGGCATTTTTCACTACTTCATGATATTTTATAGATGATGATTGATGATTAATCAAGAAAATATTATTTTACTATCAACTGTGTTGTTTGTTTATGAATACGTGCAAGCGCTGTATTTAATCTGAGTGTAAATGTCTCAAAATCCCAGAATCAAACCAGACACGCACAGCGAACCTCTGTTGCCTCGTCTGTAAACACCAAACATTATTACAACCGTCAACATACCAGCATACCAAAGTTTTAATCCCACTAAGCTGTCAGAATGTACTTCCCCTCTCCTTTCCACACTCTCATCCAAAAGAAAAAAAACAACACTCTGGACATCCTTTCTGCTGTTGCCGTGTCAGAGTGAGAAGCTCAGTGTGTTCCAAGTGTCAGGAGGATTTCCGTAATTCAGACAGCACAAGGAGACGGCAGCAGCTCAGGAAGTGAATTAAAACTTCCAGGTGGCCACTGGTCATCTGGTTGATAAATTAGGAACACACATTGGCCAGCAAAGGGCATAGCACACACACACACACACGCAGAGACAGAGGCTGACTGACAGATAATACACAGGCAGGCCAACATGCCTTCTCTCCTCTGGGCATCCAGCAAGTGTCTTGGCAACCAAGAGTCACAACAATCCCTCTTCTGATCTGATTATAGACTTAATGTGAGCTATTGTGCGTGGTAGATGGTGTGAGTGAACAGGAGACTGACTGACTGACTGACTCCTACCTGGGATGTGTTTGGCCCAGCCGATGTTGACCACCAGCTCTCTATCAGCCAGGTCACACAGCGTGGTCAGAGCCTTGATGTCGCTCTCGGGTACGGTGGGATCTGGCATGGCGAAGATGCCTTCTGGCTCGGCAACCAGGAGCAAAGACACCACTTTGTTCTCTACAGCGCCGCCAACAGAGTCTGAAAAAGTTTGAGAGAGAGTAAGAAAGGAAGAATTGTATTATTATTGCAACTTTTTCCTAATCTGGTTAAGATCAAGATCTCTTTTGTACGAGAGACTCAAATACATAACAGAACATATACATAAATACAGAGAGAGAGCAACACAAAAAATATAGGAGGTCACACAAAAGTATGAAAAGGCTTTAGAAATAATCAGAGGCATCTCTAAAAAGACCCAAAGCTGCAAGCTCAAAATAATCAAGAGGGATAAGACATTCAAGCTATAAAATCCTTTTTTTATTCAGCACATAAATTTGGTGCAAAGTACTGGAAGGCAGGCAATCTCCCCAAGTTGAGCATTTCAGTCTGAGCTATCAAAAGTGTAATTTATTCAAGCTCACGCAATGAAGAAAACTGAACAAACACAATCAACAAATGATGTCCATTAATTTATGAGCGAGCAGAGATATTGGCAAATGTGTAAAGTCAGAGCTGAACATTAGCCACCAAACGCCAATAAAATATCTCTGCTGACTTGTTTGCCTACCAATGCATACCATGTAGTTCACTATGCAGTTAGGCTTAATGCTGCGACAGGCGGCTAGTTCCTCTGTTTACTTTTGTTGTCAGACACTTATACTAAGAATCTGAACCTGTCAGTGGTTAAAACACGTGGACGTACTTTGACGGGCACAATTGTCCCCAAGGATTACTTTGTAGCCCGTTTCGCAGCTGCCGGCTGCAGCACTCTCACTCAATACTGGACCAATTCCAAAAGTTTTTAGCCCCATTAGTCATTTAGATTCAAAAATGATGAGAAAATAGGGTTGAAAAATACCAGAATTACCCTTTAAGTGTTCATTTATGGGTTGAGATTATTGCTCTACTTCTAAAGCTAAATAAACCATTCAAAACCCCACAGGACAATCAAAAAATGTACTGCCTTATGTAGCAAAACTTTAAAAGGGGGGTTTTTTGTACCTCATGAAAAGTTTTGGAGATATATGGCTTCCACAGGACCATAACATTTTTCTTTGCAAATTAAACAAGACATCCATTATGGCGTTTCAAAGCATCCCACTCCTCACTCCACAAATTACAGCTGGCATTGATTAATGCCAACTCATTAGCAAATACTAGCTATAAAAATGACTAAATGTCACGACAAACAACAACACAGAAAACATGATTTGATTGTTTTGAACTCTCAGACCTCAACAGATAAAATCAGAGCCTGTCATATCTACAATAGAGGAATCAATTAACATATAATGATTACTTAACAGAATGTACAGTCCTATTCATAATGTACCACAGTTAATGTACACTTTTCTACACTTACATGTTTTCTTCTGGGGCAAGGTGTTCTGTGGGTGCAGATATGGGCTGTTTTCAGCGTCTATTCTCCTCTTGTACTTCTGTCTGCCGCCCCGAACCCGGTCCAGACGCACACCTACAGAAACACAAATGCAAGCCATTGATGATGCTTTCTGTGTAGCAGTTACAATCTGACTGCAAATGCACAGAAATGAACACTAACCTACATTCATACTGGATACACACAGGAAATATTGCTTGAAATGAAATTATAATGTCTAATGCTTATGATGTCATTAGAATTTGACAAAAAAAACAAGTAAACTCATATTGTGCTTGGTGAAATACTTAAATAATCTTCAGTTTGGAAATAAAGTGTTCATTTGTTTGAATCTTGCATAGATGTTGGACACAGTTTAATCCAAAAGTAGCAGAATTCAATCAGTGGTTTGGGCTGATTACAGTTTCAAACAAGTAATTAGTTATCAGTAGGGGGCTTCATGCCGGGCGTACTTTCCTGGACCCAGTAAACCATCAGGATGTTGCCCAATTATCTGCCCTCCGCTCACACGTCTAGATGATCCCAAGGAGACTGAATGGTATATATCTAATGTTGGCACAGCAACACGCATCCTGTAACATGACCCAACTTCTTCAGAGCAGCTGGTGACAACTGCTCCTCTTAACAAGCATTGTGGCACAGTTGTCACCATGGCGATGAGGATTTTAAGAGTGTGTGTGTGTGTGTGTGTGTGTGTAAGGTGGCAGTTAGAGGAGAAAAGCTAGTTGGATTCAAGCTCACGGAGGAGAAACACATATACTGAGTCACAGTCGTCCAGCCAGTGTGAATGTGACTCAGGAAGCCTTTAGTAGTGGTGTTGGATTACCTGTTCTACAGTGTAAATGGCCATAGTGGCTCTGAATAGACCTATAATGGCAGTCGCGTCTGAAAAAGACACTCTGAAGGTATTATTTGCCCACTTGACACCTCACAGTAATACTCCATCCCTTTGCACCAGCAGCCTCCTGTACATACTCTTACTAATGCAGATTTTTT
This sequence comes from Euthynnus affinis, assembly GCA_029490765.1. Lineage (NCBI taxonomy): Eukaryota > Metazoa > Chordata > Actinopteri > Scombriformes > Scombridae > Euthynnus > Euthynnus affinis. The sequence continues at coordinate 16,763,231 of CM055853.1, read as the reverse complement.
TTATGGAGGACATCCATGAAAATCTACAACTAATCAAATACAAATAAAAATCAGACATGTAAAATCAGTTTACAGGAGCTTTTTTGCAACATTGGTCCTTCTGTTTTATTAATTCATGTACTGTGAAGACAGATATGTGATGGATGAAAGAAGGGGGGCGCTGCACAGTTGTTGAGTTGTTGGGAATGTGGCTTGTAACCTTCACTGTAAGCCAGCAGGCTCTTTCATAAGACCATTATTAATTACCATGCTCAGATGTTGTAAAACAGAATACTTCCACAAATAAAGATGGACAATTTTGACTGGAAGATGTTGAAGCTGTGTTTCTACCCATCACCTTAAAGACCCTGTAAACCTGTTTTCTATGTTTCAGTTTATTGAACTCTGAGCAACGATTTCTACTAACGTTAGAGTTTTAGTTCTTTTTCCTGGGTTTTCTGCCTTTGAGTTTTTCTTTATGCTCTTCTGACTAGTTTGAGCTCAGTCAGGAAAAGGTACATGTCACATACCTTTGTGTACCAATCAGAGCAATATTTGAATCAAAGACAGTTTTGGGTTTGTTTGCCATGATGCTAAACCACTGTCACATCCGATCAAACCACACAAACACACACTCCTAATAAAGCAGATTAACTGAGTTTTTGAGAGTTAAACTCTTGATTCTTGAGAAATTTTAAGATCTTCCCCTTGAACAAGGGCTCAACAAAAAAATCATTGAAATACCAATATTATGAATATGTTACCAACCCAAATTTAGTTTAGTTTTCAATAAATACTATTATGACTGTTGAAAGATACAGAAAGAAAAACAGTAAGTGGACCTTGAGTTGGCATTGCTTTTGGTCAAATTATTTCAAAGGTCAAGAAAAACGTTTGACGCAAAAGTGTGATAAGAGGATGAAATGATAACAGCTACTGAGCGTGCATGTCAACAGATTCATCTGCATGAGCAGTGAGGAAAGGCCATCCATCACTGTGATATGGTTGAAAGCCCCAGAAATGGCTGGTAAGTGGACCCTGAGTTTAGATTTTCTTGTCAAAATAAATAGTTTGAATCCCTTATCGTTAAACTTATAGATACAACATCCAGTGACATCAAACCGGTGTTCAACCAACCATTGGCCATATTTTTTTTTACATAAATTACTCAAGAGCGCACTTGAGAAGAAGAGTGGGGTATTAAATAAGAGATTGGTTTGGTAGGTTCAATGCCCCCTGACCCTCAGGTGATGTCCCAACAAGCAAATAGTAAGTGTGGATTAACTTGTGCACCTGGCAGTTGCCACTCCGAGGTGTGAAATGAGTGATGGGGGTGCTGCCTGTGTGTGTTGTCATCAGATTTAACACAAACACTGGATTAAATCAAACGACTTTAGTGGTTCGATATGCAGGGAAAGCGTGTGCGGATGTATTTGTGTGTGTTTGGATCTGCCAGAACACACCAACACACACACACACACACACACACACACACACACACACATCAGAGCTAAGTGTAACTCTTCACGGTGGAATGTGCTGACAACCAAAAGGCCAAGAATAGCTTTGGTGGATAACAAAACAGACACACACACCTCCTCCCTGTTCTCCTGTACAGCCCATCAGAGTTCGATAGACATTGATCTATTTTTTGCCGCTTTCATCACTCAGCCGTCTTCACATGAGGGGATTTACAAGTTCCCAAAATGGCAGGATCAGAAACACGGACATCAAACCGCCGATCCAGACTGATCCAGGTTACCATGTTCGGTGGCATCCCTCCCATGTCTCCGTTACTGCTGCCACCACCAGCATGTGTTCACTATAAACAATCCCACGCTCTTCTCAGATGTTGTGACAAATGTACACATAGCTGCCAGCACCATTACTGCGTCAGTTACATTCCCTACCCCTCTGCTTCTGGAAAATCAGCAGCAAAAAAGCACACACAGTCCCTCTGCTCTGTCTGGGTGCTTTTCTGAGAATACAGATTAACATGGCATGATTAGTGTATGATTAACACACCTAAGACCAACTAGCTTCAACCAGCAGGAAGTGGGGATGAGACAGTAACAAGGAGAAAAGTATTGCCGCACCACTGCCCATATTTCTTAGGAACATAAACTGTTAAACCATAAAAATACAGTACACACAACTGCATGCGTCTGATAAACTGCGATTTTAAAATACTGAGCACATTTTGTTAACATACATGTTTTTACTGCCCTTAGAGGTGACAGCAACTGTCGAACTGAGCACTAAACATGGCTTAATCAAATCCTGCCTGGGGTCTATATGTCTTTTAGCTGTGTATTTAATACGGCACTGACTCTCCCCATTAAACCTCACAGCTCCTCTGTCTCAGGCTTTACTGCGGCCTCTCCAGGGAAGAGGGGCATTACGAGACACGATGAAGCGCGTTACGAGGGCGCTTACGACGGGAGTTACGAGGGGCAGTTCGCATTTCATGGAGGTCCAGAAATCCCACAAGGCATCTGGAGGAATTTACGAGGGGGGAGGGAAAGCAAAGGGGGTGGCAAGAAAGGGGGAGTCAGAGGCGGACCGGGATGCTGTTGATGCCCCTACCCTATTAAAAGCAGCTAATTTAGAAAAAGGGCAGACACACACACACTGTCACACAAAAGCATACAGAGGTGTGTGCATAAATGTCAGTGCAGACTGACATGTTTAAACAAACTCATATACACAAACTGATACGCGTGTAAAGATGCTATAATTCTCTGTATCTATAACTCACACACACGTTTGTGAACATGTACAGCAGCAATAAACAGATGCTTCTGCTGTGTGTAGCCTATAGAAATGAATAGGTGGTTTTTAAAGGACAATTCTGGTTTATTACAACTGGGATCTTATTTTTGTAGTTTGGCTATTATTTCTACTGGTTACAATAAACATTCTACTCATGAAAGTAAGTGCTGAGATCTGAGAACATGGCGGCATCACAACAACAAAGTCTGACAAGGAACGAAAGGAGAACTCAGACAATCATAGAGGTTGTAATCAAGTCAACACTTTAGTTTTGTCTGTTTCATTGTGTTAGATGTGACTGTTGTAAATAAACAAATTAATGTGTTTTTATTAATCTTTGAGATACATATTTTACACTGCCATTTTGTCTTGTTTTGTCATTATGTCTCCTTTATAAAAGACATAATGCACCACTTTTTGGTAAAAAAAAAAACAAAAAACAAACCTGTATGTATACAACAATCGTATGAGAATAGACAGTCGTCTACAATAGACAATCATTTTAACTTTCTCTTTCATTTTCTCCGCCAAATATGTTTGGCTAACCTGAGACCTTGTTTGAAGGCCTGGTCAGACCAGGGTTTAAAACAAAGACATGTTGTGGTAAAATCTATTCATTTCAATGGAATTGCTTATTGGAAAGGTAACATCTGCATGCATTTTTCATATTGAGTTCAACTTTGGTAAACGTGGATCCACAACTTTGTGCAAAATAAAGGAAGTTAACTAATATTGTAAATGCTTCATCTTTACATTAACTATCCCTCAATCCATAAATTTTACCCACCACCCACACACACACGCACGCACACAGGTTTTATCTGCCCTCCACTTTTATTATCATCAGCTGGCCCTACACAGCATGCAACAAGTGGTCGGTACAGTAGGAGGTCACTAATGTTTTCCTTTTTGAGTCACTTCTAAATCTGGACAACAATATGTCACCAGACAGGCACACAGTCAGAGTGAAGACCTGACTGCTGTCACCGACTCTGTGGAATGCGTACATGTCACCGTACTCAGTCTGCAGTTTTGAGTTTATATACTGCAGTATTACAAAGGGAAAAGTAACTGCATACATTTGGAATGTAAAAGCTCATCACTAAAATAATATGGTATATCCTTTTATTTAACCAAGGAGATTCTATGCACGGGTATGAATACACTAAAAGGTATAGAAATAAAGTTAAGATATCAGAAAAACTTTATTGTCGTTATCACAAAGCAATGGTTTGGGTTGCTTAGGTCACTTGTCCCATTAAAACTCCCTCTTGTAAAAAAAAATTCTCTCAAACATTTAAAGAAAAATTATTTTAATTTTTGCAAAGTCTTTTCCCAGGAGCCCCTAGTAACAGCTCCCTCTATTATCTCACTAGCTGCTGCAGGGTTGCAAACACACTTACACACACACACACACACACACACTGGCAGATTTCCAGAAGCTATTTTGGAGGAACGGTGGCAAAGCAGAGACTGACACAATTGAATAGTTAGTAGGCCTCTCCTCCCTCTCAAAGACGAGGCTATGCATTGTTCTGTTCTGTGTTTACTACACATACACACACATCACAGCTGGCACATAGGGCCTGAAGTTTAACTGTCAAAAGTTTTAAGTTTCACAACTACAGTACAGTACAGCCATCACCAGTTTATCGAATGAGACATTAAGAGAGTGTGAGCTGGTAATCGCAGGCTGTCAGTAATAAAGTGAAGAAATAATCCTGGTATTGTTTCCAAGAATGCACAACAAAAGAAACCCCACTTGGACTGTTGTTAGCCTTCATCTTCTGGATGCTTTTTCTCTGTCTAAGTTGTGTAAAGGACGGGGTTTGAACTCCTGCCAAGTTTACCAACCGATCAATCCCATAAAAAGCAACTCAGTGTGTTTCAAACATTGTTTTGTCCCAAGTCTAAAAGTGAATTTCAGTGTTTAGCTCACCCTCTCTCAACATCCCCACAGCCAGACATTTCACAAATCGACAGGCTTGGCAGGACTTCCTCCTTCTCTTGGTGATTTCACATTCATTGGATGCTGGGCAGCTGTACTCAATATTACCTATAGGAGAACAAGAGAGAAGATAAAAAAGAACATGTTCTTTTAACTGCTATGGAGACAATGAAGCAATAATTTAACATTATAGTCTATGTCAAAATTCTCATTTAGATATTGTGGTTCACAGCGTTAAAAGGTAAATTTTATTAAAATATGCCAGAGCATTGAAGGGACTTTAAAGGAGTACTACAATTATTTAGTATTGCACTTTCATAAAGTTGGAGGGCTTATGAGAAACAGATTGTAAAAAGAATGGTCAAAACCGAAGCAACAGAGGCTAAAATATCCTGACTTTTAATCCCAGGTATGGGTCAAACTTCAAAAACGCTGGATCCTTCAATTCCCATAATGCAAAAGGCTAGAACATTTTACTAGACCTTCTCTGTCTGGTAAACACTGATGTTTTTAACTCTGGCTTTCGGTTATAAATTTGTGGTCTCAAACTGAAACTGAGATAACCCTGATGACATCACCATGACATCATCAGGGTTATTTCCTCAAGCTTTAGAAAATTTCCCTTGAGAATCACCAAAGACATACAACTGGTTCCACAGGCTGTCTAGTATTCTGTGTGACGAGTAAACTGAAGTTCATCTGTAAAAGTATCAGTTTGAACTCTTGAGACATAAATTATTAAAAAAAAAATATATTCATTTTCCCTCACATTAAGTGCAATCAGATCCAAGAGCACATGTTCCCAGCACCTAATTGAAAGTAATAGCCATGGCAGCCAAATGTGCATGTTAAGCCCGATGGCGCTCAGCCAGTTGCAGGCACTCTCAGCTGCCACCCTCGATCAGAAACAGGAAGTATCTGATGAGCTAGATATCAGATCTCCCCGTTTGATCTGACAGCCACTTAGGTAGCTTGACCTCTGAACCCACCTATAGTTGCCAATTTTGAGAGGCCTAAATGCAACCTAGCCTGCCAGGTCCTTGACCTGGGACACAAGCCGATAGAGCACAGGACAATCCCTTTAAAACACGCACACTGCATGCCTCTGTCTCCCGCTGCTAACGGCTTTTAGGGCTGGAGCGAATGAATACATTCAGTACCATATGTTATCTGAAGCTTTTAAGCCTAAACTCACGCATGTTGACTATATACACTATGCGATATCAGCTGTTTGCAAACAGGTCTTTATTTAAAAGCTTTCTGCTGTTTTTGAGGCAGGAGGCGGAAGCTGTGAGCTAACTGATCGGGGCTTGTTTACACCAAAACAAACGCTTAGAGTACAACTGCATCTCACCATGTTGCTCGTAAAACAGGTTTATATGATGCAGGAAAGCATTATCAGCCATGCACAATAAACTCTGTTACTAAGTATAAAATGGAGCATGTTCATGTACATGAATGTGTGTTTTGTGTGTGTGTGTGTGTGTGTGTGTTTGCCTGTTTCTTACCCTGGATGGTCCTCTTGAAGAAGGCCTTGCAGGCCTCACAGGAGGCGACACCGTAGTGGTACCCTGAGGCCACATCACCGCACACCAGACACAGCCGCTTGGCCACCGAGCCCAGCATGAATTCACACTTAACTTGTCCTTCTTCCTCCCCAAACCTCCTGCATAGGGATAGAAAAAAAGAATGGACGAAATGAAGGAAAGAAATTAACATCAGAAAGCGGGGGCAACATAAAAGTAGGGACACCATGGTACATACACCAACCTGTTTGTTCCTCCATTGTTCGCCAATGCTGCTGGGTGCCCATAGAGGCCTGGCGAGTCCAGCCCATTGCTGAGACCGTGACCCTTCGTTAGAGCCCCGTAGCTGGAGTTTGTGTCTGAGGATGAGCTTCCAGGACTGGGCTGTGCCGGGCTGACATCACCCTGAGAGCTGGGGCTGGGGCTGGAGGGTTCACGCTTTATGGAGGAGGGACAGGTGGGGTCCAAGCCCCTCACTGACATCCTGCCCAGATGTCTGGAGGTAAAAGGGCAGAGAGGGAAAATGAGGAGAGGATTTAATATATGTTATTGCGTGTGCACCTTTACATATTCATGATAGTGAGAGATTTCTGACCTCCAGGTCAGTATGATGTTATAATGAGTAACCCTAGTATTGTTATTAATATTAATAAGTGGTAGTTGGCCTTCAGGATTGTGGGCTGTGGTTAGTTAGTAGAAACCACTACTATGCATCTAAGGGTTCATATATCATCTCAAAAAAGCACAGCTGTGTATTTTGATTTCTCTGGTCTCCCGATGCTACGACTACATTCACCTCTCTGTCTCCACATCCCTTCATTCATGCATCCATCCATCCCAGTCTATCTAAACCAGCCGTTTGTGATTTCCCACATATGCAAAGCTGCTGTCCATTACACTGCTTTGTTTTCAAAGGAGGAGATTGCTTAAGCAAACCTAGGGAAATGGCCAAACCAGAAATCATCCGTATCATCCTCACCATCATGTTCAATCCAAATTCACTCATATTTTTTTCTGCCTCTTTTCTTCTTTCTATTGTCTCTTTGTGTTTCTAAGTACTCAACCTGTCAAACACTGTACAGTTGACAGGTTAATCACAACAGTTAGCAGCTTTTATTGTAAGGAAATGTTTGAAAATGTGGCAAAAATGAAGTCACTGAGATATGAACAAACATTATCAATCCATTCTTGTGTACTGTACAAGCAAAGTCAAATCAGTCTTGTGTTTTTGCATTGTGAAAACCCTTCTATAACAATTTCTTGGAAAGGGCATCTTCTAGTATCCGGTGTGCTCCACTTTTAGATCTGCATGTCAGAGTGTTTATCATTACTCTATTACTGGATCAAGATGTGACCACCACAACAGCCTCTGTTGAGGAGGAGAAAAAAAAAGGACCTGAAACCAGCTGAGGTGTACAGAAGGCTCGCGGACATGTGATCTGCACTCAAACACGCGTCCAGAAAACACACGCTCGCATCCTGGCGTCAGATGTTTGTGTGTGGATGTAAAAATAAAAATCAGAGACAGGCTTCAGATGTATGTTCATGTGTTCTGAAACATGTTCAAGCTCCCTGTGCACACAATTAGTTCATCCACATTCCCACAGACACACTTACAGACACATTTTAAAGCATGTGTCTTCATAAACACCCCGACACATACTTGCATGCAACTGTGTGTCGCCAGGCCAACTTTAAAAAACCCTCTGCTGTCTCTGTCTGCCGCACATTGTAGACACACACACACACACACACATCGTCCACACACTCGTACGCCTCTCCCACTCTAATCTTGGCCCACTGAGGTGGATGTCAAGTCGGTCTGTTTCCTGCCATGTAAATCAGTGTTCTCTCAGCCACAAGTCATTTGGTAGGCAAAGTCACTGGCTGCTTTTAACCACCCCTTGAGTAAACCATGGCCACGCGCTACTGACCCCTCTAAAAACCCACAAAGTCAGACACACAGACACACGATAAGAGACTGACAACAAGTAAGGGTAGCAAGAGAGAGCCACCAACAAGAGGAGTAGTACTACTTTAGCAACATGATTATAGCATCTCTATTGTTTTAAGTAGAGCTAATTATCAAACCTAATTCATTATCTGAGACCATTTTAACTCCCTCCACCCCCCCCCCCCCCCCACCTCCAGTTCTTACCTCTCCAATCCACTTTGAAGACTATAAAAACAGTACAGTGAAGAGTGAACAGTTTCCTTTTAAAATGAGTCACTGGTACCCTTATTGGCTATCCATCACAGTCGTCCATATTGCTGTGTCAAGTCTCTGACAGGTACGGAGTGAGATATACTTTGTGCTTTCCCATTATAATGCATCACAGAGAGGAGGAAGGGGGGGGGGGACTGTTGGCGTTTTGCTTTCATAATGAAATGGCATTTGAGTGGGGTGATCAGATGTGATGTGATATTCACTCTGACAGATTACTAATCTACAACTCCACATAAAAGCCTATCAAAAGACGGTCGGTGCAGCACGTCCAGCCAATGCAGCAGGGATAAATCAGGGAGAATGTGTGTGTGTGTGTGTCAATGGGTATTCAAAGTTATCATACCTTACCCCCTCCCTCCCTCTCACCCCCTTTTCCTTTGTGTCTCAGTATCCAAAACAACTCTAATTGCACCTTGGCAACAAAGGCTAAAATGCAGCGTGAAACGACAGAGGAGCAGAAAGAGAGAAGAAGAGAGGCGAGAGGAAATTACAAGAGAGGCAGACAGATAGAGGGAGTGTGAAAAAGCCGGGAAGGGAGAGACAGAAAGGGGCAGTCCTGTGGCTCATTAACCTGCGGGTGTTGAAAGACAAGAGAGAAGGCAACACTCACTTTCAAATGAGCAGAGTCATAATGCAGACAATGACCCCACCGGATGAAGGAGGAAGGGAGGGAAGGAGAGAGGGAGGGAGGGAGGGAGGGAGAGGGAAAAACAGGAGAAAAGAAGACAGAAAATAATAGGGACAGAGTGACAGAAAAGAATAAAAAGCAAAGGAAATGGATAGGCTTTGGGAAAGTGAAATTAAAGTGACTCTCCCAGTAAATAATTACCAAAATTTTTTTTGAGGATCCTGTTGACCAACACTAACCTTTCAGTGCTAACTCTAAACCTGAGGAGCAGTTATTTAGGTCAGTGGGGTCTCAGAGTTTGTTGGGTTTTTTTTTTTACTTATGAGCCAGTAGGAGATGAGCAGGGATCAGTGGCACCCCCAGCCAGCCGTAAGAGCCTTAGTCAGGCTTTGGACGAAGCTGTTAGCTGGGAGATGAGGTGCCTGTGCCTGGAGCATGGACCCGCAGGCTCTGGATACATGGATAGCGTGCCACGCAAGGGATCATCTGTGGCCGTCACCGCCTTTCTCCCATTCTTTATCTGGTTTGTCTATGTCACTAGCAATCACCTGACCTGCGCGTCATCCGCATGTCTGCTTCTGTCTCTGTTTTCTTGTCCGTCTCGCTCACAGTTATCTTTCTCTGCTACTGTAAAAGAAAGATCCCTAAAATGCTCAATGAGATGCTCTCAGTGAGGCGAGTGATTATACCAAAGCTGGTAGAAGCATTGCAGTGATGATAATGAACTTTTTTTTTATGATTACAGAGAAGAAAAGCAATCAGAAAGCAGTCTCGGGGTGATCAAACAGCTGCTTTGCATGTCTTTTCACAGGCTTTCATTTTGCTTCGTTCATGTCATTGGGGAAAATGTTCACCAGCCTTGGGTTGACTCAGATTGTAGGACTGGTTTCCTCTAAACTGGCCTTACTCATTCACCATCACTATCAACAGACAAACAGGTTGAACAATGACGACTGTAAGCACTGCAAACACACCTCTGCACCTGTGGAAATATTTAACTAAACTTCCCCAAAGGAAACATTTTAAAACCTCTTCAAATCTCTTTTTATTACACAGCAGTAAATCTATATGCAAGTGGGTCTACAACTAGTAAATAATAGCAAAAAATAAAAAAATAAAAAATCATTGTTAATGTGCAGTCCTTTAAAATGAGACTTTTTTGTAATGACTGGATGTGCAAACATTGCAGTGGTCAATTATTTTTCACTTAAACTGCAAATGATTTATTGTCTTATCCTTTCCTTTCTCCATCCAACCTGAGGACCCCAAGTCTCACACTCACACAGCTCTTTTATGTAATAAATATTCATAGAAGTTTATACAGATGTGTTAGGCATGATTACAGTCCGTCAGAGGGAATGTTCCCAGTTCTCTAAAGTGTTGAGATCAAGTGGAAAGCAAACAAATCCAAAAATCTCCTTGATAAATATGTTGGCAGAGGCAGAAACATTTATGACATAAACACACAAATCTAGCATCACATGAAGAAGTTTGACAGCCATTATGACTTCAAATATCACACATAATATCAGCTCCATTCACACCTGTGTGACACTCATTTTGCAGTGAAAAAGTACTTACTCTGTGTCAGAGTGGTAGGTGAAACACTCTGGGAGGTAAAGGTCAACTAAATCCATGTGCAGCCTGCCACCATACTCCGAAGAGAAGAAAAAAAAAAAAGTTTGTGTCCGGGGACGTCTGTTTCTATCTGCTTCACCTTTTATTTTCCTTTTTATCTTATTTGTTTTTCTTCCTTCGTCTCTACAGATCTGTGATTCTCACTGCAGTGTTTCTCTCTATTCTGCCTCCAAACTTGGTCTCCATCTACTGGCCTCTCCTCTGCTGTCTCACACTCTCAGTTCCTCTCATTGTCGCCTTGTGTCTTTCTTCTCTGTCACTCACACGTCTCACCGACAGCCACTGGGCCACTGGCTGCCTTTGAAGTCCTGAGTGTTGTGACTAGCTGGCTGTGTGACAAGGGTCTCCAAGCAAAAGCCCGGCCCTCATGAATATCCAGCCACATTATTTGAATGGCCTCTCCCCCCAAGAACGCTGAGCTGGCACTAGATTGGCTCCCCTCTGAGCCAATGAGAGCTGGCCTCTCACTGGGGCAGGTGGATGTTGGCCATTTAACTGGTTTTATTGGACAGAAAGAACTTTATACAGGGATGTGGAAGGTAAATTCACATTTTTATTAGAATATTTTGTTGTCATGATACTGGCTGATATAAAAGTAATCATTTAACGGGGATAACTTCTAAAAGTAACTCATATACTGGCCCCAAAACACTTGCAATAGGAACTGCATCCAACGATGGCACACATTTGTAAAATGTTTGAGACTTTAAATTACAATTCTATATAACAATTTAATTGTTTTTGCATTAATAAAAACCTCACAAAACACCTGCTGTGTTTCAGACAATTTGTTATTTGGTCTAATTTGTTTTAGAGGGTAAAAGTAATAAAGGAAACACAATCAGAAGTTGGTTTTTGGCAGTAAAATCACTTGTTCCAGCCTCTCAAAGCTAAGAATAGGCTTCTTTTCTCTATTTTATATCATTTTAAATTGAATATCTTTTGCTTTTGGTCAAACAGAGCAGGCAAAATGTCCTGTTTTCTGGGAAAATGTGATGAGCAGTTTTCACTATTTTCTGATATTCTAGACACCATATGACATGACTTACGAGGTGACACTATTGAGGACAAATTTTGGATATGACTTAAAGGATCTCCGATGCAATGTCTGAAATAAAATCACCATTTCTTCACACAGATATGAAGAAACATATGGCCAAACACAGAGAGAGAAACACACTTTGTCACTAAGCCTTAACTGATTTACAGCTAGCACAGTACTTTGATCTGATCTAATCAGCTATGGCTTTGTGCCTAATGTGATGCTTTTGCCTTTCACTGACAACACACACGTGCACGCAAACAGAGAGGCACACTAAGTAGTGCTTGTCACGCAACAAAAAGGTTAACAGGTGCAACAAGATATGGTCAACAGAAACAACATATGGAAAAACAGAATATGTACTAATTTAACACTCAACCAATCAATCAACCTTTATTTTTATAACACAAGTCAACAAGTGCTGAACATAAAAAGAGTTTAAAAAGAACATGAGTTTAAATAAAAAACATTTACATGAAAAAAGTATAATATATAATTAATATATATAATTTAAAAACGTTATGTCTCCTGATGTGTCAGTGATCCTGCGTGATTGTTTCAATTCTCGATTTTCTACTTCATGGCGATTCATTCTGTCAGTCGACTAATCGTTGTAGCTCTAACACACTCATATGAACCGACTTTATGAAATTTTGTTTCCTGTAATTTATTCTGATTTTACTGAAATTCTATAAATAGAAGATCTATGAAATACTACTACTTTAGTACAACAGCTCCTCAGTCCACTAATGAATGTTGTCATCTCACTCTGTAAGAGTGAAGTTAAGTAGCCTGGGGCTCGGTAAGTCTTATGCAACCTGTGGTCACATATGTCCTAATCCACTTAAAAGAAAGATAAACATGTGATCTTTAAGGGTCCATGTCAACAAAAACCACAAACACAGAGTAATACAAACAAACACAACAGCTTTACAGTGTGTTTGGGTTTTGAGATACATTTCTGAGGAATTATGGGCCAAACTCAGTTCATAACAGCACAGTATGAGGTTTTCTGTGATTCTCACTTAAATATCAGTCTGTGTGGATGCTTGTTATGGTACAAATTATAGCAATATTATCTTGGATTAGAGTGAATAAACATTTTCCACATTTTTCCAGCTCTATCTCTGATGTGATATATTAGTATATGACTCAATATCAAGGTCCCAATCAATGAAATTAGACAAAGTTGCACAAAAAGCAACCTATGCCAGTAAAAATGAATCCCCAAATGATCACAGTTTGAAATCATATTTTAATTTTAAAATGTTCAGATTTCAAAGGGAGTTTGGCACTTGTAAGCGTCAGACTTTCCGCTCTTTTTCTTGTCATTCTCAGTCTGTCCCCTCCTCTCTCTTGGACATGACGTTGTGTTTGTGCGTTCCTAGCTGACCCCCACCGAACCAATCTCCACAGGAATGAAATCACCTGCACTAATCTGTTGCTCAGATAAAGGCCAGACAGCAGACTGCATGGAGTGGACCTTATCTCATTATGCACCACATGAAACAGCTCGCCAACAGAAACGCATACTGCATGAAAGTAGCCACACAACACAAACATAGCCCATGCAAACACTAAGGAGGGAGTACATACAAAAAGCCATAAAAGATAGAGTGCGATTTCTAATGCTAGATAATTTTATCTCGATCATAAAACACAAAGAGCCAGACACTGAGTGCTGCTATCGTATCAAATCTCCTCAAGTTAATGTATCACTTTAAAAAAAATTATCTACACTGAGGAATTATCTTTTATAAACCATTTAGGAAACTAAATGTTGACGTTAAAGCCAAGTGGCTCTTATCTCACAGTGGCTTTTAGTTTGGCTGCTGCCATCAATGGATTCGTTTTCACATAGTCATACATACATAAGTGGCCAAATACAAAGATTAATACTTTTATCAATGGAGCTGATACCTGACAAGGTTGATATTTTCCTTGGCACCAGTGGAGAGGTCTTAAGACACACCACAACAATAGTAAGGCACACTTGAGTCAAGCCAGAGCGGCGTCTAGTAGTGAACCACTTGAAGTAAAGAACACTCATGAGTTGTTTATTTTTTCTGATAATTCACTCATTACTGTGTACCACTGCACAAAAGGTTTCTGTTTTGCATTGCGGTGGCTCTGTGTCAGTGTTTGTTGATGTAATAGCACTGACGGCTGAAGTGTGAATATAAAGGTTGCAGTTGGAAAAGATGTCGCACTCATTGAACTTAATCAGCTGCTTAAAGAGTTATCATCAAACACGCTCAAAAAAGAAATTCAGATTAGGGATAGAAAGAATGATCCTCAAGGTTTTCATCTACTTTTACGTTTAATTGTCCTCAAAATGTATTTAAAAAAATAAAAATAAAAAAAAGACAGCAACATCTTCAATTTGCTTGTTTGGTACAACCTAAAGCCAAAACACATCTGTATTTAATTTAAATGATTTAAAGCAGAGAAAAGCAGCACATCCTGACATCTGAGGAGCTAGACGACCAAGATTATTTAAGATTCATTTTATGTCAATTGTTTCTTTGGTTAATCAACTAATTATGCACTAATATAGATTTCATAATACCTTTTCTGGAATCTTATATGAAAGAGCTGGACACCATCTTTAATCTTATTCATTTGGAGTTGTGTTTCTGGCAATCTGGCAAATCTAAGTCTGATAATCACCCTGCTTTTAGCTCTGATTTTGTCTCTGGTGTTTAGTTGCTCACCATCACTAACTGATGATACATACAGATATAACATTGAGGTTATTAAGGCTTTTTTTGCTGAAACCTGGAAACAACACTGATGAGAGCTGTGAGAGTGAACCAAATAGTAACACTGTGTTGTGGAAAACCAAAACAATGAGCTGAAAGATGCTAAAAGCATACTGCAGAGTCAGATGATAATTATTTGTGGGTTTGGCACTACAAACACATAGTCATTTAATACATTTTTAATATAAAAATATTGATTATAGCAGCTGTAAAGTCATGGACACCTTCTACTGAATACCAACAAATGTATCTAGAGGTAAAAATAGAAAGAGACAAAGAGGTAACTTCAACAGTTGAGCTCAAATAAAAAAAAACTTACAACTTCAAGCAAACAAAAAATGAGAGAAACACAGATGATGAATCACAAATACTCTCAAGAAAAGAGGACATCAACATGAACCAAAGCAAATTCTACAAGAAATGGGAAACTAAAGCTAAATGCAGCAAATGAAATCAAACACGCACAGCTACCGTTGACCATCAAACATATTTTTACACTGCTGGAGCTGAACTGAAGACAGGAGTTCAATAGCCGCTCCATGGGGATTCTGCCTGTAAAAGAGCACCCAGCTGCCAGCTATTGACCCCGCACCAGATGCATCCAGTTTTCTATGAGGAAAAGTAAAAGTAAGGGTGAAGCAGACACCCTCAACAGGCCTGAAAACACACCCGTCCACAGTCACATAACGCAAACTCACAGCCACAATAATCTGAGCCACCGGGGACAGCTGTGGGATTGACTTCCAAAACTGGACAGTCACTCTGACAATCCAACCCCCACAACACACACACACACACAGGCATCACCCTCAGATCTAGTAAGTGTAATCTGCTTAGTTTATGCCTGACTTGCAGTCATCCATCAATTACTGAGACAGTGGGAAAGACTATTGACACTGTGGGCAAACACCATTGTCTCGCTGCAGCGACACAGTAGCTCCCAGACACTTAAATGGTTTACAAAAGAGGGGAGACAGATGGAGAAAGAGACGAAGAAGACAAAGGAAGAGAAACATGAGCTAAGAATATATAAAGAGTGAGATGAAATGTATGTAGCTTCCTCCTATAGGCGTGCTTTACAGTTTGATGTCTTTAAATACATGAATGAGAGGTAAATGATACATGAAAAGATGGATTGACTGACAGATGAGCACTCGGTATAGGATGGGTTTCATGGTATTGATTTGTACCACACTGTACATGGATCAGAGGTCATACATACACATACAGCAGGAATCATGTGTGAATAATGTCTTTCCAGAAACCTTAGAAATCCTCTGGGAGAGGCTTAAAGCAACGTAACCATAGAAATGTCACTTAGAGCTACTGGGACCGGCTGCTGCTATGCTCAGCGGGTCAATGGTCTTCAAATGATTTTCACTTATCTCTGGATCTGGGATCGAGGTCCCACTTGGGAGGAAGTGAGTCAGCTCTGTGAAACATATATGCTCGGGAGGCAGGATTTCATTAAAGCTAATTCAGGATGATCTTAAATGTTTGAGATTAAAGGGGAAAAAAGACAGGGTTGCTGTACAGTATGTTTTACATACTCTAATAACTTGCATGCACTGCCCCCTAGTGGACGGACTTTTTAATGAGCGCTGATCATTTAAAAGTACTGTTATTAAAGACTCTAATGGAACATGTGTGACTGAAATTTAATCTTCTTTTCTTTTTTTTTACTTCCGCCACCCATCATCATGCCATGCTGTCATCTGGCAGGTGCCGATCTAGAGGTTCTTAGGTGATTATGTAACCAAGCCTCTCCTAACAACATAATGTGGATTACCACAGCACAGCCCCATCATACCCTCAACAAGCGGTATTGGATTAACTGGTCAGCTTCTGGTCTCCATCTCTGCCAGTAGCCTTAAGTTACTCCCTCTGATTTTCTGTGTGTTTTTAATTGGAAAAGGAATAAAAAAAAAACAGGAGAACATCTCTTATTTCTTCTCCCTCTTGTGTGAATGGTGCCCTTGAGTCTTTGTAGTGAGTCCTCTGCTCAGGTCTTCATGGTAGAGGAGGTTGAGTGTTTAGTGGTACCTGGAGGCTACTTAGTGTCTTCTCTGATCCACATCCTTCATATGTGCATTTTTTGTCTATTCTGTACATAGGATATCTGGAAGAAGGATCTTTTTTGTTCTGTAAAAGGGTTTGTTTGTGGATTCTTCCTCATCCGTTTCAAGAGTCAAAGGATAGAAGCTATTGCATGTTGAATAGATTTTAAAGCTCTTTGAGGCAAATGTGTGATTGGCTGATGTGGAAAGTAACTAAGTACATTTACTCAAGTACAATTTTGAGGTAATTGTACTTTATTTGAGTATTTCCATTTCTGTTTTATACTTTTATACTTAACACTCCTCTCCATTTCAGAGGTAAATATTGTACTTTTTAGTCCACTACGTTTATCTGACAGCTATAGTTACTTGTTACTTTGCAGATTAATGTGTTACATAAAAAAACACAAGTTTAGATAATGAAGTGCATTGTTTAAGATTAAACCAGTATTTTTTTTAATCGTTTTAGGCTTGTGACCTATTTCTATTTCCTTGGTGCATTCAAGAAACGCTGCTCCATGGACACCTCAACATCTTTAACTTTTTAGTACTTTGTTGATTGTTGCACTCCTTTACGGTATTTTTTTTATGCACTTGTCAACTTCCATTTTTTTCTCACATACATTAAAAACAGTACAATGAGAAAGAGAGCTAGACAGAAGGTCTAGCTCTCTTTCTCATTGTACTTGTGCCCAGTCAGCTACTTGAGGCTCTTTTGAGTTACTGTCCTCTAATGCTTGATTGTTTTGCTTCGCTTTTAAGTCGCTTTGGATAAAAGCATCTGCCAAAAAAACAAAATGTAAATGTAAACCTCTTACATGGCTTAATTTAAATAATTGTTCAAGGTCCAAAGAGGTCATATTATCCATTAGTTTACCCAAAAACCAAATATGAGAGAGAAATCCCCCCAAATTAATAAAGATTTGTGTTGCAGTATCTTGTCTTTTCCTTCCCCTCATATTTAACTTGAGACCCTTCAGAGCAGCTTGACCTATAGATTGGTAAGTAAAAGCTACCAAACTATATATAAAGTAATTAGAATTAGCTCCACCTCAACCAACTACAATTGTAGAATCATAATTACACATTTTTGCATCAGCATTAATGGTCTAATACATAAAGATATATCAGTCACAGGGGCATTTTTCTACAGTTATACTACTTTTACCTGATAATACTTCTGTACTTTTACCTAGGATTTTAAATACAGGACTTTTACTTAAAATGGAGCATTTTCATATTATGTTATTGATACTTTTACTTGAGTGAAGAATATTTTTCCACTACTGGTGATTTGTGATTTTGGTCAATATAAATAAAATATAAAATCACATACACACACACACACACACACACACAGCTGGTTCCCAGACTTGTCTAAGGTGAGGAGCCGCCGGTGCGGGTCCAACACATACACAGAATCCTGGGAGTCAGCACCACACACCTAATGCTGATGTCAGGAACTATTATACACACATTCACCCACCCACACACACACACACACTCAAACACAGCACACCGTCTATCTCATCATACATCACACTTTTATCTCCACAGGTGGCAAATTTAGCCCTCTGGCTTACTGTCAGCATGTCTACAATAAACAAATCAACACAGACACACACACAGAGATGAGCTATCCTGTCAAGAGTCCACCACAGCTTTATGTGTTCACCTTCTGGCTTTTCTCTCTATCTAACTCTCTGTCAGCAGCTCCACAGGTGAGCTAGTCTCATTTCACCACACTGACTCACACCACAGAGAGCTTATGCCAATACACTCAGCCCTCATCTTTCCTATCCTTTACCACCCCGTCCTTCCACATGTGATCATACGCATTCACTCAGAGGCAATGCTGGGATTCCAAGTTTTTGGATAAGATGTGACACCCATGCCCTCCACCCTTCTCCACCCTTCTCCAGTCTTGGAGATGGCGTCCCTCTGGTCATACCTCAGCCAGTTAGCCCACTCAGCACAGTCCACTGATTGCCAGCCACGCCAAGGTACACCGGTCCAAATGTAATTTTCTGCAAGATTACACATGATAATGACTCGCTTTTGGAGGGTCGCCATAAATGATGACTTCCAATTATAGATAACTATCGATCTGTCAACAGAAGCAGCTAAAGAGAGGAGAGAGAGAGAGAGAGAGAGAGAGAGAGAGAGAGGCAGAGCTGGGGAGATGTAATGTTATGTTTGCTGACATCTTTCTTGATACCACACACACACACACATATATATACGAAGACACAGTGGACGTTGCTGCAGAACAATTGCTCAACTGCTTACAAAGTCCTACACTCAAAGCTTAAAAGCAAGTATTGATGCGAGCCAATAAAAAGCTTGAGAGATGAGTTCACCTGGGAGCGGAGAGAGTAGACCTTCAGTACATCACCTGGTCAGACGCACACACAAACACACCACTGTTCCCCACATGCATTCAAACACCATACTGGACTGTTTCTAAGCAGACAGGGACAAAAACACATCTGCTGCAATTAAAAAGAGTCCTGCATCTTACTTCTTTCCATCCGCTTGTCCTTATTGCTCTGCTTAATACTCACTGTCAGTTTCATCCACTGGGCTGGCCGGTCCTCCTCTCTACAGCTGCAGTCAGTCAGTCAGTCAGTCAGTCTCAAGGACAAACGCTCTCCTCGCCTCCGGTCTCTGTAGCTCAGCGATGCAGCAGCGGCACACACACACACACACACAAATACATAAACTCACACACACACTTCCCCTCTCCTCCTTTCCCTCCTCTCAGCGTCTCACTCTGAGAGAGTGTGTCAGACAGAAAGTGTGTCTAAGAGAAAGGGCAGGGGGGGAGTAGACTCTGTGTGTGTGTGTGTGTGTGTGTGTGTGTGTGTGTGTGTAGGAGGGGGGACGGGGGGGACGGGGACACAGCCAGCGTTCCCTTAATGCAGAGGGAGGTGGGTAGAAGGGAGTGTAGAGGACACACAGCGCTCCTGTATTCCCATAGATACAGAGGAGGGATTTCTATTGCAGCCTTGCAAAGATGGGAGAGAAAGAGGCAGGGAGGGAGGGAGAGCATCATATTTCAGCGATGTTGAGTCAGCATGTGAATGTGATGCATGTGTTGATAGAGTTGGTCAAATTTAGAGGGCATGGTCTTATGGGCAGTTACGGGTAAAAGCCGTCATCAAAGGAGGTGTGCGAGCGTTTGTGCGCGTGGTGTCTGAGAAAAGAGAGGTTCTTCTGGTTTGCGTTTTTAATCAACGGATGTCATGATTGACGTGAGAGGCTGAACCGGCTTCATGAAATGTATTTCAACAGGTTTACAGGTTTCATTTTAAGGACTTAATTTCTGTGCGATAAGTAAACATGTCATGTGAAAAGGAATCGAGGTGGGAAAAGTCATTTCAAACAACTGTTAGGAGCTACTGAGCTCCTATCAAAAATTGAACAAGACATAGATCCAAATTAGAGCTCGACCAATACACTGGCAACGCTGATACTGGCTGGCTTTAGCTTGTCTCAGGTATATTGATGTTGGCGTAAATGTCAGCCGGTCCAAAAAGATATTGTAGTACATAAATGCCAAAGGTATGCTTGAAGTCATTCAGAAACAGTGTTGTTATTCTATAGTTTATCCATTGAAGAGTAATGATAAGTTGTTGTTTTTTAACTGTATAATAACCAAACTTATCAGAAATGTTTATTGTACAGTATACATGCATGTTAAAAGACAAATATCAGCAAATATATCACTTTGTTTTTGATGTTTTTAATGCTGAATATTAGGATTTTTAAGAATATTGGTTTGGTTTCAAAAGTGGGGGGCAAACAGGTTCATTAGTTTGTTTCATCCCTGAATGGAATAAGACAAACATATAAATGCTGTAAACTTGCTAAATTAAATTCAAATGACTACATTTAGTTTCCTCGATACAGATCTGATAAGTGTTGTATTTGCATCTTTATAACAAAGAGAACTGTGTTTCACTGATTTATCTTTCATAGATATTTAGATTGAATTGAACTAAGGACTTCCCTCGTCTGGATTATGACAGTAAGATGAAACTGTTTGGTAAAAGGTTAGTGAGTAAATTTAACTCAAACTGTAAAGTGTATCAAAAATCCAGCATTGGTTGAGCGATGGTCAAAAAGAATTATCAGATGAGCTTTTGGTTTAAACCACCCGATGAAACAGAAGAGCGAGATTGGCCTCGTTGAAAAAAAATAACCACCACACAGTTTAGACAGTCTCTAAGTTTAATAGTATTTTCTGCCGATGACAGTTCACCTCACACTTCTCTGAATTGGCCCAGTGGGGTACAAACCGTCTATCTGGCGCTCCAACAAAAGATAAGCAGTGTAGAGGAAACAAATATTATTAAAGTACAATTTCTTGCACATTTTCTAACTCATAATCCCATATTTTATTGGACCTTAAACTCTCACCTGCACTTAACTCTGCTGATATGATGACAACCCAACAGTCTCAATTAAGACACAAAACCATAACAGAGTTAAAGAAATAACAATGTGCCTGCAACTGGATCATAAAGTACACAAAGCAGTGTTTCCGCTACTATTTTTTTAAATTGTCTTTAAAGGTCCTGCATGACCACGCAGGTGTTCTCCATTCTGCCTGATTAGCCCTCAATCAATCACAGTTTGTATTCGTTCAGTCCTGAGAAAAAGGTCTAATCAGGCAAATCGTGTGAAAACACTTGTCGTGGGTACGTAGTGCGTCTTGTATTATAACAGTACATTACTTCATATTGTTTTTCAAAAATCTGAAAAAAATTAAATTAGCTAAATGTATTCTTTTTTTTTTCTTTGTACTTCACCAGCATTTCCATAACCTCCATAAGTCATTTACTCTCTCACTGCATGACTTCAGTAGGCTCACATACTGCAGAACAAAAGCAGTCAGGATAAAATACCGAAACTAAAATACTGGGTCAAATGGGACAATTAAGCAGTTTAGTTGGCGAGACTTTACTTCATGTTTTTTCTTGGTCAACATCAGCAGAAACCTGCTGTGGTCACAGCTGCACATGCATACATAGAAGTGCCGAATGAAGGGAAAATTGTGGTTTTGACTTTTTCTTGGATAGATAAAAACGTTCTGATGACTTCTTCTGTTAAAATGAACAGTAAAATGGAGGAGGGGGAAAAAACACATCCAGATAAACCCAACAATGCATCCATACAGTATACCCCTAACTCCATCACAATATAAAGGAACCTAATATAAATCTTGAGGTATGGCCTACTCAACTCGTCTTTGATTCTGATAAACGTGTGCAATAGGAGACAAATCCATTTGTTTGTTAATTCACTAAACTAAACCGCTGAAATTAAACCCAACTGTCATCATTGGCTCTCGTGTATGGTCATCTTCAGCGTTACCCCAGTCTCTCTGGCCTGTAATGCTGGCATCTGAGGTAAAAAGGGCTGAGGCAGCATGCCAGCTTAACACACTAACAATGAGGCATCAGTGTCATTTATTTTCTCCAACGTGGAGTTTCTTGACAGGACAAGTCTTTTTTTCTCCTGCTCAGTTTCAGTCATTCTTATGTCATTCTGTCCATTTGTCCGAGCAGTCTGTCTCTTGCAGTTTCCCCAATATGGGAAAGTTTCTCTCTCATCACAAACTCTACTGCTTGGATTATTCTTGACCTTTTCTTCTTTTTTATTATTCTTTTTTTTTTTTTTTTTTTAATTGTTCATTGGCCTGAGCAGCATTTCATCTCCGTCCTCCATGTAGCTCTTGGGACGTGTTTCACTGAGCCTGCTTCACGTTCAGGATCCAGTAACCGGGGGTGTTCAGTTGAAGCCCAGACCTGTTCCCTTGGGTCTCTGTGTGGCCCGGATGGGTTCGGTGATGCCTCTTCCGTCTGGGCCCAGGCCCATCCCCGGACTCCAGCCCATGCTCTGCAACATACGGCTTCCCATGTTTGAGTCAGGGATGGGAGGCGCGCTCTCCCCAACCACTCCTGGAAAGAAAGGTCAAAGGTTATGAGAGAAAAGTTTTTGACAGCTTGTGAGTAGGAATACAACTCTGTAATTGAGGTGAAAATAAACCAAATATAATAAAATCCCAACTGAGTATTACAATAAATCAAATTATATTGTTAATGGTTTGTTTTCAGACAGAATGTGAACACCTCGTCACTGAAATAAATAATCACAATTACAACACTGCTACAAATGTGGCTCATTAGTTCAATGACAAATTAGCAGCAGCTGTCAGCTATAAAGGAAATGTGAAAAGCAGCACTTTGATTTGCAAGTTTTGAATTAGCAGAGCCTCTGAGAGGCCAACTGCAGGTGCATCAATCAACCTGAAACTTAATAAATGTGTCACATGTCACAAAAAAAATAACACCAATTATGCAAATCAGACACAAGCTCTAGTTGAAACTAAACGCAGGAACATTTAAAAAAAAAAAAACCCTTTCTCAGCAGTTACTGCTTAAACAATTTGTTCAATTATTTGATTAATTAATCAAAAGAAAATGAATCGTCAACAATTTTGATATAATCAGTTAATTGTTTAAGTAAATCATCAGGCAAAAATGCATCAAGCTCAAATAGAAGTCATTTACATGACTGTAAATTGGATATCTTTGGGTTTAGGGCACTTCATCAAACTTGCAATGAACATTTTTATTTATTTTTTTAACACTGAATTATTGACTGAATAATTTAAAAATGTCATCAGATCAATATATAATTAAAGCTGCAAGCAGCGTTGGACGGGCCTGAGCCCCCCCCGCGCACGCCGGGACCCGGCGCCACGCCGTCCCTCGCACTCGCCGCCCGCGAGCCCGGTGCGAGGGGCGTGAGTCTGCAGCCATGTGGAGTTCGGTGCAGACAGGAGCGTGTAGAGTGAAGTCGTAGCAAGCTCCCTGTCATGGCTAAACATGAAATGTCAACAGTGTGAGAATGACACATTTCTGCTGAAGGAGAAGTGTGAGGGGAAAGCTTCTGATAAGTTTGTGTGAAAAATAAATCAATTTTCTATTTTTCTAAAAGTAACGACTTGTAAGCCACATGACCTGATAAAATTTAGATTTAAATGTGTACAACATGACTTTTTTGCTCCTGTGAATATTATAGAATAATCATGTAATAAATCAATTTTCTACTGTTCATCAGGTGCATTTTTATAAAAGTTAAGACTTGTAAGCCTCATGACCTGATAAAAGTTAGATTTAAATGTGTACAACATGACTCTTTTGCTCCTGTGAATATTACAGAATAATCATGGGGATTATGAATATAATCTCCATTTATAAACACTGTAACATATGACACATCCAAACATCACTCATAAGTACAGTACTGTACGTCATTAACCCTAACCCCTGGTATACTGAGGCCATGTGCCCCAAGGTCAGGTAAATTCTGATTATTTTATTAATCATATTAATAATTTTTTTATAGTTAATAACTGCCACGAAGACAGAGCTGGCATATTAAATAATAGAGAAACATATACAGAATATAAATGCTCTTGACAAAATCAATTTGTACTTTTCATCACGTGCATTTAAAAAAAAGTAAAGGTGTGTAAGCCACATAACCTGATAAAATAGTCATATATTTCATATATAATTAAGGGAAAACCACAGTACAAAGCCTCAAAATGTAGTTATGTTCATTTATGTACAGCACTGTATTACTAAGCAGGAAGACTGTGTGTGCACAAAGAGAAAATACTCATGTAATTGAATGGAGACTGTGAGTGAAGTCCCATTGCATGTGTGTGTGCTCTGTGTGTCTGTGTGTGTGTGTGTGTGTGTGTGTGTGGGAGCTGCTGACTCCGCCCCCTCCTGCACATGCTGGCTGCAGCAGAGGGGACAGAAGACAAGAGGACTTTCATGGAACTTCAAACTGAGGACTTCCTGTTGGATTTAGGTCTGGGGTGTCAGTGTATGATTTTTAGCTCTTGAAGAGAGGAACAATATGATGTTGGTTGCATTTCTCTGCGACATTCCTACGGGCCGTAGCGTCCAAAATAAAAACCTAAGTGAGATTCTCCCATTGACAACCATTATAAAAGTCACCAACTTTGGAGGCTGATATTTTGAAAACCGGACCTCCTATGACAAAGTTGTTCATAACGTTTGTTCAGACAATGTCAGAGAGCAATATACTGCAATCTGAAGCCATGTCAATGTGCGGTCTCAGAGGAGATGATGTTTAAGCGAAAAGTGACATTTTTGGACTGGTGTGTACTTCCTGTTGGATTTAGGTCTGGGGTGTCAATGTATGATTTGTAGGTCTTGAGAAGATGAGCAATTAGGCGTTTGTCCCATGTCTCTGTGACATTCCTGTGGGGCGCAGTGGACAAAACACACCCCAAAGCACCCCAACTTTGGAGTCCGATATTTTGAAAACCGGACCTTGTATTATAAAGTTTTTGATAACTTTGGTTCATCAAAGTGTAGAGAGCGATGTATTAAAATCTCAAGCCATGGCGATGAGCGGTCTCGGAGGAGATAGCACTAGATGATGGGCAAAATTTGGGCAAAATTTGCGACATTTTTGGAATTATCATAATTCCTGTTGGATTTAGGTCTGGGGTGTCAGCGTATGATTTTTAGGCCTTGAGCAGACGAACAAGTAGGCGTCGGTCCCGTGTCTCTATGACATTCCTGAAGGCAGATACGGAAACTAGGTGGCGCTAGAGAGCCAATTTGGGGTGGAGGGGCATAATTTTTACATAATATCAAATTTTTCGCCGGACCCGTCGTCCCTGCCAAATTTGGTGAGTTTTAGAGCATTTTTAAGGGGCGAAATTCAGGTTCAAAGGCGCGAGAGGAGAAAGAAAGAAACAAACTGCACAGGATCAATAGGGTCTTCGCCCTGTCCCAGGGCTCAGGCCCTAATTAAAGCTGCAAGCAGCGTTGGACGGGCCTGAGCCCCCCCCGCGCACGCCGGGACCCGGCGCCACGCCGTCCCTCGCACACGCCGGGACCCGGCGCCACGCCGTCCCTCGCACTCGCCGCCCGCCAGCCCGGTGCGAGAGGCGTGACTCTGCAGCCAAGTGGAGTTCGGTGCAGACAGGATTGGTGATTTAAATGTGTACAATCAAGTGTGCAGAGGCAATATGAGAAACTGCAGGGACAAACAGGAAAGTACTCATGTAATTGAATGGAGACTGTAAGTGAAGTTCCATTGCGTGTGTGTGTGTGTGTGTGTGTGTGTGTGTGTGTGTGTGGGAGCCGCTGTCACCTCCAGACTCCGCCCCCTCCTGCACATGCTGTCTGGAGCAGAGGGGACAGAAGAGAACAGAACTGTCATGCAAAATTATGGACTTCCTGTTGGATTTGGGGTGTCAGTGCATGATTTTTAGCTCTTGAGAGGAGACCAATGCAGATAGGAGGGTTATAGGTAAGTCAGAGCAACCTGCGCGTCACAGCGAAGCAGCAAATGTCACCTGTGTGAGAAAGACATTTTTGCAGAACGAGATGTGTGTGGCTCACAGCAGTGTTAAACATTACCC
This sequence comes from Euthynnus affinis, assembly GCA_029490765.1. Classification (NCBI taxonomy): domain Eukaryota; kingdom Metazoa; phylum Chordata; class Actinopteri; order Scombriformes; family Scombridae; genus Euthynnus; species Euthynnus affinis. The sequence goes on along the minus strand of CM055853.1, from coordinate 16,737,168 downwards.
AAGTGTTGTCCCCCCTTTACTGTCATTTACCTTGAAATAATGGAAAGCTTTTGATAAGTTTGTGTGCAAAGTAAGTCAGGCTTGTATTTGAAAAGGAGAAATGGACGTGTGTAAAAAATGAAGTAGTTGTATGCACAGTGAAATAAACACTAATTTTACAACAAAGGACAGACAACTTCTATGTTCAACACGGCAATTCATTCTTTATTGAACAGGCATCAGGTAGTACATGTAAGAATCACTGTCATAGTTTTTGTAAAAGTTATGCAATACAGACATGTAACAGCTTTACTTACAAATCATGCTGTAGAAAGAAAGTTGCAGCTATAAAGTAATTTTCATGAACAAAAACTGCATTGTAAATGGATTACATTTTGATACATCATTTACATGGCTTACACAGTCAATATGAACTTCTTCAGTGGAATACAGAAATACCTATAGACTATGGAAACAAAGAGCATAGTTAAAAATAGCAAGTTAAGGGAAGTACTTTGACCAATGAAACGATTTGACAGTTATGCATATTGGGTTCAGATGTATGTTATATGCAGCAGGTTATAAATTGTAAACGTTAAAGGGGATAGAGAGAGAAAACATGACGGTGTGGGGACAAAAAGGGGAGGAGAGAGCATAGAGAAATGACAACAAAAAACATTTTTTTTTTAGGCAATAGTGTCCTGTTTGGCAGATGAGGCATGCAGAATGAAGAGTCTGTGCCTTGGGGAGCCAGAACAGTTGTTCATAAGCCATACACAATCATACACAAATAAATACATAAGTAAAAGCAATTGATATTAAATTTCATGTAGTGAATGTTAGTCTAAAAATGTAAACAGTAGATTGAAGTTATTAAATAGAAAAATTGCTTTCTGATCAGTGTTAGCTACATGTCCTTATGGGAATAAAGGAACATGAATTGTAACATGCAGAAAGATTCATGTAAAAGATGCAAAAGAAACCAACAGCTAGCAGGTGGCAGATGGACTAACATTCTTGCTCAACTTTTACAAAACAATTCATCTTAAGCCAACTTAGCCGAGCAAAATTCATTTAGCATGTAACAACAATGCATCTGTTAAGTGTAATAAATAAAAACAAAGTGCGTCATAGTGAAATAAATAGTTCAATAAATAAATAAATCTCATATCTCCATTTCATGACTTTTTCAAATAAATACAGACAATACAATACTGAAAAGCTGTTCAAAGTACAGTAGACTAGTATGAGTGGACAGACGCTACACTAACACTACGCAAAGCAGATACTTCTAAAAGCAAAACAGATGCACAGAACTACAACGTGGTCGCGATAATTTTTTAAGTGGGACAGTGCGATGCAGCCGAGTCAGACAAACCAACAAACCTAAAAGTCCTCAGCAAAAACTGCCTCAACATTATCAAAGGCATCACAGTCAAGCTGGCCCTGATCATCTTTAACACTAAAACTACACAAAATACCTTCATGGTCACTGAAATAAGCAGGCATCACTGCACATTCCACATCAAACTGTGTCGTTTTAACATAAACATGATCAATCAAAGTCCCCATCTCTGTTGTCTCTTGCGTTACATGCTGTGCGAATCCTTTTTGGCCCATGAATTTACAAATCGAAGACCCTTTTAAAATGTTATCATTAAAATCACCCATGACTAAAATGTTGTTACTGATCGGATTTAACCAGGCAAGTAACTTCCCCACATTGTGTTTAAATAAAGACTGTGGATAACATGGTGGACGATAAACTACAACCAATAAAATGTTAAATTTGGTATACAGGCACACCAAGCATTCCAGATTTAAATCAGGTACCTGCAGAACGTCACATTCCGAATCATCTAACGTGTATAAACCAACTCCACCACGTTCTAAATCCTGTAGTTGAGAAAATGTGGGGTCACAGCTGCTGTAACACAGAGAGCGAGGACGACTGTGGAAAGTGTAACCACTGATTTGCACACTGTTTAACGGGGATTGTGCAGTGAGCCAGGTTTCAGTGACAGCAATGCAGTTAGGCTGCAAATGCTGCGTGCAAGACACCAAATCAGACAGGTGGCGACTTAAGCTGTGAACGTTTATTAAATACACAGAGAAACTTTGTGCATTTAATGAAGGTTTACTCTGCTCAATCAAAAACGGAGGCATGCTATCCATGGCCTCCCTCACGGTGTCCTTGCAGTAAATGGCCTTTTCCTTAAAATCCCTGATGATCAGTCCAGACAAAGTCCTGACACGACTCAGAGCTACATACGCCTGTCCCGGTGCAAACACCTTCTTCAAACACACGACAGCCTCATCTACAGTCAAGCCCTGGACTTTGTGAACAGTACATGCCCACGCCAGCTTCAGGGGAAACTGTAGACGCACACAACCGCTTCTACTGGCCTTGTCCTTGTCTGGCTCAATAGCAGTAGAATCCCTGCAATCTACTGCTGCATGTGCACGGGTCCGCCTCCTCTGTAAGCCAATCTTAACATCATCAAATTTCACATAAATTTTCAGAGGAAATGCTTTATCTTGACCAAACTCAAGATAAGTGACTGTGCCACATGCTCCATTGACCAGACCGTCTTCAACGTCAACATTCTTACACAACATGACACGTGCATTCTTAGCCAAACACAAAGTCTGTTCTAAACACGTGTCCTGCGCATTATAATGATGACCGCGTTCTAATTTCCCGGTTCTCTTGTTCGTAATAAAATCTTTGGCTTCGATCTTTACGTAATCAGGACACAAGGCAAATAACTTATTAAGATTGTGCTCATGTACTTGCATGTTAGTTGGAAAAATATGCAAGGCTGAGCTGTCCTCCCCAGTCTCACGAGACTGTAGCAAAGAGACGTCGCACCTTAACATGGGGGTTTTCTTGGAACGCACTCGTAACCTGTTCAACAACTCTGAGAAAGTACTATCTTTCTGCCTGACAACTGTTTTTAACTCTGCTATGCTAAAGTGGCTCCACAGATCCACACCAACCTGACTGTTATACAGAGGCTTCCCTTTAACAGGAGGCAACTGATAAAAGTCACCGACAGCGATCACACTGACATTACCAAATGGGGAAAAGTCACCAGTATGCTTAATCTGCCTTAACCTGCCATGCACATATGTCAACAGATTGTGATCAACCATACTTATTTCATCAATGATCAGTAATTGGAGCTTACTAAATTTAACTCTTAGAGAGTTCAGTTTGTCTTCACCCAAAGGAGTGTAAGGCAAACTGGAGTGTATTCCAATACTCAGGCTGTGATGAATAGTAGCTGCATTCAAAGAGTATGCAGCTATGCCTGTAGATGCGGTTAACAAAACAGAAATGTCGTCTGGTTGATTACAAAGTGTCGACAACAGCCTCCCTGCCTCATACTGTATAGCCTTAATCAAATGACTTTTCCCTGTCCCTGCGCCACCTGTCAGAAAAACATGCAGAGGCTCTGGGTTTTTACCCATCACCTTCTGCAAACACCACTGTCTCACCTTATAAAAAACAGCCAGCTGTGTCTCATTCAGAGACCTAATCAAAGCTAATCCCTCACTTCTAGACAGCACTCTGGCGTTCTTCTCTAAAGGCATAGCTGGCCTGCTAACCGCTAAATCAGGAACGTTGTCCACACCTTCCGCTAAATGTTCAGCATCTAAGTCAACTGCCTGTAGCTGTTTCAGTTCCTCAACACACTCAAGGCGTTCCACTTGCTGTTCAGGACACAGCTCCCCCCAAACATCATCATCTACCACGTTCTGCGCAGCAATGTCCTGAGCATGCTCTAAATCAGGACAATCGACTTCAAACATCCTCCTATTCGCGTCTACAACATCTTTAACAGAACACACGGAGCCGTCACTACGAGCGACTTGACCATCTTTATAGAACTGACTGAACATCTCAAAGCCGTCAGGTTGGAGATCAGAGTCAGTTCTATAAGGAAGAAACAATTGGAGCAAAGTCTGGAAATGAGCCTCCTCTTGTTTCTCCAAGTCAAAACGCATATACCGCACAACTGCGAACTGAGAACGTGTTCTCCTCAAGATGAAGCCCAATTCATTTTGAAGCGCAATCATGTTTTTAGATTTTTCAGTCTTGTTGAGAACACGATACTCAGACGCAAACGTAGCCATACACATATCGGCAAACACATTGTCTTCTGGCCTATTCTTGTACCTATCCACTATACTAGTCATCCACATATCTTCAGTTTTGAAGTCGCTGCCAGTCGCTCTCTCCTTCAAAACACTGAGGGGTAAACTCATCCTAACTATGTTGCTCCCCGTAGGCACAAACACAACCTTCCTGGAACACTCCTTTAGATGCATGTTTGTCAACCGATACACGGCCTCCTGGGCACAAACATCACGGTTGTGTAAATACACACTCCCTAGCTTCTTCAAGGCTTCTTTCGCAGAGAGATTGCCTTGTTTCGAAGCTTCTTTTTGGGCGTTACTAAGTAACAGGCCAATTTCTCTCTCTGCTTTTGTAATGTAAGAGACAATGTAGATCACAACCGCGTACGCATCAGTTACAAAGCTAATATCTAAATTTGCATTCCAGCACTTCAACAACTGCTTATTGTATTGATTAACCCAAACCTCATTTACCCCTCTCCTGTAAACTACCCTAGTCTTACTTTCAAGCCGCCTGTAAGCTTTCTCAAAAACAACCTGATTGATGCCAACAGAAGCAAACAACTGGTCTACACTATCAAAAGACACTTCACCTTCCTGCGCCTTCTTAACAGCCATTTTAACTTTCTCTAAAATGCACTGCGCCATCTCTTTTTGCATCAAATCAGGAGAAGGATCAAAGCACTTACAGACCGGCTTGTTTTTTGACAGAGTGTCGTTCTCAGTCTCCTTTGCCTTTTGATCACACTTACATTCTTTAGGTTCAGGTTTGCAAATGAACGTCCTAGTGGAAACTGGTTTCGGGAAATTAAAACGACATGTTGTGTTCTTTTTTTTACATGATTTGGAATGTCGTTTGGAATGCGTTTGAACAGATGACACAATGTCCAATAATGTGTCATCATCCGAGGGTAACTCGCATGTAACGTATTTGTCAATAAATTGGACTACCTCCTCATCTGTGTTTTTATCAATTTGGGGAGCACCCTCGATCCAAAACAAACAATGAACATGAGGAGAACCACGTTGTTGAAATTCAACCCTATAAAAGTGATCAATAATTTTGCCAATTGGTTGAGAAGGAGACATGAGAACCTCTTTCAAGAAACAATGCCACCTGTAATCAAACATGCGCGCAGCTGTGACCGGGTTACGACGCAACAACTCACACCTGTCTGCCCACTCCAAATCTTCAACAGTTTGAGTTCTCCCTTCCTGTTTGAGAATACTCATTAAAAGATTCTGCCAGCGCAGATCAGCGGACGAAAAAGAACAAAACCAGGTGGGGATCCCTAACTGTCGCACGCAGGCTAAAACGTCCTTCTGAACAGACTGCCAAAAAGCCGGAGTGCCTCGAATTGGCTTCAGAAACCTAAAGCCTTCATCTACATGCAACAACTGCTTCAAGGAGTCCTCATTCGTCAACATGTTGTGACTGATCCTCTGAGAAGTCTGACCTCCTTTACCCTTACGCAATGCCACAGAAACAGTAGATGCCACGCGATCTATCTCTGAGATATACTGTGCAAAGAAAATATATTCAACATTACGGGCAAAACGCCCGTCAGCGTGCATCAGTCTGTTGTGGAAGTAACGAGACAATGACAAGGGATGTGACCGGCTGTCGTGGAAAGTCTTGCTACCCAGAGGAAACAGCACAGGGAAACATTTAGCCTCATTCGTGCAGTCAGAAAGTACTTTAACAGGACTATTTCCCTCTGCAGGCGCAACATTAACTATGTCATCAAAATATTGATCTAATGCTTCCTGACCAATATCAACAGGCATAAGACAAGTGTCTTGAAACATGCAGTGCTGCTGTCTGTCATGCAACAACTCATCTTGCGCAATCTCTGATGCTTCCACCACATCATCAACTACAGCCTGTCGAGAAACATCACCACCTGCATCATCTTCAACACCTTCTACAACAACTTGTTCAGGCTGAACCGATTCAGTGTTTACATCCTCACTGGCTGCCTGTTCTTCCTCATCCTCACCATCTGTCTGCTTACAAAACTCATTGACCCACTCTTCATTGAAGTCAATGTCTTTGTAGTACACATTCGTCCTCTTCAAGTACTCTAGCGCCTGTCTTACACGAGCTGAATCAACAAACTTATATTCATAATGGCCCTTATATGTCAACTTGCGTTTTAGCTTCACCTGCAGCAAAGACCCTTCCATACTTGAACGTGGCAACACATTACTAGTCTGCGCTACATTAGCAGGAACACATGTCACCGGCCCGTGAACACCATTCTGTCCTCCTTTAGGCAGAGCCAGCATTTTCATAAATGGAATATGCAACGCGATCAAATGCTGCTCTAAACTGTTCAAACATCCCAGTTCACGTGGAACGGGATCAGGCATCAAAGTATTACGCCAACACTCATCGGGTATCTGACCTGTACCAATCTTACGGTGACATGTACCACAAACCCAAAGCTGACCTCTACATGCTGCTAACTGACAGGGCACAACACACTCAGCTGAACATCTGTGCAAATATTCTTCACTAATACACATCTCTGCAATAACAGCCGCTTTAGAACTTCTATTATATACTGTCCTATCGCATATCTGCACCTGATACCTGAACAGCAACCTATGACAAACACAACACACAAACTCTGGTCCATCTCTGACCTTTTCCAAAAACTGCTGCATTACAAAATCAAATTTTTGTGTCTTTTGTGCTACCTGCTGCCTACTTTTAACAACACTGGCAATTACTTGTTGCTTAAACTTTGAACTATCATGGTACTTTTCTTTGAATATTTCCCTACTCCTTTCTCTAACTTTTTGTCTATGCGTAACGCTGTCCCTATATTTCATCATACTATTTTCTTTATTTTTAGCTTTTACAGTTTCCTTATGTTCCAAGTTGTTCCTATATTTCATCACACTATTTTCTTTATTTTTAGCTTTTACAGTTTCCTTATGTTCCAAGTTGTTCCTATATTTCATCACACTATTTTCTTTATTTTTAGCTTTTACAGTTTCCTTATGTTCCAAGTTGTTCCTATATTTCATCACACTATTTTCTTTATTTTTAGCTTTTACTGTTTCCTTATGTTCCAAGTTGTTCCTATATTTCATCACACTATTTTCTTTATTTTTAGCTTTTACAGTTTCCTTATGTTCCAAGTTGTTCCTATATTTCATCACACTATTTTCTTTATTTTTAGCTTTTACAGTTTCCTTATGTTCCAAGTTGTTCCTATATTTCATCACACTATTTTCTTTATTTTTAGCTTTTACAGTTTCCTTATGTTCCAAGTTGTTCCTATATTTCATCACACTATTTTCTTTATTTTTAGCTTTTACAGTTTCCTTATGTTCCAAGTTGTTCCTATATTTCATCATACTATTTTCTTTATTTTTAGCTTTTACAGTTTCTTTATGTTTTAAGTTGTTCCTATATTTCATCATACTATTTTCTTTACTTTTAGCTTTAACTGTATGTCTATGTGTTGTATTTGTACGATACCTTTCAGATTTGGAAAACTTAGCCCTTTCCCTAAACAGCATGTTCTCTGTATATAGCGTTCTAAATCTTAACTGTTGTTTTTCCCTGAGCAACATATTCTTTTTCTCCTGTGTTGTTTTCTTTTGCCTTATATATTTTGAATAGGGAGATTTAGTAGGTGATTGAGTTTCAGTAGCAGCCTGAAGAACCTCACTTTTGACAGCATTTTCAGAAACTATAGAATCAGCATTACAACCTGTCTTCTCACAGTCCACAACATCCCTCATTCTAGTCCTCATACTACAACTCATTTCATTAACTTTACAATAATGGTAGCAACTCTGCACACCAGGCTTATAAACACAAACAACATTCTCGAAATGCCTGTTCATGTTCTGCAAGTAAATGCACTGTGTAGACAAAGGCTCACTGCCACAGCTGTACTTCAGCCAACGTCCATCATAAAAAGTACACACACTAACTCCTAACAAATCTGCTGTACCCTGTATTTCCACCTCTGTGGCCCATGTATTAACACTTCTCATCCTGGACTGCTGAATGTAGTCTGTCACAGATGAATAGTCACTCCTCAAAAGACTCTGATATTTACAAGCATTCCTCTCTAGCTCTTTACACACTGCCAGCCTAATCTTACGATGGTGCTTCTGTGAACCTGTCACAGCCTGACAGACTGCTCTGAAGAAGCAGTTACCATCACCTACAACCTTCTCAGTCCTACACGGAGCACCAAGCAAACCAACTTCATATGACACCAAACCACTGACTTTCATGAACTCAACATTTAACTTACTACACAAACTTTTACTAACATCTTCACTAAGAGGAGAGAAGAGCAGCTCTTCATTCCTCACAACACTAACAAACTCTACATCAGAGTTCACCTCAGTAATATCAAAACTCTTTGCCTTTTTTGACATGCTACTGCGAGTAGAAAACTTGCGCTTTCTGCCATCACTAACTACTGGTCCTGCCTCCAAATCACTGCTAACATCAGATACAGTCTGAACAGAAATATCAGACAGTGTTGGACTTGCACAGACATCGCGTACACACTCAGACACACTTGCATCAACATTTGTCCCGTGCTCAGAAACAATAGAATCTGGTACTGAACTCATCTCACTATTACTACGTTCAACAGAAATGCCAGACAACTCTGGACTTACAACACTGACACTAACACCACACAGTTCATACAGCTTCTGTGTTGAACTGAGACTGTCAGCCAAACTACAGATGTAGCAGTGCAGGTCATCAAGAGAAGAAAAATGCAGAACCACACTTGTACCAGCAGAATGCAACAAGCCAGTGTTACTACGCGAGTGACTGTCGACCACGGCGAATCGACCATTTTCGCAAATAATGGCACAAGTGTTACCACAGACTGTTAAGAGACACGTGCAGTACTGACTAAAGATCCTCTGCAGTCCAGTACGCAGAGTGATAAACACAAAGTCAGCAAATGCACCTTCTGCCATTCCTACTTCACCCAACACTACATCACCAAAAGTAAAACCAAACACTGTACCATCAAACTCTAGATACTGGGGCAAATCAGGAACAGAGAGCAAACCCGAGCGATGCGTAAAAATACCAGAATCACGCAAACTGCTGTACAAGTCATCACCAACAACAACAGCACGATCTACAGCATGCTTGTCCCATGAGAACACACTGCTCACCATGTGTTTGGACAAGCTGACCAAAGCTATGGACATACACTGCAAACCACCATAAACAAAACGCTCATCTCCCTGGTGAAAAGAACCCCTCACAACCTTAACAAGCTGAAACTCTCTGCCATCGTTAGCCACTACTGCCACACCACTGCTGCTAGAATCTAACTTAGCTGCTTTTACATCACCACCAGCAAAAGAAGACTTAAACGCAAACTTAGCTTGGCTGCTCTTCTTTGGCATCTGCGTTCCCTCCTGGACGGTGAACTCCACAGGCACGGCAGGACAAGCGACAGCAACGTCCTCCCCCACCAGCACCTCTGGCACCCCACCAGCAGATGACGGAACAGCAGACCCCTCCGCAGACTCCTGGGCAGCCGCCTCCACCTGACAAGTTTAAATGTAGGTTTGAGTAAAAAACAATTTCACACAAATAAATATGTCATTAACAACAAGTCACATATATAAAATAAAGACAAACCTCCTGGACAGCTGGGCAAGGCTTGGAGGCAGACTCAGTCACACGGGCAGGTGAAGGTGTTGCCACCACCTATAAAAAAAGAAAAGCACAAAACAGTCAGTGACACAATGCACTCATTACATATGCACATATAACCAAGATATGATATAAATCCCACAATTTTAATGAAAAAAAAGCAAACAAAAAAAACCACCAACCTGCCGCTTTCCTCCTCTGCGCCTTGTGGCAACACCTCTCGGCTGACGCTTCACAGGGGAAGCCTAAAGAAAGAAAAACAAAGACTTTATAGCAACTGACTTCAAGTGCAGCTCGTCACAGTATGTACATATGATTTGTGGGACAGTTACCTGGCCGGGTGCTGGAACAGCAGTGCAGTCCGAGCCAGAAGAAGGCGAGACCTTCTCCATGGCCTCGAACATAGCACCACTGAACCAGACAGGGTTGGACGGGAGGCCAGACTGTCGCACCAGAGGTGTTCCAGCCTTGAAAAGACAACAGAAAGGAGAACTGATTAGATTTGCTGCAACCGAAAACACCTGTGAACAAATGTCCTGCAAAATTGACGACACAACAACACAACACATTACCTTGCATTCCCGTCCAACGACGGTCCACTCCCACGGGTCACTGCGGCGCCGCAGCGGAACCTCCCCCTTCACCACCAGCCTGGGCAACACCCTGGCGCGCGGCGGTGTCCGGGAAGGCACCGGAGTCTCAGGAGGAGGTGCCAGCTGGCGGACCGCAGCGCCCCACAGGAGGTCCACGAGGATCCGCATGCCATGGTCGTCGCTGAGGTGCACCTGAAAAACAGCAACACAACAGATATTAGTCATTGTTTGTGACATGACGAAGCCAAAATGTTCCATGTTACATGTCACAAGAAATATGAAATACTTACGCCGTCGCGGCACCACAGCTCCAACCGGCTATCAGGGAGGTGCTCTGCCACAGACATGTATGGGAGACCTGGCAGAAAAATGTGAAACATGATCAGTTATTAAATGTTGACATGTATTTAGCAGATAAGATAAGAGATATTTTTACCAGTACACTGAAAATTCCCTCAAATGTCAGATTACTCTCAAACTTACCCATGCGTGCTGCGACAGAGCGGTACTCCCGACGCAGATGCTCCTGCAGGCCCGGCTCGATGTTGATGCGTGGAGGGAAGTCCAGCACAAACACCTACAGGAAAAAGCCAACAACAATTATTTCTGTAAAGCAGACACATGCCAACAAATGTGCTACTATCAATGTGCACACAAATACAGAATGTGACTTTTCACAATAAATAACACACCTTAGGCCAGAGGCTGCATACGGTGGTCAGGAGAGCACGGAAGTCCACCGCTGCCTCACCGATCGTCCGGCTGGCTGTGAGGTTGTTGCTCGGGGCACACACACACACCACGTCTGGGGTGAAGGGAACGGCAGCATGCATCACCTCTGTCCTCAGGTCAGCGGCAGCTCCACCTGGAACAGAAAGAAAAGAAAAAGACAGTGGACCCTGTGGCATACTCACATGCCGGTCGACGATGGCTCGCAGGTGGGAGTCTCCAACGACGAACACCCGCTGCAACACAGACAGTGAATTAGTAAAAAAACAACAACGTCAACAACAAGGACGACTACATACATCCATCACTGTCATTTGACTATGAAAGACAAATACCTTCTGGTCAGAACGCTGGGCTGGAGTGACGAACTTCACGGGACGGCGGGTCAGCTCAGAAGTTCGCCATCTCAGCACACGATGGCGGTGCCCAGTACCGCGGCCTGTTAGGACACAATTATAGTAAAGAATGTGAAACCATGTTTGACAAATCAAAACAATCTACAGACACTTCACCACTAAAATATGCACAAAAAGTACTTACGAGCAACAAACTCGGGAACACGCGGTGCAGCAGTCCACGTCACCCTCTCCTCCATCCTCCGCCTGGCAGCCAGAACACGACGGTGGCCCTTGGCACGAGGCATCTGCAAAGGAGAAGCCCTGTTATTAAACCGTCACACTGAAGCCATTACAGTATGTGACAATTATACTCACAAATCACACAGCAGTCTTGTACAACTTCACCTGAGAATTCAAAGAAATGATTCAACTTACCTTAACAGTTGGAAATGGGCTAGTTTTAGCAAAACTCTGTGTGTGTGTGTGTGTGTGTGAGAGAGAGAGAGACTGTATGCAAATGTGTGAATGTGCACTAATTTATAAATTCAGTTAGTGTGTGTAAATTATTTGTAGGTAATGTATGTATTTATGAATGAAACAACTATCTGTATATATGTTGATGTAATAAATCTGTAAAACAGATGCAGTGCAGCAGAATCACGTATGGGAGCACAGAAGTAGATCACACAGGCAGGAGTAGAAAATCTGTAAAGAAAAGAGTAAATGTTAGCTGTAAGGAATGTTGTGCTGTAGAGAACGTACATTTAGACTGTATAATACCGGCATATGGTAGAAATAACATGGTAACAATTTCAATGTGTGCAGTTTAGTAATATTGACTGCAAGATTGTAATCATTAATTCATACTCTAGTCCAGGAAGTAAAATCAATTACATAGCAATTTATCAGTTAGTTTTCCCCCATAAATATATTTGGAATATGTGGCGTTAGAACATGTTTTCAGCGTACATTAACAGGAGCAGTATTACTTGTAACATTAGCTAGTGAGTAGCCTTAGCTAACCGAGCTAGCGCTGTTGTTAGTCCCTACTACCTAAAATGGCGGACACACCGTGCTAACAACAACAACATAGCGATGTGACCGCCCCACCCCCCACACCGCTGACCACTACAAAATGGCGTCCAACAAAAGACGCCACTCGAAACTTCACATCAATAGTTATAAAGAGCGGAATAGTTCACAAACCGTTAAATAAAAATACCTCAGACGTAATTTCAGAGTGTATAGTTTGTCCAAAACATGATTACTCAACTTCCAAACCGTAAAACAGCGAGCCGCCAACGCAGACAAAATGGTGACAAACGCCGAGCAGTACAACAGCTTATTTTAACCACGACGTTGCATACAACTCACAAAACCACAAATTACAATTGAGAAAAAGCTGTAACTAAAACAGCGAGGCGCCGACATGCAGACAAAATGGCTACAAGCGCCTCTTGATACAACAGCTTAGGTTAACCACGACGAAGCACAAAACCACAAACTAAAATTGAGAAATACTGTAACTAAATGTTGTACTCCACGTGACATAGTTGGCAAATTCTATGTAATACTTTAAGCCTGCCACATGTTTAACGAGCAAATTCTAACACCGAAAACGGCACTGTGCTAAACATTGTAACCTCACCACTAAAATAACGTTCAAATGAAAATAAAAGCTCAATAGCAAAAGCATATTTAAACAAAGACTCCATGCTAACAAAGAGAAAAACATTTCATGCTAACAAAGAGAATAACACTTCATGCTAATAAAAGACCCAGTGACTTACCTTGCTGCTGTGACGATCTGAGAGTCCTGAGCCTTGAGCCAGCTGTTTTCTCTACTCGCTATGATACGTAAGCATGACGTAGAAACGCCCACACACCAGTTAGCCTGCAACTTCCGGCGAGGACGGAAGATTTCGCGATACATTGTGGGATGTGAAGTCCGAAATCCCGCTGCATACCGTGATGCAGATCTCTCTCCCTCTCATATATATATATAATATCCATATTTAATATGGTCACACGTGAAGTGGAGATGCGCGTGCGTGGTTCTAAATAAAGATGTAAAAACATTAGTGACTTTACTCCTTTTCAAAATGTTACAACATGACTTTTTACTCCTCTCAATATTGCAGAATAAGCATGTTGGTATAATGTACAGTTATATACACTATAACATAAAAACTCCAAACATCACGTATAACATGAAAATATATATGCACATATATTTAATTCTAATAATACTATATATTACATGTACTTTTAAGTCATGATGTGGAGTCACAACATGTACATAATAAACATAATTTATGGGTTTTCTACATCACCAGCAACATTTACATGGACAAAATAAAAGAAACTTTAGGATGAGCAGCAGAAGTGGGATGTCTCTTATAAGACAGACAGAGGAGGGAAACTTGGCTGCGGGGTGATTGCTTGCATGTTCTCTGAAAATACACATATAAACAAAGAAATCAGTAAGACAGAAAACATTATGGTAAAACCCACAAAAAAACATGCCTGTGCTGTTTGATTTCACTCGCGCAACACTTCTGGTAAATTACCGCGGAGCACAGAGGGACAGGAGTCCGACCTCGCGCTACTCACGGGACCGCTCCGACCCCACATGACAATGCGTGTGCCTTTTTTAAAGAATTTATTTACATCTCACTATATCCATCTATAAGTGTGTAAACATCAATATGGATACGCCATCCCCGTTCTGATTATCACGGACAATGGACTGCATATTGACAGGACGCCCAAGATGGTCACAGCGTCACAGCGGTTACGCTGCAAAATTTAATCTGAAAATCAACAATTACTACTCTAATGACTCCTATAATGTTATTAACAACATTAAGTCTGGTAAATTCTGATTATTTTAATAAGCATATTAATAATTTTTTTATGGTTAATAACTGCAACGAAGAAAGAGCTTGCATATTAAACAATAGAGAAACATATACAATGTGTACAGAATGTAAATGTTCTAAAATCAATTTGTACTTTTCATCACGTGCATTTAAAAAAAAAGTAAAAGGTGTGTAAGCCACATGACCTGATAAAATACTCATATATGTCATATATAATTATGGAAAAACCACAGTACAAAAATAGTCATATATTTCATATATAATTATGGAAAAACCACAGTACAGAGCCTCAAAATATACTTATGTTTATTTATGTACAGAACTTTATTACTAAGCAGGAAGACTCTGTGTGTGTGTGTGTGTGTGTGTGTGTGTGTGTGTGTGTGTGTGAGGTGTCAGATGTCAGGTGTCGACTCCCCCCCCTCCTGCAGCAAGCTGCCCAGAGCAGGGGGAGAAATGTTCTACTCCTGTTTTAAAAATGACACAGTAGCCTTGAATTTTGGCCATTTGGACTGAAAATACCCACATTTTGTAGATATATGTGTTGCGAATCCAATGGTGTACATGTAAAAGTTGTGAGATTTACGGTTTAGACAATAGTCCCTTAATTGATCGATGTGTGCCTGCTGAGAAAATGGGTCTCCCATTGAAACCCATTATAATCTGGAAATCGCTCACCGCGCTTGGAGGCCAATATTACGAAAACCGGACCTCCTTTGACAAAGTTTTTGATGTCTTTGGGTCAGGAGACTCTACTGAGCGATATATTACAATCTGAAGCCATAAGCATGAGCGGTCTCAGAGAAGATAGCAGTTGATTGCCACTGAAATTTGGGGAAATTTTGGAGGAATGTGGGAAAAATTTGAAATTGTTTTTGCATTTTTTGGACTACCTGTTGGATGTAGGTATGGGGTGTCAGCGTATGATTTTTAGGTCTTGCGAAGACGAACAATCTCGTCTTGGTTGCATCTGTCTGCGACATTCCTACGGGCCGTAGCGTCCGAAAATGAAATCTCTCCCATTGACAACCATTATAAAAGTCACCAACTTTGGAGGCTGATATTTTGAAAACCGGACCTCCTTTGACAAAGTTTTTGATAACTTTGGTTCATCAAAGTGTATAGAACGATATATTAAAATCTGAAGCCATGACCATGAGCGGTCTCGGAGGAGATATCGTCTAAAGGTCGTCTGCCATTTTGTTCAAAAAATGTGACATTTTTGGATTTTCTGGAATTGCTGTTGGATTTAGGTCCGGGGTGTCAGTGTATGATTTGTAGATCTTGAGCAGACGAACAATTAGGCGTTGGTCCTGTGTCTCTACGCCATTCCTGTGGGCCGCAGCACCCAAAAAACCCCCCAAAACCAACTAGGTGGCGCTATAGAGCCAATTTGGGGTGGGGGGGCATAATTTTTACATAATATCGAATTTTTCGCCGGGCCCGTCGTCCCTGCCAAATTTGGTGAGTTTTAGAGCAGTTTTAGGGGGGCAAATTCACGTTGAAAGGCGCGTAAGGAGAAAGAAAGAAAGAAAGAAAGAAAGAAAGAAAGAAAGAAAGAAAGTAACGTACCAGTAACAATAGGGTCTTCGCCCTTTGGGCTCAGGCCCTAATGAAAGCAACCAATGAATTGCAGTTCTAACAGCAGTGTTTTGGTGCTTTTCCTTCATTCACACATTTGTTTTTCTGTCTACTTTCTGTTACAGCTTCAGTGTACACCTCTATAAAAACACACAGTGTTTCCCTGAAATGTTCAGCAACATTTCCTGCATACAGTCACGTGTGAGCAGGAGCAGGGATCGATATTCGGGGGAAATCTGTCCCGCCACTTTTCTCGCAAACTTGTTGAATATTAAATACACTAAAGGAACATTGACATCGGACAAAAGAAGCTCCTCGTCTGCCATGTTCCTGAAAACAATAAGAGACGCCTTCCACGGCGTACACATACATCCAGCCTTGCTCATCTTCTTCTTCTGTTAAGTTTCCCAGCGGCTTCCATAACTGTTGCATTACCACCATCTACTGGACTGTCCCTCACCCCCTCAAGCTGGAAATGTTCCTGAATGTAGCTGCGCGTGTAAATAGTAAGTTGTGCCTGAAAGGTTATCCCAGAAATTTACCAGGAGACGCTTAAGTCTCTTTTCCAGTGACCTCATCAATCTATTCAAAATGTGAACCTCCTCTGAGTCTCGAGACGACACATCTAACTAATGCAATAATGTAATTGACTTTGCCACATTTACAGTGTAGTTTCCACAACATCCAGGGAGGACAAGCGCTCATTTTGTCCTCATTCTTCCTGGAAGTAACCAGTCCAGTCACAGAGGCCGACCTATTTCCCCCCTTTAAGCCACGCTTTATTTGTATGCAGCATGGAGTTAAGCCGCCCGCTCATTTACAGACGTGATTGTTGAGTTCCAGGTGGGTTCGAGCCAAACTGTCAGAAAACACATTTGGCCGGCCCTCGTCGACGCCGTCACCTGCTGTTCCTCAACACGCCAACTGCGTCTGGAGTACACGCTTGAGTTGTGCATTACATCACTGACTGTGTCACTCTGAGCAGTGAAATTTCAGCGGACCTTTGCATGTGGCTGCTAATGCAATAATGTAGGTTTAAATTATTTTTTTGTTTGTTTTTTCCATTTAGTTGTGCTTCTTTTTGTCTTCACTGTTGTGCACTCTCTCTAGCTCTGTTTGTCATATTTTAGTACTTTTTTGTGTGTCAGGTCTATAAACAGAGAGACGGAACTGCATCCTATACTGTTCTTAACTGGTCAACTGCTTAAGTGGATAAAATATGATCAAAATATTGGACATGGCTTCAGACTAAATATCTTATGAGAGTTTAGCCTAACAGCATCAGGTTTTTCTACCTCACCTTTCCTCCAAAAAGCAGCAACTGGCCCTGAGGAGGAAGGAGAGTGGTTTTGGGAGGGCGGTGATAAACAAGAGTAACTGGCTGAGAGCTAATCCAGTATCTGTCGGCACGACTAGCCGCTGACTCTTGTCCAACAAAGCTTAGGAGGAAAGGGGGTTAAGAGCTAAAGCAGGGTTTAATAATGGGAGCGGAGGGGTATGAAGGATGAGCAACACGCTTCTCTCAATTGACCCTTTTTCAAAAAAAAAATGCAGAGTGAAACTCTTCACTTCTCATCCCCTTGTGTTGGGATCAGTGCATGTGCGAGGCAGAAGGCGAGGAGGAAAGGAGGATGGTGAACATACTGAGCTCGACCGAGAGGGGGACGAAAACAAGTAAGAAAATTAGAGCCAAAAATACATAAATAGAAAGGCTGGTCGGTTGTTAGTGCCAGATGGTGTGTTAGGTGTAGCTAGGTGTCCATCCGATACCTGAGGGTGCGGTGGAACCGAGGGGAGCTGCTTTTCGCCTCCGCTTGACATCGCCCGTACACAGAGAGCCAAGGTGCCCGCTGGTCTGTCTGCAAAAGGAGCCAAGTGACGCAAAAATATGGCAGCATTAGTTTTTTTGTTTTATCTCAAATAACACTACTCAAAAGTATTTGTTCACATACAGTTATTACTCTTTTGAAATATGCCATTAAACCCTGCGGACACAAAGGGAAGTTGTGTTACTGGGATTGCAGCTGTGATGAGGAAGACTAATAAAGTAGGTGAAATTAAAAAGGATGCAAACAGGTAAGGGGTAAGAGAGGTGAGAACACTGCATGGACAGAGAAAACCTGCCACGACTAAGGAGGTCTGGAGGCATGCTAGTTCTAGTTACTTTTAAGTATGTTTGCATCTGCCTGAAAACTAATTCTAAACAGCCATTTTGGGGTAAAACAACACTACATAAAATACATAAAAGGAATCAATAATCAACACACTGATCTGCAGCTCAATGCAGCAAAAAAAAAGAGGATCCTGCTCTACATCTGCATTTAAATTGTAAGAACACAAAAATGCAAATGTCTTTTGGTAAATGTAGATGGAAAATATCAGCTTGAAATGGCTCCTAACCACCCATCCATTCATCCATCTGTCTCTCTAACAGACATAAAGGACTAAAGAAGAAGAAAAAAAAAAAGGTTTTTACAGGACATAATGCATCTACTCTGAAGGTCATTACCATTATTTCACTACAGTCTATGTGTCTGCAACTTCTATAGCTCATAATGGAAAGGAGGAGCTGTTTTTGAATAACATTATCTGTTTTATAAAAACAGTAAATGTAGCTTTTTTTCCTCCAGAAATTCTTCTTTTGAGTGTTTCTTTCATCTTCCTCATTTTCAAAGTCAGTCAAAGATGGTATCTTCAAATGCCTTTGTCTGACCAACAATTCAAAACCCCCAAATATTCAGTTTGCTACAATATATGTCAAAGAAAATCATCTTATTTTCATATTTGAGAAGCAGAAGCCGGTAAATTTCTGCAAATTTTGCTGAAAAGGTGAAGAGTTTGCATCTCTGAATTGAGGTTATTAATGAGCCGTGTTTAACTCTTGTTCTCACCTGCTGGCTGTTTTTACTGAACAGCTTCTCCGATGGCCTCTGTCTGTCCGCGAGTCCCAGTGCAACTACAGAAAGGAGAAGAGAAACAAAAGTTCAGAGTCAAACAGTCAGCAAGTTATCCTTCAAAACACCAGTAATGCATTCAACACCAAATTCTGTCCTCCAAAGAGATTAATTAAACTTTGCATTTCTGCACGCTTTGTTGCATTTGAATGGGAATAAAATGAAGCAAAGAAAATGTGACTCACCTGTCCATGTTCCCTTCTTGAGCCTGAGCTGAACCACGGCCTGTAGACAACAAAATTGGTGGTATTGAGGTTGAACGTTCACAGCAACGCAGAAACCAAACTGCAATAGATCATCGTTTCTTGCGGTAAGTAAACATTTGGCCCTTTTTCAGAGAGAACTCAGAAACCTGACCTGCATTTAATCTGCAGGAACACACAGTAGTGAAGAGTTTTAGTTATTGCAAAAACAGTGATGGACCTGAAATGTCTGTCAGTATCGTGAATCCTGTGACTTTGCTTTGTGATGGTATTAATACATATTTTACATAATTTCATTGTGTCTCTCCCTTTATCCGACCCTCACGCCTGCAAACCAAAATTGAGTTACAAGGCAATTAAAACTGATTTCAAATTCAAATTGTGTCTTGCAGGTGGACGGGTTTCTTAATCACACTTCTCGTATTGCTCCTTTAAGAAAATAGGCGCCACAATTATTAAAAGGACACAATATGAACGCAGGAATAAGACAATAAATTGAATAGATAATAATAAAAATTGCTGGAATGATATTAACATTTTAAAAAGCGAAAACGACTCACTCGTGGGAGTCCTGGGTTTGTCTGCCCAGTCTGTCGTTGAAGCCCTGACTGGTGCTGCCCTGCAGCCCTGCCTCAGATGCCTGCTGGTTTCCATGGAGACGACTCAGCCTGGCCTGGAACCCTGACAGACGCAGCGCGGGTTTCTCGTTAATTAAACAGGATTATTGAAATTACAACATAGCTAGATAATTTTCCCATTTAAGTGCAGCAGACGGTTCATGTTGGATGAGAGGGAACTGAGGCCCACATGTCCCATAATACTGGGTGAGATACGACACGGGGAGGGAGGGGTCGTTCAAAACCAGCAGCTCAATGAGAAATTATAAGAGGGAGACAAAGGCAGCTTTATTTAAAGAAAGTTACGGGAAGGCTATTATTTTTTATTCATTCTTATCATGACAACTGGACCACAATAAGGTGACCATGGAAGATGTAACGTATTCCATGAAGTACTGGGAAATGAAAAGGAAAATGCATCGTTCTGGCATTTAGCCTCGAACATGTGACCAGTATGTCGACAATAATTACGTAATTAAATTGTCATGACCACTATCTGATCATGTGAGAAATGTTTGCCAAAGGAGTGTTTTTTTCTATTTAATACAACATAGTAAAACCAAAGCCACAGGCAGAAAATATTACTCCCAATATTTACTATACATCAATATTTTATAACCTCACTGCTGAATATTGCCTCGATCTGTCTGTGGGATGCGTTTGCCTCCTACTGGTCATGAGTGAGACTGCAACAACACTGTAAAATTTAGGTGACTGTACGTTCACTGGTCCCCAAACTTTCATGATTACACTGTAAATGCTAACAATATACACTCCTACTAAAATATGTACTGCTTTTGATGTTAAAATGTGTTAAAGCTGCCTTAAAAAAAACATTTTATTGCCAGCGTGTCTGAGCGTCTACCCACAGGTGTGATGGGAGCCTACCTCTCTGTGCTCCGGGGCTCATGAGGGGGAAGGATCCAGTGAGGATGCTGTTGAAGACAGGGTCAACTAGGTCCAGCTCCTCAGACCCCGACTCTCTCTCCCACCAGGGGACCACTCCTGCAACCCCACATGCACCACCGGGTCCTGAACCGGAGCCTGGCTCGCCCTCATAGAACCAGTCGCTCTGCTCGTCGTCACCTGGAGGTAAGAGGATGGAAAATGTGACATCGAGGTCGCCACTGATACAGATGTAGTGCTTGTGTAATTCCAACTCTTTCTACACTTGTCGCCACCCAACATTTCTCCAACTTTAAAAGAAGTTGTTTGAAAAAGAGTTGTGTTCAAGACTGATGAGAAATTCTACTATGGCTGCAACTATATAGGAAAAGGGTAGGAAAATATTGGCCGTGTCAACTAGAAGTACTTCATACAGGTTATTAAAAACATGCAGATAGAACAAAACACTTTTGTACACAGATTTAAAATGGAAATACAGCCATAAAAATAAGTTTAACATTCAGAAACATACAGAATTACATGTCAATGACAGCAGCCATTGTTCCAGTGACATATACACCACTCTATGTGTGGAAATAATCCTCACATATACCAACATACTGTATACTCATTGTGTACACTTGTGACCAATACATGTCTGAGTAAGTACCTTGTCTCCCCTCATCATTGGTGTAGAGGCCTCCATCACTGCTGTTACTGACACTGCTGGTTTCACTAAAAACAAATTAGAAGGAAAAAGAAAAACAAAAAGATTAAAGATGTTTCACACACAAAAAACGGTAAATAAGCAGCCAGTAACTGTCTTATGAGTTCACACACATCATGTGCTAGAAATTTTTCAATACTAGTGCCAATAGAGTTTCTGTAGCAACACCAAAATTATGTTGTTTTTAAAAACCAACATGTTTTCCTACAAACTTTATTTAATTAAAGTTAAATGCTGCCTAACCACAGACAGCTGTACAAGAACTTTGTCAAAATGAGCTTGTCTAAAATTGGAAAAAATTTGATTAAATCAAGAACTTTTTGATTAAAGAATAAGTGAACAAGGTTCAACAACATATTCTAAGCCAGCTTTTGGTACTTGACTGCTTTTAATACTCAGGAATACAGAAACATTCTGGGTCAGCAGATCTTCCTCACCTGTTGGCCTAAAGCCTCACATGCAAACACTCGCTCATACATTTATAGGAGCAGAGACATTTGCTGAGTTTGCTGGGCAGGACATGGGAAAAAAAAAAAAAAAAAAGGTCAAAACACTAACCACCTGTCACTCATGTCTTCATCCGAACCCTTCTGCTCCTCCAGCTCCATCTTGTCTTTGGACCCTTCTGTTGGAGATGAGATGGGGTCTTCACTCTCGACCACCACCCCTTCATCCGCAGCCTCTAGTCCCAGCCTGTGGGTGGCCAGTTTCCTCTTCTTTACCCTGCTCTTCCCTCCCACTGGCCCTACAAGGCCACCTCCACAGAGCTCCATGCCGACCCTTCCCTCCTGCCCTGCACCCAGTCTATGGGGCCTGCTGCCAACACGGGCTTTGGGAACAGGTGGGGGCCCTAGCATGGTGGAGGAGGGGGGCTCTGTCTCCACGGGAGGGTCTACAGCCATACGTTTGACCTTACGTCGTCGCCTAAGGCTGCGAGTTCCCTCTACAGACCCCAGCACACCCAGGTCATCCGGCCAAAGCGGCCTCTTGCTTCGTCCCATGTCAGCTGTGAGGGGGGTGCGGCGTTTGGGGCCAAGTTGTTCATCCGAGTCGCTGTTGTCGCGGGCATGGCTGTTGGCAGCAGAGACGCCTCCTGTGCTGTTGCGGTAGTCCTGCAACCAATGTCAATGTGGTGAATACCAGGCTGTGATGCTAATGCTAAATTAAGAAACTAAAAAAAAAGCCTTGAGAACGTTTTGGCCAAAGTGATAGCAGTGCTGTTTATGCAACACTGACAAATGTTTTACATATGAGCAGGTTTTGTGACATCCCAACTGGTCTGGAAGCCAAGACCTCTAAATCCCTGCCCAGATCTGATATTATCTGTGATTTAAAAACAAATATTTCAAATAACATAGAAAAAAATGACAGGACAATTCAGGCAGATTATCAAGTTAGCACAAGAACAGAATGAAAAACAATCTGATTGGATTATTTACCAGCTAACAGGTGAAAGTAAAACAGGTAAAAAATTATCGCTGTGACACACTCACTGAGTCCTGTTACATCAAAAGCACTAGAGAAAATGATTTGTCAAATAATTTCCCTTATTCCTTTTCTTACCCTCTTCAGAACAGGGTGAGCTACTCAACAACATCTCTAAATGTCAGACAGTCTCAAGAGTTTTTACTCAAGGACCCTCCAGTTGGCTTGTAGACACAATGTTTGAAACTCTCTCACCTTGTGTTCTTCCACACTGGACTCTGAACCTTCACTGAGATGGCCTGTCTCCCAGGGTGGGTGCGGGTTGTCCGAGCGTCGTTTTCTGCCCCTCCGTTTCCGAGCCTGTCTTTTCAGCAGACAGCCCACTGCCAGTGCATGGTCCCCTCCATCACCAAAACCACCACGAGCAGCTTGCTCCGAGCTCTCCTCCAGCGCTGACACCAGGTCATGGACCAGCTCGTCCATCGTCCGGCGAAAGTGCCTGGGGTAGAGTGTGAAAAAAGGGGAGAGTGGGAGTATTATTACATGTTTATAATTAACATGGTTGGCGGCGGGAGGGGGGTATGCAGCTTGTGTTTTATTGAGTAGCAAGCAATGTGTGCAAGACAGTTATGATGCAGCTCGGAAACTTGAACGAGTTTGTGTCTTTGTTTGGGGATAACTAGTGAATTTCAACTGGTAGGAAGAACAGGAAAATTTTAGATTTGTAATTGTTTAAAAGAAAAGACCTATATTAAAGCCAACGTCGTGCGTTCAACAACACGTTAAGATGGCGAAATGACATTAACGGTTATAACGTTACATGAAACGTTAGGTAGCTATTAAACTCAAATTAGCTTAAGGGGATAATTATTCACATATCACAGACATCTCTCTTCGACGAGCAAAGTTAAAGATAACACCCAATGAGCTCCCTGGTTATTACTTACGATAATAAATCTTTCAAATGTCTGCCTGAAGAGCCTACACTGTAATTTCCAAACACCCTTAAAATTAGCTTAAACACTGCACTGAGTTAGCATTAATTACCGCTGGGTTAAGCTGTATTTTTCGGTTGTTATTAGCTTTATAAGCTAACGGTTTCTTGCTAGCTATAAGCTAACTGAGCCCACTAAAACAACTGCCCAACTATTGTAGCGTTAACTTTCAAGCTATTTATCTGTCGTTAAGTACGAGCATCCGCATCGTTAAAATGTGCTCGTCATAATAGCTGTCGCCAGAAAATAAACAACAAAGAGACGCTTAGATGTTCTGATTAGCTTTGCTGCTAGCCAGATAGCATTGCTAGCTTTAGCTCTAGCCGGCTGATTCACGGACGTGAACAATATGTTACGTCTCGGTGATTTGATTTCAAAGACCACCTACCAGCCGGTTCCCGCTTTGCCGATGGTTTTTAGATTAGCTGCACGGAACATTAAAGCCTCCAAATGCCAAATACCTTTAGCCAGAAACAACGGACAAACACTGACACACCACTGACACCATCCTGACACAAAAGCTACCGATCAGCTAGCTGGATCAATATGCGACAAGAGGAGGACACGGTGAAAGCAGCAAGAGGTATGCTACGTTCAGGTACTGAAGGAAATATGGTTATGGTAGGTGCACAGCGGAATTTATGCTATTTTGCAATGTTGATTATTACTTAATTGCTTGATGTTATTGTTTTTGTCACTATTGAGACATCAGTTAAGTGCATCTTATACAAAACATTTCCCACTCTCCTCTAAATCTGTGTGTCTCACTGTTGTTTATTCAAAATGATTTCATGTTTTTCATGACAATAAACAGTTCTGCAGAATGTGGACTAAATGTACTATAAATGAAACCCTGACGAAAAAAAATTAATCAAACCTTACTTAACCCAATTCCGCTTAACCTGACCTTAAAAATGATGCAGCAAAGTAAGTTTGGAAGCAATTTGTTGTTATTTTATGGAAATATACCGTTGTTTTACATAGGAGCTTTGACAAACGATTTAAAAAAAGCATCCCAAACACGTTTCTTTGTAGACATATATTTTATAATTTCTGATCAAAGATAAATGGATGTGTAGACTAATAATTCCGTTGCATACAACTACATTTGTAAATCGGAGTTTCAACACAAGACTTGAAGGCAGCGTGGTCCTTAACGTTAAATCCGCATGCATTTGCATTTTGTGAACACTAGAGGGCAATGTAGGCCACAGCTAACCTTCACATTAGCGGTGGATTGCACTGTTGCTGACAGCCAGCTGGCCTATCAAATATATACCAAAGGTCACCAATACAAACACATCAGTGATCACAGTGTTATATTAATTACAGTGGTCACTGGAAGAGTCAACGGGTACCAGGGAGACTTGGACGTCACCCCATGTGACAGGTGCTCTGATCTTGTCTGAATGTCAGTGACGCCACCACCGTGGTCAACACAGGGTCAAAAGCAACAACAGGTGCCACACACTCTTTGTGTTAACTAATGAGAAATTTACACATTGAAAAAACTGTCAGGCATGCATTGGTACGGGGAGCTCCATGCCAAAGTAATTTGTTGTCTGACTAGTGTGTGAGGAAGTCCACTTAGACTAACATTCTGACAAACAATCCTGACAGGTGCTCCTCACAACATGCCTAAGAAGTCAGAGGGTCTGGTGGATGATGGCCACTCCAGGACTGTCTCAGGTTTCTGACCAGGGGGCCCAGGTAAATTTAGTAAGACGCTGTCCACTTGAACACGGCAGTCAGAC
Source organism: Euthynnus affinis (assembly GCA_029490765.1). NCBI lineage: Eukaryota > Metazoa > Chordata > Actinopteri > Scombriformes > Scombridae > Euthynnus > Euthynnus affinis. The sequence continues at coordinate 16,711,698 of CM055853.1, read as the reverse complement.
CCTTGAGACGCTCACAGAGTGAAGAGACAAGTCCTAGACCCTAGGCTCATGGAGATCTCATACATACACATGTGTTGAGAGATAGCAAGTCAGTGATCTGCAGCCGGGATTGAACACATTATGGAATCATGATACCAGTAGAGGATGATGAAGAGTTATATGAGACTGTTGAACACGATGTCAGTGACACCACCTGGAGCTGGGTAAAGTAATTTGTAAATCATCTGCATGTTGTTAGAGGAACCCATAATCAGCATGAATTATGAATAAAAGAAAATATACATCAATGAACTTCATGACCATAGTGCACGTGAAGGTGACATGCATCTAGTTACAATGTGAGTAAAATGTCAAATATGAGTGTGTGGCTATACGTATGTACGCATATAAATGTATGTGTGTTCTGTATCATGACAGAGCAAGTCTCCAGATAGAAGTTTGTTCATTTAAGTGCAGAACAGACAAAGACACAGTAAATACAATATGAATGAGATACTGAATATAAATAAAATATCATATAGCATGTTTAAAAGTAACTGGCTCTGTAAGGGGTATTAGAGTAGCAGAGGCAGTGAGACCAGGGGGTGTGTGTCAGTATTCCCCCTTGTAAGACGATCTGGTCTGACCTAAACTTGGGAAGAAGGAGAAGAAAAGGTGTGAAGAGGGTACGAGAAGCAACTGGGGAAAGCTTGGTGAGGAGATAAGTGATACTGTAAAAGTTATACGCGAACTTATTGTAATTGAAGTGCAGTGTTCAAACACATATATATTTGTATGCATATAATGTACATTTTCATATATTTATTAATAAATATGCATAGAAACACAGAAATATAGCGTTCAAAGTGCTTCATCGTGGCTTCTTGTAAACATGAAAGCACTCTCAAAGATATTTGTGGATGTTTTTATTTCATTTAAAAATATGTTCTCCCATTTTCTATCTTGAGGTAATAAAAACATTCTTCTCATTTTGTCCTTTTTTCAAAGTCTGCAGCCATAAATCAACAATCTTTTGCCCAAGAGGGGGGTTTAGACCCTTCATAATCTCCCTAATTAAGGACAAAGAGTTTTTTCCTCTTAATCTCTGAGTCAAATTGCGGCAGTTCCAGTTAATGTTTCCGTCATGTCTTATGACTCTCAGGCCAGAATGGCCTGAGCCAATCAGAGGCCTTGATATCTACAGATTGTGCAAAGGGATTATGCAATGAATTTCTTGAAACAACATGCCATCTCTGAGTCAAGTGATATATGTTGTTTTTGATGGTTTGAGGCAAATTGAGTGAGTTAGTCAAGTTTGTGGTGGAGTCGCTCCTTTAAGATGAGTTAGTGTGTAACCATTGTCTAATTTAAGTGTGTATATATATGTATTAAAAGTTTGGAGTGCAAACATTTAATGATGAATAAGAATCCCTGGTTATAAAAAAAAAGATGGGAGGTGTAGCCTTGCAAATTGATAACTGGTTGGACTGTGTTTGTGCACAGAAACTGATGTTTTCTCTCCAACAGGCTTAAAATGTCATGTTTAGAAATGACTTTACTATATTTGGGTTATGAATGTTGAGCAAACAAATGGTCACCCCACTACAACCTGATTGGCGCTGAGAGAGCAGTCACCTCTTGCTACCAACCTGTATTATCCCAAGTTACGATTGGCTGAGCTGAGTGTGAGGCCACAGCAGCCAAGACACGCCTCCAAGTAAAGATGGAATTTTTAGGGCAAAGCAAAGTAAGGTGAACCTAGAGGTGCTAAAGTAGGTTTGACCTAATTCTAACTTTATATGAATGCGTATAAAAAAAAGTAAAAAATAAAAATATTTGACTTTCGATATTTTAAGCAAATACAAATGTTTTTTTCTCTGTGCTGATGCATCTTACTAAGCTGTTTATTGATGCTTATCATATGTCAGTGCAGTTTTTGTAGCCTGATACTAATCATGCCACTGACCATACATGTTAGAATTGAAACTGATATCACGTGCTGTTTTATGTTGAGTTCGGCTCTTCCTGGCAAAGCATCATGTTCTTCGAAAACATGTATGAGGGCAGCTGTGTGGCTTATATGTCCTCAGAGAATCCAATGACACTGACATAAAGACTGATGTTGGGACAGCCTGTATAAGCAGTAGCGCCACTAAGGGCTGACCACTGTTAATATATGATGGTATGTGTTACCCACAGTCATTAAAGGATTATAACTATATTTATTTTGTGATCAGGGTGGAGACTTTTATATCACATCTGTAAGAAGATCTAAAAGAAACGAAGGCTTCTGGTATGCAGATAGTTGGTGTAGGTGTTATCATGTTGTTTTGTCAGTGTAACTTGCAGTTCTAACATCATTCACATTTGTGAACTGTGATTAAACAAATGCGATTAAAAAAAGAAGATGTAGCAGCTTGTACTGTGACAAGTGAACTTTAGCTGCACAGCTTCCTTATAAATATCTTATCTACTGTTTGTATTTTAAATTTAAAAGGGAAAAATGCTCAATATGACAGTGAACACCTCATATGTCTCAAAGCAAAGGCCTCAAGTTTATAAAAACAAAAATGAACAACAGACATGGAAACCATATGTCAGTACATTTTACTTTCAGGTAATAAAAGGAATAACTATTCCACCAATGTGCCTACTCATAAAACTGCTTAAAGTCGTCTGAGGTTAGACTACAGGCTACAGGTTCAGCAGTTTAAAGAGACAAAGTTCTCAGGAAACAAACCGGTACTGAAACTAAACATACTAAACTTGCAAGGTTGTAAACCACAGAGACAGGCAGCTGTGGCATTGTACAACCTGACGTGACTGCTTGTTCCTCTGTTATCAACCTGCAGACTAGTTCAGACACGTGTTTGTAGTTATACAGTTTGCACTTCCCTTCATTTTAATCACTTGAATCACATTAGTGTTAAAAATAATCATGTGCAATGACAGTGTGAACATTTTAAGCATACACAAGAGCCCCACATCAAATGCGATGGTAGACTGTGATGGAAAAACCCTAACAAAGACACACATTCTTCCTTTTCTGGTTTAGCCCAGAAAGACTGCTTCATAGTCTGGAAAAACAATTAGTGCGCGTGCACACACACACACACACACACCCACACACATGCACACATGGCTGAACTGGCTCATGTTGTAGAAGAGCTGCACGTGAGTCTGTTGTAGCGTGTAGCCTATCAAATATTTGGGCTGCTGCTTGGAGGTCTTCCATGAAAAGATATTTTCTTGTCAAGATTTTGGCTGTGTGCCCACTTCATACACACATACATACACACACACACACACACACACACATACACACACACACACACACACACACACAGCATTACATTGACTTATATTATTTTCTTGGAGACTTATCATAACACTAACAACTACTTGCTTAACGCTGACCTTACCTTTACTTTAAACCAAATCTTCACCTAAAATTAATGATTTATGGAAACTTGCTTTTTGACCCCAAAAGGGAAGTGAGTTCCTACATGTATGTAAACAGACTTATGTCCCCATAACATTAGGAATACCTGTACACACACATACACACACACAGCAGCAGAAAGAGAGAAAGAAAGTAAGAGAGGGGATAACTAAGTCAACATAACTATGTCTTTATATTACAGAAGCGTGTGTGTGTGTGTGTGTGTGTGTGTGTGTGTGTGTGTAATTGTGCAAGAATATTATCACACAGAAAATAATAATCTGTTTTTTCTTCTGCTATTACCAGTCAACCACTTCCTCCTGACACATAATCTCAGTAGACCAGAGGGTCTCAGGCTACAACTGCAAACATCGCATGTGCCAGCAGGCAGGGCTGTGATTGGTCGGGAAGATCACCTCACTGCATCACACTGACTCTGTGACTTCAAACGCTGACGTTGACTCACCATTTCCCGCCGCCAAAGCATAGCAGCTGGATACATTTTCTCTCCCAGTGCTCTTTAAAGTTCAACACTGTAACGTGAGCTGGACACGTTTGTGCAGAAATGTATCATATAACTCATATGTCATTTCGCATGTCTCTAGTATATTAACTTTAAGGTACCAGCGGTAAGTTTTAATGTAACCTAATGAAAAAAAAACACAGAATTTGTGATATTTCTTGGCTCTTTCCACTAAATATACTAATGAATATGAACAATAAATTGTGCAAAAAGCTGCCACTTTCAGTTTGACGCAACCAGTCGACAGTCTGCAACAATGTATGGAAGTGGCTGGGAAAAACAATTTTGTTGCCACAGTGGCAGCTGAGACGCTGCGTTTGGCAACTCAACAGCTCGACGCTGATTGGTCAGCAGGCGGGTTTTCGCTGCAGATGATGTCATATACTGACAAGGCACCCTGAGCTAGAGAGAGAGAGAGAGAGAGAGAGAGAGAGAGTGAAAGAGAGAGAAAGAGTCAGCGATAAACAGAGAGAGAGAGAGAGAGAGAGCTGGTGAATGAGTATCGCTTTTTTAAATGGTCCTGTATAGCTGCTTCTAGTCGATGACAACAGGTCAGGGCTTTAGTACAGACTTAGACATCCTCTCTATCGGGAAATGTGTCTTCTATAATGTCCTGCTGTGTTGTGTCTCACCGCTGAGGAAACGCAAACCTCCGTCTGTTGCTGTCAACGTATTCAGCTTTAAGAGGTAGGAGCCTATATTTATACTGCGTTTGACTGCACCTGCCTGTTTCCTGACATAGATGATGAATGGGCTCCTTTCCTTTTCTTACAACTCATCAATGTCTTCGTTAGCTATATGATAAATCGTGTGTCCTTTAAACGTTTATCTTTCAGTACTAGCGCTGTCAGGATGTTTTGAGCCAGCTATTCACTTACATGTGCTGGCTTTAAAATGCGTTTCCTTTTAAACGTTTGGTTGGGGAAACGAATGATTTGTTGCCAGTAATTAAACACAATTAATCACGTAGGCTAGGGTTTTTGATTTTCTTAAAGTGATCAGGATGTAGTGAAGCTTGAATGTTTATGTAGTAGGGGTATTAATATGTTATGATATGATACTAATGAGTGAAAGCAAAACAATTTCTCTATACCCACATTATATTATCTGCTGAGTGGCCCTGAGAGGAAATCTTCATAAATGCAGCCTTTGAATCCATTAAACTAATGAGCATACCACAGCTAAACACAAGTCAGTGGCTTTATTTTTAAGAAATAGGATTTCTAAAACGCTCATTTAATGGTGTAAATGTAGGTTGGGCACGGGTGTTTGTTCCACTTACAAGCCGTTTAGAAAGCAAGCAGCGCTGTCAGTGTTATGAGACATTGTTCCTCTTTTTGTTTCATCTGTAACACAAGAAAATCTATTTTGGGATGAAGCTGCTTTGAGAATCAGACAGTAACTCAACACCTCAGTGAAAAGTGAAATTAAAAATTTAAGATGGTGAAGGTCATCTATAAGAGGCGTTTCAAGATCAGACATGGCTTCTCAGATTCAGCTGCTGCTTTAAAGTTAGGGCTCCTGTTCACCATTGAGGGGCCTCTTGTTGTGGCCACATGGGCTTCATGAGAAAGGGGAAGGGAGGGGTACGTTGGCATTGTTCCAACCTTATCTTCTGGTACTGCAATCGTTTTTGGGGCCCACTGCCAATTGAGTCAAAGACAACCCCCCCTCCCTTCCATTATTAGACTGGAGCTTTGAAAGCTTTTCAAATAGGATGTATCACATGCTTGCCATTGGTGTTTGCATCATAGAAACCAAAATAATTGAGTCAACATCTGGCGCCAGCAATAATAATGTGAATGGATACTCTTGAAATGGTTTTTATTTTAATCCCTTATCTTATTTAATGTCTGCTGATAACACTCAGAGCTAAATTTCACATGCAAAAGACATTCAAACCTTCCTCAATCCATAAGCTACTGGGAAGAAATGAAGTTGGAATGTTTAGATTCCTATTAATGTGTCATTTGCATTCCTTTGAAGTAGTTTGTTTCAGAGCGAAGCTGTCAAAATTAGTTGGACACGTGATAAACTGAGAGAATGCAGATAAGAGATAGAGACAGGTACATCAACATGGGGTCAGGTGTGAAATGAAGAAGTTAGGAATCAATATAGGTCAGATATCAGACACGACAAGAGATAATTGTAGAGATGTTCTGATACTATGTTTTTCTTTCCAGTACTGATACTGATATCTGACCTTGCCAATACAAAGTACTGAACTGATACTATTGCATTAAAAAAAGAACAGTACTACTAACCCAGTATGGACGTGATATGATTAAGACGTTATCTTTTGCATAATACATTTTTAAATGCTTTATAAGGTTGCTGGTGTTGAAATTGGCAACATTAAAACTAAAGCCTTGCATACACGTTGCCTTTTTACTGGTGGGACTTTCCAGTGTAAAATATCACCAAATTGCTGACATTTTGCCAGCAGCTAACATTACACTATTTACCAGCAATCAATTCTTCTTCACCAGTCTAAAACAGTAGCTGCCAGTGACTGTGACTGTGTAGGCTGCTGTTTTAAAGCAGCAAAGAAGAATTGATTTTCAAGAAAACTGCCATTTCATCCAGGTCTGAAACTTCTTTAAAGTTTATTAATAAGTTATGTGGTATCAGATCGGTGCATAGACTCGCGTACTTGCCAAAAGCATTTTAGGCTGTATCGGAGACATTTCCCACACTGGTATTGGTATTGGAACAACTCTAGACAATTGTCTTTTCCAGATGTTTTGGAAAAAGCGTATGAGACGTATTTACATAAAAAAACAGAAGGAGGGTTAGGGTTAGGCTTAGTGTCACAACTAAGAGAAGTGTGTTACTTGATTATAAGGACAGAAACACAAATTTGGTCACCCAACCCTTCTCTTCGGCTACTATGTTGCTCTTATCAAACCAGAAATACTGTGTGCAATGTATGAATGACAGGGACAGATTAAGAGGCCTGTAGCTGGTAGAGAACAGTCAACATACTCAGACTTATGTGATAAGTCGCTCATTGAGTTCTTGCATAACAGTATCCTTTACCTTCAGATGACATTTGTATTATCAGTGTTCCCAGTCCCTCTCCCTTCATCACTGTCACTTTATGAGTGCCGCATGGTCTAACCTGGTTTGTCCTTTGACTTCTGGTGTCTGGAGCAGCTGAATGGACGACTGGATAGGATTTCTAGACTTATGAGAAAGGGGAGCGAAGGGTGAGAAGGTCAAAGTGGTTCTTTCATCGTTACAGTATGCAGGTCACTGAGAGAAATAACACATTACCACTGAACAGGAACCAACTTCTCTGTCCTCTTTACTCAACCGTACTCGTCACAATGCAGTTGAGAAACTGACCTCAGTCCAGATTATGAGAATAACTTCACCCCATTCCTCTGAAGGAGAGTCATCAGGTCATACGTCATCAGTAGCTTGATTGACAGACTGAAGAATGGCACAGCAGATGCCAGTTCATAAACACCTCCTATTTGAGGGTTGAGTGAGTCTAAGACATGGAGTTGTAGAGTTTAGTGGTTACAAGTGGGTAATTTAAGAGGCAATGCAGACGTTTCGCTGTTTATGTAGATATAGTTTTTCAATTCTAAATCATTTATTGATTTTGTCTGTCTCTCATCCATCTCATTCCATTCACTGTTTCCTCCCCCAGACCCGTCAGACCATGAACTACGTGGGCCAGTTGGCAGGGCAGGTGTTTGTCCAGGTCAAAGAGTTGTACCGAGGCCTCAATCCTGCCACCCTGTCTGGCTGCATTGACGTCATCGTAGTGAGACAGCCCGATGGCTCCTTGCAATGCTCACCCTTCCACGTTCGCTTCGGCAAGATGGGGGTCCTTCGGTCCCGAGAGAAAGTGGTAAGGGTCATAAAAACCAAGCAACTGCCTTTGTAGTTTAAGAAAAAACGGTTTAATTGTTTGGTGGGGGTATCCTGATTTCTCTTCTCTCCTCCAGGTGGACATGGAGATCAATGGAGAAGCAGTCGCGTTACATATGAAGCTTGGGGACAATGGAGAGGCATTCTTTGTCCAAGAAACAGAAAACGATCAGGTATAGTGAAAATTGTTTACCCTAGATAGAGATAGCAGAAAAAAATGGATCTATTCCCAATGATGGACTGAAGTTATGTACCAAGATTTATGATGACTAGACAAATGGTTAATGAGTTATTGCCAATATTCTCTAAGCATCGCCCTTTGCAGAGATATTTTGGTTGATGGCGACCTTGTTTTTTTACCAATCTTGCTCATTTATAATAGAAAAATTTAGACTGGCATGATAACACAATATGTCACACTTTGATTCAAATAAAAACACATTTGAAGCCAACTCTCATTCTCCACCTCCATGATAAAAACTCAGACACACCCTTGTTTACAACCGAGAGGCATTATCCAAACTGTCTTCCCTCTTACACATAGTCCTAGTAGTCTGAACAAGGTCACGCTGTGTGCAGAGTTGGCACAGCAGCCAGGAATTTCTTCCTTTCCTTTTTTGCTGAACAGCATTCCTCTGTTCATCAGTGACTACTGAAGGCAGTATTTACTAACCTGACCTATATTAAATACTGTAGACTTATGGTTGAGCAGAAATCAGGACTTTCTTGCTTTCTTGGAGTTTCCTGGCAAAAGAAATGTTTATGGAAATGATGTGTTTTTATGCATTTGTGTAATTTTGTTTAGCTATAAAACAAATGGTTAAAGTTTGAAAATGTGAAGAGTTGAAGTCAGAAATTCCCCTAAAGATTACTTCATTTCAAGTTTGTGTGTTTTTGACGCCCATGAGAACCATTCAAAACTCAGTTTAAAATTCATGGAAAACGTGAGGGAAAAAAACAGCTGTTCTCGGAAAGCTGACTTTTTCAACATCCAGTGTTTTCACTTGGTTGTCCAAGTTTTTGAGCTGCAGGCTGAAAGAGCCACGTGGTCATAGTAAAATGTCTCTACATTATTGTGCGCACATGAGGATGTATGTGTATACCTTAAAGACATAAACAAGCAGTAAAGCTACTGAGACTAGCGGCCCGGCACCGACAAGGGAAGTGGGTGATTTATTTCTACCAGAGTGGTGTCAGATTCCCACGCCAGGAAGAGCAATGGGGGGAGGGAGGAGGATTGTGTCTCTGAACCGTTTTCTTGGCACAGAGAAGAAAAACGTGAGGCAGTATTGTCAGGCCACAAATCATACCTCTTTTTTTCCCTTTTTCCCTCCTTCTTCTGCTTTCCATATGCCTTTCCACACATGCAGTTGTACTCCCCTTCACTGGAGACCCTCCTGGAAAGCCCTGATTTTTCTTAGAAGGAGGTTTTGTAAAACTGCCTCCTTTTCACAGAACTGAGGAACAGATACTGTTTTGGATCAGCTTACAAACTCTCTCCACAGCAGAAGGAGTTTCTGCAAACAGCTGGCAGTGATTGCACACATGTGTCTACTTGGCTTATACTAAAATTGTGCAAAAAAAAAAGTTTATAAAGTTAAATGAAGTTGTAAAAATCTAGTTGAAACTTGCTTTTAGAAACAAGAAACTTTAGAAGATGTTTTGCATGTAATATTTTGTTTTTCAATGTGCACATTAATGGTAACATAAAAAATAATATTAATGCAGGTTGCACAGTCTGGACATTTCATTTTAGCTGAATTTCTACATTAAGGGATGCAGATTTAGTTGAAGTCATTCAGTTCATATATGTTAATAATCTGCAGCATTACATTGCATTAAGAAAAAAACACCCTCATTGTTTCACTTCTGTGTCTGGTCTAAACAGGAAGTTGTTCCCTCCTACCTGGCCACCTCTCCCATCTTGTCAGATGGCGCCATTCTGATGAGCTCCTCCCTGCTGGGGAAGAGCTCTGGGCCTCCCATACAGACCTTGGGCTCCACGGGGAACACCGGAGAGACTGGCGGTTTGATGATGAAGAAGAGGAGGAAGAGGAGGAGGAAGGCCCGGGCGGACAGCGTGCGGAGGGAGGAGAGCGGAGACTACTCTGAGGATGAAGACATGTTCACTATAGACATCAGCTCAGATGAAGGGACAGAGATGGAAAGCAACAGGTGAGAAACAGCAGAATGGAGAGAGAGGAGAGGGGAAAAAAGGGAAGCGGGCGATGGTAGAAAAGAGGAATAAAGACAGAAAAAAGGAAGAATGCATGTAAATAACAGGAAAGTAATAAAATACATGTGAGGGAAAGGGATACACGTGACTGAGTACAGTGTGGACAGTGAGAGAAACAGTACAATACATCACTGAAATAAGCTTTTGAGAGCAGCTGTATCGGAACTGGAGTCTGTCAGACAAGAATAAACAGACCAGCGTCTGTAGTAGAGAGGCCTCCAGCTGCGGTGTTGGCACACACACGCAACCACTGATAAGACACTCAAGACCATATGGAAAACACTACAGCCACATCATGATTTTTTTTCCCTCACTGGATGTGAAAGAGCAAGTTTGCACATGAAAAGAGTCTGTTTTTGTGAATGAGTGCACATACAGTATGTGTATATATATGACTACAACAACTCGGCTCTAGCTGTGCGGTACAGTAGTCCAACAATAATAGTCTAGTATGTGCAGTATGCATGTCAGGTATGTGGCTATAGGAGTCATGTCCCTAACATATGTTGTTAAGATCTGCTTATCATGAATGAATACAAGAGCAGTTGTAAATAACTGTCGCAATGACAGATTTATTTTCATTTCTGCACATGTGTGTGAGATCTATTACATCTAAATTTTGGCTCATCTCAACTACACGACTTTAAATCAACACCACGGTGTCTTTTTCATTCACGTGAGCTCACAGAGAGCACCGCAAATAAGATGCTTGTATACAACGTGTAAACAAAATGTCTAAGTCTCTCTTCTCCACTCGAAAATATGTTTTTCCTCTTGTTCCTTCAGTTTGATGTTTCAGTTTCACTGAGAGTTTGACGCTTGAAGACTGTTTTCATAATCATTTGCTGAAAGTGGAAAGTTTCTCTGTGCTCAGATTAAATCAGATTTTAAGGCATTAACCTTTGAGCTGGATTTGTGACATCACACCTAGTATGGAGCCAATCATGGTCCAGTATGCAACTTATACAAGTGTGATGTGGAAAACTGAGGACTCCAGTGCAAATACGCTGAGAATGGACTTTACAGATGACATTCTCTTGAAATTAAAAATATTTGCATAGTAATAGCTTTTTAAAAAGGTCTTTTTTGAAGAAACAAATTATTATTCCATGCAGAGTATTTCTTTTGAGATTTCCTGAAACATGTCCTGAGGGGGACTTTAATTGGCTTTTAATAAATTATCTAACTGTAACCGCTATTAGCGATGTGTTTTGCGTTTCTGGTCTGATGATAGTGTTTGGTAATGATATTTTTTCTAATATACTTAGAATGACATTTCATCACATAATTCCTTTGAACAGCTTCTTTCTTGGAGTCAGCTATAATAACAGGAAGATAATATTCATATTTCCATGACAGAAGCTTTAAAAGACCAGAATACAATGTAGCTAAGACGTGTTATGTTTTGAGTGCAGGCAGAGTGCAACAAGTTCAGGCATGATATCTCTGGATCTTGAAAGTCGTTTTGGAAAATGGGTGAAAAGTGAAAGGTAAATTACAGCCCATCACAAAATTAAAGAAATGCATGACGTCATTAACACTGCAGATTAATGATGTACAACTATACGGTATACATATACAGCGTTTGTGTGTGTTTCAGGTCTTCATCTCGGGATGTCTTGAGAGACGAGGCAGCTGGTTCGACCGGTGGTTCTTTCAAACAGACTGGCATCTACACTCGTTCAGATGGAGAATGGAGTCCTATCCAGAGGTGCTTCATTTACTCATAATCACATGAAGACTTACACATTATAAGTCTGAGCACCTCTTCAGTTGTTGTTTATCATATGTTCCTCACTCAGCCCTGGAAACTCTCGCCCCACTTCTCCTAAGAGCGACTCTGAGCTTATGATGAAGCCATCAGACACAGACAATCAGAATCCAGCCATGCACTGGGCCTGGGGAGAGCTGCCACAGGCTGCCACGGTAACCAAAGTGTCAATTGCACTATATTATGTATATTTGTGGTAGCTTTGGTATGTTAATGTCACTCTATGTAACATTTATCTTCATCCTTTTCTCTACTTTTCTAGCCATCCTTCCTCCCAGTGAAATCCAACACACCAGTTTGTCCCGTATCGATCCCCGTATCTGAGAACACACACTTCCGTGTGATTACTCATGAGACGTCCGCAGAACAGTGTGGACCCTGCTCTGAAATGTCAGCAGTCAGACTGCTCATGCCGGAGGAGACAGCAGCTACTGAAGAAACAGTTGTCACAGTCGGGATGGAGTCAGAATCTTCCAGGATGGAGTCCCAGGCGCAGGTTACAACAGTGGGAGGTGCGGCAGCTCGTATGATGTCAGACATGGAGGAGACAATGAACCGTCCGCAAGGCAAGACGGACTCTCCATCCAAAAGAAAAGGTAATATTTTCCACTGCCTCATTTAAAGTCAATCAAGAACACAATATAACTTATCCTGCCTTTGAGAGTCTTGTTTATCTAACTAGTTATCATTTCATCTACTGGGATTTGGATCTGACAGCTGTAGTTCTACTTGTAGCTCAATGGCATGGAGTTTGCGGTGAAAAATCACCCAAAAATTACATTTGGAAGATTTTTCCAAATATCATGACAGTTACTAATGATCCCACAACCCCATACATTGTAGCTAATATTTTAAGAATTGGTTTGTTGGTGCACCACAAACCAAATATCATTCCATGCATTGTATTAGGGTGAGCAGCTGCTTCTTCAAACAGCAAATCGAAAAACCATCTGGATGGTTTGAAGAAAATCTTTATTGTGTTTTAGAGTAATTTATTGTCTGTCATGTACTTTGCATGTCATAAACTTTGCAGTAAAATCCACTGAAGTGCTTAGTTATTAAGAGGGAATTAAAGCAGTAAAAATATGAGAAACTCCAAGGAATCATTACCAAAAGCTGTTGAAAAGATGTTTTAACTCAGTCAGCCTCACAGCCCCTGTACTGATTCATCAAAAGTCTTTTTCAATCTTGAATTGACAAGAAATATTGTCAGAATGGTTTCATAATTACTCACAACACACATACACACACATGTTTGCAGACAAAAGGAGCCGCCATCTTGGTGCTGATGGAATTTACCTGGATGACATCACAGAGCTGGAGCCCGAAGTGGCAGCTTTGTATTTCCCTAAGAGGTACATAAATGCACACATGCACAGAGAGTTTTAACACATTAATATAGCTGAGCTGTACAACACTATTGAACTTCAATCTGATAAAATGGCTCCTCTCCTGTATAGTGATGGCGGTGCAACAATGAGGAGTATCTCAGACCCAGGCCTCCACAGCACTAGTCTGTCCCCACAGTCGCTCAGCTCTGGAGGAGACAGCGGCGTGGACAGCTACTGCGACCACATGGCTGACCTGCCGTCCATCGCCATCTCTCTGTGCGGCGGCCTCTCTGACAACAGGGAGATCACGAAAGGTGAGTTACTCACGCTGATGCAGGACGGCCGCAAACAAAGATGTCACACACTGTGTTGCCAGCTGTGGCTACGGGAGGGAAACAGAACGCACTTAAAATGTGTTTGTGTGTCTGTGTGCGCTTACAGAGCAGTTCCAGGAGAAGATCATCTTGTACCAACAGTTTGTGGAGAACCCCTCCATCATCGACGACCCCAACCTTGTCGTGAAAATTGGCTCCAAGTAAGACATTTACACTTGCTAGAGTAAGAAAATGCTTGTGTCTAAATATAGTAAAACTGTTTATAATCCACTCTTTACTGTTTGGATTAAACTGCAGCAAAACCTGCAGTGTATGCAGGATTCTTTGGGCTCATGAGGAGGTTTTTGCAAAGCTGACAAAGTGTTTTTTGCTGCGTTTACAGAACTGGTATAAATATATTTTGTTTTCTCCATCAGGTACTATAATTGGAGCTCTGCAGCTCCACTTATGCTGGCTATGCAAGCTTTTCAGAAACCACTGCCAAAGGTAGGAAATTGATACACCGCACATATACTAATGACTCAGACCATAGATTGGTTGTATTACATGAACACAATTCCCCCTGTTGACCGAAACGGGTACTGCATCCTGTATGTGTCGTACTCAATACATATGTTACATCTGTTATGTCATTCAACAAAATTCAACAATCTTTAACCTACAAACTTCGTATCATAAATGTTCTGTTGTTCTCAGACAGACTTTATGTTTTGTGGCAAACATCCACTGACTCTGTTTCACTGGGGCACTCAAATTAAACTTTGTCTTCCCCTCTGTTTTCCCTCCCTCTTATTTGATCACTCCCTCTCTCTACTCCATCTGCCCATCCATCCACCCATCCATCCATTAGTATACTTGCCTCAGTTATATTTACTCAGCCTTAGAGTTTCTTCTCTGTTGTCTGACTGGGATGCTGGGATACAGCTCTGTATGTCAGCGTTTAAATGACTATCTCATCTTATTTCACTTTCTTTCTGGCTTTTACCATCTATATTCCAAATTTTTTCACTCACTTCGAGCTTCTTTCTTTTACTCCATCCCAACCGCAGACACATTGTTCTTTCTGCGTTACTGTTTGTTGATTTATGGTTTGTTTTGGCTTCATTTTTTAAGTGTTTTTTACGGTGTTGTTTTGTGGTTGTTTGCGGTTTTGTCTGCGCCACTCCAGGCTGCAGTGGAGAACATCATGAAGGAGAAGATGCCTAAGAAAGGAGGGAGGTGGTGGTTCTCATGGAGAGGGAGGAACAGCAGCACCAAATCGGTAATTTTTTTTTTTTTTTTTTTTTACTGTTGATAAAATTAAAGCTTTTGACATTTTTGCTTCTAGCTACCAGACACTGGGATTATTATTACTTATTTAACATGTTTATCATATTTTGTCACATGCCTGAGTGATTAAAGCAGATGAACACTGTTTCTTCTCTTGTAGGATTCAGTCTCTGGGGCATGTGGCTCTGCTGAACAAGCTGGGAAAATGTCAAACAGGTAATGAACTTCAAAACATTCCTGGCTAAAAATATATCATAGTATCAAAGTCTAAACATCCTAACTGAAGAACTTACATGTATATTTCAGTCTTTAACCTACTGTTAACTTGTTTGATAACAGACATAAAGAAGAGTCATCCTCAAGTGATGAAGACCATGGGGCAGCCAAGCAAGGCTCTTCTAGCATCCAGTCAGAGCCTGGGCTCACCACAGGAGGCGTGTCTTATAAGAAGACGCTCCGACTCACGTCAGAGCAGCTGGTGAGAAGTTCGGATTAAATATACTGCAGAAATTTCAATTTTTAATCTTTTACTTGTGACTTTTCATAATATTATGTTCTTCTCTCCTCTTTCCTCCATCCTCCCTTCATATATCCTCTCTCTCTCTCTCTCTCTCTCTCTCACACACACACACACACAGCTGTCTCTTCAGCTGCAGGATGGTCCCAACGATGTTGTGTTCAGTGTGACCACTCAGTACCAGGGAACCTGTCGCTGTCAGGGAACCATCTACCTCTGGAACTGGGACGACAAGATAATTATCTCTGACATAGATGGAACCATCACCAGGTGTGTGAATAATGCAGTGTAAATGTCTGTGAATTTATATAGACTTTTACAACAACAAGTTAGTTAGTTTAAATTGAAGATGGCCGGGACCCAAATGGCCAGGTCATCTGGAGGCCGTGCACCTCACTGCCCTGAACAACTTTTAATGACTAATAGTGTTCGGTATGTCGAAATAATCTTTGCACAACAGTTTCATTTGTTTTGCTCATTCATTGCTGATTATGAAGCTGTTTTCCATTTCCCCAGTTTAAACACACTGCTTTCGGCACGCTAAGATTTAATCTTTTAGTTTTTCCCAGAAAAATGAATAGCAGGGAGCGAACAGGTGTTCAGCACTTTTTGATTAAATAATATTCAACCTCTAAATGTAAAACAAGAGCTGCTCTGTTTCTCTTTTTCCTCCATGACACAATTTTTCATAATATCTTTAATACTAAATAAGAGTTACTCATGTGTCCAAATGTCACATGTATGTGTTTGTCTTCAGGTCAGACACCTTGGGTCATATCCTGCCCACCCTGGGGAAAGACTGGACCCACCAAGGCATTGCACAACTCTACCACAAAGTCAGCCAGTAAGCACTCATCTATGAATAGAACACCAGATGTGAATTATGCTTAATCAAAGCGAAGCACAAAGGCACAAACAATTCTAGAAAATTCAAACTGGAAGCAATTATTTTCCAACATAACTGATTGCCTCTCTCATATCATCATAACATGACTAATATTCTTTCTCTCTTCCTGTCAGAAATGGCTACAAGTTCCTGTACTGTTCAGCTCGAGCTATTGGCATGGCGGACATGACCAGAGGTTATCTCCACTGGGTCAATGAGAGAGGCACCATGCTTCCTATGGGCCCTGTGCTTCTGAGCCCCAGCAGCCTCTTTTCAGCTCTGCACAGGTATGAAAATGGGATTAAATATGACACAGGAGACATTGTGACTTCAACATTGTTGTCCTGTACTAATTGTGGTTTGCTGATATATTCTCTGTTTTGTGTGTGTGTGTGTGTGTGTGTGTGTTTGTGTATGTGTGTGTCTTTGACAGGGAGGTGATTGAAAAGAAGCCAGAGAAGTTCAAGGTGGAGTGTCTCACTGATATTAAGAACCTCTTCTACCCCAACACACAGCCTTTCTACGCAGCGTTTGGCAACAGACCAACGGTATACACACATATATCTGCATGTTATATACAATATAATTCATCAAACAGACACTGGTTCATTTAAATGTTATTACCAATGCTCAATGTAGAATTAAGAAGTTTAATTTAGATGTATATTATTGCTATTTATTAAATTCTGTTTTTTTATATCTGTAGGATGTGTATTCCTATAAAGAAGTAGGAGTCCCACTGAACAGGATTTTTACAGTAAACCCCAAAGGCGAGCTGGTGCAGGAGCACGCCAAGACCAACATCTCATCGTAAGTCCTGCATCCAGTATATTTTGTTCATGTGAGAGAAAATGTTCAGTTTGCTCATTAAGCATCCAATTGTTACATCCTCTTCTCCTCTCCCCTAGTTACGTACGTCTGGGTGAGGTGGTGGACCACGTGTTTCCCCTGAAGATGCGAGCCTCCTCCTCAGACTTCCCCTGCTCAGACACCTACAGCCACTTCACCTACTGGAGGGAGCAGCTCCCCCGGGTGGAGCATCAGGGAACCACACCTCCGCAGACTCCCAGTCCCAGCAGCTGACTACCTGTGGCCTGCTGAGCGGCTTGCAGCAGGCAGAGCACTGACTGACTGATGGTGTGCTTGAGATGTCATTTAGACAGTAATGGTTACATACGTGTGTGTGTGTGTGTGTGTGTGAAATGACGTTGTAGATTTTTTTTGTAGAAAACGGAGCACTTTTAGTGCACAGCTGAGAGCTATATCAGTAGGCTAATCTGCTGTGAATAGTCTTATAACGCACAAGATGGATGTAAGCGCACTTTTATTAAAAGAGGGCCGCTGTGGCCTTCTGACTAGATGTATGTATATGAGAAATAATAGTAATTTATTCAGGCAGCTTAGCACATATTATTTCGGAGTGAGCGTTGACCTTCTAGAATATTTATGCACACAGTTGCATACTGTATTTAACAGATATACCTATGGCATCTGTTCAGAAGTGCATCCGACAGAAAACAATCATATTGCAAGTCACTTAAACTTGTGCCAAATGCTCAATGCAGAATTTATTTTCTTACTCTGAACTTTTCCAGTCAAGACTGTTACACTTTACAGATTGTTCAATCAGCATGGAAATGCAAATATGTACGCGCAAGTAGTTCATTCTACTTCATAGCAACATATGTGTGTGTGTGAGTGTGAATTATGGATCCATTTGAAAGAGTCAGTATTAGTTAAAGTACACTCAAATGTACTACAGAGCACACATGTGTATGAATGAACGTCATATAGTTTGATATTAAAATGCGTCAGGAGCTTTTATTGGCGAGTCCTGATGAAAGTTATAGTTTCAAATGAGTATTTATTGTTGACAGAAAGAAAGAAAGAAAGAAATGCAAACATGTGAACAGAATGCGCAACATTTTTTCAATCATATCAATCCATCAGTTTTCTCTAAGAAAAGTGAGCTGAGTCGCTGAATCATTTTTATTTTTCTATCCAAATCATGCAGTGTGTGTGTGTGTGTGTGTTTGTTTGTGATGAGAAGTGTATGTCATTTCTGTGGTGGCCTTCATGAAATGCCTTTTAATTTATTCCTCCAAATACAGTTCATACAGTTCAACACATTGATCATCATGTCTATGTGACTGACGTGTTTTTCTCTTTCTAAGATGCTTATGTTGTATTTATTTCACCAATCAACTGATCAGAAACTGACTGGTAAAGAAATGTAGCTGGTGTTTTAACATGAACCCATTTGTTCTTTTAAAGTAGCTTTACTGCCGTTCCCTCTGTAATATTACTCAAAATGAATAATTGATCTTTTTCTAAGTTACAGACATCCATACGTTACAGCATTTCTTATAATACCACAGATAATATGAGGTCAGTGATATTGGGGGGGGGGGGGGGGATCAGTACAAGCTGCTATAATGGTCACCTGTGGGTTTATTGTGACTATGCCCACCTAATAGTCTCATCAAAGTAGGTGTGAGTAAGCCTATAGTTTATGAGAGATGATGTGTATATAATGCTTTAAATATGGTATTATTCTTTCCATGAAAGAGCTCAAATAGCCTGAAAGCTTTCTGTATTTTTTGCCTTAACTGTGAACATTATGATCAATAATCAGCTCAGTCACTCCCTCCACTCCCTGTTGTTGACCAGTTCACTGTTAAATCGGTGTAATCAAACTCAATAAAAATGCATTGGTACAGCAGTGAGTGTGTGTTCATCTTTGTTTACCACAATATTACAGTTCTTTTCACCACAATGACAGCTCCTTCATTTGCATGATTCATATTCAGTTTTATCTTAACAGCAATAAGGCCTTCAGACAACTTATTCTAATACATGTGAGCAGAAACTCCGGCTTTTAGCATTAATGATCAGTAGCCACTTCCATGTATGTAGTCATGTATGTAGGATTACATCTCTCCAGCTTCCAGGTGGCAAGTTTCTGCTAAATTTATAAGCAAATAAGCAAGTCAATTGCAATTAATTTAGAGATTACCTACATATGTTATTTTAAGGCATATAAAATACTCTGCTTTGAGTACTACTTTCTGTCTAATACGGTTTTTAGTTCAGTTATCTTGTTAAAATCCTTCCTCTCCCTCATTGAAAATTCCATAATTTGTGAATATATTGTGCAAATATTTTTAATTTCAATTTTTTACCTGCTGGACACAAATGTCTCCAATTCACTGAAAAGTGCAGTGTGCAGTACACTGTAAACTTGAAGTTTTCACATCACATTAGTGCATGTGATTGTGTGTGTGTGATGTGATTAGTGCAGGTCCATATTGCAACACTAATAGCTAAAAAACTAGTTGTGATGTTACAAATCATGCTCTTACTTCCGCACCTTAAACTCAAATTGAAGGTGAGAGAAGAGAAATTTTCCCCCTTCAGTAGATGAATCTGAAAAAATTACACATACATCATTCTGCAACCAACTGAAGGAACAAGAAGAAAAACACATTTATGGCTGGAGGGAGACTTTAATTACTCCCAACAACATTGCAATTAGTTTGACTGTAATTAAATTACACTTTAATTAATACATTTTTAATTACTTCAACTATTCACACGTCTTGCATCCCAGAAAAATGATTAGTTTCTCTCAGAGAACAGAATTATTGCTTTAAGCTTATAATGGGAGGCATTTACTTGTTTAGATATCTGTCGGAAACAGCAGTTCTCCACAACTCTGTTCTCAGTTCCTGTTTACTGCATAAAGTGTTATGCTGAATAGTGTTATTGGAGGACGATTCACTTCTCCACATTACAATATACGGGAGGAGTCTCCAAAATACAGCGCCACCATTGGCCTAAGTCCCGGGATACTGCTCTACGCAGGGAGTCTCGAAGCAGGCTCTCATGTACCGAAAACGAAAGCTGAGAAAGGGACAGTCACCTGCGAGTTTTGTGTATGTTGCGGTAAATAATGACGAATACGGTAAGACACCAGCAAACGCTTTTTGTTATAAGTATTTTTTTTCCATCCGGCACACTTGTCGCATCCTTTCGGTCCTATTTTCTTGGTGGTTCTTGTGCACAGTCTGAGCTCATACGTTATTTAAAAGTTAACAATGACTATAAATGATTAAGTACATGACATCGAGAGTTGAGAATGACTGAGCAGGTTACATTTTATTACGTTTTCTTTTAGTGTCAGGTTGAGGTTATTATTTATCCGTAAACAGTCCACATTGTCCATGAGGCCTTTAAGCTGCAGAAACTTTGACCTACTTAACATATTCATTCATGTTGCTTCATACCAGCCTGCATTAACCGCCACAGCAAAGACTGCAGAGCAGTGGTGGAAGAAGTATTCAGATCCTTCACTGGAGTAAAACATACCAATACATCAATGTAGCAATACTCCATTACAAGGAAAAGTCCTGCATGAAAAATCCAAATTAAGTAAAAGTACATACATATATTTAGTTTGATTAACTTAAACTATTGTAGTATAATTGCTCATTTGGTCCCTCTGACTGATATATTGTTATATATGACAACATATTAATACTGAAGCATCAGTGTGTGAACATCATGTTACTGTTGTAGCTGCTCGAGGTGGAGCTAGTTTCAATTACTTTATATACAGTTAGTTAAGTTTAGTGGTTCCCAACCTAGGGTTTGGGCCCCTCTGAAGGGTCACCACATAAATCTGAGGGGTCTTGAGATGATTCATGGGAGAGAAAAGAAGTAAAAACAAAGTTCTGATACATAAATCTGTTTTCAGCTTTTGGACTTTTTCTCTAATCTTTGATTTTTGTTGAAATATTGGATCCTGCTTTTTTGTTTTGTTCTAGTTAAACATTGGTGTTCTGTGTTGCTGGATTGCTACAGCAGCTGGTATTTCCCCAAAATAAGTTTTCCTCTCTCTTTCTCTCCTCTCACACAAGAGTCACATCCAGGACATCTGCCATGTTTCTGATATATCTTTCAATCTTTCTATTCTATCTGGCCATGCAAAATTAGGCCTTCAACATGAACATGATTGTGTCCTCCAGTATAGGGAGTCAGGCATAGCAGGCCTGGAAGATGACAGGGAGTTTGCGGATATATTGGAGGAGAGGAGGCGCAGCAGTGATCTTGGTCATGCCTTCAGGACCTTTAGCCCCCACCCGTACAAAGGAGCGACTCCCTGCTCCTCGGGCGACCTCAACAAAGCTGTCCTGGACTCCCAGTATCTAACATACGTGGTCAAACAGGTGGGATTATGTGATTTGAAAAGATGCTCATAAACAGCCAAGTTTCACCCTGTATAGCTTCAGTCTTCTTGTTGCATCCGTCATCAGATCGCGATGGAGACAGGGTCATCGGTGGAGGCGGTGAGAGAAGAGGCTCGTGTGATTATGGAGGAGATGTCTCAAAACCTGCAGCTGGGTTTTATCAGGTTGATGGGCTATACGCTCAGCAAGGTGTTTAAGAGAGTCTTCAGCAGCATCTTTGTCAACATGGAAGGACTCAACGCGGTCAGAACTGACTACTAATCAATACTTTCAGCACTATCGGCTAGGAAGCATACTTTTCCCAGACTTCTACTGATTTTTTTCCTGAAACTTCTTTCGTGTTTCTGTGCATTGCAGCTCCAACAAGCCATCCAAGACAGTCCTGTGATCCTGATGCCCAATCACAGGAGCTATGTGGACTTCTTGGTTATCTCCTACATAATGTTCACCTATGACATCCCAGTACCGGTCATCGCTGCAGGAATTCGCAAGTATCTATTTAGGTTCAAAGAACAGAGTGCTACTACAAGATCTCTTGTTGTTGTTTCTGTTCAGCTTCAGGCGCTCACTTCTGTTTTTCTCCCCTCTTCTCTGCTGTAAAGCTCTTGCAGGGATGAAGATGGTCGGCGAGATACTGCGCCGCTCTGGAGCTTTCTTTATCCGACGTGCGATTGGCTCTGATAAACTGTACTGGGCGGTGTTGTCAGAATATGTGAAAACCATTGTCAGGGTGAGACATAATGAGCTGGTTTTAGTGTGTTGAAGTATTCCTCAGCTGTTAGTATATATGATTGTCTGTAAAGGGCGTTTCCAACAGTTTAATGTGTTTTCTGTAGAGAGGCTTTGCTCCTGTGGAGTTTTATGTCGAAGGCTTCAGGAGCCGCACGCTGAAGTCTCTGATGCCCAAGTTAGGTGAGTGTCTACATGTTTCTCACTTTGCTAGTGTGTATCCCAGGGTGGGAAATTGTCTCTTTGTCAGACATCTGTTCAATTTGGGGCTTTGTGGTTTTTGCTGCTTGAGGCTCATTTCTGTAAAGCGGTGAAATTCAAACAAGTGTACAGTACTTTCTTTACCTGTGTCTGCAGGTATGATGCACATGGTGCTGGAGCCCTACTTTAAAGGTGAGGTGTATGATATCACATTAGTGCCCATCAGTATCAGCTACGACCGAGTGCTGGAGGAATCCCTGCTTGCCCAGGAGTTATTGGGAGTCCCTAAACCCAAAGAAAGCACCATGGTACGTCCCAGTCACATCACTGACTTCATAATCAACTCATTCCAACATGAAGCATGCCGCAGTTTGTCAGCTACAAACCCAAAAAATATATGCAATTCAAGATGTTTCAACAACTTTCATCATGAAACCTAAATCTATCCATCCATCACAACCTCATTAGTGCTGGTCAGTTGGGGTTGTACATCAATAAAGTTGATCATTTCCCGCTCATGATTCACTCCTATCCTCGTTCTTTCTCTGCAGGGTTTGCTGAAGGCTAGCAGAGTTCTGCAGGAAAATTATGGCAGCTTGCATGTGAACTTTGGCCGCCCTTTGTCGGTCAGACAGCTGTGTCAGGGGAAAATAGACCGCTGCCAGTACAACCTCATACCCAGGTAGAAAATTTCAAAACTGTAGAGGATATTCCTGTATATAGAGTGAAGATTTCTGGAGCATGGCACAGAGAAGGAAAGAAGTCTTCACTTCTTCACATTTCACTTCACACTTGTAGGGTGTTTGGATAAGATTGTTTCATAATAATTGAACAAAATATCACAAGAATCAA
Source organism: Euthynnus affinis (assembly GCA_029490765.1). Taxonomy (NCBI): domain Eukaryota; kingdom Metazoa; phylum Chordata; class Actinopteri; order Scombriformes; family Scombridae; genus Euthynnus; species Euthynnus affinis. The sequence goes on along the minus strand of CM055853.1, from coordinate 16,688,496 downwards.
ACAAAAAATGTAACTGAAAATGAATGAAAAATGAATAAGAATAATTTGACACCAAAACTTGGCAAAACTTCTCTTTTGCTGTCATGTTTTTCAGTTTCACTGCTGAATTTTTCAGTTTTGTACCACTTGTTGGTCTTCTGGTCCCCTGACATGTTCCTCCAAAAGTAATTGAGCAATGAGGATGCAGCTGTATATATCTACACAAGAGCTTTGTGCCAGAACTGAAAAAATCAGCAGCAAAGCTGTAAAAGGTGACCATGAAAGAGAAATCCTGATCAATGACAAAAAGCATACATACACTATTATCAGATGCAGAAAAAATATCTTCCACAGTTTTATTGTAAGTTTTGCCATACAGGATTTTTTTTGGTTTCAAATGATTTTTGTTTGATTCTGGGAACATTTCGTTCCTGTTTGTTATGAGACTAAATGTGTTTCGAACATTTTCACAGACAGGATCCTCACTCATCATTTTCATTTTACATACAGTAGATATTAAAGCTGATTCTTTTCCTGTTTTCAACGCAGGTTTTTGAATTTTAGAGACTATAGCATAGCTGTTTAATCAGTACAAATCCTGTATACAATGTATGAATATTTGGAAAATGTAAAGCTATGATTTAAACACACTGCCTTGAATTTGATTCACAGTAATGTGACAGAGTATTTCACAAAAAGCTAATGCTTCAAACTCATTTTCATGAAATATTAATGTGTCTCATATACCTTTTATATGTTTTCACTCCTCCCCTCCTCTGTTACTGTATATCTGGTCACAGGGATCTTCCTCAGCTGCCCACTCCAGAAACCCAGTCCTGTGTGAACTGGCTGGCTCATCTGATGGTACGAATGCAAGAGGAGGGCTCTCTCACCAGCCCCTGGTCCCTCATGTCCTGCCTGTTGCTCCAGACGCCTATTGCAGTCCTAACAGAAACCGGTCTGCTGTGGGAACAGCTCACAGAGAAAACCCTCTGGCTCAAGAAGCTGGCGCTAACCTTCGGGGCTTGCCTGAACTGGCCTGGTGGGTTTTTATACATTTACTACATATAGTATCTTTTTTTTCTTTAACTAAATTAAGTACAACGGTAACTGCATCAAGCTTGAGCACACAGATAATGGATATTCTGTACTGAAGCTTACTTTCACAACCCCTTTTTTTGACCAGCAGGTGGCGTTTGCATGTTGCGTTTCAAGTGAAACAGATAATGTGAATGCAGGAAAGTAACTGTGTGGCTGAATCTGTCACCGTCTCACTTCAGGACACTAAATGCAAACCGGTTTGTAGTAGATCAGACAGATTAGATGAATGTGAGTTGGCACAAGCACTCACATTCACTTAGGAGATCTTCAGTGGATTAATGCACTTTAAGCAACTAATCCTAAGAGGACCCCAATGAACTGTCTCACTTTTCATACAAACACGCAAACGCACACATGTTCGTACTGTAGAAGCCACCCTGAGGCTGATGTGGTCCTCTTAAACTCCAAAATACTATTACACTTTTTCGGATTTTGTCTGACGCTCATGTATTCCTCACGCTGCAGGACAAGTACCTGACTCAGACGTGATGTCATCCGCCGTAGCTCTTCACAGCTCCGCCGTTCTGCACAAAGCGGGGCGTGTCTACCTGGTTCAGGAGGAAGAGCCTGCGAGGCAACATCTAATCAGTCCAGAGGAGGGCGTAGTCAGGATGGCGACGGCGGTGCTGATGCTGGTCTCCTACAGGAATCAGACATTGCACGTGTTTGTTCGCCCTGCCCTCCTCGCGATTTCCATACATGTCACAAAGAGCACACAGAGAGGTGAGCGTTACCCGCTATATATTTCTGAATCGATACATAATATTATAAACTGAAGTTTATAATGTTTCCATTCTGTTTGCAGATGAGCTCTTTAGCTTCTTCTGCTTCCTACAGGACGTCTTCTCCAATGAGTTCATCTTCATCCCTGGCAAGTCACCTCAGGTAAAGGTCTCTTCATCTCAGCATCTCAGGACAAAGGTCATGATTCTTGCCCCGTTAAACCTTGAGATCAGCAAACTGCCTACTTGAGAACGTGAAGTTGGTTAATCTGAATTGTGATTAAGCTGTGACATCTTGTTGTTGATACTGTCTTAGTGTCTGTTTCTCCATCTATCAGGACTTTGAGGAAGCGTGTTCCCTCCTGAAGAAATGTGGAGCTCTCCACTTCAGTCAACAGGAAGTGACAGTGTCAGAGGCAGGGACAGGCCTGGAGGTGTTGTCCTTCCTGCGGGCACTTCTACAACCCTTCATAGACTCTTATCAGGTCTTGTGACTTTTACTGTACCTCCTCTGTTAATAATAACACAGTAGAGTAACAAAGTAGAGTTGTATTGGATTGCATTAAATTGCACAGGTGTTCCTAATAAAGTGCTCAGTGAGTGAACACTCATCTGTATGGTGGAGGTTTCAATGTAATGTAATGTTACGCTTGTTATGTTGCTTGTTCTGGCTGACAATACCATGACATGACATGATGCTGAGAATCTTAAAAATTTAATTTGCATGTCAACTTTTGAAAAGATTTAAACACAAAGCCAGCTTTGACACACCTTCCCACAAATCTGCCATCATTGCCGTAGTCCAAACATTCCTTGACACAAGGGAGTGGCAGCGTGTGGAAAAAAACAGTAGTAAAAATATAAGGTTTATGTTCTTCGGCTTGATCGTATGTATTTTTTTATGTCCAGGCAATGTTCAAGTACCTCTATGAAGAAGTTCATGTGATCACTGAGAAAGACTTCCTACCTGCTGTGCGGAGCCTGGCTACAAAGCTCATCCTTTCAGGTAAAACGGTAAAGTGTAAGAAATGACCTCTTGACCTCATCTCCCGCTGTTGAACTCTTACCAGCGAATGCGTTATCATTTCTACATGTTGCAGGTGAGCTTCACACCTATGAAACCCTCTCATCTGATACACAAAAGAATGTTTTGTCGGCTCTGCGGAGACTGGAGGCTGTGACAAAGTTGAGGACGTGAGTAATGAGATCAGCCCCTGCAAATCTGTTTGGTTTTAAGCTCATTTTCTTTGGTGGTTGAGAAGCTGTCTGTATTTCTGATGCCAAAATTATACATGCAAGTATCTCTTTATAGGTCTGAGCAGAATGAATACAGTGTTGACAAAGCAGCTGTCAGAAGGATCGGAGACATACTCTGTAAGTCCTTTTACCTCAAATCTGACTTTTTTTGATAAATATACACTAGATTCAGATGAAAACTTTACAATTCTTCCACTTAAAAACTCTTTCTTTGACTTAAATACCCTTCCTTCTCTCACTGTAGCTGGGAAAATCCCTCCCCAGATGCTCCAGACTACACCTGACGCAAGACTTTAGTCTCTGTTGGAACCGATCCATCTTCAGTATCAATCTACAGTCCGGTTTAGCCCTACTTGACTCTTCCTCCTCTCTGCCCTTTTCCCTCTGTGCCTTCAATACAGAGCCTTCAATAGAATCGCTGCACTCTGCACTCTGAGCCCTCAGACGAAATACTTTATCCTGGATGCCAACCTGGCTGTGTTCCACTCTTTGAACACCCACTTCCTCCCACTCTCGGTGTTCTCGCTTTCATCTCTTACAGATCTGACAGGCAGGGCCAAGATAAAGTTAAAAGATGGTGAACTGATACTGACAGTTTTGCTGATCTAGTTTGATGGTTGTTATCAGTTGATGAAGAAAGACGGTACTTAGATCAAAACACAGCATGCAGATGATGCCTGTGTGTTGAGGAATGTAATTATAACTGTATTTTAATCATTAATACTGTGTTAATGTATTTTTAACATTATGTCCTAGATTTATTGTTGATTGACAAGACTGGAATAACTAATTTATTAAAAGATTTCTGATATAGAAAGTGGCGAACACTGAATTATGACACTTGATTGTATAGACAATAATATGTAAATGATAACAACATAGATATATATAAAGATTGAATCATGCAACAATGTGAAATACCATAACCCATTATAGATGTGAGGTTTCAGTTGTTTGAGACATTTATTTGAACTTCTTTACATCTCAATAAATGTAAAACAAATGTAACAAAATGCACCATAGATTCTTAATCTTTTTTTTCTCACTTAAATATAATCTTTTCTCTTATTCTGTTTCATACTTTCAACAACAGTGAGTGAACACAAAAGGTCAAAGTTCAACCTCCTTTCGTCTGGCATCCATCACTCAACACTTTGCCTGCAGCTGTAACCCTCAGCAGTTAAAAGAAGGCCTCTTATGTGCCAATTACCCAGCATACTGTTTTACATGGACAGAGATTATCTATACACAGGTGGCACGTCAACCTTGATGCGTAAAGCGCTGACAGGGTCTTGACAAAACACCGAGATGTATTCCAACACTTTTGAATTTAGCTTTTTCTCGCTCTCTTTGGCTCGGACTCGCTCTTTGTCCCATCTCTCCTTCTCGCCGTTCATTTGGGAGAACAGGTTGATCTGGATGGTGCGCAGCGTGGCTGCCAGGACGTAAAAGCCTCCCTGCAGCATGTGGCAGAAGGCGGCGCCCACGCTGAGCGCTGCGCCCATCAGGTTGGGCACCGTCTCGCACACCACACACATGCCCTCCAGGAAGTGCAGCGTGCCTTTCCTGGCCAGGGGCTGGCCATGGTGGAGGTAGCCGTGTGGAGAGGGGGTTTGCTGGGCATTGTTGATCAGGTACCTCGCGCAGTCGGCGAAGTGAGTGGCGGCTCGGCGCAGCGGGAGCAGAGCCAGGTACAGGTGACAAGCAGCTTTGGTCAGAGCATGGAAGAGCAGCCGCAGCTCAAGCACGGCGTTGCCTGGAGATAAGAGGGTAACGTGGTCAGCTAAAGTCTAATTTAACACTGTGGCTAATGTCAGCAACCATTACAAACAGCGTCTGCCACTGGATTAAAAGGTGTTCATCAGCCGTGTGGGCGGCTGCGATCACCTGGGCACGCAAAGCGCATCTTTACGCGCGCCCCTCAGCACGGGACACATCATTTGATAAAATGATCAATATCACACATCCTTTCATCTATAATATAGGCTAAAAATTGGATTTCCCTCCTGTTGCAGTTTCACATTTTGTCTTGAAACAATAACGCAAAGGCCACTAGAGTAATTAGTCTCAAATAAAATCAAATAAGCTTTTGGAAATATTGGAATTGTCCCATCACAGTAACATGTTTAAGTAAAAAAACAAAGATTAAATTAGGCCTTCTTAGTTAATTGGTAAAATGTACTCTACACTAAATATATCCTTTAAATTTTAATGGGTGACATGGTCTGCTGCACCTGCCGCAGCGTTTATTCTCAATTTGTGCGTACAATTGAAACAAAGGCCATAATTTCCTGACCTAAGTGTGCCATGCCTCCGACACCTCCCAAATCAGTTCTCGGCAACGCTGAAAGGAAAAACAATTATTGTTTTAGTTACCCTTCAAGATACCATTAGTGTAAAGTGATGTCAAGTTTGAGATGATACAAATCCTTTAAAGCTCACATGATTTGAGTAATAGGTTTTATTTTTAGACTGTCAATTTGTGAAAGTTGTTTCCACCCTAAAAATAGTAAACCTGTGTCACACGGTTTCTTGAAAGCTTCCAAATCTCTGTTCACCATTTTTCTCTTACCGTCTATAAAGCAGAAAATCCAAAGCAGGGCAATACTTGCTGCCAACGAAGTCCACCAATCCATGTAGCCTCCCCCCTGTCCTGGACCCGAAAGAAAGAAAGCAGAGAAAATCCCAAATTATGATCTGGCCAAGCCCTGCCCTGCCTTTACGCAGTTAATACCTAAACATTAAGTAGTCGCATTCTCCACAGGTGTCGGGAGTGTTGCAGCCTGTGCGGAACACCTTGAAAGTGCACCTCAGGTGTCAATAGGCGCATTAAGAGCAACAGGCTACAACTCTTTAACCTACTGCACCTCATAGTGTCTCACTGCTAGAAACAGCTCCTCAGACATGCACCTTTATTGTTTCCACTGTGCAAAAACAGACACATTTGCACCATTTTGAGTGAAAAAACAAACAAACAAAAACAACAAAAAAATACCAAACATACCATATTTCTCACCTATATCATGTTGCAATTTTTCATTCTGTCCTCCGCTTTGCTTCTGGTCTGCTGGAGACATGATTTACTAGATGCCATCCAAGACTCCCTTAAATAAAACGATTGTTTCTATGCTTAAAGTAGAGGATACCTTGCTTCCAACTTCTCAGCCTGTACAAATATAACCTAGTATGGGGTTTATAGCCTACTACTGGGCTGGATATCCTCAGTCTGCGCCTAAGTTTGTGTAGACACACGTGAGTGCCAGACAAGGTGTCACCTTGCCAAAAATAGATAGGCTAGTGCACCTTTTTGGCTTATGACTCCGTAAAATAAAGCAACGTGTACCTAGGACCCCTCCTCATACGTTGTCTACCAACTAAATGAAAAAGGACATAACTTTTAGAGGCTTGAGAAGATAAAATACAATAATTCAAAATAAATAAAGCATTCTTTTTTTTTGTGAAAGTTTGAAAAAAAAATTGTGTCAGAAACGTTTTTGTTTGTTTGTTTTTCTGTTGTCCTATCCTAACCAATCATCTCGCGACTCCTTAGATTAATCCAGCGACCCCGTGTGGGGGGTGCCGACCCCCCAGGTTGGGAACCACTGCACCAGTTACATTGAAAATAAACGTGAAAAGGTGAAGAAATTGGAAATTTCAGGATCTCTGAGATATGTCTGTCTGCACTTTATAACACTTTATAGGCCTACTTTGTACTTTACCGCGTATCTCCCTCGAAACTGAGGCCATATTTAGGAGTTTTAGTGTCACATGACAACTTTTTAAAAAAATTATTTCTAAAGACTATCCTACATGTTACTGTTGCAGCCCCTGCCTCGCGGGAAAAGCGTCGCGTGCGTCCTGAGAAGTCTTGGCTCGCTCGTGTGCTGGTGTCATGGCAACGGAAAACCTCTAGACGGCAGGTAGGGCACCTGGGGACAACTCTCTCTCTTTCCCTCTCTGCCTGTCTGCATCTCTCTCTCTTCCTATCAGCAAAACTGAAGCGAGACTAAAGGAAAGACCGAAAGTAAGCAGCAGACACACACACGCTTTTAAATGTAACTTTTTTGTTTTATTTTATGTGATGAACTTCTGACGTTTTGGCTTCTTTCTAGATCTTATTTTCTTTTGTCCTCAAGTCAACAAAAGGTAAGAAAGCATTACATTACCATGGTGACACCGGCTGGTAGATGCAAAATTGAAGTGCGCTTAATTTCATGCAGCACTGCTCTAATACAGTTTGTAGTGATACCATATTTCGCCTGTAGCACAGGAGAGACTGTGGCTAATAAGTTACATAGACTTACAGACTTTACCTCTGATGACTCCAACATATTTTACTCTCATGCTTTAGGGGCCCATGAAGAGAAACACTGCCAGTGGTGTGATCACCTTCCACACACCTTTTCATGTCAGCCTGTTGAAATCACAGGTAACAAAAACGTGCAAATGGACAAAAGTAGTTACAAATAGTCACACAATATACATGCATATATATATATATATAGATATATATATGCCTTTTTATGCACACACACATACACTTTTATACCACTGCTCCACATTCAAAAAGACGAATTGACTGCTGCCTGACTAGTTCTTAACCATTTGCAATTAAAGAATAATATACTCAACATTATTCAAGTGTTTATTATTAGGCTTTTTTTTTTTTAAGGAAAGAGAACTTTTCTCACTTTCACTGTCGTCACTGTAAAGGTTTAGATGTGGCTGTAGCTATAACCTATTTAGGACATTATTCACTCGCTCTGCATTGTTCCCCTTCACAGTGAGAGTGAAACTGTGAACTCTTGCCAACTAATAATTTATCACAGTCTTAATGTCAGGGAGGCTGTGTAGCTTCACTATATGTATGCGTGCCTGCCTGGATAGTTTGATAGAGGGGGGTAAGAATGCCTGACTGCGTCTCCTCTGTCTGTACAGCGTCATATCTGAACGTACAATGCTGAAATCTCAGGATCTTAACAGGGATGGATGAAAAGGTTTCAGATTACTAACTGACAGATAAAGTAGCCACTGTTATCCTCTCATAAATGAGGATAAAAGAAGAAGTCAGGTGCAGGTTCAGGTACTTCATGTTATTTCACACAAACAAGATGAAAATGACACTGAGGAAAGGAAGCTGCAATCTTTGTAATGATGATAAAAGTTGCTAAGTCATGTCAAAGAAAATCCCTATTGTGCACTTACACGTCCTACCATATTTGTTCGTGTAACAGCGAGAGGGAGCTCAGGTTTCCAAGTAGTGACACGATCCGTCACTGCTCCTTTGTGCTGGCCTCTGTTGCCGTCTGTACACCTGTGTGGTCTGTCTGGGAACTCCAGCTGGGATTTTCAAGTCAATTTCAGACTCTGCAATTTATATTTTTCATGCACAGATCAGCAATTAAACTATACACTTCAAACTGTACCCTCAGCATGTTTATTAATGACATAAAAATCACTCTTTTAAGGAGTGCATGACAGATTTGAAGGACACCCCGGAGAGCAAGAAGAGCCCGTCTCAGCCGAGCGTGAGGATGAGGGGCACCAGCAGATGTGTAAGAGCGAGGAAAAGGGATGAGTCCTCACCTTCTGGGACTCAGCAGGGTCCCAGACAGGACAGGCTCTCTTACACCTCGCTCAGACGCCTGCAGGTACTACACACAACCTCATGTCGGCACCAAGAAAAAAGGTGAATTTTCTCACTGCAATTATTATCACGCAGGCAAAAATGGAGGCTGAAAATCAACAGAAAAGAGACATAATCCAACCTTTAGTGGACGTAGAAAATGGTTTAATGAAGGTAAGATGTTCAGAAAAAGTCATATCTCCTAATATATGTGTTTTAGTCTTAAGTAATAAGTGTTTTTTGTCTGTAATGTTGGTTGAAATGTGTCTTCGTGGAGGAACTGGAGAGTTTCCTGAGCCAGCGCGATGTAGCAGAGCTGAGGAGGAGGGAGCTGCTGCACAAGCGCTGGACTGAGCGTGTGTGGATGCCCCTCCAGAGGAGAGTGGAGCAACGTGTGTCCAGCTGCACCCCCGCAGAGACCAAGCGGCGTCTGACCTTATACAGTAACTACCTGCATCACTGCAACTTCAAGGTAAAAGCTGCGTAGACCTGCTTTTGGATTGTAGTAAATCAACCTCACGTTGCTGTTAGAAACTGTTTTTACGCTGCTGTAGAGTGTGAATGTGTTTTTTTTTTTTTTTTTTTTTTTTTAAATTGTGCATCAGACTTCACACAAAACTTTCTGTTGTGCTTTGGGTGTTACTACAAAACAGACAAACTTCACACGAGAGCTGTTGGATTTAACTCACTCTAATCACTGTAATGTCTCTCATCTGCAGGGTTTTGTGTTTCTAGATATTGGTGATCTAAGGGAGTACAATCCTTTTCTTCTCAACGTCAAAAAGAAACAGCACTTCAAGGTGATTGTATTTTTTTGTAGACTCATATATTCCACTTAAGATATTTGGCACATAAAAGTATTCCAAACGTGTCTGTTGCTGACAAGTTATTCATCACACTATTCAAAGCTCAACACGGCTGAGTTAAAGGACTCGTTGTACCTTCAATTACATGAAAGACTGAAGGAAAAGAGAACAGCCAGTTCTTGTGAAGCAGGTATTTGACTACTTTCCTTTATTTTGGCAGCAGCATTTCTCTTATATTTTGGGAATTAAGCTTTCTGAAAGACACACTTTGATGTCAGGCTCTATACAAATCCTTGACGGTCGTTTCTCAAGTTATAAACCAGTTTCTCTTCTGATTTAGGATATAAATATACAAGCTGGCAAGTGGAGAAGCTACCTCAGAGTGATCGACCCCTTAGCGAGTCTGTGACACCTCCGGCCAACACACTATCACAAGCGTCATCTTATTATCTAGTCTCTGCATCGAGACAAACTTCAGTGCAGCATGAGACTGATGGAAGGAAGTCTGGCAGGTAGGAATATACACTGGCTGGGCCACAGGAATTAAGCTAATCAATCAAGATAAGAATTAAGTCTTGCAAACGTGTCTCATCCAGACTGGAAACGGTACCACGCCACATAAGCGCAACTACAGCAGCAGACGGAAGGTGCCATCAGAGCGGCTGCTGGTTCTCCAGATGAGGACGTTTGGCGACAACCATGGCAACATCGGTCTTCATCTACCAATAAATTCTGCATATCCAGAATTCTTCCCGCTAATCCTTTTCATTATCCCCCTCCCACACACACACATCATCTTCTACCATTCAATACTAAGTAGCTGGTGATAAAAAAGCATAAACCACAAAGCAAATGATATAATGAACTCACATAAACATGAAAGATTTAATGTCATCAGTCCGAGTGGTAAATCTTTATGGTTTTTTTATTGCTTTTCTAGTGTCTAAACTTGAAACAGTGTTATTCTGTAACACTCCTGGAAAGCAGAAATAAGCTGAGAGAACAGTGAAACACTGAGCCACAACAAAGAGTTTACCGTATGTACATTTTATTCCTGCCATTTCCAAGATTTAACAACATGAAACCCCGTTTGGGTTACACCGTTGGGTTCATTCTTGTGCAGTAGTGTGCAGTTTGTGTAACAAGATGTCAAACTGTATTCCTCCACTGACAAATTTGTAAATAAGATATTAAAAATATGACTTATCTTAATCATTTAGGAAAACTAATTGATTATATTTCAAGGCATTTTGTCTGATTGCATTTCTAAGTGGTGAACATGAGCATATTGGCATTTCACATTTTAGCTGGTGCGTTGGGAGCGAGAACAGCCTTTTTCAACATTAAATCACTACTTTCGAGGATATTGCAGTTTATTATTCTACATTTTTGGCAGGATCTCCTTCCCTTTGTGTTTGAGGTCGCTTCAATGAGTCTGAACGGCTCATGGAAGAACAAGGCAATGAGGGTAAAATCAACAGTTTTTCACAGCATCACTTGCGCTGGTATAAATAGGCACTTTTGGATGTGTGTGCTTGTGTTTGCTTGTATTTAAGCAAATACAAAATGTCTTCTCTTCATTACTATAAAGTGACTGTTTGCCAGAGGGAGTGCTTGGCTGTGTGTTTTTTCCTCATTTGGTTGGCTCATAAAGCTGAAGGTCTAGTTTCACCCAAACTTCTCCGGTAGGGACTTCATGCAGCAGCAGACGACGGTTTGCAGCACCTTTGCTCTCCATCTCCTTCTTTATAGTTGCCACGGGGACTTCAGTGCGACCCAGGAAATCTAAGCGGACACAAAAGAGTAATTTATAAATATTAATATTAAAAAGAGTGCTGTTTAGACAAAGGTTAGACCTTCAAGGGCCTTTACATCTTACCAGAGCCCAAATGATACTGGATTTTTGAGGCTTGATACCGATATCTGAGAGTTAAAAAAAAAACTCAGCTTCATCAGCTAAACAACAAAATTTAAAATGAAAAACTTAAACTTTTCCTTTTTAGTTCCTTTTAATTTGGTAATTAAATAATTGCTATTCAGATATTTACAGTGGGACATTTTACAGCACTCTCTGGTGGACAAAATATGTAAAGGCAACACTTGTTTGGCATTTCTGTGCAGAAATATCTTGTTATTGCAAAGAGCAAAAAGCCCAAATTTCAATTGTTTGTGTAAGGATTTCTGTTATGTTTGTGTGTGTGTGTTTCTCTCCATCCACTGACCATCTGGTGAGAACTGGTCTTTCTCGAACACAGTGATACACAGGACGTCCTGGTAGAGGTCTTTGATAAAGAACTGGCAGTTGAAGTTCCACTTGGGGTTCAGAGTGTCGCTGATTGGCCGGGAAGTGTAACACTGAGCCCCCATCGTCAGCTCACAGTACGGATTACTCTTACCTGGAGAGAAATTATGTCAGTTTTTACATTAACAGAATATTAATTATGTCCATGAGTATTTTTTTAAAGATATATATCAATAAAGAGTGAATTGTAAATTGATACGGATAGAGTACAATCAGTATCTGTCTCAGGGCCTCACCATTGGGTTTACAGGCTTTGAGCTCCTGGGCTTCAGTGACAGTAACCAACAGTCTGCCGATACCGCTTGACTTCAGAGAACGTGCTAAAAACACACAGAGCCATTAGATTCAACCCACAACACTTAATTACACATTTTACCAGCTGAAAACAACAGGTCTTTCATAATTATATAAACGCATACTGTGTGTCCTTGTTGTGTACTTGTGTATTCATCTTTTCCCTGCATACACACCTTTGTTATGAGTAAGAGACTAAGAGTAAAAAAATCATGACGGAGGTCAGAAAAGAGGGAGGATTATGTATTTTTTATACTTTTGGCTGAAGGGAAGGTAGTCTAACTTTTGTGGGAAGGTCTTTTCATTTTTAATCATTCCAAATCCATAATTTAGCCTTCATTGGCAAAAATAAAAAAAACAAAACAAACGAAAACAAATTAAAAAAAAGGCACAAATAGTCCTAAACTGACAAATTCAGCGTGAGCAGCAGGCCATAAAGTTTGCTTTGCTTTGACATAAGCACAACAATCCTGTCAGTGTCTCAGGATTTAATTTTTTCCATCACGGTCGACTAGCTTAGCATGAAATGTTCCCTCCTACACTGTAGTCTGCATGATAGAGGTTTTAAAAAGCTTAACATGTCATATAAAGTTGGTTTATTTTATAATTCTCGTTTGGCCTTTATTGCATCTCTTTAAAGTAGCTGAGTGGCTGAAATATTAATCATTTTGTCACAGAATGTTTGCCATAAATTTGGAAATTGCTAATTCCATCTCTAATGTGTGTAATGTTTGCTACTGTGAGAATTATTATTGAACTAATATACAGTTCCAGTCAAAGGTTTGGACACACTTTGTCATTCAAGGGTACCAACTCAACACAATATTTCAAGATATTGGGAATTAGATAATAGGTGTGTGTGCAAATAAAATAAAAGCGTTCAATTATTCTACTGTATATGATTAAATATGTGTGTGTATGTGTAGAGTATGTTCATTTATCTCTGTATGTGTCTTAACAATTTCACTACAAATCACACACGCAGCAGTGACTGCATTTACCTTGGTAAGCCTTCTCTCTCTTTTTCTTCTCTGTCTCTATGAAATGTTCAGACGCCGCTTTGATCTTCTGGACCCACGCTGTCCTGCAGTAACAAACACAGTAAACATATGAATAATATACACGATATGATTACATCATCGGTGAGGTTTGCGCAGGTATACCTACCTCTCATTCAAGGTCTCAGTCCTGAGTGTGTAGACACGATCGATGTGTGAGACGTGAAAGAGCGGCTCATCACTGGATGGGTCAGGTGGCATCTTCACCAAAACCTCATTCAGAAACAGCGGCTGTTGGAAGAAAGTGAAGTGATGAATGACATGTGGATGGATGCCCAGTGAAGGATAACTATTAGAGATGCTGTTCAAAAGAAACATTGTTTTCTTTGCAACAAGAAAACTGGATCAACACCGTGAAGGCATTCATGTTATATTCTTTTGTCTAAGAAAAATGTCTCATCTCTCGCTTACTGTTTTGTACATCTTCAACTGGATGTTAGTCTTGGGGCTGAATAGCTTGTCTGGTCCTGAAGAGGAGAAGGATTTGGCGCTGTGTGTGAGGAGAAGGAAATCATTGAAGAGGAAAGCCCACAGCTCCCTGCTGCTTTTGGTTTTGTACAGCCGACCGCTGTGGAGCAGCTTGCGAGGCCCGAGGCAATTAGTCAGCGAGTTGAAGACCAAGTGCTGAAAGAGAAGCGGAAAGAAAGTTAAGGAATAACTGAAAAGAGTTAAGAAAGAACACTGTGAAGTCCTGCACAGTAAGTCATTTAATGAAATATGCTCCCTGCTATGTGTGCATTTGTTTTGTTATCTGCAACCAGCAGAATCTAACATATCAACATTAACAGACTAACCATACTACAGTTACAAAATTACCCTACTAAATGGGAAAAAAAAGTACATTGATTTGTGTCTCACCTCTATAGGTCCTTCACACTGGACATGGCTCTGTATCCACTCAAGCCGATCTGAGTTCTCCTTCTCTCTGACCCCCTCGTTGACCTGAGAACACAGCTCCTCGGCTCGCTCCAGGGCTTCTCTAAGTGGGCCGTGGTCTGCGTGGTTGTCTGGGGTGTGCTCCAGGATCTGGCCGACAAGAAACAAAAAGGAGTGAGATAGACACGGAATGTGGATATAAGAAGGAAAAAGTACTTGGGTGGGGGATATTTTAATTAATGGGATTAAAAAAAAATCACTGAAGACTTGTGGAATAAAAGGAGACACTTTAGTTCTGTACTTCTTTGATGTGTGTGTGTTTAATCTTCTTCCACATACATTTTTTATGAGCAGGGGGTAGCGTGTGATTCTCTGCATTGGCTTGAGGAGGAAGCTGGAGAGCGGCATTCCTTTACAGCGGTAGTTAGTGGCTATCTTCTGCTCAAGGGGAAAGAGAGAGGCAGACAGATTTATTTAATTTCACAGAACCCTAGTTAGTTTGTTTACATTCATAAAATAGCATCTACTGCTGCACAGAAAAGGATTTGCACCAAACTCATCCGCAACTCGGTACCTTGAGGAAGTCCTTGAAGTCGGGCTGGTTGTGGGTTTTACTCTGCAGCAGGGCAGCGGCGTTGAGCTGGCAGGAGCAGAAGCGGATGTAGGGCTGCATGTGTGCCAGCTCTGAGGCCAACAGGTCCCCTATCAGCTGGACGGGCATGTTCTCTCCTCCTGTCTTTTTACGGACACGCAGAGCCCTGGGGCACAGAGATGATGACGATGATGATGATGAAAAACACTCAACAGAATACACAATTTTGGCTGTGCTAAACTAGGCGGAAAACTCAACTGGACGGAATAATTGAAACAGAACTTCTATAAGCCGCAGGCTGCGTAAGTGGGTTTGTAGAAATTGACCTGATCTCTCTTGTCGCTCTGATTTCCAGCTTGGTGGGTCTAATGTTTGTGTTTTTATACGCAATAAGTGTCCAGTTCCTCTCTTATCAAATGACGGCAAGAAACCTCAATTTTAGTTTCTCTGGAAGCAGAATAGATCTAAACACACACACACACACACACACACACCAGGATGTTAATAAAAATTGCACCTACTTGAGTAGCTTGGTGTTACACATAATCAGCTCCCTCCAGTTCACAAAGATCATGCTCATCTCATTTTCTGTTAGACGGCCTGACTCAGACATGGGCTTGTGGAAGACCTGAGGGGCATAAACATACACAGACAAAAATACAGAGAGAGCAAGATCTATTTTTCAAAAGGATGGTTCAAGAAAATGCTGACAGTTTGTGAATATCCCTGTATAAGTGTGTGTGTACCTCTAACACCAACTCCAGGTCGTCCACATAGGTCTCCTCCGTCTGGATGAGCTCATGGATGTAACCCTGTCTCTTCCTCTCCTGAGGGGTCATGGTGTCCAGCGTCATCAGGTCAGCACACCCTATAGCGCACACACACACATGCACATGCAAACACACACATGCAGGCATGCATGTGCAACAAACACTTTCCTGTCAATCATTTGTGTGGCGGCGTCTGAGAAAATATGGCAATCAGCCTTTTTGAAAACACTACGCAGGTCACCATGTTAAAATCTCCCTTTATTCTCAGTTCTATGATATTTTATTTACATTTAATGCACAGACAAGAGTGAGGCACGTTGTAGTTGCAGTACATGAACTTAAAGGAACATACCAGGCTGATGCTAAAACATTGAGACTAAGGAAATTAAAGAAAAAAGAAGCACCTGTCATGGTGGAGCGCTCACTCCGAATGATTGCATAGGTATGAATGAGTAAAGTAGCTAATGCTTGAGTGAAAGGGCAGTGGAAGACTCAGTCGGTAGTTCAAGTCTTTGACGCTAATGTCAGCCGTGTGGTGTCGTTTTCTCTGAATGTACTCTACAGTAGGTATGCTAATATTCTCTGCGTGTTTTTGCTGGTGATATCACAGTTCAGTAAAGGACGAGTCTCAAAGTGGAAGCATTAATAAATGGAAGAGTGCATAATAAGTGAATAATTAAATCACAATCGATCAGTTTTAATCAAAGCGATGCGTTAGCAAGCAGCAATCGAGGTTATTGGTGATTAAGCAACAGTGAGTCTTCACGTTGGTCCATTTTTAGCAAGGTTGAATGTTTTTAGTGCAAGAATGAGTGACCCTGTTAAAAAAAAACATACTAATTCATAGCCTCGATTTAGAAAACTAAATAACTTCAGTCTGATGTCATTTTACATATTATTTTCATTATATTGTGTAATCAAACTCTTATGATCCACATTTCTATTTATCTTTAACAAAACTAAACACTCCATGCTATTGTATCAGAGGAACAAAAGCCTCTAAAAGTCATGTCTAGCTGCCTCTTCCTCGCTCCCTTTGTTAATTAGTTAAAGAAAACATCAAGGGAAACACAGTAGAGGAGAGAGCGAGGGGGTAAGGGTGAGAAATTAATGCCTTAAAGAAAAAAAGATTAAAAATCAAGAAAAAAAACAAAAGGAGCGAAATAAGGGATCAAAAAACACCACAGTCCTAAACGAGTGAGGCGGAAAGCGCAGAGCTGGGCTGTTCTTGCTGGCGGCTGGGCTTCCTGTTGCGACAGGGCAATTGGCTCAGACAGAGGGAGTGAGGAAGAAGAGGGGCAAGAGGAAGAGGAGTAGGAGGAGGAGGAGGAAGAAGAGGAGGAGGAGAGAGGAAAGCCAGCATTACTGTCCTACAGAGGAAACAAAAAAAAGAGATGAAGTGGAGGAGCGGGAGGGGGGAGGTGAGTGAGATGAAGGAGAGACGGAGAGACAGCAGACATTAATATAGTTTTAATATTAATGCTGGACTCTTACATGCAGGTGCATTAATAATGTATTTCTGGAAATGTAAATGTTACTAATCATATCAGCTGGAGCATGATGGTAATTTTTACATTTAATTTCTCTGATGAAGAGCAGCCCTTGTGTCTACTGGGGTGTGTATGAGTCAGGACATGTTGATTGGAATTAAAATTTCATCGTGTTTTGTGACTGCGGCTTCGACAAGTTCATCCTAATTACACGTCTGGTGTGTTCACTCTTGTTAACACAGATCTACTGCTGCGGGGAGACCGTGCGAGCCGTGAATACTGATTCATACACATACCTCCTGTTAAAAAAAAGGGGGTCTTTTTTCATTTTCAGATCAGCTATGAGTGAGAAGTGAGTATACACAAATAGAATCACACCCATCCCGATGCACAGTATCGACAAGTGCATTGTACCTCCCATTGAAAGTTAAGATTTGATCTCCAGAAATGTGAATGATTAGGTAGTAGTTGTTCCATTTTGTTATGTGACCCAGTGATTTGTTGGTTAAGATTTGTTTAAAAGGAAAAGAACAACATTTTGGGAAACCACTGTCTGTCTGTTAAATATGAAGCTACAGCTAGGAGACGGTTAGCTAAGCTTAGCATAGCATAAAAGACTGAAAGCAGGGGGAGATAGTTAACCTGTCTCTGTCCAAAGGTAACAAAATCTGCCAACCAGCACTTTCAAAGGTCACAACAAGACAAGATTCAAGGAAGTCATTACATGTGGATAAGAAACAGTCCAGCACAGAATCTCTTGTAAAACTACAACCTGTTAAATTTCCCTTTTTTTTGGTACAAATTAAACAAACAAGTTTAGCATGTTCATTAGTGAGCTTTAGATGTAGATTTTGTTACTTTTGGACAAAGCACAGCTACCTGTTTCCCACTGTTTCCAGTCTCTATGCTAAGCTAAGCGTCTGCTAGCTCTAGTTTCGTATTTAATGCTTACCGTATGAGAGTGGGTTTGATCTTCTCATTTAACTTTAGGCAAGAAATCGCATAACCGTATTTCCCAAAATGTCTGACTATTCCTTTAAATGATTTTCAAGTGTTGGTGCAGTCATTTCATGGATGCTTAAAAGGCCTGATCCATTATACATTCCTGGATTTGAGGAAACTCAACAATTATTTCCTCTTTTTTTCTTGTTAATTTAAGACCAAACATATGTTGTGGATTGAGCCTTTTAAGTGTAGTGGGTTCATGTTCACCAATGATCCCCCAGTGATAGACAGAAACTCTTTTAAGCTTACCGTCAGTCTCTTCATGCCCTGACAAGGAATCTACTGTACCTGAAGTGAGCCAAGTCAACCAATCAGATCATTCAGAGACAAGTTTGTTTCCATAACTGATAATCACGTTTTTATCAGTTTCCACTTGTGTCCACATTCTATTTTTCCCACCATCCACATTCCCATTATAATTCCGACTACATGTGAGTTATTGATTTTCCTGTCAAATGGTAGGACGGACATATACACTCCCTCTGAGAAATGTTTTTTCTTTGAAACATCAGCAGTGCAGAAGCAGACGGAAAGGTTTACTCACATTGCTGGCTGGGGTCTGATTCTGTGGTCATCTTGACATAATTGGTGGGCAGCAGGCCCGTGGTCCCGTTAGTCTCCCCTTTCCACCAATCAGGGTTGGTCTTGTCCAGGATGTTGATCAGCTGACCCTTGGAGAAGCTCAGCTCGTCCCGATTGGCAGCCGTGTAGTCATACATGGCGATAACTTGGCACACTGAGAAATCAGGGGCAGAAATGGTTTGTGATAAGGTTGTGAGTTCACGCAAAACAAATTATAAATCAATTATTATTATTAGTCAATTATTAGTCAAGCTACAAACAATGCCTAAAATAAGTGTGTATACTGATATTTCTTCCTTTATTCCAGCTTGATATACTCACACACATACATGGAAGTTCAGTCACTTTATAACATCTTAATATATAATTGTGTTTTGTTGTAAATTATATGACAAGTGACACTCAAACTCATCTAAAGTTATCGATAGGGTTTTTACTTGGCAATTTACTACTGCAATCCAAAAAAAAAAGTGGAAACCAACTAGATCAATTATGTAAGACAATTTGGATCATGCTCACAAATAGGATGTTGGGTTCAAAATGTGTCAGTCCTCACCTGGCAGTGGGGAGGGGGAGGACTTGCTGCTGGAGGGGCCAAGGAGCTTGACGTGAGAGGAATGAAACCAGCCTCTCTGCCGCTTCTTGCCTCGAGCCTGGAGGGAGGAGAGCCAGTGAAATTGAATCAATCTCCTGCTGGCTCAGGCCTGAATTCTAAATCGAAAGATGAATTGATGAATCACTTTCGTCGGGCAGCCACTCAACCTCTAGAATCTCATCAGTGCAAACAACAATCTTTACTGGACTGTGTTGAATCTTTACATTTGCTGCCTTCATAAATCCTGCCAAAGCTCAGCCTCAAATCTGTGGATTTACCAAAAGTTGGCCGTTCAGAAAATGTCCCATTTAACTTGATTAAGCTTTACAAAAATATGGATTAGTGTAATCATTTCTGAAGGTACTATACAATTTCGACAAAGATGTGTAAATCCTACATACTAGAGCAATGTTAACTTAAATTATGAGTCTTTTCAGAGCTGTCTACACTTTGCTGCTAACTTAGCTCAGCTGTCTCATTACTGTGTCATCCACTGAGAGCGTGACCAGAGCTACAGCTGCTGTCTCAGCACAAATTGGGCAGCCTAATGTAGATGTATGACCCTATAGACAACGTGTTATTAGTCCTGTAACCTCCTGTCCACCTCTCACCACCTCTCTATTGATCTGGCAAGTCAGCAGATACCAACATACTGTACAGTATCAGCTATGTTTCAACGCTAAGATGAACTTCTTTACTTACATGTCATTACTTTCTGCATGCTGTTAGCACATGACGAATGTGATGTATGAAACCTAAACAGAACTTTTGTAGTGCAGCTTAGGCTGCAACTAATGATTATTTTCATTATCAATTAATCTGCAAGTTATTTTCATGATTAATCTAATAATAGTTTAGTCTATAAAATGTTAGAAAATCTTCAAACATCTTGTTTTCAGTCCAAACTCCCAATTTACTCATTCATGATAAAGAAAATATTCACAGGTTGGAAGCAGAGAATTTGTGTTTAAAAGTACTCAAAGAATTAAAAAATTTTTTCAAGATTCACATTTACATTTTCACAGTTTCCTTCACACACAGAGACAGAAGAGGCTGTCTATGTGGATATTTAAATATTCCTTTCTGAAAATGGGCAGTGGGTTTAACAGCTTTAGGATGGATTAATCATGCTCATACAGCACAGTGCTCCGAGGTGTAATTGACCTTCAACTTCACATCAACATTTAGAGTCAAATGAATTCCCGAAGCAAATCCTTGTTACTGAAATGTTAATGTTTTGGCAGCTACCATTATTGTTTTACTCTTATTTTCATTTCTTAAAAAAAAAAAGCGACTTGCCTACGGCTCTCATGACTGACCTGCAGTTCCCCGAGCCACCAGCCGGTGGAGTTCTTGGCCAGGACCACAATCAGTTGCCCTGGAGACAGACGCAGCTGATGCACTGTCGGGGCAACGGCGGTGGTGACAGCCTGGGCGATCTCTGTTGACCAAACAGAAATAGCGGAGGCTGAATTTAGATCAGGTAAATGTCATGTGAACAATAGAGTTAATCTGCAGATTCTGATGTGAGTTGTTCATCCTCACCGGGCTTCTTGGGTGGACCACCAGGTCTTGACGCCTAAATGAGTAAAGTGGTAATAGAGTAATTAGTAAAGTAAATCAAAGAAACATATATTTTATATTTAAGAAATGAATTTCTTTGTAGATTAGAATGTCAAATAATAACAAATGCTTATAAACTAAGAAGCTATTTTGTCTGACTAAGAATTAAAAGGAATTAATGAATACATTTCTGTTGTCATGTTGCCATTTAGCTGACTAATCTTTGCAACACCACTTAATATAAAATAAATACATAAATGAATAAAGACACTAATAATTCTTGATTCTAGTTTAAAAACATTCCAACTTTAGGTAGGAAACAGTAAAAACTCATAAACACATTTTCACTGACCTCTGGTTCAACAGGTCGGACATAGTTGGAAGGAAACACCCCCATCTGGTCCCCAATGCACCCTCGCCACCACTCCCCTTCTCTCTCCGTCACCATGACAACATCTCCCTCAACAAATGTCAGGTCCCCTACCTCTGGGCTCTCATATGTGTACAAGGCCACATACTCTAGTTATGGTGAAATACAGGAGCATAAGTCACACATATGAATGAGTTTAACCATGACTCTGGTTTGTCATGACAAGTGACTTTATTTCTACAAATGAACAACACTTACCTTCTAGCTGAACAAAATCAGTTGTGTCAAATGCATCCACGCTAGAATGAGAACAACACATTAAATGTCATTAAACATATTCAACTTAAATTGAGGTGTGTGTGAGTGTGTTTGTTCTCGCGTGTGTATTCATACTCTGTATTGCCACCCGCCTCCACAGCGACATAGCTTTTGGGGAACCATCCCTGTGTCCCGTTGAGCTGCCCCAACCACCAGTCGTCCCTCTGCTGCAGTACGCTGATGACATCACCCTGTGAGAAGCTCAGCAGCGCGGTGATGACGTCACCCGTGCCGGAGGAGAGGTTGAGGTGAGTTTCTGAGGTGGCCGACCACGAGGAGACGGCACGAGCCAGCAGAGGGATCGAGAACTGAGGAGATTAAAGGAACAGTACATCAGTCACAACTCAAATCCATCAAATCTACCTCTATATGCTAGATATTTAAAAATCTGTATTAAATATATCTGTATTAAAAAATGGCCTAAAATTCACGTGACTATTTTTGACTATGAGAAATAACCTACAAATGACAGACCTACTAACACTGATGTTATCTATTGGGAAATGGAGATCTGTAAATGTCTGTGTGACCCACAGAGAAGCAGAGAGAGAACTCCCAATAGAGAGAGGCTATAAATACACAGCCATGCTCTTGTCAAAGCTCTGTGTGTGTTGGGCAGCAGACAGACCTAGTTCCTTGCCCGCCAAAGCCAGTTTATAGCCCAGATATACTATGACCACAACAGACACTGTTAGACCAACAGGAAACCCGCAGAGAATAATTGTTATGTATGAGCCAACTTTTAGACTATATTTAATCCTGTTTATGGCATTTTTTTTGGTCGTTTTCCCACAGGAGATGTCAAATGGTAAAAGTTCTGTAAACTATATGCTCTAAAAACCTTTTTTAAAATGACATTAAAATAACTTTTTGTCCTTAATATAAATCCTGACAACAGAGAGTTTATACAGAAACAGATAATTCCTGTGTTGCTTCTGAATAAAACATAGAAAATGAATGCTAATCTCTGAACTGTCACAGCAATAAAAGAGGGTTTCGATTTGCATCCAGAATAGGCTGAAAAGCTTATCTGCCCATTAGGAGTATGATTTTTCAAAAAAGAGTCGGACTGAATTCATTGTACGCCTGGTGTTAAAAGTAAACAAGACAAGCTACTGTAAGTACTTTCCTTCTTACCTGTGCAGTGTCTGATTGGACAGGAACAGTGCTGTCACCCGTTACCTCCCCATCTGGGACTCTGGGTAAAACAGAAGGGACAAACCATTAGGGAAGGAGCCAGCAGAAGCATAAAAACAACACAACCCGTCAGTGGCATAAATTACAAAGCCCAAGGTGACTGTTACACACTAGCAGACAGCCAAAAAAAAAAAAAAAAAACCTAAAAACTGTGCTATATTTAGCATAAAGAAACTGAAATGTCACACGGAAAATGCCTTTGAGATGCCTCTTTAAAAAAACATCAGTATATCCTGTTCCTTCTGCCTCATGTTACCCTGTGTTGAGTGGCTGTGGTGGACAGGAGGGTTGTCCTGGGGAAGAGGGGACGGCCTCGGTAGAGTTGGGGGTAGGACATTTCTCTGCATAACTCTCAGGGAACCAGCCCCTGTTTCCACGGTAACTCCCGCACAACCAGCCAGGCTCACCGACGGTCTTCTCATCCACCTACGTCATGGAAAATGCGCTTTAATCACACTCAATCAGACATAACGAGGTGATAATGATAAACATGTCGTTTCCCTGCTGTAGTCATCTTCTGGACAAATTGGGAACAATTACTATCACGCAAACATGTCATAAGAGTCCGGTGTGGCATTAATGAGTAGACAAGGTGATTAAATGTGTGTGTATTTGCAGTATGAGTGTGTGTCCCCCATACCTCTATGAGACAGTCAGCATCTATACTCAGCTCATCTGTGTTGCGGGCTACAAACGAGTACAGGGCTCTGTAAGTGGTCAGGTTGGAGGACTGCTGAGGCACCGTCACCGGCAGCTGTCCTCCTCTTTCCAGCTTTTCCTTCCTCCTCCTCTCCTCCTCCTCCTCCTCTTTCCGTTTCCTCTCTTCCTCCTCCTCTTCCTCCCTTTTCCTCTTTTCCTCTTCCTCTCTCCTTCTCCTCTCCTCTTCCTGCGCTTTCTCCTGGGCCGCCCGAAGGCGAGCCTGTGCCTCCCTCTCCTCCTCCTCCCTCTGTCTGGCCCTCTGCTCCTCCAGCAGCCTCCTCTGCCGCGCCTCCTCCTCTTCCTTCTCCCTCTTCTCCTGTTCCCTCCGCTCCTGCTCTCTTCTCTCTTGCTCCAGCTTTGCCAGTCTGTGGGAAGTAAATGCAACATTTTTTTTATTGGGGATTTTTTTATGTTCACAAACACAGAGGAGATGTTTTTTTTTGGGAAATGAAAGTCACCAAAAATATCTGGAAAACAAGAGCTTCATGCTCCAAACACAGATAAACATCATTTTCTCTTACCTGGCTGCCTCTTCTTCCTCCCTCCTCCTCCTTTCTCTCTCTTCCTCCCTGCGTATCTGCAGCTCCCTCAGTTTCTCCTCTTTGACTCTATACAGGTCGTCCAGGACAGCTTGCTGCCTCACCTGCTTCTCCCTCAGCTCCTGATGCAGTCACCATAAATGCAATTCAATGGAGAGATATACAGCTAAGACACAAACATCAACTAGCTACACGATGCAGAAACACAGTCATTTTAAGTCACAGAATTCTGCTGCAACCACAAAGCAGCATCTGCAGATGTTGCACTGTATGAGACATTTGTATTTTTAAACAAGAATTAACATTCTTCTAATATGTATTTGATGCAGCAGTACATAAATAATCATTCCAAACATGCACAACTGACGTGAAAAAGAGCAAGTCCAGAATGTGGCAGCCATTTACCGAAACATGCAGATATATGTATGTTTAAGAACAGGTATTTTTTCTCACTTTCTAACATAGAAATTGTGCAGGTTAAGCATTCTGTGTGTATTTTACCCTCAGGGTGCATCCTGTTTACACAGACAACACAGACTAGAACAAATCCCACTGAGAGAAAAACAAAACAAGGGAAGACATGGTACCAAAGCAGAGCTCCATTTAATAATGAGTGAAAAGACAAAAGAAGTTAAGATGAGTGAACAGATTGAATCATCATGGGATGAAAAGAAAAAGATTGGAAAAGTGACTTAAGGGAAAACAATAGAAGAAGGTGAATAAAACAACATAATACTAAAGGCTGGTGAAAAAAGATCACACAGCGAGAGATAGAGAGACAGGAGGATAGATAACCTTGATGAGAAGGAAGAGCTGGCTGAGGCAGGCGAGCAGAGACAGAAGGCCCCGCAGGACACAGTCATCCATATCCCCAAGCTATGAAAGGAACACACAGAGTGTGATGATGGAGGTGGAGAAAGGAGGGGAGGGACAGCGAGGGATGCATGATGGGATGGACAGAAGGCGGGAAAAAAATGTAGCAAGTGAGATGAAGATAAAAGGAGGAAAACAGATAAGTTGTACGGAGGATGAAAGAGGAAAAGGGTGAGAAAAGGGAGAAAAAAAACATCACAGAGAAAAGACATCCAGGTAGCGGGATGAAGAGGAAAAAGGGAGAAAAAGGAGAAAGAAAGGAGTTAAAAGCTTTTAAAAAAAGCAGTTAGGACCAGAGAACAAGTGAGCAGAGCAAAAGAGAAAGAGCCGCAATTATTAGTATCAGATTGATGATACATTGTGAGAGGGCATGACATCATTCTTCACAGGTATTGAATTATCAGGCTTTTCTGCCAGTGAATGTGTACATCTGTCTGTATGTGTGCAATAATGGTTAGGTAATGAGCTTTTCTTTGCCTGAGGGGTGTAACTCTAGAGTTACTGCAACCAGTTGAACAAGATTTCACAGTAGCGTTTTCAGTATGAAATTTCCTGTTTTGTTGTGCTATTCCAATAAACCAGTGCAGTATTAAAAAAAAAGAAGAAAAGAAACATTACAAACCAGCTTTTGATTAATAATACAGCAGTAATCCATCATATATTGATGTTACTTTATTTTTTCCATGCTGTTGTGCTATTGTGAAAATACTCAACTTCTGTCCTGCATTATTAAGTCAATACATGTTTCCAAAAGAGAGTCTTAACAGCCAATTTCACTTTTTTTTAAGGAATAAGTCAAAACTTTGGGAAGCCAAGAGTTAAATGAGATGATCACTACTACTCTCATGTCTATGTTAAATGTGGAGCTAGAGCCAGGAGATGATTAGTATAGCTTAGCATAAAGACTGCAAGCAAGAACGGAAAACTAGCTTAACTAGCTTAGCAGAACCTCTAACGCTCAATAGTTAGTATGTTATATTGTTTTTTGTTTTTTTTACAAACTCCATATTTCACATGCAGGCATTTGAGTGGTATCTATCTTATCTTCTAACGTGTAGGAAGAGACCGAATAAGTATATTTCTCAAAATGTCAAACAATTTCTTTGATAGCAAGTTGTAGCTACTGAATTGCAAATGATGTGTTCTTAACATCTTTGCTACATACAGTACACACTGATACATCTTTAGGTTTTTTGAAAGTGTGTTCCTACTGTTTCCAGCAGACATTGGTTTATAATTTCTGTGTCAGGAAAATCAATTAGTTGACTCTTGAAACATATATTGTGTAATCCTCATCAGTGAACATCATCAGTTAGCCAAATCCTGAATATATATTGGAGAGCTGTGAATCAAGAAACCATTCAAAGCTTCAAAACATCTCTTAAGAAACCTGAGGTTGATGATGCGGATGCTACATCTAAGCTACAGTCTACAGTAGGAACTTTTTTGTAATAGCTCAATTTTATGAGCCTGTTTATCCTGAACTACTCAGAGTCACCACTGACCTTAAGCTCTTTGTTATACTGTTCCATCTGGGCCAGTTTGTCAGTGGTTTCCCTTTCCAGAGTATCAAGTTGGTCTTTCAGTCTCCGGCAGTTCACACCCTTCTCTGTCACACTTCCAGTCAGAGAGGCCAAAGTCACCGCTACAAAGCACAGGCCAAAGGTCAGAGATAACTGACAGAAGACATACTGTATAGACAGCATATACTAGCTATTCAAGAAGGCATTTGTTACCCACATGAGATTTTGTTGAGGCTAATGTTTCGCAGCTTCTCTGTCAGCTTCTGTTGTTCTGGGACCAGCAGTGAGAGTTTCCTCTGCCAGTCCTGTGACAAACACACACAAACAGAGGATCAAAAACACATTCATGGGAATAATTTGAATACAAAAGGTTTGACGGGGCGAAGAAGAAAGAAAACATCTTTTTTCACCTCAAACTGAATCTGCAGAGTGTTGATCTCTGCGATACGCGCCTCCCTCTTCTGATTAACTAAGTCCACCTCTGCTTTCTGAATCCGCCTCTTGCTCTGGGCGTCACGGAGGCAGTCTGAGATCTGCTTGTGCTTGTTGCCCTGTGAGACCAGCCGATTGATATCAGTTTGTACCCTTTCGTTAATTAACGCTGCGAGATTGTTAGTGAGTGTTTGTGTAGTCTCACCACAGCCGCTAGCTCCAACTCTAGACTCATCTTTTTGGCCCTGAGTCGAGAGATTTCATCCTGCTCCCCTTCTCTCCTCCTGCCCAGCTCCTCCTTCTTCCCACGCTCCCACTCCTCCCTACGCTGGCGCTCCATCTCCTGCTTTGCTGCCTGAAGGTACAAACAAACACGGTCACCAGACGCAGTGATATAGAGGTTCAGCATCTCACAGGTGAGGCTACCTCTCTCACTCACCTCCTTCCTCTCCAGCTCCTTCAGCCTCTCCTCCTCCCTCTGTCTCTCCATCTCTCTCTGCCTCTCCAGCCGCCTCTCCTCCTCCAATCTCCTCCGGTTCTCCTGCTCCCTGGCCTCCCTCTCCCTTCTTTCCCTCTCCTCTCTCTCCTCCCTGTCTCTCCTCTCCCTCTCCTTCCTTTGTTCTTCCTCCAGAGCCAGCCGCCGTTTCTCCAGCTCGGCGCTGCCTCGTACAAAGTTCTCCTTCAGTTTGTCCTCAAAGGATACTGAGAAAGAGGAGGAGGAAAGATGCGTGACAAGGAAAAATAGGAGACTTACAAGCATAACAAAACAAAGATTATAGGAAACATGCCATACCGCTGCTCTTGGTCTTTTGTGCGGGTTCTATCTCTGCTGTTTCTATTAAACAGGGTGTAATGTAAGGTCCTGTTCCATTAACGAGCTCATTGGACTTGATTCCTCCTCTGAAACAAGAAAAAAAAGGAATGTCTATTCTGGTTCATTAATGAATACAGTAAATGTGTCAAATTGTGTGTGGGTTACCTGAGAGAGGGAGGTACCAGGTCTTGAGGCAGTGTGAGCGGTAGAGGTCGGCCAGTTTTAGCCATGTCCACCAAGTGCATGGCCAGAATGAACTCGTCGGCTCTCAGCTGACCATCCTTATCCACATCTGCCAGGGTCCTGGATACACACAATAGAGTAAGTCCTACAGTAAGGCATTAAAGCTGTGATCTGTATTTTTTTGGGTTAGAGAATCATGATTTTCAAACTTTTAAAACTATTATTATGGCTAATTGGGAGCAGAAGAACAAGCTGTAAACACAAGCTTGACATGTTGTTGTGTTAGCAACATTAGCATTCATTTGGAATCATATTTCCACCTGGTGAATGAAAGTCCAATATGCACCATCTTTTAAGCCCTGCTTTGGTTTCCATCAACTTTGGTTTGGTTTCCAGGGGAATATCTGTCTCTTTAGCAGCTAAATGCTCCGTTATGTTCAACCAGCTAGTCGCTAACTTTGTCTGTCTTGTTGTTGACAGTTTTGTGATAGAATTAATACTGTAGATGCTATAAATGAACTTAAAAGGCATACACACAGGCAGAGGAGTGGTTGTACCAAACATTCATGGGTACACACAGACACACACACACCTAACACTCACCAGATGGTAGCTAGCTGAGTCTGTGTCAGGTTGGATGCAATCAGTGCATTTCTAACCTGAGGTCCTGAAAAGCAAAAATAAACATCAGAAAGTTCAGCTGGGTAAATTCTCACGCCAACTGATGAAGACAAAATGTTTGTGTGTGCGTCTGACTGCCAAGTTCTGTTAAGTGGGGTGAAGAGCAATCATAAGAGTACGTGAGTGCATGTGTGAGTGTGATATGTCAAACCTCCACAAGACCACTCATGAGTGGTCAAGAAGTCCTGAGAACCCCTTGTTTATTTAGGTTGGAGTGTGTGTGTGTGTGTGTGTGTGTGTGTGTGTGTGTGTGTGTGTGTGTGTGTGTGTTGTACCTGACAAGTAGCCACTCATGAGTTTGTCTAGTGTGTTGAACTGCTGCCGGTACTTGAGTCTAGAAGCTTGTGGAACTGCCCAATCACTCAAACCCATCTTTGGAGAGTTACTGGCCAAGGAGGTGGTGGAGGAAGAGTTTGAGCTATGAACAGAAAGAAATTAGAGAGTTATGTCGATATACCAAGATATCACCATAAGGGAAATGACACAATAATATTATGTGGTCAGCGTTCCCCTTCTTCCTGCTATTCAAACTTCGACTTAAATCTGCTAATTGCTTGGTGACTCCCGGGTGTTATTTCTCAGCTCTTAATTAGCTGTAGAGGAAGCTGGTGCAAACCCCCACACTGACAATGACTCTCTGAAAAAAAGACAGCGCTATACCCTAAGGCTATGATAATCAACCATTCTGTTTTTATTATCAACAATGCCTCTGCAAGAATAGCAAAAGGATAGGCTGGGTCGATGATGTTCATATGAGAAGAATGTATTTCCTTTTTTTTTTTCTTCAGTTATGTAGCTGGGTGGAAACTTGCAACACTCCTCTGAAATAAAAGTCGAGGTTTTAGGGAGACAATGGGGGATAAAGTCTGGGAGTCTCCCTCTGCCCTGGGGCTTTTTTCTATGTGTCTGTGTATGCATATGAGAGTGTGTGTGTGTGTATGTGTGAATGGGTGAACGAGGGCTGTAACCTTCCCTCATATTACAACTTGTTATGGGTCTGGAAACAAAAACAAGAAAGAACAATGCTTCACAAATTAAGACCGGGAGATTAAAGTGATCTGGGTAGCTGCTGGATCAACCTGTATTTGACTTCCTGGCACTCTGGTGACCTTATTGATGCTTGTCTTACCATCTACGCCTGAGGTCAAGAGTTCTTGTACAAAGCACTGGACTATTCAAAACAATGAAATCAGATACTACTCCCATCCTTTTCCCAAACAACACAAAACACCCTGAGGAGGATTAAGGATGACATTAGATACTACTGTCATCTTTTTACTGGAAAACTGGCTCACTGCAACTGCACAAAACCTCCCAGACACCGTTTTCTTCTTTATTTGCTCCTTATTATGTCCCACCAGTGTAACTATTCCAGGCAGGGTTTCGCTGCTACAAATCCCTTTAGTTGCCATTTCATATTTCTGCTTCACTTTGTGCAAACATTCATGGCTGATAACCTGACGCTAGCTGTTTGTGAAACTGGCCTAGAGTGATTTCAAGCGCAGTGATAAAATCTATTGGTAACAAATGGAACAGATCCCCTAAAAAAAACTGTACATATGTTACATCTCCTTTACTTTTTTTCGTTTTAAAGACATCAAACAAATTCTTCTTCCATGTAAAAATGCCATTTGATTCCTGTTCTCCTCTAATGCTTGTGGCTTTGAACAAGCCCACTTCCTACTGTTGCCAACTAGAACATCTGATTTCAAAATGCCCTTCCTGCTCTGCCTGTTATCTAACTGGTTCATCTCTGCCTGCATTCTGATCCTCAATCCCTTTCCTGCAAAAACTCTGCTACTTTATAAGCACTGAACTAATGGGGCTGTCTGCGTGTGTGACTTAGACCAGTGTTGTACCAGCCTTTTCCCTTAAAACTGCTGCATAATAAATTGTACATTTTAAAGTGATAAAACTTGGAAATGACCTACTTGGTTCTAAATTTATGCTTCAACAGGACCGTGACGTGCAAAGTCTGACAGAGTACGTGTGGTTTTTGCAAATGGCTTCAGGCTAAAAAGAAGGATCATACTGATCAGCTGTAGATATGCTACATGTGCCACTTAAAAACAAAGTGGATCCGAACTGAAGTACCAAATTAGCTGCTAATGGTGCAGTATGTATTTATTGACACTCACCTGCTGGATCCAAGGTCCAGTAGAGAGTTGGCCTTTGACATTCCAGCGGATGGAGAAAACCCCATGGGAGGAGAGAAACCAGAGATAGGGAGTGCTAAAAAACAGTTGGGGGCAGTCAGTTAGTGGTTAAACCATCATTTTGACAAATTCAAGGTGATGTAATGTCTGAATGCAGCTAAGCGTGCATGTAAATTAATTCATTATTAAAATTAATTATGAGCATAGGTTGTACTTATGTAAGCAATCTTTATCATACAGTACAGGTGCAGTTGCCCTTGAATGTGTGTGCATCTAATCTTATCTCCTCATACTTTACAGTCGCAGCACATAGAGCTCCAGCAGCAAGGTTATTGACATCTGGCTAAAAACAACACCATCACAGTTGTCTGCAAACCTGCGCTAAAGAGGGTTAGCCTCAAGAACTGTGGCACTGATATCATTTCATCAGAAGAAGGATGCGAGATAAAGATTGAGGGAAGATCAAATAATAGAGAAATTGCACTCTTGCTCATTACATTGCTCATTTCACTGCCAAAAACTGCACTTTAAGAGATAGAGTGAGATTAAAAAGAGCAGCCAAAGGACAGATGGAGGAGGTGAGAGATGAACAGAGTAACATAAAAGAGAAATCCAAAAAGAGATACTGAAAAAAAATCAGTATTTCTGTATTAGATATGCGCACCCACACTTGATATCAATGACTGTTTTTTATCTAATAGGTACAGTAACCGCTGTGAAGACAGTGTGACTCATCTCCGTGGTGATGAAAAGCAACTCTCACTGCATACCTCAACATACACACATAGTGTAAATACAGATATCTCGAGTGTAATGCATGTGTGCACCCCGAAACAGATAGAAGACCTCAGGGAGGAGGTAGACTGATAAGGTGCAGACCTTTCATGTTGCATGTATAATCCACACTGCATTAACACTGCGTCACTAAAGCTCAAGAGCTGAATAACCAACCTGAATACACAAAATATTGCAGACTGGGATTAGGCTGCTCCTTCTATTTGTAAATCCATTACTAAGTTTGTGCATAAAGTTTCCCTAAATCCTCGAAACTGTGAGCTAGTTTCATTGGTGATTGGGTTGCAACATTAAAACTTCAGAAATGTATTTTCTTAGGACATTAGTAATGTGAAAATTGTTTTTTCAACACAACAACCTGTCAAAATGAACACATTTAGAAGGGGAGAACATTATATTAAATTGCCCAAAACTGCCAATCCTTTCTACATTTAGATATGACTTATTTTCTAACCCAACCGATGTCAGTGAGATACTATTAGCATAATTTGTATGTTCTGTGTTTTTTTGAAGCTTCACAGTTTTTATTATTAAAAAGCATTGTGAGTAAGTTTCAGGTACTATACTGTATGTCAACCATCTCCTTTACTCTTCACTCTTAATAGCAGATAGCAAGCTAATGCTAGCTTTGCCAGTTAGCAGCACAGCAGTTACACCTGGCAGTTACTGTGTGTAAGTTTTAGTAACAACTAATCTCTATATGAGAACTAATTTGTGTGGTGCAACCTGTTTGACTATAGTGATTTGTAATCTCCACAGGCTCCAGTGTTCAATTCTGAGTAATTTTACACAAAGTTCAAGTACATCAAAATGTGAGAACATGCCTAAGCACATTTATTTGTGTCACTTATTTTATAGACTACCTGCATCTATGTTCCCAGCTATAGCACTACAGAAGTGGCTTTCTTTGCATGGGCACAAGTTAATATAAATAACCAAGCAAAAGCTTCTTATCTATGCTATTCAGTGCTTTTTTTAAACACTCATGTTCCTCTCTTTTGCATATAATCTCAAAATGACATGTGCTAGTGAAATATCCCGGTTACATGAAATGAAAATTAGTGTAGCTGAGTGGATGGGTGCTTATCTGCTAATCAACGTCTGTCTTTATTTGACCTAACAGTAGGTCAGCGTGGTTCCACTGCAGAACCAACCTGCACTGTTGGGCATAAGAGGCTGTGTGAGGAGGTTGATATTGCCGTTGGGGAGTCCAGAGTTTCCAAGGGTGGTGATGAGGGGCAGAGTCATTGCCGATGGCACCAGGGGTTGCATAGAGGGCATGGGAGGGTTAGCCGGGATGGGTGTTAGGATGGGCATGGCTGACATAGTTGACATGGATGACAGACCAACTGACAGGTTTGGCATAGAACCCATTCCTATAAGGAGGAAACACAGGCGGAGATGAAAAGTTTAATTAAATGCTGTGTTATTTGTGTCAATCAAGGACTTTCATTGCTTTTATTCCTCAAAAGCTACCATAATTTCTTAAATCATTCATTTTTATAAGAGTAGAAACATACTCTATATATTCAAACATATATTTATCCCCTTTGAAGTGAAATTCTTCAAATGTACCAGTTGCATTTACTTGGTCATTAACAAAATTGTACTTGAGAGAGGTTAAAACAGTGGTTTTATAATTTGAGTGTGTGAAAAATCACTTCTTAAAGGGATTTTTTTTTTTTTTTTTTACCAAAACGTGCTGATGAAGGGATGGTTGAAGCAGAATTGGAGACGGGAGGCTGCTTCATGATGACTGGCAGAACGGAGGGTAAGTTTCGCCCCTGAAGTTTGAGTTTTATGAGCTTCATAGCGATGGAGAACTCAAGTCTGTCCATCTTCCCATCGCTGTCCATATCAGCCAGGTTCCTACAGGAAGAGAGAGGCAGAGAGTTGAGGTATAACATCATCTGTTTATAGCAAAGGGTGCGTTCCTAATGTTTTTCCTCCTTTATTGAGACAATAGAAAACGCGAGAGTGACAAAGGGGACAAGGCTCCGGTGGATTGAATTCCAATCGTGTTATTCATACAAACAACGCACACACATTGTCTGTTATAAGTACACACACACACACACACAAAGTTTATTAGGTGGGGCAGGCTGTGAAGGAAGTAAGCCCTCAATGGGACGTTCAAAGCGGGCCGAAAGGACAAAACTAACCCAGACCAAAAATAACAATACATTTTGGATAATTCAGAATGACAAATTTAGTAGTTTGTACTAACCAGATCTCAGCCAGGATGGAAGGAGGCAGGCCAGACTGGAGGAAGAATTTCCTGGCTTGTTCTCCTGCAGATGGATACAAATGTCTCCATGTCATGCGGATGCTACAGCTGGATCACTAATGACACTACCGGATGTTCATAATTAACACATATTTAGTTTGTATGTTATGATGACAGCCTACCTGAGACATAGCCAAGGATGGGAGCGAGAGTGTCAAACTGTTTGTCGTGTTTCCCCCTCTCCTCCGGAGTGATGGCCCACATACTGGCTCCACCTGGACAAAAGCGAAGTTTAAAGAAAATTTGTTTACAATGTGAAAAATTACAAGATGAAATGTAATTTCATCTTGACCAAATAACAGACATAAAAAAGAAAATGCAAAAAATGCAACTAAAACCACTAAAAAAACAGTCATGACAGAAATGCAAATTCCCAAATGCATGCATACCACACATACATTGCAATGGGCCGTGATTAAATACACAATGTCCAACTATGGGAAAAGAACATGGATACAATGAGATCCTGCTTTCTTGTAATACTAGCAATGCATTCATTAACAGGATGATATAACTTTCTTTATAGAAGAGGAGAGCTCAACAGTTTTAACTATAATGTATGTGGGCTACACTCCACCCATCAACACACACACAAATGCAGCACTCTTTGAAAGTCCCAAAAGCAGAAATGCTAATACAGAATTTAGTATACAGTATCTTCTTACACTCCAACATCCAAAGAGTCGGTATAATTTCCAACCCAAATGAGAATTCCCCCTTCAGATGAAACCTCTCTCAGCCAGCTCCCGACAATGATTAATGTATAAAAACGTCCAGTCAGCTTCTTTCACTCTTGCATATCTCAAGGTAAGCTCAGGGTTGGCCATGAATTAAATATTAAGTCAAATGTGCTGGGTGAGGGGCATGAAACTCAATTTCATAAGACGTATTTAATGGAGGGGGATGAAAAATGGCAAAAATCAATTAATCATAAAGGGGATCCATGAAATTAATGAAATCATAACACGATCATGGTACACTTTTTCATTACTTGGAAGCTGTAGAGACGTTTTTAAGAAGAGGATTGACTATGTGGACATGACGCACAGATGGATCTTTCCATATGGTGGTAACTAAATGTAAAAAAAGAGTTATAGATAAGGAGACAATGACAGATAATCAGTCTTGACAGCTGAAATAGAACAAATGCACAATAGAAGAAGGTGAACTAAGGTAGCTGAGGGCAGGACTAGTGTATCTATTATAAACTACATTCAGGAAGTAGACACAGGTAGGTTGATGTAACACTCAATGCTACAGATGTGAATAGTTGAAGTGTTACAGACTTAACTGAGAAACATCAAAGGAAATGTTTTCTATCAGCTCACTTCCAAACCAGCTCATCTTCATCTGCTCGACAGGGACAGACGGGCTTCCCTGATGCCAAGCGCTGTTACCATAGCGCTCACAGTGGAAACAAACCTCAAACAAATTGTTTACAGAGGTTTTTCACAAAATTGATTTTTTAGTATAGAAAGAAAACAACATGTTGAGTTTGTCGAGAATCTTTTCTTCAAATTTGTAATCCTGCCATTGACTAAAAACTCCCATGAACATTGTACTAAATAAATGATTTACCAAAAGAAATAAAAGGCAAAAACATCAATAGAAGAATCTAACTAGAGACTAAGCCTTCAATATAACAAGAGCTGTCAAAAGAAATTATGGAAACAAACAAACAAAAAAAATTCTTTCTACTTACTGTTGGTGTAATAAAATGAAAGGACAGGAATTGAAGGAAAGAAAAGGACAGAAATAGTATTTGGGGAGTAACACAATGAAAACTGAGGAAGACTTTGCACATTTTGGCACAAAATCTGAGCCAGTATTCAAATACTACCCCCGTTTAAATGAGCTTACTTCACAGATGTTATTTGGCCTTGGTGTATTGTTTTATGATTATATGATTTGTGCAAACAGTTAACACAAATACACCACTAGTTATTTTCAGCTTTTGATCTACATATGAAAAACAAGAAAATTATCAGGAGAGGGAAAGATGAAGGGATGTCCTTCGTCCTTATCTCTGTTAGATGCAAAAGATTCAGAGAGTAGGAATGAAGTCATATAGCTAAGGACAAAAACTACTGCATTTTTTGGTAATGTGGTAATATTATTACTGGGGGAAAAAATAGAATTCTTTGGGCTATTATGGGTGTATGTCTTCATAGAGCTGGTATCCAGCCTGTAATTTATTCACCAGCTTCAGGAAATGCCACCCTGCCCATGATGGAACTTCCTCCCCCCAACCCAACACTAACCCAAACACCCCATGAGCGCTTGCCTGACTATACACACACTCTGAGAAATGACACAATGGATTTCTGAGCTTCAGTTACAGCACAGCAGTCCACTGCGAGTAGCCAGAAGATTAAACTGGAGCAACTGTAGAATTAAAAAGGGAGTAAACTCTTTCCTCAATGTAATACACTCAAAAGCTGCCAGCTGTTACTGAGAGAGGTGTGTTTGTTCGCAAGCGCTCAGGACCAATCACCTTGAGCTGGTTTCTATATCTAAACAAACTCGCTCTACTCCTAATCACCATGATAACACCTGTTCAGGTATATGCTTTTTTCCCTGACAAAGCCAATGTTAGCAGCTTGCTGTCCCCGACCTACTTTTGGCGTTGTCAGCAAAATGCAGCCATAAAAAAAAAGGAGAGTAATTAATCTCGCGCAGACATGTGAGTATTCTTCACATTGTCTCGTTGGCTTTGACAGACCTCGTTTAGAAGCTATTGTAAAGTGAGAAAGGGAGGCGATATTCAGCACAGTGCCGCTGGGACATGAAGCTAGCATGGCTACATACACACACAGGCCCGTCAGTTGATTCAGCTCATGTATGAGCGAGGGGCTGAATGCTCTGTGAATAAGTGGGGCACTGCAAAGCTTCTTACACAGCAATGGCACAATCCAGAGAGGGTCTCCTGTGGCTGGACACTTGGGTTAGAACACATTCAGTAAAATGAGAAGGTGCCAAGTTTCAGAAGTTGTAGCATGTAAAAAGGAATTATGATGAGTCTTTGAGGCTTTAGAGCTTTAAAATATGTTATTTGGGCACAACTTAAGGACTTTCATATCCAAAACTAGATCAAAACATGAAGCAAATGCAGTCAAATGTTTCCTCATAGACCTAAGAGTGGTGTCAATCTTCTTATATAACTCTCAGTAAGAAATATCTACAAACTGCCAGCATTCTTGTCTTGTCTCTTAGTTATTTTCCCCCAGTTTTCTATTAACATTTTGACTCTTGCAGGGCCTTACTGTAAATCAGAATTCATTCTTAACTTGTCTGGTTAAACAAAATAAAAAGATATCCCTTTAACCTACATATATGCATTGCATCCATCCTGAGACACACTGACGGCTGCTACCTGGACTCCAATGCCAAGAGGAGCATATAAAACAGCTTTCTGCATATCAACCTAGAACGCGAACCCTTCGGCAAATACACAAGGGCCCTTCAGCCAATATTGAGACAATATAACACACAGTCCAACCACAGAGAAGAAAAAAAGAAAACCTACAGTACACTGATGGAATAGCTTCCACAGCAACGTCGCCTGTGCAGAATTTAAACAAACTGTATCCCAGTTCCAGCTGCAGTACAGAAAGCCTTGTGTGGCTTTACTTCCCTTTGTCAGTCTGTCTGTGGGCTGTTGTCTAGGTGCTGTTAGGAGACGCTGGAGTCAAAACCTCCAGGTGCCCAGCGCCAGTCATCTGGGGAATCACCACATCACTGCTTTCATAACTATTTACATATCAAACGCTTCACCTGGGGAGGACAAGTTGATGTTTCAGATAGCTACAGTGAATCAACAGTCTCTGCACGCTGCAGCATTTCAGTCTACACACACACACACACACACACACACACACACACGCTCCTCTTCTGTTCTCGGACTGTTGCGTACTGTACACCTGTTTTGGAAACTTACAGATAAATGACTTTGCAATTACCTCATTGCAGACTCACTGTATTAATGAGAGTGCAGTTTGTTTCCATGGAGAAACTCATCACATACTGACGTTTTGTTGTTGTTTGCTTCTCTCCTAGTGTCTGTCCACCGGATGGGATTAAAGTAGTTGTATTATTTTTTTATTTTTTATTTTGCAGTTTGTTTAACTGCGGAATTAGTCATGTGGACAAGATGTATCCGACGCACACAAAACACACACCATCTCCAAGGCATTTTCCAGAGAAGGCCTTAAGGAGCGGCAACTACTGTTCTATGATCAAAGGCTGGAGACAAGAGGATTAACACACATACACATACACACACACACATATGCTAGTGAGCAACTCTGTCCACACCAAGGACAAAAGAGATGCATCACCTTCAAGACATAACCACATATAGTCCCCGTGTACACCAACACACACACACACACACAAATACCAAAATAGCTCATGATTAGCATAAAATTAATTAAAAGTGATTACCTAATATTCCTTCAAGCCCACTTTGCAAAATAGATTTATACCACATACTGTACAGCTGGATATAATGTATTGAAAAATGAGATGGGGATCAAAGACGGGTTCAGTTTAAGTCTGATCCTTCACTCTGGTGCCAGATCGATATCCCATTAACACGATCTTAAGTCTTGTCTTCACTCACACCACATAAAAAGGAGCTCAAAGATCAAAACATTATTACAGACTGACAAAAATGTACACAGGCTTGACGGGAAGATGATGAGAGAGTTTGAAAGAAAGGGCACACCACAGCTGCTTGCTGGTCAGCTCTGTCTCCTCTCTTGTCTGCTTTTTTTTTTTTTCCATCTTGCTGTCTTCCTCATCCATCTATTCCCTTCAAGTTCATTTTGTCTACCCGGCCCAAAGTGCGCATTTGCCTCCCGCTGTCAAGCATGTCATGACCACACACACACATGCAAATACAAGACCAAAAGTATTCTTACCATTCATGGCTGCAGGTGGAGAGCACGGGCAAGAGAGGGAAGTCCTCTACTCAGCTGGCTAGCTCTCAGACATCTGCAGAGAGAGAGAGGGAAAGATGCAAGTGTGATTGTGTGTGTGTGTGTGTGTGTGTGTGTGTGTCACGGAGGAGTGTGTGAACGCATAAAAGATGAGCACATGAGGAAGAGAATAGACAGGATATAAACGCGTGTAAGAGGAGGATAAAAAAAAAATCTCATCTCCCTGTTAACAATGCAAGGAAGGCACAGTGAACAGCTAGTACACTGAGGGATGACAGTGAGAGGGAGGGACAGGGGAGGGGGGGGGGGGGTGGGGGGGGGGGGGGGGGTGGTAAAGAGAGAGGAGGGAGACGAAATGACAGAGAGGGGAGGATGAGGAGAAGTGAAGGAAGAGCAGGGGCAGACAAAATGCCAACAGGGAGGCAAGAGGAGCGACCGTTGAGGGATAGAGCGGAGGGGAAAAATGATGGTGGTCTGGGAAGGAGGCAGCATTTATCACTGCTCTGAGATCACAGACAGCAGCTCAAGCCAGCAGTCTTTTGTAAATCTTAGTGTATCTTTATTTCACCAGTGCTAATTTCTCTGTGACACTTCCTACGCAATTATAATCCAATTTGGCTTTTTCTCTCTTAATAGGAACATAAATGTGTCTCTTTGAAAGATATTTGTCTTATTAGAGTGCAAATATTTCTCGTAGTAGGAATGAAGTGAAATACTGCATATGCAATATTCACACAAGTATCTATATCACACATACACACACACACACACACTCACAAAATAAATATGTATTTCGGTGTATCGAGTGCAGTTTGCATCCGCTGTGGCCAATAGGCAGGGAGACACCTGATGAGATTTCTCTGTAGGACCTCTGGAAAGATTCCCAGGAGGTGGAAGGGACAGATGAGTCCATGCAGGCAATATTCTTAAATTGGAAAATGAGCCCAATGTGTAATCATTTTTCAGCAGTGTGGCATTCCCGGACATATAAAAATACTCTGCAGGTGGTAGTGGTGGTGGGAGAGGGTTCATGTTTCTTGTAGTCTATCCTTTCTTGTTTTCTTGATTTTTTTTTTCCAGTTCAATTTTTTTTTGGCAGTATAATAACCCAAACTTCAAATTGAAACTATATATTTCTTTGCAGAGACACTCTCTCTTCTTTTCCATCTGAGCCCAATTTCCTCTTCCTGCAATCCCGTTCTTCAGATTCTATTAGTCACTTCACTCAGACTTAACGCTTATTTCCCCCTTGTTTCATCCATCTACACAGTATGTACTCGCCTATAGCTAACAAGCAAGGTTTCTCCTCTGCTGTGATTCCTGTCAGGTCTGAGCGATGTCCTCTCTCCTTTCGCCAAATCATCCCTTCATACTCTTTTCCCCCACTTCACTCTTTGCTATCCTTTCCATTTCAGTTCCCCTATTTCTTATTCATCCCTCATTCGAACATGCATCCTCTCACATATGACTCCCACCCAGTTCCCTTCATCCCACCCTCTCCTTCTAGTCTTGTTACGCTATTCCTCCATCATTTGCTTTCTTCTTTTCGTGTGAATTCCTGGAGGGGAGAGTATGGTTGTTGTAGTATAAATCATTCTGTGCACATGCCGACACTGCCAATTACTTAAAAGCAATGAACCGCTCACTGTGGTGTATGCCTCTGCACACACTTGAATACATGCGCTCGTGCGTGTGTGCAAGCTGATGCACAGCATAAGCAATAAACAACACATGAAGTACACAAGCAAATATGAATGACATTTAAGGTGAAAAACCACAAATTCATCAAAGAAACAACAACAATGTAGAGACAATACAGTACTAAGGAAGCAGTTACAAACAATGTGTTAATCGTAATAATAATAATAATAATGCAATGCCATTAACTGTATGTGTAGTCATCTCCATTTGTCACTGCATTGGGGTTCTAGACACTATCTTCCTATGAGGGTATCTGATGTAAAGCAGACTTTTCAAACACACAATTCAATAAAAGGAGTGGGTTGCACCAGCTATACAGAGTTTGCCCATAAAGTCCTCCCTAAAGTCTTAGTAGCTACTACCATTAGCTAGTTTCAAAATAGTGTTTCACCAAATTGGGTTGCAACATTAAAAGTTAAGAAATCTGTTAGCTAGTTTTGACATTAGTAGTTTGTAAATCAGTTGCTGAATAATCTGTGACACTGTCTAATCAACAGCAATCAACTGTGTTACCAGGGTCACTGCAGCCTCATGTTACGAGATATCCTGTAGAAATGAAAGTTTTAGGAGAAATGATACATTTAACTTAAGTTTGTAGTATTCATGCAGTTTAGAAATATCAGATTATGCTAACCTAGCTAATGTTATTAATGCTAGGTAATTTTGTGAGCTGAACTAAGTTGTGTTATTTTTGTGAAATGTAATCTATCATCTTCCCAGTTCACAACATTATTAACCAGCAATGTGTCAAGTATTAGGTTAAATTTATCAACTGTTCTTCATATTATGTTTTTTATCCTCTAAAATGTTATATAGCTATTAGCAAGCTAACATTAGCTTTGTCAGTAACTCAGCTAAACACAGAAGTTAATGGGTTTAATAACAAATATATATATATATATAAAATTTATGCAGTGTTGATGCAACCAAATATCTACAATGTCATCATCCTGACAGACTTTTCTGCCTACAATAATTCAATCCCAAAAGAAATATTTCCACTGGGCTCAAATTAAGCTGTGTGGGTAACTCGTTGTATGTTACACTGTATTTTAAAGCTTCAGTGTTTCAACCAGTATGAGTGAAAGTAGATAATGACAAAACATGTATTATTAGCTGAACTATTCCTTTCCAGTGTAAGCCTAGTTGAA
Organism: Euthynnus affinis; assembly: GCA_029490765.1. NCBI lineage: Eukaryota > Metazoa > Chordata > Actinopteri > Scombriformes > Scombridae > Euthynnus > Euthynnus affinis. The sequence goes on along the minus strand of CM055853.1, from coordinate 16,647,219 downwards.
ACAGAAGAATTGTCTTAATAGCCCCCTGAGCTGTGTAGGTGTACATGTCGTTATATACTATATGTGTGCTACTTTCCTTTATACAAACACTTCATATGAGGGTATTGAGCTGACTTACATCCACGCTTATATACAAACACTTTTCTATCCTGAGGTGTGTTTGCGTTCAAATACAAGATAGGTATCTCCTATTGGCTATGTTTGAGAGCTTTATCTGTTCAAACAGCACATATCCTGGATTAAAAACAACACAGAATCAACAGAAGGCACCGAGGACACACTCTACATCAATAGGCCTACCGAATGCACCTTGTCATTCCTAAATACCCCTGGAGTGCTTGAAAGGACTTGAGCACTTCTAAAACGACATTATGTATTTTTGATTCAATTTGCCTTGTAGCTTGGTCCTTGTTGATTGATTGATTTTATGTTGTACATAGATAATGGAAGCATTTCACAACATGGATGACTCAAAGTGCTGATTTAAATCCACTTCAAGCCCTCGGCAAACTTTTGATCAAATATTCATGCAAGAATGCACTGTCATTTATGAACTGGGAGAATAAATTCTCCCCTATATTCATGTATTTCAACATGCAATCATGTTAGTAACTCTGTTTATAATCTTACTGAAGATCCCCGGCTAGCTTTTTCCTGAGCTTTCAACCTGTTATCAGATGACTTAAGTTTAATACTCTAGTCAAGTGACCAAAGTTGAATTACCAACTAGGCAGAATGGTCAACTGCACTGGACCAAAGACCCATAATGCCCCCCAACTGATTAATTGTTAACTGCATTGATTAACCAGTTGGGGATTTTGTTTGATAGCAAATCTTCCAGCCCATCTTGTAAAGGAGCACTTTGTTGAAATCTAGATTTCAAGACCTTTTATTATTTAGAAAGCCTCCAGCTAGGCAGCATTAGGAGTACCACATGTAGTCTGCTGTGTACACTGAAAATTTGGAGGCCAGATGGTGTATTCACAATACACAAAGGGTGGGTGGTTAATAGGAGCCCAACACCAGATTTTTGCCCTGGGGCCCCAAAACAGGTTAATCCGGCCATGCGCTTGATGATACTTTAGGTGTATCTATGACAACTGAAAAAGCTAATAAGTAGACCTTGAGTAAAGATAATTTTATCCACCTGCTATTTCCAGTTCAACCATGAACTTTCATGTTCATGGTTTAGTTTGTAGTTTGAGCTAATGGCCATCATAATTAGGCTAAAAACGATATACCTATCCATCCATTCATTTCCATCCACCTTTAATGTGGGTTCGGATTGCAGTGGCAGCAGCCAGAAACCAGAGACCAGAAAGTAGCCCAGCTATTCTTTTCTCTTCAGTGTTTATGGTATACTGATGTTTAAAAATGTTAACACTTCAGTGTTTTTGGTTTGGAGAACAGTGTGAGTCGCATTTAAGGCCAAATGTTGTGTGCTGACCCACTGCACTGAGGGAGAAAACGAATCAAAGAACCTTTGACTCTGCCCTGCATGCTGATTGACACCTGTGTGCGCCACGCTGGACCAGTCGGATGTGCGTATCAATGTGTCGGCCTGTGTGCATGAGTGTGTCTAACGCACACTCCTCACACAGAGAGGGACCCTGTTCTAGCAGAAACAGCCCAGGAAGCTTTGCTGAGCCTGAGGAAGAAAGAAGCCAGTGTGTGTGTGTGTGTGTGTGTGTGTGTTCTGCCTATTGACAAGAGCAGAGAAACACACAGATACAAAGACACACACATACTACACACACCTTTCGCTGTTGTGCTGCAGGTGAAAATCGGGGACATTTCCAACAAGACGAGTCATTCTTATATTTATTCGTCTGATACATTTGTCGGTCAGATCCAGCAATGATTTGCTAAATCCTATTTTACAATGCTTTGTTTCCTGGCAGGTGGATATGCAACAGTCCCTGCTGGGATGGTGCCAGATGTCATAGGAACTGCAGTTTAGACGGACTTTGCCACTTCAGCAAAGAAAGCCGTCTCTTTCTGTTTTCACTGAGAGCAGCAGAATGAACACACACACACACACACACACTAAGCAATCTCTATAATTAGTCTATACCGCAGTGAATGAACACGAGCATGCATAAACTGCTAATGCGCTTCTATCATCTCATAGTACACTGGAAAAGTGCACCGATGTTAAACAATCTAGATGACTGATAATAGCTTTCCATGTCAAAGGCTTTAAAGCTGGGAACAGTGGGATAGTAAACACACCTGATAGGCTTCAAACAAGAGGTCATATTGTCAGTGTTAAAACAGATAAAGGTCTTAATTCAAATCACTTTTTAAACCAAAATGACAGTAAATACTACATGTAATAAAAACCCTGCAAATAACATTAAGGTCACTGTGTGTTGGTTTGGTTACCACAGATACTCACTGGGGCCTTATGGGCAGTTCCAGAAATATCATGGTGATTTTTTTCCCAAGATAAGGAACTGCCATAAGGTTAGTTAGACTGCTGTTTCGTTTCCAGTGAACTGTGAAGAGTAAATTTACTCAAGGGAGAAAGGGTAAATAACCTCTGGAGTAATATTATTTGGGTGCAAATCTCCTGTTAGGCTATGTCTGCAGTGGCTCTAACATAAATAAAACATCTTAAAGACTCTTATACCCAGCATTCATTGTACAGTGCATCAAAGACAATTGTCACTGTCACTGGGAATAGAGCTTATGTCATTGACAGTATAAAAGCAAATAAATCAGAAAGGCTTCTTTTATGTCAACTTGAATAAATAAAATAAACACACCTTTTAATGTCAGTTAAGATAGTTATTAAAACGTATTTTAGGCAGCCCATATGGTCTGAAGAACCTATTGTTAAGCGGTGTTCTTTATGTAAAAACGCAGACAATAGGCTCTCACTTGCGGTTTGGTGACAGGTTTCAGAAATTCAACTGTTTTTAAGGTAGGAAAAAAAATCTGATCTATTGCAGCACTGGGATCAAACCACAATACGCTAACGTTACTGCCTTGCCTTTAATATTCAGGATTTAATAAGCAGGACATCCACTTACCTTCAAAGAAGAGGTGTAAAAAAAAAAAAAATCAACACAAGGTCAACAGTGACAGTTTCCAGTATGTGTAAATTCTTCTTCTTCTGTCCTGTTAAACGTTACAATGATTTCTGCTCATTTACCTGTTGCAGTAGAAAGGCGGCGGTGATCCGACATCCAGGATGGCAATCTGGCTGCTGAAGAGGGAGGAACCGATACAGCGGTCGGGGCGGGTATGTGCAACCGGAAATGGGCGTCTTCATTCAATGGTCAAGACACGCGCACTTACACATAGAATTTCCGGTCATGTTTGTCAAAATAATTCTCTTTTTAGTTGAATCAGAAAGCTGTTAAGAATGAAACCCTTTTCTTTACTGAGCTTTGGTTTTATTTCGTCAATATATCCTTTTGAAAGTGTATTTAGCTCAATCATAGGCCCAATATTCTGTAGAGATCTTCCTACTTAAAGCTATGGTGCGGGACTTTTACAAATACATCACTCAAGCCCTTGCCCAACGAGTTAACACGATGCTGATTAAGCCTATCATCGCCATGCCAACCTCCCTGTATGGTGTATGGAGTTTTTCAATCCTGTGTCTATGGCGACATTCCCGCATGTTGTGTGTGCTGTATATGCAGAGCCAGCGCACTAAAAATTTCCGTTGGCTTCCGGTTAGCCCTCTGCTAATAAACTTATTGAATCATGTGGTTCTTTTGGACTTTCCATTGTTATCGGACCAACGGAATCAAATTCTGTTAGTGAAAATTGTCATTTTGCAGGAGTTTGTGTAACGCTCAAAACAATTTATCCACCGTTTTACAGCCATTTCATTCGTCTCCATAGTAACCAGTGCTATCCTCCAGCTGGGTTGTTTTACATTATATCATTCCAACCAGGACTAATTAAACAAGGATTTTACAAGTTATATAAAGTTACTGACCAAAATATCAACAAGGAAGTTCAGTGAAAACTACAATCTCCATGGCGACATCAGTAACACTACACAGTGTCATTGCGCGACAAAATATGAAGTATGAAATATGAAAAGAAAGTGTGGAGACACTTTTTTTCTGTTGAAAATTTGACATTTCTGTTGAGCAACACTGATATAAAGTCTCCTACACTTACTATAAATCAGCCTTAAGGTGGAGCCTATGATGCAAGCATGTGTTTTTGTAATTACTCTCACTGCCAGGAGGGGGAGACAAAACTAGAGGTTTGATAAAATGCACTGTAATTCAGTTTAACATTAACACTTTACCACAGTCTTGATTTTGAAGGATTTTGGAATATGTTCCAGTTCATGGAAGTTTAGTTCCATTATGTTCCGGTTATGTTGGCAGATTTACATTTATATATAGAGGCACTGATGAGTGGAATTTGAGCCTGCGTATTGTCAACCATTTATCATGGTTATTGACTTAAAAATATCTTTAAAAAGATTTAGGATTTAGGAATTATATATATTTCAATTCCTTATTTCTTTTTCATTTCATTACTTTTGATGATTGTAAACCTATATATTTTGCTTCAAGTTTTTTTTTAAAAAGAGATGCCTGATGGCTTGATGATCTAACCAGAAACTAGCTGCACTTATCTATTTTCACTAATCAGGTAACACTTAAAGAATTTTATTTTGAAGGCAAACCCACTTGACTGTAGGTCTTTAGATGTTTGTTCAAGTTTTGATGCAGCTCTCAGACACAGGTCACAGCCAAATTCTGTTAGACCTTATAAGTCTTTTATTTATACTAATTACTGGGGTGCACATATGTACTTAAAGAACTAAAGTCAAACATGATTTTTAATCAAATCTTGTATGGAGTTCACTATGCAATTGTGTTGAGCAAGCTTCACATCATTTCCTTTTTCCTAACTATAGTCTATGTGATGTCTGAACTCCTCTGGGATGCACTTATCTGTAGTTAATTGCATTTCCCCAGTTTATGAGGTTTCAGAAGTCTGTTAGATTTTTGCCAGTCTCAAGGGATGCTAGTGTAAAGCACCACCAACAGCCCACTTTCAGTATTACATGTACTGGTTACTGTGTCATAGCCCTACTGACTCTAAACACTTTTGTTAGAGATGATGGAACAACACGAGATTGTAAATTTGGTGTCTTATCGTCCTGAAACACAGATGAGTTAGTCAAAAGGATGAGTGAGATTTATCTGTACTTCACTAGTCAAAAAATGCCTGTCATACATAATAAAGTTTCATAGTATAAATGTTGGAAGTGTTTTAACATCTAGTATCGAGTGGAAAAATGCACAAGAGTATTAAGATATTTTACATTTAAGAAAACCTTGCAAAAAATACCTTTAACACTAATGTTACCAAGCTTCTTAAATCTTATTAGTGTCGTATTTAATGGTGTATTTCCATACTAATGACTTGATGTTACTACCTGGGAAAAAATAATTAGTGATAATATAATTAAGTAATAAAGTAATATAATTTGAACAGAACACACAGAAGGAGATGAAATGTTTTCAAAATTTTTATATAAAATGTACTAAGCAAAGCAGCAAAGAACGATAAAGTGAGCCATGTCATGTATCCAGTGTATTATGAAGTGTATAAAATAATTCTATTACTGACATTCATTTACCATAACAGGCTCAAGAAATCACTGAATAACTTGTATTTAACAAAACTTGTTCATTTTCATGGTCAGTAAACTGTTCTTTAAAAACATTTTAAAAAATACATATACATGACTACAAAATGAGGCACTAATAAAAACAGAATGGTACAGGTTAAAAAAAAACCCCAAACAAAACAGGTAAAAACATTTACAAAATAATGATTTTAAAAAAAGAACAAACCCTTTTAAAAAGTCCAGAATGTTTTACATGGGTAAATCCACAAAGTTTACTCAGCATATAAATCCCAAACATAGCTTACCATAAATAGAAAAAAAGAGCAAATATATTTTGAATCATTTCCAACCCCGGCTCTTAAGCCTTAATTGGTTGAAGTTTCCAAGCATACATTTGGATGCCCTTTGAATCAAAATATTTTAGTAAATCGGATCAATCTTTTTGTTGTATTTCGGGCTCCCACAGCCCTCTTTCTTGTTTAAGAATGAGCATTTTACATTCCTGCAGCATTAAATGACATCATTCCTGTTTAATATCCACTTCATTTTCTGTGTATGACGCAACTCCCTGATGTAAATCAGACACCACCATCTGAATGTACGAGTCAGCTGGCACATTTTCTTGCTCTTCTTTGATCAAATCATTCTCAGTGTCCTCACTTATGGTTATCACAGAGTATTCTGGGGATCCTGGTCCTTCAACTGTGACTAAATACTCAACATCCTCAGTGTGTGATTCTGTTTTGAAGCTATCTTCGGTGTTTGGGCATACAGCTAGCATAGTGTATCCTTCAGGTCCTTGTGGTTCAGCCAGGATATAATACTGGACTTCCTCAGTGTCCAATTCTGTTTTGATATTGCTTTCAGTGTTCAGACATACAGTTGTAGCATATCCGAGGGACTCTGCAGGGTCACCTGAGACTAAATACATGACATCTTCAGTGTTTGACTCTGGTTTGACATGTGGATGATGTTTTTCCTCAATGTCTGGTTCTGGTTTCATATCGCCATAATGTGTACCATATCCCTCCACTTGTATCTGTATGTTACCCTGGGTATGACTGTCACAACCTGCACTCCATGTACTCCCATTCACCTGCATTATGGCATCGGAATCAGTTAGGGGTTTTGTGTCCTCATCATCAAACCAAGGTGCCTCAATTTTGAAATTATCGAGAAAACGGATGTGATTAATATCTGGACAGTATCTCATTTGTCTCACAAATCTACCCTGTAAATTGGTTTTCTTCTTTGGTTCTTCCAGGGAAGTGTTTGCACTTTTCTTATTTTGTCTCTCTTCTGTGAACCTTTGTGAAGCTTTGGGATTAAACACAAATGGCAATTCAAAGACCTCCTGTGCTCTGTTTAGCTTTCTCCAATATTGTTTGACCATGGTTTTGATTTGGGATGCAACAGCTATGGAAAATTCCCAGCGCCTGTAATGTTGTGAACTAAGATCAAAGTTGTAGTCAAGGATGTCAAACACAGTGCGTGGGAAATACTGTCGTGTTCTCTTAGCTGCAAATTTATGTATTTCATACACTACAGCTCTGGTCAGTAGCTTCAAGTCCAGTTTTTCTTTGTCCCCTGATTTTGATGTGACATCTAGGTCCAGACCTATTTCATTGCAAACTGGAAAGCGAGTTTTTTTATCCTGAACATGTTCCCTTGTTTTTACAACATGCTTATTTTGACTTAGCAGTGTGACTCTTTCCTTCTTTGTTTGCAGTGCTAGCTTTCTTTTTTTGGTTGTTTCCTTCCTCTCAGTTTTCTGCATGGCAGATACCTCTTTCAGTTTACTCGCATCTCCAGGGGCTCTGTGGCAACATGGCTGAATGACAAAAACTTCACTGAACCAAGATAGCCCTCTGTTGGTTTGAGTCATCATTTTACAGAACTGTTGTGCAGGATTTATGTCTTTTCTCTGGAAGCCAAAGTTGAAATTGTGTTCAAGAACCTCATTAATGATCTTTTTTTTTGACGCTCCACACAATTTTTGGGCAAAATGAGCCACTTCATTCATAATCCCCAGTGTCAGTATATGAATGCTAAGCTTGTCCTTTGGCTGGTCCTTGTTCACACACAGGCTTAAACCTATTTCCTTGCAGCTAGGGTAACTTTGCATGATTGTTTCCTCCATCATAGGGAAGTCATTGGACGGATCATTTGTAGGCTTTTGTGCCCAGTTTGCACTAGCAGAGACTGTCATGGCATTTGGACGAGGGTGATGCATGTGATCAGGGTCAGATTTTATCAGTTTATCATTTCTGTCCTGGTAGCATTTGGGGCAAAATGTCGTTTGTGGATGATACGACTCCTCGATGCACCTTGAGTCAGGGAGTTCAAAGGGCATTTTCATTCGAGGCATGCTGCATTTTCGAGTTGAATTCATTGCCCTGATTTTTGTCTGAACTTTCTCTGCAAAGGCAACACGATACAGCTCATTCTTCAAATTAAGATTGAGATTATACTCCAGTATATCTGTAATGAAATGCTTTCGAGCTGACTGCAGTGCTGTAGCAAAAGTGTAGACTTCAACCATGATACCATTGGTCAGTAAATTTGGATCAAGGTTTTGTTTTACTCCAGATCCTAAATTGAAATCAATGCCTAATTTCTTGCATCTCGAGTAAGAATACAGTGGGCAGTGTTCTTCATGAGGCATTGAGAAAATGCGCTGGACATGATCAGTACGCAATTTCCACAGATTTATATTGTCTTCATTTTGTCGATCAATGTCAATGGAACCGCCGACATTTCGGTCTACATCTGTGACCTGGGAAGATCCAGTAGTACATATATCTAAACTGGGGTTGTTCTGGCAATCCAGTTTTGCCATTACTGGGAAATCTTTTCTAAAGCGCATCAATTTTCTGTAAGATTGTGCACAATTTGACAGATTCCTCTGATCCTTTACAAAAGGAATTTGCACAAGAATCTCTCTGGCAAGGTCAGAATCTCCATTTTGCAAATCAAAATCAAAGTTGTGTCTGAGGATATCAAGACATATCTGCTCAAATGTACCACACAATTTTTCTGCAAAGCTTGTCACTTCAGTCACAGCTCCTTTGGTCAGTTTTCTTATGTCCAATTTTTCATTTGGTTTGCGATTGTTCACGTGTAGCCTCAGACCTATTTCCTTGCAGAACGGATGAAGGTTCTCGCTTTTCTGAGGAATATGCTCTTTAGTTTCGGCATGTGGATCTGGAGGGCTGCTGGGGTCAAGACTGACACTGCCTGGGCTCTGATTTGCCATTATAAATGATAACATGGGATCTGGAAGTTCAAAGACCTCTTCTGAGAATCTGACAGCATCTTCACAACTTTCCAGTTGTCTCACGGCAGTCATAATTTCATGCTTAAAAGTATTCTTAAGGTATTTACTCTGTATGTCGAGGTCAAAGTTATACTCAAGAATCTCCATCATGAAATCCTGTTGGGATGAATTCATTGCCAAGGCAAATTTAGCAACTTCAAGTAGAATAGAATTAGTCAAAGATTCAACACTGAGGTTTTGCTTTGGGCCAAATCCAACATTGAAATCTAGGCCAGCTTTCTTGGACCAGGGGAATGAGTCTAGTGTGGATAAAATTTGTTTCACACAGTTGGCACGCAACTTCCACATGTTGTTCTCAGTTTCCATTTCCTCTTGTTCCATATTGCATTTGTTTATTATATTTCTCGGATTCTCTCTTTTGTCAGGGTAACTTCCAACTGGTGGGTTCACATCTGAGTTTATGACTGGTAAACGGAATGAACCATCAGCGGTGGTGAGGAAAGGCTCGCGGGTACCCAGATAACTTGAATCTTGTTTTCTAGGTATGTCTGGAATCAACAATGAACAACTTGTTGAGTTTTGTGAATGATCCTGATTGCCAGCGCTTCCTGAATCTGTGACTTTGTCTGAATCTAGATCAGACTCTCCTAGAGGACATGTGTAGCCATGGCCATTCAGTGTTTGATGGTTATTTGTCTCCATGTGTTCAGACTGTCCACTTTTGTGCCTCTTGGTTACCTGTTCATTTCTTCTTAAAAGAGCCCTCTTTTCTTGTTTACTTTTTAAATCACATTGCCTTCGTTTTGTTACTTCCTTATATTGATAAAGCGGGACTCTCATATTGGATAGTGCATTTGTTGGCACTTTTCTATGCACTTTCGTGGGGTTTGCCTCAAAGGAAAATGGCTCATTTTTAAACTCCTGGCTGTTTTTGACAGCATTGGCGTTGCTCCTTCTTAGCAGGTGTGATATCTTGAACAAAATTTGATTTTTTTCCTTTATACTTTTTATGTCAAGTTCAAAATTATGCTCCAACACAGCCAGAACAATAGGGCTGTAGAATGAAGTCACTACTTTACGAAAGTGTAGTAGTTCTAACATCACACCCTTTGTCAACGAGCCTGGATCTAGACTTTGTTTTGATCCAGCATCAAGGTTCAGACCAATTTCTTCACAATAAGGGAATGAGGAGAGAGGAACATCGTCTCTGATTTCTTCTGTTGACTGTTCATCCTCATGTTCATAGTCAGCAGCATGGGGTCCATATATCTCCTCTGAGAGACTTTCTGTTTTTCTGTACATCTCAGATGGTGCTTTTGAACACTTAGATGTGTCTTCTTGTTCACTATCATCAGTGTCATCCAATTCCACCAAGAGTCCTTCAGTTTTACATTCTGTAGATGCCATATTCAGTCCATTTCTGCTGTTGCTCTTCAGTTCTGGATTAGATGAGGTGTCAGAGTAAGGAAAAACTTCTCGTTCATCTTTGGGCGGTTTTTTGATTAGGTTTCTGATTTTGAGACGAAATCGAGTTGTTAATATTTGTTCACTTTCCAATCGAAGATCAAACTTGTTCTCCAGAACGTTTGGGATCAAATGCTCTTTACTTTTGTTAACCGTTTTAGCAAAGTCACAGACCTCAAGTATGACACCATTTGTCAACAACTTTAAGTCCAGTTTTTTCTGTGTGCTGGATCCAACATTAAAATCTAATCCTATTTTATTGCAGTGATGGAATGGGTCTGGACTTTTTGAATATTTCTTTACAAGCTTGATGCGCCACTGCCATATTGTGTTCGGGTCAATCATCTTTTGTTCCTTCAGGCTGCAGGTGTCCCTGTTGTCCATCTTTTATGATCTTCTATGTCTATGGGAAAAAAGAAATGATACACACATCTTAGCTCTAAGTCACACATTATCTGAAACATCATGTCATTTTGTTTATTTCAAGAGAAAGAAAACTGGCTATAACTTCACAAATGTGAGGATTTACTGGTTTCTCTCTTAATTGTCATTGTAAATTTAATACCTTTGGGTTTTTTGACTACTGAACCAAAAGTCAGCACAAGTCATCACTTTGGATCCGTGTAAGTTGGACATTTCACAATATGATCGACATTTTCTTGACTAGACAAAGAGGTCAATGAATCAATAAACACGATAAATAAACCAATAATAAAAAAAATCATTGGTTACAACCATAGAAATAGTGTTTTCTGGTACAATATATGAAGCACCTTCTCTATGTGGTAATATGACAATATAGACTGAATGTAACATCTTTGTTTCACATGCATGTGCAAGTGAATAATGCTTGTTACAAAAACTCTAGAAGAACCTCGATAGGTTGCAAGAAATTCCTCTTTTCTTCTAGCAGTAACATGTAGGAGTTGATGTGATTTGATTGAATTGTTTTAATAAATATATTAATATATTTATGCAAGTATTTTATGTAGTCAATTTAGTAACAATCTTTTCAACCAAAATGTTGTCAACCTGGTTCCTCACAGGCATGTCTTATTATGCAGTGGGCAACATGCACTGCATACACTGATAGTGAGTATGGTATGCAGCCTATGTGTATTTTTTTTTTGTTGAGGCATTTGAACCACTATGTAATGCCCCAAAGCTGCAGCTTAAGTTGTAGCTTATTCTTATGTCTTGGGTATTGCTTTGGTTTGTGTAACATGGATTTATTCAGGATGTCACCTCACCTACAGTTCTTACTTCAGCAACAATCACTACATATCGCTGTCTATAGGGATTTGCTGCGGGAGAGCTCAGAAAGACTGCTGTTGAAGCCATATAAAGCCCCCCATGAATACTCTGCCATACATAAATGAGAAAAGTCTAAACAAAAATGCTTCTTGAATGAGAGGTCAAACTTACCAACATTCTCAAATTTCTTGGGCAACTCGTAGTTGAAAGTTCAAAGTGCGGAGAATGCTTATCTGTCAAAACTATTTTGATAATCTCTTAGCTGTTGTACTCATTTTTAAGCAATAATTGTTGGTTCCAGCTTCTCAAATGTGAGGATTTTGACATTTTCCTTTGTCATATATGGTTAACTGAATTTTCACTATTTTCTGATGATTTATGGATAAAACTGATTAAATGATTTCATTGATTAAATGAGAAACCATCTGCAAATGAATTGATAATGACAATAACTGTGGCTGCACCCCAGCTGCACCCCAACAGTAAATGAATATTTTCTTACAAACCAGCAAATGTAGTGTGATTTAAGTTTACTACTTACCTCATAAAACATGATTCAGCTAAGCCAAGACATTCCCCCATCACATCCTGCCCACACCTTTATCTCGGTTTCCATCTGACCTGTCAGAACAGCTTTTCCATTCTGCGCAATTGGCAATGACGGGTGCGAGTGTAATGTAGCCCTGAACGAAACACAAGTTTTCATGTTAATTCATGCATGCAGAGCACTTCAAAAAACAACAAACAGAGGTTTGCAAATGGTGAAACGGTAACCATCTTTGACCACCTATTTGGCCACAGAGCAAGAATGCTGGACAATATAATGAATAATAATGCATCTTGTTTTAATTGTTATATTTTGTGAGTAAAATCTGAATCTGCAACGTAACCAGTAACATTTATCTGTAAGGTAAATGTAGTAGTACAATATTTGCCTCTGAAGTAGAAGTATATCTTTTTTTTAATGCTTTTGGAGACTTTTTGTTATTTTGGGGTACAATGAGTTACTTGACATTATGTAATATTTTTCATATCTAAATATCGTAATACATCTAGCTGTTTGGGGCCCTTTTAGTTGGAGGCCCTATGCAGTTGCCTACCTTGCCTAATGGTAAAGTCCACCCCTGCATACAAGACCCCCACCACCCTCAGCTGCATTCCAAGCGGGAGCTGAGTTGTTGTTGTTGAGGGCGTGTTGTTTAAAGGGCCGAATAGATAATCAAAGTCTGGCTGGAGTAACAGATTATTGCATTGCATTATTGTTGTTTTGTCAGTAAAACACTGCACAGCGGTCTGTAGTATTCGCACACTGGACTTTTAAACTCTGAAAAGTTATCGCTGCAACCGTGTTTACTAGCGTGCACGCGTCCGTGTCCTCGGGCCCCCGAAAGTATGAATTGAACTGCGTGCGCGTGCAAGACCACAGCTGTCCGAGGAATGCATGAAAAACCTTTCACAGATCTGAAAATGGCTTTTGCTTCGATGTCTAATACCCTTTCATAAGTGGCAAAACCACTAAGAATCAGTCGCTAAATGTTATTATTTATGTTGTTCTTCACCCCGAATCAGAACTTCGACGTCGTTTTTGCATTTAGCGGTGATACTTGCGTAACTGGCCCCAACATGGCAGCACGCCAACACTGTACTCCAAAACACCCACTTTCTGCACAGCAACACATTTAGTAAAACATGGGTATGCAACACTTGATTTTAGACACTATCCAAATATGTGAGTCAAATTTAACATTTTTTTTTTGCAGAGGAAAAGCAACGCATCACTTAAAAAATGTCAGTTGTATTATTACATAAAAACTTTAAAGACGCCTTAGACGTAAATTATATGGATTCTTATGGGACTTTCAGTGTATTGTTGTTACTCTGAAGAGGTGAAACCTGCTTCACAATCGATTTTTTGAGAGAAAGGCACAAATACAACAAAACCGACAGGGGATACTTACCCTAATCAAAGTAGAACAATCACAGAAGTGCTCCCCTCTCTCGCCAAACACACCGTGTTTCTGTCCCTCCCAATAATGACTTCACATGTAAATAAAGCCTCTGAACTGCACGAGGAACGATGCAAAGCTGCCACAGGAAGTGATGACAAAAGAGCAGCGCGCCGAGGACTCCAAAATAAAGATGTCTCAGAATTGATGGTCTTTAAAACGGATACTTATCTTATACTTAGATTTTGAACACAGCATTGCACACACTCAGGGGTTAAATAATTATTGAATGATTACTTGAAAGATAGGACTTATTTCTTAATAGTAAACAAATCCAAACTGAGAGGACTTCAATAGTTTATTTCAGAAAACAACATCAAGAACTTAAATTCATTGCCTTTTCAGCCTGTTAATCCACAGATAAACTTAAATATTTTATTCAGCCATATCAATCAAAAAAAAAAAAAGTCACCAACCAATTGCTTTAGTGTTAGCTTTACATGTAAGGACTATTTTGAGTGACATTTTTGCCAGCTGTGCAGTGAAAGCCTTTGACTTCTGGAGCAGGAGATACTCATAAGTGCAGGCCTACATGCTGAAAAGCAGAAACAGCCTCAGCTTCCCAAACACAAAATTCAAACCCAACTTTTGGAGAATATCACACAACTAAACAGAAACCAGGAATCTTGTTGTCCTTTGGATACAGACTGCAGATAAGCTTGGGTTACCCAGTGAAATTTTGCTACTTTAAACACCTCTTGGCATATTTTTCATGTAAATTTATAAGTTATGTGTTTATGATTGAATGAAAAAAAAACAACTTGAATATGACTGCACACTGCTGCTTGATTGCACAAAGATGTAGTCATTGCAATATGTGAAAATGTTCTATTCTTCATAACTTTGTATCAGCTGACAGTGTTAGTCGAGATGCATTCAGAAAGCTCTGAACAGCTGGTTTGGCATGTATCCCAGGTGGAGGAACGAAGTCTGGGCTTCTCTCTCAAGGTTAGCCAGCTCACGGACTGTTGGGGCCAGCACATCCACGTGACCCTTGTAGTTACCACCTAGACACAGCAACAGTGAATGTAATACATGTCCACAGCCAACTAAGCTTACAGCCTTGTGAGCCTCTAATGTTCATTACGATTATAGATATTTCATTGTATATCAAAGGACTGGATTGAAAGATTGGTTCCTACTTCTAAAGCCATGCCACAATTTTAACTACCAATGTTCAACATACACATAGACAACCATCAGTCACCTTCCCGTCCGTTGTCAATCTATTACATACCTCCCAATGCTCTGCGCTGACCGTAAGAGACTTTTCCATCAAACTCATCCACAGGCACTTTGATGTCAGGCTCACACTGGGTGATGGTGCATTTTAGATGTTCCTCAATTTCTGACAGAAGCTGCGATCAGAGCAAAAAGGGAGGGGAAAAAAAAAAGGGGACAAGAATGTTGGGTAGTGCAGAATGATGTCATGGACAAAAGTGTGCTTGTGCTTTCAGTGCAACCAAAATGAAACAAAACTGCCCACTAGGGTTTGACAATGAATATATTAGATTTCATACCTGACACACACTGTAAATCTCATTTCTACCATGATGACAAATGAATCTACTGCTTATCAAATCATGTTAAAAGCCCTCTGCTGAACCAGAGACAGTGTTGCATTTCAAAACCGCAAATTTAACTTGCTGCCCCAACTTGATTCACTTTGTGTCCAAGTGTCTTTTGTTCACCTCTTTCTCATTGTACCAGATGGTGCATCCTCCGTCCTCCTTCAGTCTGGTGTTGTAGCAACCTCGGCCTCGGTTCGCGCATACATGATACCACACCTACACACACGGACAGATGTATTTACAACCATGTTCAAAACCGATGCTTACCTGAAATCAAATATCAGTGTATTCTATCATTCATCTTACCTTCTCCTTCTCCATAGCGACCAAGGAGATGGCCAGACCCATTCTGCAAGGTTTAAGGCGATGAATTAATCGTTATAATTTAATGTCTTTCAGATAATATAATGAGGTATTTTGAAAAGGTGTATTATGTGAAAATATAATACTGCATGACAATTAACTTGATAACACAATTAAATACTAAAACCAAACCCTAACATGCAAACGCACACAGATTTTTAAGAATTCAAGTGCTAACCTTTCAGCTCTGCCCACTCTGCCGATACGATGGACATAGTTCTGCTTCTCATCTGGCAGGGTGACATTAATCACTGGAGAGAGGAGGAGACATTTGTGAGAACTAAATGACAGGTAGTGGACATGCATATGTAAAAAAAAATACAGCCCGTTTTTTTTTTTTACTGGAAGTCTGATATCTTTCTGTTACCATAAGGAACTCCGTGGATGTCAATCCCTCTGGCAGCCACATCTGTGCAGATCAGGAGTCTCACTTCTTTTCTCTGAGGAGACAAGGAGACCTTAAATACTGAACAGCTGGTTTCATTTTGTCAAGCAGACTCGTTAAGCTGCTGTTTTTTTTTTTATTTTATTTATTTTTTTACCTTAAAGCGCTCCAAGTTATTTTTCCTCTCATTGGGCTTACGATCACCATGGAGACAAACGCAGGAAAACTGATGGGTTCTACTGTCTGGACCTAAAGATAACAGAATATATCATAGAAAAAAATAAATTAGAACATCATTCCACTTTAAAAACGCGTGTCCTGTGGTCGCTGAAAAGTAAAATCGCTAATGGCACAACGGCCTCTTACCTCCTCCCTGCTGAATGAAGTACTGCTCCATGTTGTCACAGTCAATCTTGGTACGACAGAAGATTATAGCCTGGTCCATTTTGTGCTCTTTGATGGCCCTCACTGTATACTCGCCCTTCAGCACTTTGATGGCTTCTGACCACATTTCTAAAATTCACACACACAAACACAAAGTTTCTTGTTACCGAAACCTCATTTATGACTGTTGATAGAGGGAAAATGCAAATATAAGATCTGTGTTGTTGTTAATGTGAGGTACTTTGATAGGAATTGTTTAAAAAGAACATTCCAAAACCACATTTGACAGAGAGAAAGTTTTAAATCTGTATCTGCTTTCACCCACCTGCTGAATTGGCTCCTGGTCTGGTGTTATCTTTGGCATGGACTTCATCAGTCTACCACAGCAAAAGAGAAAAAGCACATTAAGAAATTACAAACAACCTGCAAGCCAACTCTGCAAGTTTAAGAACATTCCAGCTGCAGCACTTATAGCCACCTACGATACTCCTACATCACCATGAAACGTGTTTTTTCGCTGGAGCATGAGAAGGGGACTCAACTCACCCTGATGTGGTTCTTGCCCAGCCGCTCCCATAGGTGATCGCTCTTGGGATTGACGGGCACCACCACGTGGTGGACGGTCTCGGGAACAGAGTCCTCGCCCTTCAGGTCCACCCAAGTGGGAAAGTGCATGATGCGCTCAGACAGCTTCTTCACATCAAACGAATGCAGCGTGGCTGAGCACACAATTACCTGGAGAAGACGAGATCAGCTGATGCACTTAAACTACTGACATGTGTAAGTCACCTTCAGATGTGAAAAAGAACAATGCAAACACTATGAAAAATTATTATGTGGAATCTACAGTATATGAGCATGACTGCAGTTTTTAGGGTTAGAAAATTAAACATAATACAAGGGAAATTCAATTTAATGTGCTATAATAATAGTTAATCTAATCAATCTGTAGCTCATAGAAACTTTAACTGTTTAAACTGTTGTGATCATTAAAATTGAAAATGTATTTCTTCAGAGATAATATGCATCTCTACATAATTTTATAATTACACTGAAGAAATTGTCAGTTAAATCACACCTGCAACTTATCTAAAGTGTTACCTGCAGCCTCTTGCCGTCAGAAGTGACCTGTGGGATTTGGTTGTGGATCCTGTTGATGAAGTCAGTATAGCCTGCTGACAGGAGCCCGTCCTGAAGACACAAGGAATCCCCCAAACAATGTTCCTGCTCTCAGGTTCTTAAAGGATTTTGATTTGAAATACAATCTTGTACATTCTAGGCTGTAAACAACAAGTGCTTCTAATAGAAAGACCTAAAAATTGATTAAAAATACTGTTGATGTGTTGTACATACACACTCGTCCAGGACCAAAAAGCGGACTTGGGATAGGCTGAGTTTTCCAGTGGATATGAGGTCGTCCAGTCTGCCAGGTGTTCCCACCACAATGTCAATCTGATGAAACACAATGAAGGCCAAAGAGGAACGGGGAGCAAAACGGTCAGTGAAAAAATGATTTGACTCTATTTAACGGTGTCTTAAAACTAATTTAATGTTTATTTAGAGAGAGTTCATGTCACCTACCCCTTGTTCCAGAGCAGCCAGCTGCTCTTTGGCAGCCACACCGCCAATAACCAGCAGTTCCCTGCAGTGACAAATTGTCAAATTACACACTGATTGGCACAGGGTTATACTTGAGCACTGGCTCCATCTGCTGGTGTCCACTTTGAATTACACTTTAGAAATGTTGGCAAATGCAATGCAAAATGTCAAAGAAACATTAGCTCTGCTTTTCACAAGCCAGTGCTATATAACCTAGTCATACCTGAGTTTGGGATTATCCACATATCTCTTAAATTGCTTGACATTGTTGAGGGTCTGTTCAGCCAGTTCTTTAGACGGCTCGATGATCAGGGCTTTGGGTGCGTTGGATGTCGCTTTCACCTGACTCACTTTGGCGCTGCCTACATGAACAGAGAAGAAGCAGTTAAAGAAAGGAATGGACCAATAACACTGTTTTTAGCTGTGCTTTACATCAATAATGGCAATTTGTACCTGTTTTTAAAAAATGTCAAGTGAAAAAGGGCTTTTACTATAAAAAGATATACATGAATCATCCAATAAACTATCATTGCTACAATGTGACATCCACATACCTGTCTGAGAAGATTTGATTGCGTGACCGTCTGATGCCTGGTTCAAGGCTACAAACCCACTCTTAGGTTGATGTTTGAAGTCCTCTCCTCCAAAGTTAAACTTCAGCTCTGCATTCTGGCAGACAAATAAGGGACAGAACCATTTGTATGGTGTAACATGGCACCTGTTGGATTTATTACCTACAAAAGTATTGTTGAGCACTTACTTTGAGCACACAGGAGGCATAGAAGGGCTGATTCTGCAGATGTTTAGGAATGTCAAAAGCCAAACCCAAGTCATTACCTGGTAGAAAAAAAGAGAAAGAAAAAGGTAAGAAACATAAGTTGCTATTTAAACTGAAACCCCAGATGTCTTACATATTCATGATGAGGAGAATCATAACTAGTGAGACTTAACCATTTTTGGAGAAGAGAATTTGGCTTTTGTCGAGGTCCAGGTAGCATCCAATAGTGTCATGCATGGTAAACTCCTGCAAAGCAAGTTAACAAAAGAGAAAATATGCTTGAAAAGTATCCTCACAGTTGTTTACATATTTAAATAACAGTCATTAGTTAACCTTTACCTCGCCATAGCTGTCAAACTGCTTATTGTGCGATTTCTTTCCAGTCCCACCAAAACCAAACCCAAACTTATCAGTTCCTAGAAAGAGAAAAGAGACAAAGATTGAGTGAATTGTCTATTAAGCCATTTTACTTTTGCTTCTATATGTTCTGGAGCATAGATATGGCATACCCAAATCAAGGGCTGCCTGGCTCGTGGACCAGCCCACCCGACACAGCCCCTGGTCATGGCAGGTCACCTCATAGTAGTACTTCCCTGGACACAGAAAGGCATGGACAAGGACAGGTGGGAGGAAGGAAGAGTAAAATACACTGTCAGACACTAATAAAGGGTATAACAGTTACAGAGACAAAATTTCAACCTGGTTTTCTCCAATCAGCTTGGAGCCAGCGCTTGTCTGATTTACCTTTGGTGACACCTTTAGTAGAGCGACAGCCATGCCACTCTTTAAACTCTCTGCTCTGGCAGCACAGTCCATCTGGACCAATTGCTGTATAAAGACAAAAAGCAACAATTGTTAGACTGGGCACACATCAAAATGGGGATACACTGTAACACATGGTTAGACTGTCCTCTAGGGCTCAAATGTGACATTGCAGGCTTATTTTTGCTCGTCTTACCAAAGGCTGGACTGCGGTCATAAGGATTCATCTGCCAGGTGTTGAAGACTGAGACAGAATAAAGATAAATGAGTCAAACATCTGAAGAACAACAACATAATAGATCATACAAATATATACTTGAGCTGTTCAACCGCAATAACCGTGTTGACCGTGGTTGTGATATATGTGGATATTCTATATGTCAAGCAAGATTAGATCAGAGCGGATAACTGTTAAGATGGATGACACAAAATTTCTGGTGAACTGTGACTCAATGTTGTTATTAAAATTCAGAGAACTGAAGGTGAAGGTGTTCTCACTAGCTCCTCCAGTTTTGATGGAAGCTTTGCCCTTCTTGCCCTCCTTCTGGTCTGACAGGGTCTCATACACAATCTGGATCACAGGGATGCTGAAGGCCTGAGAAGGACAAGAGAAATGATGAGTACCTATCACACTTTTGGCTTCAGGGCTGCGACTAATGATTCTCTTTATTAACAATTAATCTACCATTTTTTTCTCATTAATCGTTTAGTCTAAAAAAAAAATAAAAAAAAAATAGTGAAAAATCTGCATTCACAGTTTCTTAAGAGGCCACAGTGATGTCTTCAGTTTGCTTGATTTGTCTGACTAATGGTCAAAAAACCTTAACCAACTCAATAAACTGTCATATTTGACAAAGAAAAACAGCAAAAGGGCGCATATGAAAGGCTGGAACCAGAAAATTTTTGCTTGGACAAATAACTGAAATGTTATCAAAAAAGGTGCTGATTCATTTTCTGTTGATTAATATCGCAGTCATCATTGCAGCTTCTTTTGGCTTTATTTATGTTACTTGACCAGAAGGTGAAATGATAATTAAAATCAAAAGAAAATACTAAAATAACTGCATTCAAAATAGTGCTGCTGTCTAGTACTTACTCCTGTTTTTCCGCTACCAGTTTCTGCTGCCTTTAAAAAGAATAGAAAAAAAATCAGGTGTCACATTTGCAGTGTGCAGTGAAATAAATTTGTCTGTCTCACATAAATTTATGTGAGACAGATAAATGCAAAGATTTTTACCATAAGCACATCTCCTCCACCAAGAATAAGGGGAATGGACTCTGCCTGGATGTCAGTAGGCAGCCTGAAACCCAGTGATTGGAATGAATCAGTTTAATGTCTACTGTTTTAAGCTAATTGCATTTTCTTGCAAGTAACTACATCGTGAACAGAAATCACAACATATGCAATTTATTTTAGAAATGCTGATGTGTACATTAAAGAAAAAGTGTGGTGTTTGCACAGTGACTTACAGCCAGTCCATCTCCTCCACAGCCTGCGCGATTTCAGGCATAACCCCCATTTCTATTGAACAAACGTCATATTTAATGATTCAATACACTCTTAGAAGTCGTTCGGTGTTGACCTAAACCCCAAATGTCATGTCAATAACATGAAGTTAGTAAATAATCTTACCAGAAAACGCTGCCATTATGGATGCTACGAGTTCAAGCCGGCCGGATGCAACGTGTGCGAAATTCTCGCGAGATTTGTAAAGAAGCAGTAACTTTAACCCCCACTATGTTTCAAGTGATTATTTTAATCCAAACTATGATATTTTCTTAACCCTAACCAAGTGATTTTCGTCTAAACCTAACCAGACCGTAACCTTGGTGTTGTCATATCATAAAACAGCGTGACAAGAATAGTTTAAAGCGGCTCACGAGAGTTTCGCAGATTTAGGGTTACCATGTAGACACGTTGCAGCTCCTATAGTGGGCCGTACTGGTAGGTTTATGACAATTTGGTTCCGGATTGTTTTTACGTAAAATATTGCAAACTCTTACTCCGCAAATCAATTTTGGTGCTACTCACACATGTAGATATTATTATCAAATTATATTATAGCTATAAGATCGCATCATCTGAGCAGTTAGCGACAGTTTCCAAACGCGGTTCCCATATATATTTTATCCCGTGCTGACCGCCGTAGACTTTTGACAGCTGGTTCAAATATGGCTGAAGATAGTCTGCTAGAAGGCGAAGATGAAAACATTTTATACGATTTACTTGTTATTACTGAATGGCCGCCAGAGACGGACACTCAGGTATGTCATATTTTTATTATGGCTCATTTTCAGTCTGATGTGTTGATTGTGTGTTGAACATTTATTTGTAAACATGGCCTCTGAAAGTGAACTATCATCAGTTTGCAAAGGGGTCAGCCGCGAAGAGCCACGTAGCACAAACATACTGTTAGTTTGCAAGTTAAGCTAACTAAATCCTCACATTCTTATATCACACTGCAATATTGTGTAGCTCTCATGTTGCCGCAGTATCCGTAGACAAGCAAGTTCCTTGTAGAAGACAAACATTAATGTATCGCTCCCTTTAGCTAGCTTATACTATACTAGTCATTAGATAAGTTGCCCTGGCAACAGAAAAGAAACCCATCCAACTTCTTATCTGAAGTCCAATGTCAGCGAATGATAAGTGATGATGACACAACTTTATTAAGATCATGTGTCACTTTTTTACATTTGCAGTTGCGAGGCAACAAAGAACACAACACCTCCCTTGTTGCAAAAGCAGTCACAGGTAAGTTTCTGCTTTATTTTGAATAAAGGTGGCACTTTACTTCACCACAAAATATATTTTATATATGTATATATATATTTAGCACCTTACCATGAGCATGATGTTCACTTGTAAATCTCATCTACTAGGCAACACTTTTGCTCCCACTAGAATACAACATAGGAGTTGGTAGCAATGGGGAAAATAGGCTAGCTATACTTAAAAGTCAAGGCGAGTTCTATTTGTACAGCACGTTTCAACAACAAGGCAATTCAAAGTGCTTTACATAAAACATAAAAAGCTTTAAGACATAATGTGAAAGAAACAGTATAAAAAGACATATACATGTAATTAAACTAGCTATTTAAGAGTTAAGCAAATAGGAAAAAAAAGCTAAAATAGAATAAGACGAGGATAAAAATTACAGTGCAAGAAATGAATGAAAAGCTTTAAATAGGATTTAATTAAAGACAGTGGCAAACAGAAAAGTCTTCGGTCTTGATTTAAAAGAACTGGTGTTTAAGACTTCTTCCAACATAAAAACACAAGATTACAGCAACTATTAGGACTACTACTTGTTAAAGAAAATGTCTGTGTTAGCCACATCTGCAAGTCTACTCTGTTTTGAAAATGAAGAAAGGATGACAGAAGTAGATCAGACAAATGGAGATCTTGGTGCCAGATAAGATATACCAATATCTGTGTGATGTGTGATACATACATGTTGACATAACATGTTAACAATGACCTCAGAGCATCTACATATTCAAGGAAATTGTTGATGAACTGTTGCTGGTCCTGTAAGGTGCTATAATGTTCTAGCAATATAGTGTATAGTTTGACCACCCTTGCTTGGATTTGGTTAGAGAGACTAACTATCATTTCATGCTATTCCCAGTCTCCCCCCTGTACAGAGCCCCTCTGTATGTCGATCATTACAATGTGACATTATCACAGTTATTGAGCATACTAACTGTGATGCATTGTTTACAGGCCCATTCCGCTTGATCCTACACTATTTGTGGTACAGGTAAGTTCATCATCATTATCATATAGCCAGAGGCTGACAGGAAGAGCAGTGTGTCCTAACTTAGACATGCTATTATTTAGCCAGTGAAATGGACTGACTGTGACAAGAGGCTTTGATTATTATAACTACATATAAATACATGTTTGACTAAATCACGTAACACAAACACTGCTCTGATTTTTAAAGCTGCTACACTTATGTTTTTAATGAGCTACCTTTTATAAATGCAAATGTGCATGTACATTTCACTAACACTTTACATTTCATTGACACTGACTTATCAGTCAGTTATTTTACTACGTTTACAATGATAGCAGGGCTGAACTTGAAAAAACAAACAAACAGTTGTTTGTTACCCTTCAAATGGACACATGTAACCTTGCTCAATACAATTAAACCCAAGTCTACTAGTTTGATCATTTGATAAGAATAACACATTGTTTTTGGATTGAACTTATTAAAGTCCACATGCCCGTATGTGCATTGAAAGGGTTATTGGCTGTTGTAATAATTCCCCATGTCCATCCTGGCTGCATAGAGATCCCCTTGTAAAGCTATTTCAATATAATTGATGGGGAACAAAATCCACAGTCCTTGTTCTGTGAAAGAACAATCTATTTAGACAAACAAAATCCTCTCTTTGTGTCTCTTTGCTGAGACAAGAAGAAGAGACAATAAGACATTTGGTACCAAAAAGATTGTAAGTTTGGAATATACCCACGTGATTTGTGTTAGTCAGATTCCTGAAGCATCATATTATCTTCAGCTGAGCTTTAAAAGTAATTTTTTCACAGAACGAGGACAGTTACTGTTATGTATGTATATATGTTTTTTTTTTTTTTTGTAATGAATATGTCTCGCCATGAAATACTGTTACATCAATATTACATCATATGAAGACATTGAATGATAAATGTTTAGTTTAGATGTTGGTGTATTTTATTTATTCCACAACATAAATTGAAGGGAAAGTTTCCTGTAACCTTTATGTAACAGATGTGAACACAACTACACTTTGACACAAGCCTTACCGGGCTTAGTTGATCTGTTGGTCCTGAAGTTCACTACAGGAAGGAAGGCCTCATACACGTAGCTTGCATTCCAGATGTACCTAGATATCTCTGAAGATTTTGTTTTGCAGTGTGAATCTGAATATACTGACCTCGTTCACGCCGCTCTTACTGCGCACTGTCGGATGGAACGTGTCGACAGATGGCTAGATGTGGCCTGCAGTGGATTCTGTAATACTCTCGTACCAAGGCCTGCTTAGTCTGTCAGCAGGTGGTTAGCTGGTACCATCAATAACAGTTAAAAATTTAAGACCTCCTCTAGCCATCTCCCAGCTCTCCTCTTCTGTTTGTTGATGAGATCGGATCGGGAATTTTATTTGATTCAAGCAAACAGAGTAGGCAGACAGCGCCTGCGCAGCACCACTGGTATCAACTATGCTCAAAAATTGATGACTGAAGTAGTACTGAATCTGTAATGGAATAGAAAAACCACTCAAACTGAAATGCTAAAAAAATATTACTTCAAACAAGAAACACTTTGTCAGAATAAATCTACAGAGGTGCAAAACAAAGTGTTTAAACTATTGTGAGAATACTGTGTTACTGTGACTAATTCAATATTCCAATTGGAAGTAAAAGCAAAAAATCCTCTGAGAGTTCTGGACCTGTATTCACCTCCTACCCGAGTCCCGAGTGGTAGAAACTCTAAAAACAAGGTGTGTGTCCCTCTGAACTTTGGAAGTTTTGGGTCTAAAAGTAATTCAGAAAACCTTTTACTGCTAAAAACAGGTATAAAGTCTGAGAGAAGTTAGAGGAAGAGCTAGAGGACGAAGATGCTGCAGATAATAGGCCTAGTTATGGCAGTGATTTGGGAAAAATACAATGATAACAATCTTTCAAATGGGTATTTCAATGGCAGCGAATTAATAATCCAATCCAACGATCTATTCAGCATACCAAACAACACAACTCTGCACCACTTGAGCACAGGAAAGATTCACTTCGCAGCACTGATGAACTTGAAATATCTCAGCCATCTGTCAGAATTATTCGTCAAACTGAAATGTGCTGTTCAGACTCCATTTTGATCGCAGTTATGTAGCTTTTTAATGTGTTTTGACCTTGTGAATTTCAGCCCCTCAAGCTCATCTCTGCCCCTCGGTCTCCTCCGTCTGGCAAACAAGCAGATCAACTGGCAGCTGGTGCTTGCAAGGTACACACACCCACACAAACACACAAACACTCACACTGTGATCAATACCGGAATGTGGGCTACTTTGTTGCTGACATGCACTAAACCTTCCCCTCCCTTCTCATTTCCTCTCAACCAATCATTTAATTGTACTCATTACAACAGATAAACCAAGTAGAAAGGCAGTTTTTAATTGGCTATTGATCTGACCATGTAAGACAGTGTTAAGCGAGGTCAATTGATGCTGCGCATGTCCATTAGTTTGACGTCCACGATCCTTCCATTTCGTTTCTGTCTGCCCTGAAATCTTTCTCCCTCGTTTCATTCCCTCTGAAACTATCTTTGCTCTCCTTAATGCTCCCAATCATTATGGTTCCTCCTCTCTTTAGGCCGTCCAACCTGGGCTATTGCAGTCTTTTCCATCCAACTCGACCCTCTACACACACTCATACACAAAAAAACCCCCAAAAACTTGTGCTTTATTTTCCTTAATTGCCCTTTTATGATTTGTTTACTTCCTCAACTCCTTTACCATTTTCACATTCTGCTCTCTTTACTCTCTCTCTCTCTCATTTTTTTTCTTTAATTCATCACTGACCATTCTCTTGTTTTTTTTTTCTCTTTGCAGTAATGGCAAACTGTTGGCAGTGGTTCAGGACCAGTGTGTGGAGATTAGGTAATTATTGAACCCTATCCTGCTGTTTGAGGCCCTCTCCCTGTGTATGCCAGTAATAGAGAGCCTTTTAATTAATGGGGTGATTTATCACATCTACCTTAAGAAGAGCTGCAGTCTCAGCTTGCATCTAAAGAATGAAGTTTGTTTTTTTCCATTTGCATTAAACAGGAAAATATTTCAGTCATTTTGGCGTACGTTTATCGATTTAATTTGGTATTTCAGGCAACACAAAATGCACACTAACATTTTGAAAATGCTAGTGCTCCCTAAACGCTTTATATGTGTGTGTTTTGTGTGAGTGAGGGATAGAGACAGAGATCAAAATCATGCATACATATGAGTATGTTTGCTCTCATTTTGAGTGGCTGTAATTATTTCCAGACACAAATCCAATTTCCCCGCTTACACAGACAAAATATACTCACTCAGCAATGTGCTCTATTGACATAATGTAATGTTTAGAATGGAGCAAAATTGAAATGAAAATCAATAGCAATGAAACAGGTATACAAATATGTCTTGCTTTCCAGAGGCAAATGGGACTCATTTCAACTATGTGCAGCTTTGGCTCAGAAGACTGCTTTTCTCTTGACCCCTTTGTGTAACTGAAATTTCTTTTCATGATCATATCAATATGTTAAACCTGCTAATGTTTCAATGTGGGACTGAGTCGATCGTAACAAAACTCACTATATTCAGAACTGTGTTGTGCGTTGACTCATGATTTAGTATAATATTGTGGATTTCACTTGTTTCTCCTTTTTCCACACAACTGTTGTTTAATCACAGGGTGTTTTATAGCCTGGCCTCATAGCATTAGTTGGTGTGAGCTGGTGTTAAGTCAGCTCAAGGCTTTATCCACTGAGCTCTACTAAGAGCCAGTCTAAACAGTGTCTACTCTCAAGGCCCAGTCTGCTTGATCCATTGAGCTACTTTAGTTGGCAGGATATCAGTGGCTGTTATAACTCACCTTATACCATGTCATATGAGGCTGGGCGTGTGTGGTGGCATCCTTGTGTGTATATTTGTCAACCTTTTGTAATGTCACTGCTTTTTCCTCACCCTCTCCCGTTCTCTGTGTGTGTGTGTGTGTTTCCTTCTCAGATCTGTGAGAGAT
The DNA here is from genome assembly GCA_029490765.1 of Euthynnus affinis. NCBI lineage: Eukaryota > Metazoa > Chordata > Actinopteri > Scombriformes > Scombridae > Euthynnus > Euthynnus affinis. The sequence continues at coordinate 16,620,000 of CM055853.1, read as the reverse complement.
GACTTCGGCTCAGTCATTGGGAAATGCCAGGGTAAGACCCTCTCCCTTGTTTTATCAATCACATAGTGCACGTCATGGTAATGACAGATGAATCATCATAGCTCACCTCACCAAACACCCCATTTGGTTTATGAATGAAAAGGTCAGTGTTGTGTAGTATAGTCAGCAGCGGCGTCATGCAGTCTCACTCTCTCTCTTTTTTTCTTTTTTCGATGGGGTCCAGTTTCACATTGTACCAAACCACGGTGTTACCAGAAATGATCTGTTTTGGTTTTTATGTTAAACAATTTCTAAATCTCAAATATTTGAGTGGGCATGTTCCCTAGCTGAATGGGCACAATGCCTTTGATAGTGTACTGTGTGTGTGCTTGTAGCCCTTTATATGATCTAAGAGAGTTGTTGTGTATACTGTGGATTTTAACAGCTCAGACAGAATATGTATGTGTGTATGAGAATAGAAAATAATAGAAATACAGCCCACATTTACTCTTTCGTACTTAATAAATGTGTAAGCTGTTTTTGTTATCTATAGTGGTGTTGATTAACTTGTCTTAACTTCACGGTATCTAGAGTTGTCTTTGTTTTGCACACATCTACTGTGTGTTTATTTCAAAGAGAAACATCGATCATAGCAGCTAATTGGAATGTGCGAGTGTGGCTGTGAACAACAACACAGATAATCACCCTCATCCCTACACTGCCACTCATTAAACTTAGCCACATAGTGGCTGATAAAAATAAATTGCCTTGATTGTTTGATTAGCTACTGAAATGGCCAGCTCCGCTGGTTTTAATTGCTCCATCTAAACATGATAAAGCCTAAACTTCCTACGAGTTGAGAAGTTTTCAAACATATGATATAGAACTGAGTTAAATACTGTTTGAAAATGATGTCTATTGATATCTTTTGAACAGAGTTTCTTACAGACGTAAATTTTTAAAACTTTAAGTTGCACTAATCAATATTCTTTCATTATTTATTTATGGGTCAAATCACTATGTGTAATGTATAAGGTATCTGGTAGTTACAAACCCACAGAGAATTATCATCTGACTTTGCAATTCCTCTTTACTTTACAGAGCAGTTTAGTGTCTTTAAGCTTATTGTTTTGGTTTTATGGCCTGCAATTTTAATGTTTTCGTTTGCTGTCCCCAACCTTGCTTCCAGCAGCAGCAAGCAGCTATTTTCAGTAAAAAAGCTCAAATAAACCTATGCAACTGCGCCAAATGACATATAGTCAAACTTAGCAATTAACTCTGAACATAATGGAACATTTAGTAGCTAACAAGCCAAATATTTTCCTCAAGAGATGGAGAGCAAAACAGAGCTACATGGAGAGTTTTGAATTTCAAGCATACATTTGTCAGGTGGACAGAAACACAAGCAACTGTTTGCTTACACATTCACCATAACAACTTTATATGGTACTTAAATGTCAATATTGTGTTTATAGCTTGTTGTGCTGACCCCAAGTGGCCAAAAAATTGATTAATTTAGGTTTTAATGTAAACAATAGCACTATCAATTTATAGGTTTCTGACTTTTGGCACCCCTTAAGAGAAACTGTGGCTGACAGCAACCCTGGCAATATCCCACAGTCTTTCTCACAGATCCAAACTGAGATTATCACTATGTTGACAAGTAGTTATCACTAATATGCTGAAAGCAATGCCTAGCAACTTTTAAGATTGTCTCACCTTTCCACAATCAAAAACATACACCATCAGAATAAATTGAAAGAAGCTAAAATTACTTCCAGTCAAGTGTTGAGAAGGATAGCTGCTTAAGAAAGAGCCAGTTGAGGACAAAAACCTGCCTAACAAACAATGAACCAAATTAAATGCTAAGTAAAACTAGGAATGAGAGAGGGAAACTGATAGAGAAGGTGAAAGACCCTAAAAATAAAGTAGAAAAAGCAAGAAGAACTCAACATGGAAGCAAACTCCAAAGGAGAGGAAATTGGCAGTGAGTCAGGAGCCCATGGAGAAGCTCTACACAAGGGTTTGGCTGACATTATAGGAAATAAGTGAACTCAAACAAGATATGAAAAATGACCTTGTAGTTTTTAAAGAATTCAATATAAACTTCAGACAGGAATTTTCCAACTTCAAGGAAGACATCAACAACAAACTGAAGGGAAACAGCAACTACAGGACCGGAAGAAAAGTATTTGGGGTCAAATGTGCATTAAGGAGCTTGAGACATGGAAACAAGAGACATGGAAGCTAAAGAAGTTCTGTTGACAACACTGCATGAGCAGAGAAAACTACATGAAAAATTCGAGGATTTACTCCAGAGGGAACTAGCACTGCTGCAGTGGACTAACCTATTAATTAACAGGTACACAGAGCAGCAGTGATGAGGCCCGGCCCCGGGGAGACACCGCAATCCATAGTTGTCAATTCCCTCCCGTTCAACACTAAAGAGATGGTATTAAAGAAAACCTAGCAGAAATTGATTAAACTGAATAGCAACTTCTGTTCTTTGACTATGACTATGAAGCCTAGGTGGTACAGAAGTGTAAAGCCTACACATCAAGAAGGTTTTGGAGGAGAAAGGTATCAGGTTCCAGAAACCCTTAACAAAGATCAGAATCCACCGGGCCAAAGGATCCCAGCTTTATAATAACGCATTGGATGTAGCAAAAGAGATGAGAAAGAGGGGACTGGACGTCCAGATCAAGGAAACCGACGAGGGACGCTTGATAGAGGACTGGATACAAAGAGTGTATCCATGGCAATGCGCCGGAGAACCAGGATCACAAAGCATGTTAACTCAGCGTGCAAGGGGAAAACTACAAGAGTTTCGGAGATAAAGAAAACATCTGAGAGATATGGGAAGTAAAGTCGGGCATAGGGCATCACTTTAAAAAAAGTCTTGAAACAAAAAAAGGCCAAGTTGAGCAACACAACATATTTAAATACTGATTAGGATAAGTTGTGTTTATTTAAGATATTACTTCACCTGATGGGGCCATATTTTTATTCTGTTTACAAGTACAGAAACTAGATACAAAGCTGCAGCTTACCTCCAAGCTCAAAGATTTTTTTTTTAGAAGGCAGTGAGGTTCCCTACTGGGGCCTCCACCTACCTGTAGTGAGGGGCAATTTTAATATCAAATACAGCAAAGTTTAAGACCCTAAAAGAAATAAGTGACAAAGAAGGTAGATACATTCTAATAAAAGGAAAAATGGAAGACCAAATGGTTACACTGATTAATGTTTATGGACCCCCGGAAAGTGATAAATATTTCTTTAAGAATTTATTTGATGCCATTGCTCTCGAAACGGAAGGGATATTGATATGTGGAGGAGACTTTAACATTGCAATGAATCATAACTTGGATACAACTAGTACAAGGAAAGTAGTAAAATACAATTGGCTCAATATGTATGTACTGCATTGATGGAACTGGGAATTATAGACATTTGGAGGGAACCTCACATACTCGAGAAGGATTACGCTTACTACTCAGCCCCACATTCATTACGTACAAAAATATACCATTTTTTCATGAATACAGTGGATAGATTTAGAGCAGAAGAATGCAAGATATGAGTAGCAGATTTGTTAGACCATAGCGCCCTGTACCTGACATAGAATTTAAACGATAAGAAAAAAATACGACTTGGCAAATGATCAAGGATTTGTAGAGGAGATCAAAAAGGAAATAAACACGTAAAGAGAAGAGAATGACAAAGGGCAAGTAGACTCCATTACCCTCTGGGATGCTATGTGGAAAATGAATATCTCGAAGAGCATACTTGGTTAGAAAAAGATTAGAAAGCTCAAAATTTTAGATCAGCAACATAAAAGTTCAAATAACCCTGAGTTGTTTCATCAAATTAAAGAAGCGGAAAAAAAACAAACAGTTAATGCGATACTAGGAAATTAAGTAGAAAAGAAAATTACATCCCTGAAACAAACATAGTATGAACCAGGTCCCAAACCAACAAAATGTCAAGCCAGACATATAAGGAATAAACAGCTGCTGAATGCAATCCATAAAATCAGAGATCCTAAGACTAACACATTAGAATTTGAACCAAAAGCTGGATTCATAGCCAGCTTCAGTGGATGAGGAGTCAATTGGAAACCTTTAAAACTCATTAGATCTACTAGCAATAGGGGAGAACTAAATGAGATTATAAATATGTATGTCTCTGAAAAAGAACTGGAAGATGCAATCAATAGATTTAAAATCTAACAAGGCTGCAGGAAGTTATGTTTTCCTGTCCGAATGGTACAAATTTTTTAAGAAAGAACTTAGCCCACTGATTAGCATCATTCAATGAAACCATTAAAAAAAGTCAAAATCCCTCTCTCATGGAAAGAGGCCATAATAACAGTGATCCCCAAGGAAAGTAAGGGCGAACATTTTGTGGAAACTACAGACCAATATCAATACTGAATTGTGACTCTTAAGATATATACAATCATAGCCAAGAGACTCAAGACATTCATGTCAGAATTAATCAGAAAGGACCAATCAGGTTTTTATTAAAGGATGCCAAACACAAGACAACATAAGAAGGAGCACTTCATAAAATTCAAGGAGAAAGACAGAGAATGCCCTGATAGTGTTTGCTGGAAGTTTTTATGTCTCTGCTTAGAAAATTTGGCTTTAATACAGGCTCAATAAACTATTAAAACACTATCGGGATCCAGGGGCAAGATGAAAAATACATGATAATCTTACAAATTGATTTAAGATGAAAGATCTACCAGACAGGGGTGCTGTGTATCACCCACGCTCTTGGTGATTTTCATTGAACTCCTGGCTCAAGCAATACGACAAGATGAAAGAGGTGGAGGTGAAAGGCACAGACCAAAAAATTGGCTTATTTGTGGATGATGCCTTGATCTACTTACAACTACCAATTATCTGTCTTCATAAAGTAATATATTTGTTAGAATCTTATAATTACTTTTCAGGTTACAAACTCACAAAAACACAGAAAACCGTGGTTACTAAATGAAAAACAGTAAAACTTAAGTTTAAAAAAAGGAATCTTTCTGAAAATGATTTTTTCACTTTTTCTGCATGCATTCTCACAAATACACAGGCATTGTAGCAAAAAAGTCCAGAATGAAACTTATATGTGCCCTTCTTTTCTTTTCTTTTTTCTCCTTCTTTCCTTAATTTTTTTCTCATTCTCATCATCTTTCCTACCCATCTCTCACACTATATTTGTTCCGCTCTGGCTAGCCATCATTGTGGGCCGTTGTTCTAATGGTTCATTGTGTGGATAACAGTAGCCCCTGGGCCCGCGTAAACCCCAGCCTCCGTCCTCTTTTTCATTCCATTTCATCTCTCCTTTTCATTTTATTTTTACTTCATTTCATTTCACGGAGATTTGTCCTAATGGATTTTGCTGTGATCCTGCCTTTTAATGGCATTTGCTTTTAATGGAGGAGCGTGCGTGCATGCGTACGTTCCCTCATCTCTGCTTGTGCATGCGCTCATGTGTATGTATCCTCGTGCACGAAAGTGGTTCCATGCCTCCACACCTGTGTTTCACTCTCTGTCTCTTTCTCTTTCTCCCGTCTCTCTGTCTGCTACTGTTACAGAGGAGTCGCCTCCCACTCCCCTACATAATTCATAAGTGTTGATCTCTGATAAATGCATCTGCAAGGCTTTAGATAGAAGGCTTCTATTGGGTCGTTGGGTGTAATTCTCCCCAACTTCCACCCACGGCTTCTCCAGGAGAGAAAAAAAAAACAAAAAAACAGGACAGTTGCATCCAATTTTCCAGCTCCCCAAAAAAGCCATCTATGTGGAAATGGAGCCCTCTCAGCCGCAGAACAACACACTGTATACAATTCATAATGGGAGCGAGATAGGGAAGGAGGCAGTGTGTAAGTGAAATAGAAAAAAGAAAAGATTGAAATAGAAAGCAAAAGAGCCAAAAGAACAAGAACAGAAAAACAGATGAGGCGCTTGGTACCTATGATATTCATAATGGCTGCATGCTCTTGTCTACTCTTCTTCAGCTGAGAGTCTCAAAGGTGTGTTAAATCGCCGTCTTCCTGGGGTGCTCTCTGATACTTAGGCCTTAAAATTTGGGGAGCTATTATTTCTCTCAGTGGGTGCCGGATTCATTGTTTTTCACTCTCTCTTTCAGCGCCTCTATCTCTTATTCTCTCTCTCTCTTTGTCTGTCTCGCCTCCCACTTCTTTCCCTTTGTTCTTCATTTAAAATTCTAGTCATACAATATCCAACGCCTCCATTCGTTTGCGGTATTGCCCACAAGGGGTTGCAGCTGCGTTTCTCAGCCAAGAAATTCAATACAATAACGCCAATAGCACTGTTATGTGATATCAACAAAAACATACCTTCCTCTTCATAACTTTATTGCTTAGCAGGCGCAGCACCCGTGGTGGCATATTATGTCTCACACTGTTCGCCAAATCTGAGTCTGTACTGAAGGTTGTATCGATGAACGTTTAAAAATGGAAGAATTAAAAGGGACCTCTTATGCTCATTTCCAGCTCTATATTTTCTTTTAGAGTAGCTTTGCATGATTCACAGTTAAAAAAAACTTACTTACTTAACTTACTTAAAAATTTACCTTATACTGGCCCTTTATGCAGCCCCTCAGTGCAGCCTGTGTCTCTTAACAGGCCTTCCGATGAGCCAAAGTCTCTTCTGATTGGCCAGCTTTCCAGAAGCCCGCCAAGGGGCAGCCATATCAGAGTTGTGTTAAGTTCATGCTGATGCAAACTCAACATTTCCTGCTTTACTGCTTCATATTAAAAGTTTTGAAATGACTAAATAACAAGAGACTTTTAATGTGAAGAATTTACAGGAAATGAAACATGTTCCTCACCGAATTAGCAGAGCTTTGTTAGTAGAGCTTTGTCTGCAGATGACCAGCACACCTCCAACTTATTTTACTCTGCCCTACTGTGTAATGGAAAAACACTTGACTCAAGTCACGGCTCAGCGTAACTATCGCCAAAACAAAGGACGTAACGTTAGCGGAGCCAAGCAGTGAATTCACAAGCAGTGCGTGGAGCAGATGATCATATAAAGAAAACTGTCACAAATCAATGTCAGCTTGAGCTGAAAGTAGAAAAAAAACGTTGGAAACTGAGCGTTCAGAGCAATATGAAACTGGTGTGTTATGCTCACAAGGATTTCTTCTACATACGTTTACCTCATTATTTGACACTTATAATACAAGCTTCCGACACTGTAAAGATACATATATATATATATATGACTGAAAAAAAGGAAAAGGATAATAGGTCTCCTTTAAATATTCTACTTGGCTGTCTTGTAAACAACACATAGATTTTGCACGTTTGTACCAAAAAAGACCAATTTCCCTTATACTGTTTAATGTCTCATAAGATAATCAAAACAGAGTGAGGATCCGAGGCTGGCCAGACTGCCCCAGCCCCTCTATCAGAGGGAAGTATGACAGCAAATCCTTGAAAAAGTGCCAGCAGGCAGGGATGTGCTTTATCATAGCGATATGGTTACACTCACAGCACTGCTGAGCCAGCAGATTGGTAAAACAGTAGCCTATACTTCAATAAAAGCTGGATTTATGATCTCTGTTCTCCTCCCCCTTTTCTCTCTGCCTCTCTTTTACTCACTCTCCCCCAACCTCCCCCTCCCAATGAGTGTGCGTGTGGATATGTCTGTGCGTGTCTTTGAGAGACAATAATTGAGACGTATTACTCTAGCTATCCTTCACAGATGAATTGGATAGGTCCTTAGACACACTGTGTTGATGTATGGCATTAGCTTTATCCTTCTTCTCCCATCTGTATTCATCATCGGCACACCACAGAACACCAGGGATTATTCACAGAGAGTTTTCTCATCTGGCTTAATAAGAAATTCTCGGCTCCCTGAATCTCTTGTCTCTCTTTCTCCTCTACGTTCTGTTTTTACGAGCTTTCAACCTTTCTTTTTCTTTTTGTCTGATACAGTGCCAAAGGACCCAAACCCCCAATGGCGAAGGGTGGCATGGAGCCACGACTGTACCCTGCTGGCCTACGCTGACAGCACCGGCACCGTGCGCCTTTTCGACCTCATGGGCAGCGAACTGTTCGTCATCCCACCGGTAACCATGCTAGTTCCCCCTTCTTTGACATCCTCAAACAACCCCTCTCCCCTCTAAGCTATCTTTGGGTCTTTTTTTTTTTCTTGTGCATGCGTTGATGCTAATTATAAGTGATTAAGCGTAGCATATGGAAACCCAGCGTTCATTTGGCTCCTTTTCAGTATTATCTCCATATTTTCCTACATTATGTTGCATCCTTTATGAAGTCATGCATAAACTTTCCTTGATTTATCACTGGGAAGTACTGCACAGGCTGATTCTGGTGCTTTGTTTTTGATTGAAAGCATCACACAGATTATAAGTTAGGAAAATGCTATTTCTTATCCAGACAAAAGGCATTTTTAACTGTATTTGTGACCTTTCAGTTCCACAGTTATGAGGATTCAGACCTCCATAATATTGCCTCCAGACTTGATAGGGCCTTTCTCTGCTGTTTCAATGTAGCTCACATTTTCAGGGCACTTTGAGCTGCCTGTCTGCTTGTCAGACACCCTCTGCTCTCTCTTTGTCTGTCACTTCTTTCTCATTCATCGTCTGTTGCTTATTCGCCTGCACATCTATCTTTCTTCTCCCTTTTATGCTCCGATTGTCCCATGCCTTTTCCCTCCATCTCCATCACCTCCTCTTTTTAATTTTTCACTCGCCTGCTGCTCCGTCGATACTCCTTTCTTTCTCTCGGTATCTCTCTTTGTGCTGCCATTTCAAGTCCATTTGCTGTTCCCCCTCACTTTAATGCCCTCTGTGTGTCACATATTATCATTCCTCCTTTTCTATCCATCATTCCTTCCACTCCTTTATCCGCCCTGTCTGAGAAGATGAGCGCAGACACTCATCCTTCTCCCTAGCCACACTCATCTTTCAAAGTCTCTGATCTTCATTCCTTTAGTGCAACACCACTTTGTTATGCATCTACAGTATGTGTGTCTGCACACTTACATCAGCACCCCCCCCTCCTGCTCTGCTGTACTGTTTCTCTTGTTTGTCACTGTTAAGTGCACACACCAGTGACTTGATGCTATTTCTGGAGGAAATGATAAAGTCAACTTGACAGAAAGTCTGCATGGATGAAAAAGATTAAAATTTGCTAATTTTCTGCCTCTCTTTCACTTTCTGTCTCTCTTGTCTCTCTTTTATCTTTTGTTCCCTGCCTTCCGTGTCCCTTCATTTTCTTTCCTAATGTTTTTTCTGTCTATCTTCTGCTCTTTAACAAACGCATCGCGTATGATGTATCTTTGTTGTTTACTCTTGTAAAAATTTGACGGGGGCACAGACTGATAGATGATTCTACATATTCCTCTAAGTCTTTTGATTTGCTCTACTGTTTACAGCAGTCACTTTCACACCTCCTCTGACCTCTCACTCTCGTCTCTCTCTCTCTCTCTCTCTCTCTCTCTCTCTCAATCCAGGTGGTGAGTTTTCCTGGGGATTTCAGTTGTGCAGTGGCAGGCCTGATATTCCTGGAGTACACAGCCAGTACTCAGTGGTCAGCCGAGCTGCTTGTTATCACATACGGTGGCGGACTCAAGAGCTACCTAGTCAGGTGAGAGACAAATCTGCTCCGCTAATGCACAAGTAGACCTAGAAATGGGTATCGCAAAGCACCTTATCATCAATGATGTTATCTTAACTAGCAAATCAAAATAAATACTACTGTCGTTCTGCATTATTTAAGTTTAAGACATCATAAATGATATGAGATTTTTAAAGTGTCAGCTCACTTGGACACCCAGAATCGTTCTGGGCTGCTTTATTACCGTCTTATACTTCAACTGAAATTACAACTTCACACAGTGCACACACTTTGAAATGTTCTCGGTGCTTCAATTTCAACTACTTTTACCACTTACACATCAACTGACATTTCAGCTGCCATCATCTTCTACTCCTCGCCCCGGTCTTTTAGCTGCGTTCATCTTTTTTTACTCTTCACTTGCTTTCATCGGTTACATATCAACTGACATTTCAACTGCTTTCATCTTTTATTCTTCAAATTCAACTGCTTTCACCATTTCCATGTCAGCTGACATTTTAACCGTGTTTCTCTCTTTCTCTTCAATGCTTACTATTCAAGAGACAATTAAACTTCCACTGATTTCTTTTCAGGACTTCCATTTCAACCGACACGACCAGATCAATTTTTCATCCACACTCCGACTTACATTGCAACTCTTTTCACTGCTTGAACTTCAACTCAAGCTCCAGCTTCTTTCAGCACTTCCATTTCAGCTGATACTTCAACTTCGCTCGGTTCTCACACTTACATTAGCAGTTCAACATCATTCAGGGATTACAGTTAAACTCAAACTTCAACTGCTGTCAGCACTTCCATTTTAACAGCTAATTCGACTTCTGTTATTTTAAATGTTTCAACTGCAAACTTTCAGCAGCGAGGCTGTTTTATTAGTTGTTTATTTCTGTCACATTTCTGGATATTTGTCACCCGGAACCACCCTGAGCTACTTTATTATCTTCTGCTTTAAATGCATGTTCTGTATATTTTAACCTTTATAGTACAGTGCATCCTCTTTGATCTATCTATATGTAAATGTTAAGGGGAGTGACATCTCTCTTTGAATACCAATTCCCCTGCTTGACAATCCTTACTTCTCACATTTTCGATATTTGATTCATGACATCTGATTTTCTGTGCATCTTCCTGCAGGAGTCCACGTTCATGCCTTCTTCTTATGGGTGCCCACAGCTTCCTTTTTAATTTAGCACTATTTAATATGGCATTATTTCATAGATTTCCAATTTCATTATGTGTGATTGCTGCAGTCACACCAAGCTTCGGCGCACTGACACACCAAGACACAGGATGAGATTGTGCATGTGTGTTGAATCTCGATCAGAGCGACGTCCCGCACTCCCCGACTTCCCTTCAATCCAGGGAGCGTACCGTAGTGATGTGTGCTGAGGACGGAAAACGCTGATTTATTTTTCTATTACAGGCAGATAAATGGCGTTAGCTGCCTTTGAAGCCGTCAGGGTGTGCGAGCGAGCGTGCATGTGTGTGAGGAGGTAATTAAGATGTGAGAGACATTTGCACCAGATTTACTCTGAGAGTGCTGGCTTGATTTTTTTAAAGGTTCATTTTCAGTATAGAGCTTATAGTCACTCTTCCTCCTCATATGACTGCATTCCAATATTGTCGCTTAAACACTTTGAATTAGAAATTCAGAATTATAGTTGAGGCTTGACAGTAAGTCATCTCTCGCTCTCTTGCTCTGTGCCTGCACTTCTTCACGTGTGTGTATGTGTGTGTTCACATGCACACGACTGCTTTGCTGTGGCATAAACACCTAAACAAGGAAGTTTTCAGCTTTTTCCTTTTTTTGCTCTCTTTCTTCCTTCCTCTCTTTTCTTTACCTCTCTTTAGCCTTCTATCGTTACAGTTTACTTCACAAGGAAACATTTCCCCAGTGAGATATCCAAACACAAATTACATGACAGCTCCTCCAGTGCCAATTTAATTTTAAATTGCCAACTTAAATTAGACTAAATATTTCACCATGTCTCATCTTCCCCAAAGCTGTTCTGTTGTACTTTATAACATTTTGTACACAACTGTTTATTTTTTAGATTGTTTATGTGCCAGAGTAAAAACATAGGTGACTTGTCATATGTTTATCCTCTTTCTCCCTCTCTCTTTCTCTCAGTGTTGGAACCAATCAGAACTTCCAAGAGAACCACAGCTTCAGTTTCTCTTCCCACTACTCTCATGGCATCACCTCAGCTATTTACCACCCTGTCCACCGGTAAGTAAATTGTCTCCATTACAACACGCTTTCAACTTGTAGTGTCTGTTGAAATCATGAAGATTTTTGAAAAATGAAAGGCTGCTAACTTCAGTGCAATTGCCTTTCTCACATCCACCTGACTTACCAAGACATTTTATTCTCTCTTGTGGCCTCTACAGTTCAATCTTTTATCCATTAGAGTGGTGTTTCATCAAGAGTGTTATGTTCAGAAATCCTTATACTTTCTTCGAATCCTATTTCATCCTTAAAACCACTGCAGATGATGCTGCGAAATGCCCCGTAAAGCCCAAATATTTGAATTTGAAAGTAACCGAATGATTTCAAACACTTTCATCATTTGACATTTAGAGGCAATACAAGTTTACACGAACATGTCGTCAATATCCTCCTAAGTACGCATTATATTGATCACTGTGCCAGACATTACAGCTGACTTTACCTGGAAAACTTGCTTTGCGGACTCGTTTACACAGTGAAAACACACAACATTAACAGTCTTTTGCAGACATTCTTGCACAAGGATAAGGTGTTACATTATGGAAGGAGGCCAGGGGGATTACTCCGGAATAAATGAACCAATCGTTTTAATGCAACACCTGCAGGAATTTACTACGGCAGTCCAGGACGTCCTTGGACTTCCTCACCACATAGCATTCAAAGGTTTCAGTTAATTATGTTTGGCTCACCCCCCGTGACCTTACTGTTTTCACCACACTCCCCACGTCTGCACATACCATTTAGATTTAGTTTGGCTGGTGAAGCTTGGTTTGGCAGCTTAATGGATTTTGGCAGCTACTGTCAAGTGTTTGCCAACTGATAGATGAGATGAAACTTTAATGATCCCTGTGCGAAAACTGGGTCAGCAACAGAGAGAATAGACCAGAGGGAGAAAAAAAAGGTGAGAAACTTGATATGAGAAAAAGTTTGAAAAGCTGGGCATACATGTAAAAATGCAGTATGTTTATGAAGATGTGACATGTTCAGGTTGAAGCGGATATTATTGAAGTAGCTATTCATATTACCTGGTGCACAGATGGGGTAGCAAATATTCAGAAATGATTCCAGATGTGCTGTTAGACATTGTGATCTTTCCATTATCAGAATTACAGATGGGAATTAATGCACTGTATGCACATATAACTGTGAAGAATATGCAGAAGTAGTCTGGCATCTGTTCGAATGAAACCATGAGATCATTGTATAGAAGTAGAAGAAAATGTCTGATGTCAAACATGGGCCACTATTTGAACATAAATTAGCTTTCCATCTCTTTACAAAGTAACCTTCAGCTTTTGGTTCCTACTAAATGTCCACTTTCTCTACACCAGGGGGCAGTGTTGTGCTGAACAGCACTGCTTCATCAACACTTTCCCCCTCATGAGCTCCTGACCACATCTGCTCTGTCTTAACTGTGCTTAGCCACTGATTCCAGCCAGACTTTTACCTTTTAGATAAATAACTTTGCTTAAATGGCACTCGAGCAGCGTTGAACGCTCACTGATAACCCAGCTTGAACTCAGGCTGAAGGACGACCTCACAGTCACCACCTTAATTTGCTGCTCTTGTTATGTAGTGCCAATTGTTCTGTCAGTCAGCAATCACGGAGGTGCTAACCATGTGTTTGCGTGTGTGTGCTTGTTTTTTTTGTTTTTTTTCCAGATTGCTGCTGGTGGGGGGCTGTGAGTCGGGGGATGACAGTACGTCCAAGGCCTCGTGTTGTGGCATCACAGCCTGGAGGACTCTGTCTGGTTCGCCGCACTACAAACAGGTCACCAGCTATGAGGATGATGTGAATATGGTGAGGAGGACACACACACAGACAAACTTGTCTGCAAGTAATTCATGTAAAATGTACAAAATGTCACCCACTTTCCTTGTCATTTAGAATCAGAAGAGAGGTTTCTTCAGGATCCCCAGCTTCAGGCTGTTCTCCAGGCAAGGAGATGAAAAGGTAGATCTTTTTCTTTCTCTTTACCCTCATTTGAAATTGTGAGCATTATCTTCATGGAAAAAAAATGTCTGTTCTTGCATTTGTGTTGTCCAGGACGGTGTATTCCGCATGAGTCTGAGCCCTGATGGCACCCTGCTGTCTGTCATCCACTTCTCTGGTCGTCTGTCTCTCTGGGACATCCCCTCGCTTAAACAGAGGGCCACCTGGAGCCAAGACCAACAGGTACACCTCTAGACCACATGTGTGTACTTTTGTGTATGCATGCATGATTTTGTTAATACAGAATATACCTCTGTGTTTCGCAGTTGCGTGTCCTGGTAATATTTTGTACATTAGCTGCTTGACTGACTGTATTAATGTAATATCTCCCCTCTGTGTGTGTGTGTGTGACAGTAAGTGAGGTAGCTTTGGGAGAACCTATATTTGCAGTTTACACGGCGTGTGTGTATGTTCTGCTTCACCGCTGATCTGAGCTGGCACAGCCTCTGTGTGTACTTGCTGTAAGTGTAAACAGGGTTAGCAGATTAATTTCCCCCACATCTCCCCTCCCTTTCTTCTTCTTTCCCTCCCTTCTTCTTTGGTCCCTCCATCCTTGGGTCGTCCCCGCAGCCAGGATTTGAGGAGATCAATCCAGAGTGGAAGACATCGCTGGAGAGAAGAAAGAAAATAAAAGGTAGTTTGGCCCGCGGGGCTGAAGAGAGCTGACTTTACAGCTGACACTACAGTGCACAGCAGACACAATATAATGATCTTTGACATGACTTATTCATTGAATTATACAGTTATTTAGACATATAGTTACATACTTTATGCCAAGGCCAGCAGACATTTTCTCCGACAGTGTCTGTGCCTGTGAGTGTGTGTATTTCTGTGCTTGTGTAATTGCCTGTATGTATCTGCATGTATGCCAATTTGTGCAACTGTGCAGTTTTTTTTTGTTGTTGTTGTTGACAGTTTTGGGCCAATATTAATGGCAGCTGTGACAGCTTGTGTGAACAGTGTGGGAATCTTTATCTCATGCATGACAACTAATAAATATGCCCACATGTGTAAATATCTTGTAGAGGAGGAAAACGATTAAAAGAGTTAATGAGGTATATGATCCCAATAAGTGCACAATGCATAAGAGAATCATCCTTTTTATTGTCTTTGGTTGATCTATAATACTGCCCTTGCGTCTCTCCATGCCTGTGCCAGATAAGGAGCACTACTACCCGCTGGAGGACGTGAACTGGTGGAGTGACAACGTGTTGATTCTGGCTCGCTGCTCTGGCTCCGTCACCGTCTCCTCCGTCAGGACGCTCCGCAACCTTCTGGGTAAATCCTGTGAATGGTTCGAACCCTCACCTCGAGTCACTGCCGCGCACGACGGGGGGTTCCTCAGCCTGGAGGTAAAATGTCAAGATAGTGGTGTATGTGTGTGGTTGGGTGAAGATGCAGGAGGAGTTTGTAAATCACAGAATGATGTGTGATGTATCGTTTGTAGATTATAGATGTTATAGAAGGGTCAGCTCATGGGTGCAGAGGGCTGGGAGTCTGTGAGAATGAAATTTCTTCTCTCGTAGCTGTTCTTGATTTAAAAAAAAAAAAAAACAACAAAAAAACAAAAAATAAAACAAAACACTGAGTACACTGTGTCAAATGCAAAGTGAGTCTGTTGTACAGTTAAGTCGACACAAATGTGTGCATTGATTTGAGATCATTTGTACAGCCAGTATGAAAATGGAGAGAAAAAAAAAAAGTGTGTGATGATGAAATATGTATCCCTGATTCTTTATTCCTCCACAAGGGCCCTGATATCTCATCACCCTCCTCTTTTATTCCAGTATTTCGCTTTTATTTTTATTTTTTTATCTGATTGCACGGAGAAAGAGAGAGAGAGAGATAGCTAGCTGCAAACTTTTAGGAAAGGTTTCATCAGCCCTGCTTCAGCGTGGAATGGGGGATGGTTGTCTCTGTAGCTGTATCTACAGCTGAGGGTTTGTGTTGAAATTATCCTGAACATGGAGCTGTGTGTGAAGACGGGGCTCGTACTATATACGCCTCTATAGATGCACAGAGCCGCGCGACCTTGTGTGTTTATGATCGTTAGTACACATGCATCTCCTCAGCTCCTCATTGATTAAAGCATTTAATGTTTTACAGGTGCTCGATTGTTTCATAAGCCCTGGCTGAGAGCAGAGCTGCTGGAGGAGGCAGAATTTTTCTCCACTGAGCTAAAACCCAGAGGGGTGTCAGTAGGAAATATGAGGACTTGCTGCAGTGTACAGATGAAAAATGGGCAAATAATTTTTCCCTCAACTGAGGCAATCACAAAACTAGAGAACAGGACAAGACAAGTGGAAGAAAGTACTTTGGACAGCTTGAATTTAGATTTTCTATCAAGCAGTTTGACCTTGATGTTGTTTTGTGTTCAGACAGCCTGCTGATTAAGTGTGTTTACCAGTTTAAGCACAGCTAGACGTAAACTGTGCTGCGTTGCATCCCATGCTTCATTTTTCATTCGTCACCTCCCGCTGGCAAGGAAGTGTCCATCCTCAGCATCAGAATTGAATTCTGGGCCAAGACTGTAAATCTGACAGTCTCACTCGTCAGAAACGGGTGCTATTCTGTTTTACAGCCCTCATTTTATGATCAGGGCCAAAGGGAAAGATGTATTTTTATGTAAAAAAAAACCCAAAACTTTATGCTGTCAACAATGGCTTTATGATCAATTCTAAGCCATATGTCTACAGTGTAATTCAAATTTATGTTTAAATCACTTATTTTCCTTTGCACCTGCATCACTCAACCCTGCATTACATCTTTCTGCTTCCATCCTCGTCCTCAGTTTTGTCGTCTTTGTGTTTATCTCTAATCCCGTTTGTAACGCTATAGTTTTCTTATCCGCAGTGTGAGGTGAAGCTGGCCCAGAAGCGTGGGCGTCTAGAGAGCAACCTGAGCGGCGGAGCCAGCGAGGACGAGGAAGGCGACGACGGCGGGGACTCTGACTCAGACGACGAGTCCTCAGCCAAAGCCCGCTACTTTGGCTACATCAAGCAGGGCCTGTATTATGTGACGGAGATGGAACGCTTCGCTCCGCCACGCAAGCGCCCACGCACCGTAATCAAGAACTACCGTCTCGTCAGCCTGAGGTCAACGACACCAGAGGAATTGTACCAGAGGAAGGTAGGAGGCCGACACAGCTTGTAAAAGACTGGACTTTTAGTGTTAATGTACACCTGCTACCTGCTGATGCGGAAGCATTTCTCTTCAAGCACTAAACTTGTGCTTTTTGGGTATAAGGGAAATAAGGCTGTGCAGTCTTATATCTCGATATAGGTCATTTCATATCCAGACAATGACACATATCACAATAAAGCACATTTTCTGTTTCTGTTTTGTGGTAAGTAGTTAAAGAGGTTAGAGGTGTTTGAGTCTGTTGTGGGGACCGGTCTGTGGCCAGTAGGGTTTTCAGACATTTAATATCCAAACCACGTTCACGCAACAGAAGTAGCCCCTCTTTTAGCTATGAGCTCTTGGCTGGTCGGAGTCCTTCTCCTGTTCGGAATGACTCCGTTCTGTGTCACATTCACTGTTCACCATGTTTGTTTGTGTTGCTTTCATTTAAATTTCCTGCCTGCATCCGTGCTGTGTGGAAGAAGGCCAAGTCCAAATGAAATATTGCCATGAAGAGCGTGATTTATGACACAACAAAATAAATGATAAACTAGAGTGTGATATGAAACGATAGACATTTTTCCATCATCACATGATATATGTATTGTCATCTCACACAGCCATCAAGAGAAATAGCTTTAAATTTTGGCTTCAGAATGTACTATCAAGTGCTCCACTCAACATTTCCTTTAGCTGGAAGGGTCAGAGCTAAATTCAGAAAGAGGTATGCAGATAACTTTTATTGATGTCTTCTTTTTAAATTTTAGAAAATGTCCTTCATGGCCTAAGTCCATGTTGTCACTTTCCATGTCTGAAAGAGTGTTTTGAATTTTGAAGGTCAGAATACTGAGACTGCTGTAAGGGTTACAGTTCAACATTGGCTGATGTATTACACAGTTTTCAGTTGGCAACAGTATTGTCATTCTGAGAAGCACTGTGCCATTGGAACTGTGGTATTGTAAATGGTTAGCACTGCAAAGTGTTAAGTTGTTTTTAACAGTACCGACATGGATCTAGCAATTAAAACACTGATTTTTTTGGTTGTTCCATCACTTTGGTGCTAACAGAATCTCAACAACAATTAGATGGATGCTCTCCAGAGGATGAATCGTAATGATTTTAATGATCCTTTAGTGCCACCAGCACAGATTTTTGTACAGACAATCCTGATTCCCAGTCTCCTAATGACTTTGGTGATGTGAGTCAAAATGTCTTGTCAACTATCATCCCTTAACTTTTCATGTAGCAGGTCAAAAGTTTAATTTGTATAACACTAAATGCAAAACTAATGACATTACCATTAGTCTCAGTTTTACTTCGCTAAAGAAAAGTATGTCAGCATTGTCACTGTGACCATGTTAACATTTAGTTCAAAGCACCACAGTCACCAGAGCTGCTAGCGTAGCTGAAGACTCTTGTTTAGTTTAAGACTTTCAGATTTGAATGGACAGCCAGATGGTTAACATTGAGTTGCTTAGTGACTTTATTAAATAAGAGTATTATAGCACTCATGTTAACAGAGTATCATAGCAGTTACAGAAGTGGTGTGAAGCGTGTGGACAACTAAGGTCACAGCCGCAGCGTTGCACTCCTCAAAAAAGAGAGAGAGGAGAGAGAGTGAGTCACTTTTCAGGTACAGTTTACTTATTTATTGGGGAGCACACACACAACAAAACGCTTATGTGCTTAGGCAAGAAAAGCTTTCGTCAGTGTTCATGCTGGAACTCTCTCATGTTTGGATTTCAATGTTCTTTTAGCTCAGCAATCTAAACAACAATTACAGTACTGATGTGCAGATCTCTGCCTCACGCTGTTGTAAATTCAATTTGGCAAAGAAATCGATATTACCTATTTAATATTGCAAAGATACTACTCAATTTCTAATTTGCGTTATACTGGAGTCCCATGCACTGTAATGCCAGTAATATTTTTAAGCAGCTGTCAGTTGTCTTCAGTGGTGGGTGTCTCGTTTAACATGAAATTCTTCATTTCTTTTTTCGTCATTTAAAGGTAGAATCAGTCATTCTGGAGAAAGATTGTTGATATTTACACCCAAACAAATACAGCCCCTCCCTTTGTGCTCCCTCAGAAGCTTCGGCCCCCAAATTCATGGACGTGGATTGCCAAGACAAACGGCCAAAAGAGAAATATGCCGTAATCCAGAGCGATGTGTCAGCTGTAGAATCACTTCTGTTGCTCTCAGGCATTATGACAAGTTTAAAAGTTTTTTGTCTCCTGCGTCTCAGTGTCTCTGTCCACAGAAGCAGCCATCTGTCAGCTGTGGCTCCTGGGGAGCTGAGAGGACAGCGGCCTTCAGCAGGCTGACTGACAGCAGAAATTTGATGGACCAAAATAGTTTGGCTCCATGGGAGGATATTGACAGTGTTGATATTTATTGATTCAATGATACAGTTAATAAGTTGAAAACACATATACAGCGGAATATTTGTGTGATTTTAAACAGTTGCCCACTCAGATTATGCTTCACTAACCGTGACAGAAACAGACTCGGAGTGTAAAAGAACATGGGAGGTCTCCATAAGACTGTCTTGGATTCAGTGTGGATTGATACAATTAATAAAATGGAAGTGTATCTGAACTGTCAAAAAACACTTTCTGTGAATTGGTCTCAACCTCTCTCTTGCCAGCACTAGATTTTTTTTTTCAGCGTACACACAGATCAGACAGCTAGCGGACCGTGAGGAGATATTCGCTGAATTTGAAAAAAAGTGCATTGGATTAGAATCACTGACTTTACCTTTTTAATTAAGCAGCAACTGTAGGACGTCATATAAAACCATTATAACAGGCTGATCTGCAAAATTGGTTTCCGACTAAATAAATCCTGTGTCAGCTCAGTGAAGTGCTATTGTTTTGTTGGATCAGCTCCAGAGTGCCGTTGAGGAGAAATGAAAACCAAGCAAGATGTTCAGTCTGCTTTGAGGCTATTGCTCAGTCCCAGGGGTTTCTCTGAAATGCTAATTGCTGCATTAGAAATATGGCTGTTGTTGCTTCTCGCTACAAATTGCAGCAAAGACAACAACATGCTCTATCATAAAGCGCAGTGAGAGTGGTATCGGCTCTCAATGGTCCCAAGTTTGAGCATGGTTCATCAGTCATTTTTATGACCCATCATCTACTGCCTTCTTCATCATTGTCATCATCATTAGATGCCATTAGTCATCACCATCAATCCTAACAGTGGAGAGTTACAAAGTAATATATCATTATTATCTCTTTGTAACACTTGGTACCCGCAGCACTTCCCCAGCTGCTGCTTCTGCTCTCCTTTCGGAATAGTTTTTTTTTTCTTCTCTTCACACATACCATATGTAGGCGTGCGAGTGAAACAGAGGAGGGGTGTCTGTATTGTCTGACTGTGTTTCTACTATATATCTGTGTGCATGTATGCCATCATCTTTGATGTCTTGTGTGTCAGCCTGCATATTAATGTTTGCATTACATTTTTACTGTTTGGAATTTCCACACTATGACCACAGATACGCACACTCACTCACTCACATACAGAAACCAGAATGACCTAATCTCTCCTCTGAGATTCACCTCAGTTGAGGTTTGCGGTCCAATTGACTGTGAATGGACCAGAACAAGTGATTTGGGGTTATTTCCTCAAGTCAGAGGCTCTTCATGTGTTTAAGAGTTTGATGGTGCGCTTGGTGGCATAACCCTGCCTGTGTGAGTTGCTCACTGGCAGGGCTGCTAACCGTTTTATTAGCTGAATCCAGAGAGAGAAAGAAGCAGTTTTTGATGTCCTCCTACGTGAGGTTTAACTGTGTGGGGTTCTTATTGCCCTCGAGGAACCACAGTCTGGCTAATGTGTTGCTTTATACTCCTACACACAGAAAGAGATGGATACTCAGTGTGTGTGTGTCAGTCAATTCGGTTGCACACACATATGCGTACTTTTCACACACATTGAGTGGGCCTGCGTAAACTGAAGTGTCATTCTGTTGCTGATATGACACAAAACCTTCTTTTAGCATCATTCTGTGTTGATGTCTAACCCAGGTCATATTTATAATAGTAATAATAAGAACAGTCACTACGATGCCACAGAATACATGGTAACAAGACTAAGAATTAGCCAAGCCATGCTAGCAGCTCTGTATGCACCTGTGCTTTGAGCTAAATGCTACAGTGGTGCTTTTAATTAATAAAGGCTAAAATCAGCACACTAACATGCTTGACAATGACTAAATGGCTAAATGACAATGACATCATCAGGTCAAAATTTATATTGTCCAGAACTTAAGTTTACCATCAAATACCAGCAAAATTACTGACATTCCTCTCAGTCTCAGCTGTGCTTTGTGTTTAGAGCAAATAAGCAAATGTAAATGTGCTAACACACAAACTAAGATGGTGAACAAGCCAAACATTTTACCTGCTAACAAAATTAGCATTGTCATTATGAAAATTTTAGCATACTGATGTTAGCATTTAGACCAAAGCACCGCTGTTTCTGAGTATAGCTTCATAGAGCCACTAGCGTGACTGTAGATGTCTTCTTTTTAGTTTTTTTTAATATTTATTTTGAGTTCCAGTATTTCTCCTTTGAGGTTTCCCACTGTCCATTTGATTTTCTATATTCTTCATATATCCCCAAATATTTCATTCCCCCCTTGGCCATTCCACTAATCCCTCCGTTGCATACCCAATTCAGACTGTGTCACATTGCTACACAGATTGAAATCTGCATGTTTGAGCCGTTCCTATTCAGTCTTTGAATATTCAGTGTGCACACTCAGGATTTTTAAGTGCAAGTGCTTGTGCACAGGTTTATTCAAACCTTGGCATCTTTGTCCTTCAGTGTGATGGAAAATGGGGCCATGGACTTTTCTCTCATCTGTGGGTTGTTTTTTGTTTGCCTAGATATTTGCTTTAAATACCCCATGCTTTGAATTCATTTAATCCATTTAATTAATTTATTCTGTTTAGGACCACAGTGCATGAAGATTGAATCAGTAGTATACCCTTGGGACACTAATTGGATAAAAAAAAAAACAACTTAAATATACCTCACAGAATATAAAAAGCTGTTGTGCAGTTCTGTTTTTTTGTACCCAACTTCAATTTTACATCAGAAAACTATCTGTGCTCCTTAATTAGAGTTGCTGTCTGTTCAATTCCTAGACAAGCTTTTCATCAACTGTATTGTTCCTTTCATTTCACAAACACTTCTCCGCATCATCTACAAATTATTGTTCACACACTCATCTTGTCAAACCATATACATTTGTTTTAATGTTGTCTGCACAACATCCAGTTCATTATACCTTCTATGAGTTTTAAAAAGCCCTCAGTGCAAAGAAATCATGCTTATACATTGCTTATGTCCTCATTACTGTGTATTGTGTGCATGTTTTTATCCCACAGATTGACAATGAGGAATATGGCGAAGCCTTGTCTCTCGCCCAAGCGTATAATCTGGACTCTGACCTTGTCTACCAAAGACAGTGGAGGAAGAGTACCGTCAGCATCGCCTCAATACAAGATTATCTGGTAAGAGATAGAAGAAAGAAAGAGAGAGATGGATTTGAGGAAATGAGGAAAGGAGGAGGTGGGAGGTTATCAGGAGAGAAAGATATAAAGCGTGGTATCTAGAGTTTTGGTGTTTTGTAAGAGACGTCTGGTGAGAAAAATACAGGATATGTGTGTGGGCGAGTTGGGGCATAGCACACGCTTAAGTGCAGCACAACCCCCTTACTCTATTTCACGCATCATTTTTACCAATTTGTAGCAAATTTTCACACCCTCCCTTCCTAATTCTGTATTTCATTTTACCCCTTCATTTCTTCTGAACTCATTCCCTCTCCTTCCATTCCCTACACCCCACCCAGAGCAAGATCCGCAAGCGTTCATGGGTGCTGCATGAGTGTGTGGAGCGCGTCCCAGAGAATGTTGATGCAGCCAAGGAGCTGCTGCAGTATGGCCTGAAGGGAACTGACCTTGAGGCCCTCATAGCCATAGGAAACAGAGAAGATGGGGGCAGGTAAGGCATGCAAGAACACACTGATGTGCTCCTTGCACATGCATAAATCTGTGAATGACAATGGATTTTTGGCAGTGTCTTTACTCCATCAACTAGGGGTTTATTCTACTTGCCTCATTGTGTTTTTATTTGTTAATCTTTATGCTTGTGACTTTACTGCCATCCCCCAGGTTTATCATGCCAGGTGACGTTGACCTTGATGACCTTCCCTATGAAGATATGCTGTCAGACAATGAGGAGCTGGAGATGAAGAAGGAGAGGGAGAACAAGAAGAGACAAGAGCTGCTGGCTAAAGTCGACTTCAGCAGGTACACTGCCTGTCAGAGTGTAGTGTCGTGTAGTCAGCTCAGCTAATCACTCAGACACCATATGAAAACAGAAAGTCACAGTAGACAGAAATGCTGCCAAAGTTCTGAACACAGGAGAAGATTTATTCAAACAAAATCACAAGGGCAGGCTGGTAGTTAGAACATCACCAGCTGGAGGACTAAGACTTGGTTTGTAAACATCTGCCCTGCTTAAAGAAGTACTCCAGTAATTTAGTTTTGCACTTTCATAATGTTGGGAGACTTGTAGGAAAAAAAAGTCAACACAGCAGAGCCCCACATATCCTAAAATTAAACCCTAATATGGGTGAAGCTTCAAAAACACAAAATCCTACATTTCCCATAATTCAACTGGGTGGTCTTTAATAATAATACATCTGTCAAACTCCACACACCCAGTTAGTGATGCAGGCCTTATTTTAAAAATCTAAAGTCTCCAAGGCTGACCTGAAATAACCTGATGACATCATCTGGGTTATTTTGTCACTGTTCAGAAAGATCCTAGAGGGCCATTGAAGACATTATGCAACTGTTTTCACAGGCTGAGGAATATTTCTTGTGAAGTACAAACTGATTTTTATGTGTAAAATCGGCTGAGTGCCCTTTTAAGTGTTCTTGAGCAAGTTTCTGAAGTCCTTATTTCATACATATAATCCTGTCACAGTATGATAATCCTTTGGAGATAGGTGTATAATTTTTCGCTAAAATTTTAAGGAAAGTAACTGAAATACCATAATGCAAGACCAGCTTCCGACTCTTGGTAACAGTTGTTGGGTGGGCGGTAAAAATTCCACCGAGGGGAACCTGATGCTGACCCATGTAAGTTGCCTTGTCAGCAGGTTGTTGCCTACTGTTGAGAAAGCTTAAATTAAGCCATTATTATTCCCAGTATCAACTGTATTGACGGGGCGTAACGACCAGACTAAGATTTGTTGGAAGTGAAAGGAAAGAAGAGATTGCACAGAAGGTATTTAAGGTGCAGACAAGAAAACCAGGAGGAAATGTGCGAGCAGGCTGCCAAATTTAACACTGATTGTTTGATTAGGTCACAGACCAGAGAGGGGATCATAAAGGCAGGGACATTAATGAGGATGAGGGGGAGAGAGAGAGGGGGAGAGATGGGAAGAAAACGTTGGTGGAGATTAGTGGGTAATCTGCTGGAGGTAATTTATGCCTTTGTTGTTAAGTGCCCAGGGAGAGACTAATGAAAAACCCTTTAGTGATCACTAATCACCCCTCATACACACACACACACACACACACATAATACCTTACCCCCACATTATGAAACATTCTTAAGCTTAATGCAAATACATAGCCATATTACACACATCTATTAAAATGACTAAATGCATACAGAAGGAAATATGCATATACTGAAATGAATGATGCACATTTAAAATGCATCTGCATTATTGTGTTCATGCAAGCAAGCACTGTACATACAGGTATTTCAGGCTTCAGTAGCTGGATTGTGCTATCTCTATTGTTCTTCTCACTTCAGATACTTAACCAGTGAGCCTCCAGTCTGCATTTGAATGAGAAAGAGAAGAAAGTGTTCCCTTTTTATTTATTTAATTTTTTGCCCATTTGATTTTCTTTCTTTTTTAGCTCATTTTGTAGTAAAGCTGTTTAGCTTTCTTGCAAACTTGTAGTCCTTACTGGATAAAGAAAAGATTAAGGATATGTAAAGTAGAAAATAGAAGACAGAGTAAAAAAATAATCAATAATTTGCCAACATTAAAGAAACCATTACATTTAATCGTCAGTGAATTGCCTTCTTTAAATATTCCTATTTTTCTTCTTTATCTCCGAGTCAGGGTTTCTGCCTGGCAGCTCATACACGTGTCCCCAGAATGTGTTTATATATATTTGTGTGTGTGTGTGTGTGTGTGTGTGTGTGTGTGTGTGTGTGTGTGTGTGTGTGTGTGTGTGCGCGTGTGCGAGTTTGGGTGCAGAGAAGCCCCTCACTAATGGATCTAACCATGGTGCCTTGAGGCCTGCGGCAGAGGCCAGAGACAGATAATAATTCTCTTAATTTCTTTTTAACTACACCACCATTACAGAAATGGCTCGGTATCGATCACATCTGCTCTGAGTACGTCCGTGTGTGTGTGTGTGTGTGTGTGTGTGTGAAGGCTCTTGTGTATAGATAAGGACTGTATTTAACTACTGACTGTCACACCGTGTTTTGAGGTCGACTGTGCATGCTTGAGAGAAATGAATCCACCAGGTTTTTTTTTTTTTTTTAATAATAATCACCAGTCCGTACAGTGAAGCAAAAGGGTGATTATTCTTAATTGCACTAATTACTCTTGGATTAAAAAAGAGAAAAAATAACTTGGAAGTTACTCTTAAAGAGGGCTATTGACTGCTGTTGTCTAGGAGAGAATCACGTTTTCAATAATTAAAGTCACTCCACAAGCAAATTAACTTTTGTTTTAAGATGTTGTGAGAAGTTAATTTCAGCTCTCACCACCTACACGTTTTCTAAAGCACCCAATAAAATGAAGAACGTTACTTTACGACTCTAACCTCTCTTCCATTTTTAAGAATTAACTTCTCTTGTTACCACCAATATTACTCCCTTAGGCAATATGTTGCACTTGCAGAGCATGTACTTATCTTGAAAAATAATGTCATATAAAATACAAACTTCCTCAGGACTTGGTTATTGCTTTGTATGTTTTTACAGTAGCTGTCATGCACCAGTTCAATGTCTTGTATGTTCTAAAATCGTTGTTTTGCATTGAAGCCGAGAATGGCCGTGCTTGCAACTATTTTTCTTAATGCCTTTTATCTTGTGGTCTCAAGATAACAAAGCTCATGGTAAGGGGTTCATCTATTACATTATCTCAAGAAAACAAAAGGCATATTTCTCGAGATAATGACTTGAGGTCACAGGATAATTATGGAGAACTCAAAAATGAGTGTCTAGTTAATTTGATCACACCTGATTTCAGTCTTCAAGATCACTGTCAGGGAGGATTCATCTCTAATTCCAGAGTTTTCTCTGGATTATTTTGAGAGAAAGGGGGCAAAGGTTGGAGAACATGCGTGGTGCGGCGTACACAGCTTTAGAGCCCCGGTATACTGTATGCCGCACCATTCACTGGTGTCCTTAGTCCACTGTAATACAATATGAAACGTAACTGGCAGATAAGATAAATGATCCTCAGCCTTTTTATTTTAAAAAAGTAAACTGCATTCATTAAAGAATTAATTAATTTGAAAGCATCTTACAGTCTCCTGCCTGTATGGCAATAACAAACTGAGGAGGAGGAGGAGTGCTCCGCTGTGTTGTTATTAATGTCATGTCTCCAGCAATGGAGAGTAGCCTCTGTGTTGCAACGTTAGCTCTGGAGAAAGCCATTGTTGTCCAACACGCTGAGCGGGTGCAGGGTTTTTGAGGTGAAACAGACTGAGCACTGAGTTATTTTCTTCGCTCCGCTAACATTAGTCTCTGAGTGACAGCGTAGAAAGTTCACAATATACTTTACATTTATCTTGTGAGGGTAATTGTTTAGTCCTTAAATCAAAACATGTTTGCAAATGCTGCATTTTTTTGAAGATGAACTACAAGATAACTCTAGTGCGTTGTAGACGGTCCAGGGGCTGCATTGCCCTCGCAGTTGACTTTTGCCTTTTTTGTTACGTCAACATCACATGCCGGAATTTTCAATAACGGCCGTGGCCAGTAATACAAAGGCAGCCCACCTTTGAGTTAGATAGGCAGGGAAAACCCTGAATTCATCAAAGAGTTTATCAAAGTAGTAAGGAGTTACTATAAGCCTTATTAACAAATGACTAATTAACTCCACGCACATCCAGGCACTGAGTTTACATATATTTTGCCTGTTTCTTGACGTCTTGTTCTTACAACCTATTGTTTTCTTGTGATAATGGTTTGATTATCTTGTTTTCTAAAAATAATGAAATAATTAACTCTCGATAACAGTGTTTGAAAAACAATTGCAAGTGTGGCCATCCTTGGCTTCCGTAGTTTTGGCTGCATTCAGACAATTTTATCTTTTAGCCTCGTCTCATCAGTCTATGTGTGCATATTAAAGGATAATTCAGGATCCACCATGGGCTTTTGTAACTGCTGCTTTGACTTTCAGCATACAATAACAAGATGGACAATACTGTATTTGTGATATGTGTGTGTGTTTGTGAGAGAGAGGGGAAAGAGTGTGAAGATGAGAGTGCAGTTTGCTGCAAGGTGTTTATGTCCTTATCTGATCAGATTCAGACCTCAATCAGAAGTCTCATTTTCTCATTTGCTCCAGCACTGGTTGTGTGTATATATATATATATATATTTGTATGTGTGTGTTTATGTGCGTGTGTGTGTGTGTGAGTGCACAAGACACTGTGGCACCTCGAGCATGTGAAGGCTTGAGCTGATGTGTTTTTTTGTCTGTTTATGCAGTCCAATTTTGTCTCTCACACTGTGTGATAATCGCTTTTATCACACACTGCATCTCTGTGTACATGTGTGTATGATTGTGAGTGTGTTGGCCTGTTTTTGCAGTTCAATCTCTGTCCAGTACAGTCATATTCAAGGTGTTTGTGAAAAGATGGAGGAGCGATGCCATCTGAGTGTAATAACCTGGGGTTCTGATAGCTGTGAAATACAAAATGTGCACACACACACACACACAGAAACACACTCACGCACACACACGCGCACACATGCACATACCTTGAAGCAATCAGGGGCCAGTCTCTTTACATTAGACAACATGTGTGATGATGTGTAAGAGTCTACAGCACTGTTTAAATTGTGCACATTACATCTTAAACCTTCCAGCCCCCAATCTCCATTCGGATGCATTGCAGTGTTTTTGTTCATTCTGGCCCTTTCTTAACCATGTTTTTCCCTTGAGTCACTGTTTATTGTAAGGGCAATTCAGGGAACCAATATACTGTAAACCTTTACAAAGGCAGAGACACTCTGTTCCCCTTTTGGTGAACAGCCAGGTTGCCCATTTATATGTGTAATAGTGCACTACACACTGTTTATGCTATACCTCAGTGGAATTCAGTTGTAAGATTAGCAATTTAAAAGCAAGAGATGTGGACCTGAATTGAACATTTATCCACCTCTAACCTGTTGGTGGTCATTCCATTTGTACAATACCACTGTACCCCCCTGGTGTTGCTCAATGAATTGCACTCAGAACAGAAATGTAAGGTCAATGGCTGATGCTCACTAACTGGTCATTTTGTTCAGTAGGTTTTGCTAAATGCTATGATTTAGACTAACAAGACTGCAAATGCAGCCATGCTAGCAGCTCTCTGAGGCTGCCCTTGAGCCCAGTACTTTGAGCTAAATGCTAACGTCAGCATACTAACATGCTTAAAACAATGCTGACATGCTGATGTTAAGTAAATATAATGGCTGCCATATTCAAGAATACAGAGAATGAAATGGGCAAGGTGGGAAAACTCAAAGGAGTAATCAATATTTGAACTCAATATCACATACCTCACTAAAACAAAAATGAGACTAAATGTCTACGGATGCGCCTTGTGAGGCAGTACTCAAAAACAGCAGTGCTTTGGGCTAAATGCTAACATCCGCACACTAACATGCTAAAAATGACAATGCTAATTTTTTTAGCGGGTATAATGCTTGTTCAGTATCTTAGATTAGCATGTTAGCATGCTAATATTTGCTAATTAGAACCAAACACAAAGTACAGCTGAGGTAGATGGGAATCTTGTTAGTTTTTTAGGGTATTTGGTCATAAAGGAAAAGTATTGGAAATATTTAATTCTGTACTGATGATGGTGCTAGATGAAAAGTTAAGGGATCTCCAAGTTATTGCAGTTTGTCCTGATGGTGACATGAATGTCTGATGTCACATTTCATGACACTCCATCTAATAGTTGTTGAGACACTTCACTCAAAACAACATATGTGTAATTTGATGCGATGATGCTAGAACGGCTAAAAATGTGCTTTTATAGATTTAATTTGATTTAATTTTAAATAGTCTTGCGGTCAATGAAGAGGTTTATCAAAACTTTAGCACACCAAACTGAGAATGAAAGATATCCCCATGTTTTTTCTTCTGAGATCAACCAAACATTTATTTTGGAATTTATGATTGAGCCATCATTCGTAAACTCTAAGAAAAACAACAAACGGGTGAAATAGCTTTCTAACATCTCATCTAATCTCCGCTCCTCTCCCTTGCTGCCCCTCTCCTTCTTCGAGCTCCACTTTTCTTACTTTGCTCTGAAGAGGCAGGGCAAAGCAATAATTACCACTTGTACGAGTGCTAAGCCGCCACTCTTTGATGTACCAGAGAGTGTGTTGAGCCAGTGTTAATCTCTGTTAGTCTGTGTAGAGGAACCCTGATGAGGCCTGATAGCACACTCTGTAATGAGGGATTAGGGATTAAGACAGCAGTGAAGAGGTCATCTCCCCTGTGGTCACACTGCGGTTGATCCAGGCCAAGTTTTTAGCTTTGGCCACTGCCCTGACCTGCTCAGGTTGTTTCCTTGTGGATTTAAAGTTGGCATGGGGAGGGTATTTAAGTATCCAGTAAAAAAATGTTCCATTTTATAGTGAGTTTGTGTGAACCAAGTGGCCTACCGGACCACCAGGCAATAGTTTGCAGTCTTGTGGTCATTCTCCCTTGGGCATACCTTGAGTGACTGAATTGTAGGTAAATCCTATATAGCCTAGTGCCTTGGTATTTGTGGTCATCCAATTTAATTTATGGTCATGATTAAATGGCATTGAAAATGGATTTGATTCTCACAGGGCAATCAGTCACCTCATTGACATCCCATACATAACAACTGAAGGGTTCTTGTGGTCATAAGAAGTTGATTTGTTCCCCTTAGAAAATGATTAGGTCTATAGGGCACTATGTGGTATTGTAGTCACCAGCCCCAAGCTTTCTTATATAGGTCCCTGTGGGCTTATTGTATAAGGTCAATTTACACTTAATTTAAAGCTTGAGTGTGTGTTAGTGCAGTGTGTAGAGTCAGGTTGGAGTTTGATTTGACTGTGGTTACATAAAAAGACTATTCAGATTTTGTAATTTGACTTGTCATGGTCACGTTTTAGATTGGAGGTTTTATGTCAATTGTGATGATTTTGCTGGCACGCTGTTCATTTGTGTGTATATGTATGTGCATGTTTATAGGCTGACTCTGGAGCAGAAAGAGTTGTGTCGGAGCCGACTGAAACTACTCTCCTACCTGGACCGCCTGGCAACATACGAGGTAATGACCATCACCCACCATCATTCTAGTACTTTCAATGAGTTCTCGGAAATCCTGTGCATGGTTCTTAAATAACCTGAAGTCATACAGAAATTTGCAAAGTTGCAAAATTTGCAACTATAATTCAATAGGTTTAATTTGTGTTTCAACTAATGGTTATGTTCTAAATGAATTGATTAATTAATTACAGTTTCCCAGAGCCAAGGTATGGAACAAACAGTCACAGTATAAAGTGGTCATCAGTTTCAGCTGCCAATGTAGTCACCCCCACTATAACACAATAACAAACATTGCAGGAACAAAGTCCAGGAATAAAGTTTTTGCTTGCTTAATTTACTCAAACAAGTAATTGACTATCAAAATAGTTGCCTATTAATTGTCTATTGAACGGCTAATCCATTAATCAACAAATGGAAGTCAACAGTGCAGCAGAAGCTTCACTGGAACATTTCAGCCACAGTCACAACTACATAATCACTATAGTCACATTACAGGTGTAAAACAGAACTAGACGTGATGCCTAAATACAGGTCTTGGTTAGGTTCATAAAGTTTAACTTGATAGCATATCCATTCCGTCAGACACATATGAGATGAGCAGCCAGAAAACGCAGCTGAAACCCATTCTGTGTTGACCACAGGTGTTAAACCACAGAAAGTAGTCAGCCTTTTATCAGCCCACAGAATTTCACTTCACTCAACATTGTCTGACGAGGCACTATAGGCATCTGCCTGGGATTTCCTTAATTGACAACGGGCAAAAGTCATTTGCATTATCTGTAACCAGTCAGAGACATGCACCATACAGGATGCTCATTGCAAATTAAAAATACAGGGCTTCCTGTTGTCAGCATTGTTGAAACTACTTCTCTTTGCTGATTGGTCTGACTTGGAGCCAGCGGGCTCAGTGGAGCCTGCATGAATGTTTTCCAGACTAATGTCTCATTATGAAAACTGAGCTCAGGAGATTTAGGCTGTTTTCTGTGAGGCTGTAGTGCTCTTAACTACTGTTGAAATAATACTCAATTTGAGGGGTAACTTAAGAACTGTTTCACATGTGCAGATAAGACACAAGCTCATTTAATGTTTTTGTTTAACAGTCTTCATTCCTTAGTTGATTTCCCATTTGCAAACCATGCTTTCAACACTCATATCCAATACCTCTAAATCACAGAGGCTTTTCTCGTTCGTCCACTATTGACACTTTCTCTTAACCCTGCTAATCCTTTTAAAAATATTGAAAAAGTTGTTAAACATACTTGCGTGAGGGGCATTTTAAGTATGTAAATAAATGAATGAACCACTCTGAGAGACAAATGAGCCCTATTTGAACATATGGAAGTATGGTTTTTTTAATACAATAATCAAAGCTCTGTATAAGAATCAGTGCTGCAAAGCTACTTTACACTGGATTTTAGATTTATGAAGAATAATGTTAACACACACACCTTTTTCATCCGCAATAAATCTCAAATGAACGTTGCCTCACTTTCTCACACGCATGAGAGGAAAGATGAGATTTTAGCCTGCTAGATATTCAACTCAGACAGAATGACGTCTCTCTCTTTATTCGGACATTGTCATGGTAACTGCAGCACTCGTCAGATTCCTTTTGCCCCAATCCATTTTCTCTGGCTGTCTATGAATATGATATTAGGGGTTTTATCATCCCGACTTGGGCTGGCTCTGTCTGCATACGGCCCATTCAAAGGCTATCCATCAGACACACACACACATTCACACAAAGACACACACACACACACACACACACACACCCTGGCAAAGGGGATGCTACACAGGATTTTATACACACAGACACACATAAATCCGTCTATGCCAAAGGCCAGGACAACTAATGTTCCCTCCTGACATATGCGTGTGCACACACTTCCACACACACTCATATCTTCCCCAAATGGCTCCAACTAAAAGGACAAGACAGCTGTATGCTACAAAGTTAAATAGCATCAATGTTGACTTTGCCTCAGTGCATTCATTTGCAGTCACATCTTTTACTTGCTCTTTTACTCTCATCTTTAGTTTGACTTTCTACCCACTCACACCATTTTCTCTGGAAAGATAACCCTGTGCTTTACAAATTTCTTTTTATGAACTACAGTTATACTCTGTCTTTCCCTCGCTCAGTTTCTTTCTTCCTCTCTATCTTGCTCATGCTCTTTAGGAGATACTCGGCGGTCCTCATGCGGCGGAGCAGAAATACGATGCAGAGTTCTTCAAGAAGTTCCGCAGTCAAAACATTGTATTGTCAGCAAGAAACTACGCCAGGGTAACTCTCACTTTCTCTTATAATCTCTTTCTAATTATTTCACTTAATCATTTGGTACTCTTGACGTATTTTATTTGACTTTTTTTAACCTAGTGTATTAGAATGTACTAAAATAAAATTTGATTTCCATCAATTTTCTTCTGTTTCTTCTTTAAGTGATTAAATCGGATAATGTGCAATTTGTCTCTCTTTTTCTGCTCTTAGTTTAATATCAACTAAATAAAAGGTAAGATTGTAATATGCATTTGTTTGCCTACAGGAGAGTAACATGCAGGCTTTGGACATTCTGTTCACGTACCATGGAGCAGAACTTCTCCAGCATCGTCTAGCTATCCTTTACAACTTCCCAGAAACCACCTCTCCACACGAGTACACCATCTTGCTGCCCGAAGCCTGGTGAGTCACACACAGATACCCTAAAAACAATGGAAGAAAATGTTTAAAGTGCGCTTTAATGAGAGAGGAGCAGCTTGGTTGAAGCACAGCATAGAACATGTGCATGCTATTGAAGTCCACTCACTGAAGACTCAAAGGAAGTGTAGAACGCTGTCGTCCGTCATAGAGGACGTCATTACAGTGAGATTTACCAATTCAATTATCCTGTGGAAGTAAATAGATGGACACGAGAAGAAAATGTCATTGAAATTGCACCTTGTGTGTTTTTACATACACTGACAAAGAGGGTGATGAGTTATGTTTTTTGAATTACAAATAAACATGAACCATTTTATGCTTATGCTGTTGTGATATCCTCAATATGGAACAAAAAAATCCATGAAAATGTTCTGATCAAAACTCAAAAAGATGCTTGTATTGAATATAAACATACCTGAAAAATTATTTTCTAAATTTAGAACCATCAATAACATATAAGAATAAAAAAACGAGCATTTAGATATACAGCCCCATACTTTCATCCATTTTTAAAATTTCCTTTTTCCAACACTTCACTTGAGCTTGTGAAGGCAGAAACAGTGTAAAAACATGTGCATTACCACAGAGGATACGCAGCCTTTCTGATGTTTCAAAATCCACATTTACACCTCTCTGGAATATAGGAGTCGCACTTCTCACTATGTTTCAAATTAAAATCACATAATCTGCAATCACACCTTTCTCAGAGCACACACTCAAAGGTCTTCCTGACTTCTTCTTCTTTGTTCTCACCTTAGCACAGCAAGAATCTTTCTGTCATCCTCTAGTAGCATACATGCATATACCTTTTTGTGTGTGTGTTCTGTCATGTTACAAGTGTACACAGACACACAGCCACAGCTTAAGGGCTGACAGTGCCAAACACAGCAATGAAACAAAAAAAGGGACAGAGACTTAATTGCCACTTCTAAATTTACATGCAAACAAAATTTGGACACGTTAAAAATGATACAATACTAGCTGCAATAATTGCAATTGTACGCCGTTCTAGTTTTCACTGCACAGCACATTGCTGCTTTTGGATTGGGGTATCGCTGAAAGGGAAGCAGTCGGGGAGAGGTTATGTGTGAAGGAGATGATGGAGGAGTGTTTTGGAGGGGGAGAAGTCATTCCTCACACCTTTATGGTTCACTAATAGAGGTGACAGACTGGATTTACTCATGAGTGCATCCAGCCATCCGTTGCGCCTTTTTTGTTTCCGCTAACTCGCTTTCCTTTTTTACTCCTCTCCATTTCCCCTCACTTTTTTCCCCTCTTTCTCCATTTTTACTATTATCTTTTACCATATCCTCTCTGCTACTATTTTTTTATGCATTAAAAACATTTTATTAAGAGAAATGCATATACAAAGACAAACTCCCCTACAGTCATGAGCTAAAAAACATAGATAAAAGACACAGATAATTGTTCTTACAGCTTCCACCCATACACACGCACACACACACACTCCCATTCCATAGCTGCTCTCTTTTATTAGCCATGTCTCAGTCTGTATGGAGGTCAGGCGGTTGTGGCTCTGCAGTGAGCATCCATCATGGCTCTGCCGCTGTGGGGCAGTTTCCTATTTTCCCCCAGCCTGCGAGTACCAACTGCTGCTCCGACAGAGCTCGCTCCTGCACTGCAGCAGACGGAGCCGGCTCAAGCCATCTGTTTTAAAGCTCGCTCGCTATGTACTAAAGTGTTGCTTGCTTGACTGGAAGGTGAAAATTTTCTCCTGTAATACTGATCAGGATTGGGAGGGGACCTCTCGACGCGTTGAAGAATGCAGAGCAGCAGTATTTTGTTGTTGCCTGTAGGTTGAAAGTGTTGGCCCAGTTGAAATAAAAATAAATGCTGCTCCAAGTTTGTTTTGCATCTCCATTTCCCTCTCTACTTTCCTCCCTCCCTGCCTCTCTCAGGCTGACATGAAGTAGATTAGAGGTGTGGGCGTAAAACAATTCATTCCTCCCATCGATATCCGAGCTCTCTCGTCAATATTTACTCTCCACCCTCTAACCTGGCTCTGTTTTAATGAGAGAGGACCAGGGAGGTGGGAAATGACAGAAAAAAAGTGGCTTCCAATAGAGGTTCACTCTCTGTGGGACCTCTCAATCTTTGTCATCCCAGTATTAAAATTCCAATCTTAATGGGTGAACTTGCACTGGAGTGTTGGTGGTTAAAAAAAAAAAAAAAAAAAAAAAAGAAAAAATCCCCTGACTACTTTGCGTTGACATAAATCACATCTGCTACTTGGACACTTCTTATGTATTTCGTGATTGGATAAAATTTATGGCGATGTTCAAAACTGTTGCGGCGTGTGTGCAGTCGGCCTTTAACTGCACCAAAGCTATAGCTGATTTGTAGCCTGCGCTATCTCCTTGAGTTTTACAGCCACTGTACATATTTTTTTGTCTACAGACTAATAGATAACAAGATGAAAATGCATTAATCCCAGAACAAGAGATAAAACAGTGTCTGTTCACCTGGTGTCTCATAATGCGTGCATGCATTCATATATATATGTTCGTCTGGGTGTCGAAGTGTCTGAGTCTCGTCTGCACTGACACCCGAGGTTACAGACTCATTCTTCACTTTGGTTTCTTTTCTGGTGTGTTCTTTATTTATCTCCCTCAGACCTGTCACACTCAAGGAGACCAGGAAGAAGTAAAGCTTAGTACCAACATGGCGTTTAGGAAATAAAAGTCCTCGCTATTTACAACCGAGGCACAGCTCAGACTCTTTTCAAAAGTTTTTTGACTTGTTTACTGTTGTACTTTTGTTTTTTTTCCCCCTCTTATTATGCTCCCACTGTTTCCATTTCCCATATGTTTCTTCTTCTCACCAGAGGTTCCTTGTAGTTTATGACCATGTTTAGTTAGACAGTAAACGTTTTTTCTGATTTATGAGGTGACATTATTGGTGTGGTGAGTGAGACTAGAGGGTTTGCGGTTTATCTTCTGGATCCCGAATAGTCTGATTGATATTTGCATTTGTGTATGCTTTTCCCCTAAAGCTGAAAATTCTTCCTCCGATCTCCTTCTTCTGCGCCTTTTTCTGCCTTTGACTCTTTCCCTCTTTGTCATCATTCTGTCTTTTTTTTTTTCTCCTCTCTCAGCCTGGATGACAGAGATGAGTTGGTGTTGATTCCCTGGGACGAGCAGAGACACAGAGATATGGACTGGTGTGAGACAGAGGAGTGCAGGTAAACAGTTTACATCACCCTTGACTTAAAGACACCACAACTTGGACAATACTTTGACATAACTTAGATCCATCACAATAAACTCTCTCCATACTCAGCATGAAAAGGCCTTCACAGAATTTAAACTAGAATTGTTAAAATTCTCGCTCCGTACAGGCCAGATGCTTGTGCTGGCATCATTATGTGAAACAAAACATGACATGCTTATTATCCAAATGTTAAACAGAACCATAACAAACTAATACCAAATCAT
Organism: Euthynnus affinis; assembly: GCA_029490765.1. Classification (NCBI taxonomy): domain Eukaryota; kingdom Metazoa; phylum Chordata; class Actinopteri; order Scombriformes; family Scombridae; genus Euthynnus; species Euthynnus affinis. Next base: position 16,583,312 of record CM055853.1, on the reverse strand, counting down.
GCTGCGCTGCCAATTTATCCCATTTGCTTGCTTCTGTAGGGAGGCCAGCCTCATTTACAATTTTATTTAGCAAGCTCTTTTTATTGCTCTTTGGTGTAGAGTCATAATATCAGTTGGCTATTGTGGTGCTCTTGGCCTGGAATAACAGGGTGAAAATTCAATACTGTTATTGGAGCTCCAGTGATGCCAGCAATATCTAGGACTGTGCTTATGACATGGTTTGTCACCCATTCCTCCTACTTTTGTCTCTTCTGTTTCGGTTTCCCTTCTTTTATCTCTTCCATATCTTTTGTTATTCTCAGTAAATCCCATGAAAAGACCAAAAACATCCCCTCAGTACTTTTCAACTTCCCTATAATATTATTTCCCAATAATATATATTTCAGCCCCAAGCCCATTAGTTCCCATTCATGATGTATGCCTTTAACAACAGGTCAAGAACATGATGCTTTTGTTTTCAAAAAAGGAGCAGACACAGCAGTTTACTGTCATTTTTATCAAATGACAGTCAAACAGTAGTAAATAGTGCATTTGTTGGGGATTATTTTCAGCAGTTGTTTTTGCGATGTTGTGAGTATTTACAGCAGCGGGTCAGTGTATGTGGGATTGACTCTAAATAAACTACAGTGCCCACGTTTGTTGTAAATGTCACCCTGTGCTATGATGTTGCTCCTGAATGTGTTTTTGGACACAATGAAACTCTATAGCACAGACTACACTGTAGTGTTATAGAAATCTAGACCTCGTCATTTCAGAAACTGCAAGAGATATCGAGGTCTTATGCAAAAAGATTTATTGACGAGCACAAACTTTGATCGATCAAGGAGACAACGGTTACATATCAAAGTGCCGGTGTTGACACGGTGAAATACCAAATCAAGTCTGAAGGAAAAGAGTTGAACCACTCTGTTATTCAGACAGCACCCAAGCGACCTTGTCCCTAGTCATTACCTTGCTATAAAATTGTTTACTTTAGCTCTGTCTCTATGGCAACAATCATAAAGCCAGGTCGACTCGACTGTGGAGAAGACAGCTGTTCGTCCCTCACTGTCTGCTTGTCTAAGGAGCATTTTATATATGACACATATATGAAAATTCCTTCACAACTAGGATCAATCCGTCATTGGTTTTGGTCTTTTCATGAGATTTAGGATTTGCTGACATTAAGAAAAGTATAGAATATCACCCTAAACAAGAATGAGTAAATAAATAAAATGCTTAATTAAACAAAACACTCACACATGCACTAATGTCTTCCTCAGAGTGGTGTTGGACCAGAACCTGTTTGATGACGACAGTTTCCTGTACGAGGAGACTCCAGAACTGCTCAGGTTCCGCACGGCTACACCTTCCATCCAGCTGCTGACTGACTGGTACCAGAGCAGATCTCAGGATATCGACTCCTGCTCCAGACAGGTATGAACAGTTTTTCCGTAACGTCTTCCAGTCGTGCCAGGAAACCGACAAGAGCTCATACGTGGCGGCCTCTCAAGAAGGGTTTTTGGCTTCCGCAACTCCCACTTGCATAAAATTACGGGAATTTCTGTCGCCTTCGTTTTCACCCTTTAATGAAACACAGTTCGTTTGATAGTGATCAAAATCAGCCACTAGTGTTAAAAAATTTCTCGATTAGGGTGAATAATTTTTTTTTTTTTCCACGCCCTGTTAAGTTTCTTTTGCAGGTACCTTCAATTTGATTGGAACTTAGAGAGGGACACCAGCAGAAAGAAATGAATAGACATCTGGCAAGTGGGAAGATAATTGCCGTTGCGCACTTCTTTTAGATGATTGGGGCAAAAAAAAAAAAGTGACAAGCTGCGATTCAGTCTGCAGAAGAGATGTTGCCAACCTCCATCAGTCAAGGTCACTTTGATCCTATCTGTGGCAGTCATTATCATATTTGCCATATGGACTTCTAATGAAGAGTAACCAAAGCTTCTGTCATCTGCGTTCTGTTGCTGTAACTGAAAAATAGGACTTGATAGGACTTGTTTAGTGGAGTAATGGGATGTAACTGCTGGAGCTGCCCACACTATCCACAACGCAGCTCTATCCCCCTTCTCTACCTCCTTCACGGTGATGGATCAAGGTTGTCACAGCTCTCTCTTTGTCTTTGTGAGTGGACTAACTAGGGTGCAGTCAAATATTTCCCCTTCATTTCTCCATTTCATCCCATTCACTGGGTGTAAGGAGGATGGAGGAAAAGAGATTTGGGGGTCCATTGCTCATTTTTGAAGACAACTGGGGAATCATGCCTTTCATCATCCACTCAAGAGAGAAAGAAAGAGAGACTAAGTGTGTGTGTGTATAAAAGGAAGTCTTTGTTAATCTCTAGGAATCACACCAGTGCTCTCTTTCATTCTTTCTCTTGTTCCTTTTTAATTAGACCTCATCTTCTTTTGCTCTCTCACACATTACTCCAGGAGCCTCTTGGGACCGCCCCTAACTCTCCCGTCTCTTGCTTTTTCACACATTTCTCCCTTATCCACACACACGCACAGACATGACAGAAAGAGACATTGGAGCAGCTCGAGCTTTTTTCCTCCTTCCTGCCCTCTTTACTTTTTCATCTCATTTGTTCTCTCTCGTTTGCACCATCCTCCCATCCCTCATCTGGCGGTGTTTATGCTTGGGAGAGCGTTTTAATGGACGAAAATGGGGTTTGATTAAAAGGAGCCACATCAGAGGAAACTGGAGTGTTCTAAACCAGTCACAGAGCGGCAGGAAGCGAGGCACTGAATGGGAAGATTGACAGGATGACTCAGACAGAGAGACAAGTTTGAAAAAGCAGAGAATGGAAGCGCAACCAGAAGAAAGAGAATGAACATAAATGCTGGGCCAGTGCAACAAGCCCAGTTAGGTTAGAGTGTATTAGAAACACACAAAGAGTGGAAGACAGGACTAACTGATGTTGAGGTAAAAAAGGAAAGCAATTTTATGGAAAGAGCTGTCTGTGGGAAAGAAAATCACTGGTTATAAGGAGGTGAAATGAAGGATATTAAAAACAAGCTTTGTTTGAAATATTGTTGACAACAAACTGGCACACAATGAGGGGTTGGCTCTGGAAAGCAGGCAGAGAGGAGAGACAGGTATACAGAGAAAGCAAAGGACAGACTGGAGAGTTCAAATGGAGGCCAATCATGGTGAATGTTGGAGGTGCAAAGGATGGAAAAAATGAGCAGAGTTGAAAGAGAAAATGTGAAAATGATGTTCGGGACCGGTGAAAGAAAGCTGAGATAGGACAGGGAGAAGAAACAAAGAAGACTGAAATCCACTGGTGTGGTTAGAGCGAGACGGCAGAGAGAGAGAGAGAGAGAGAGTGAGACAGTGTTATAGCGCAGAGAATGATGAGGGGAGGGGAGGGAGACAAAGTCGTAATTAAAAAGTGTGAGATTTTAACATCTGAATTGTCTGCGGTTAGCTGGGGAATCTATCTCTGGAGAGCGGGAAAAGAGAGAAGGAGGGAGGGGTTGGAGAGGACGGGGAGGATCTTTACTCACAGTTAGATCAATAGACTTCTCTCTCTTGTTGTATCTAATTGCACAGGCTCTGACTCAAGGTGATTTGGGTTTTCTCTTGTTGTGTGCAAGCGTCTGTACGTTTTACAAATGAAGGCGTACAGTTATTTATTCAGCAAGAAATGTGTTGAGATAAGCTGAAAATGACAAGGTTGCAGACCCAGCTTGTATGAGTTTGAGTGCATGCGCTCATGTGCAAGCAAAAACCTACGCTAACTGCTGTGCCAAAGGGCTCTCCTTCTCTAAAAGGTGGAGAGAAAGCAATCATCACTACAGGGCCCGGCAGCATCTGCTATTGATTGGCTAGTATCCACAGGTGGCTGAGAATCGATTGGCCGGGCATACTGCCAGTGTATAGGTGGCCACATATTGATTGGTTGCTCTTCTGGATGGAATTTTATCGAACAAAGTAGCAAGAAGCCCAAATCTTCCTTGTTTTATTGTCCATAGACTAATGATTGGATATTAGTAATGACTGACAGCTATTATTTCATTTTGGATTGGTTGGGATATTGTTTGTTTTTGTTCCTGTCCTAGTTCAGTGACCTCAGCAACAGTTTTTCAATGATGCAGTGCCTAGTACATTGCTGTAAACAGCCTCCATGCACCTGCTGTGCAAGTTACTTTGACTGTGTTAACTGGATTGTAACAAGATGGAGAGATTCAAGTCAACGTATAGACATGCAATGCAATACAACAGCACCACAAAGAGCAGCCACAGAGATAATACACACAGCACAAAGCGAGAAATATAAGCTTCACAAGTGTCAGATTTCTTGCTGTGCTTTTGTACTGTATTACACCAGAGTGTACAGTGTCCATGTGTCCATTTTGTCTTCCTTCCATGATTCCTTCCTTGGTTAGATGGTATTCTGTCAGAGGCACAATTTGAATGGGATTATTTCTTCATCATGCAGGACTTCTGAAGTTATTTGTTTGCTGATTGTAGCAATTTATCCTAAAAGCGCCCACCTGACAACAGGATGGAACATCAGCGTAGCCATTAGGGAGCCTTGTCACCCCCGTGTTGAGCAAGAGTTGGTGTGATCCCATCAGTTTACCCTAACATACACCCTGACTTCATCTGGAACCTCCTGATTCTTATCAAACATGCTTGTATTAGTATATGCTACATATACCTATGTACCCTCCCCCACCTGACTGTGACTACTGGCCAGGTTAGGAGACAGCTGGAGAGACTCCACCAAGGCAAGGCTGCAGGCCCTGACAGTATCAGCCCCAGGGTTCTGAGGACCTGCACCAGCCAGCTATCTGCTATTCTGTGACATCTCTTCAACCTGAGCCTAAATCAGAAGATACCAGTGCTGTGACAGACATCCTGTCTGGCTCCTGTTCCCAAAAAGATGAATCCATCTGGCTTCAACATCTATTCACTAGTTGCCTTCACATCTTGAATGCATCAAATTTTGATAGTGAAATGAGTCATTTCGTGGTGAGGTTGAGAGGTTGTGAATCCGCAAAAAATGTATCCACTGTTTTACTTACACTTCTTTTCCTATCATTGTTTGTAGGGAAAAATCCTTTTTGAGCCCAATTGAATCTAACCATGGTTTCACACCTGTAATTTTGGTTCAGATCAACCTGAAATGTCTTGTGATATAATGCTAGTAATCTGAAACCACTCAGCACAGTGCACAGCAAAGTGTTGGTCCATAATAGTATGGTGTCATTACTAACAAGATTGGATGACCATTGGATGGTCTTCTTAAAAAAAAAAATCTTTTAAAGATTTTAAGGAAAGTAGTATTTGGGTAATGATGTAGATGCTTCACACTGAAACTGAGCATTTCTTTCGTGCTTCTTTTTCTCCTTTCTCATCGCCATTTCTCTCTGTCTATCAGGTGGACTGTGCCCTGTCACTGGTGCGTCTGGGGAAGGAGCGAGAGATCCCAGGGTTAGAGCTCTTGTGTGATGACTTGGTCACCATGGAAACACTTGTGTATGAGACATCGTGTGACTTGAGTCTGACACTTAAAGATTTGCAGCAGCTCAGCGACATTGACAAGCTCCGCCTGCTCATGAAAAATGTAAGTGCACCTTTCACATTTTCACTGGCAGATTTTTTTTCCTCACTCATATAATTTGGAATCAGTAATTATATAAGTCAAACATCAAACAGATGGAACAATAAAAAAAAAAAAAAATTGTCGCCTAAGTGGAAAATGCCACCTGGGAGTCTGCTTAGCACCACAACTAATGATTATTTTCACAAGGTAAAAATCAACTGACTGCCAATCATTTGAACTAAAGAAAACTCCTACTCTTTATACTCCCCCTGTTCTAAGGAAACCTCTGCTGTTGTAAATATCTAAATTTCTAGTTGTGGTACATACACTGTCACCTCTTTGTCAAAGTAATTTACAGACAAAATGCCAACACAGTTGTAATACTGGATGCATACGGCACAAAATACCAGTATCTGATATCCTCTACCAAAAGTTGCAAAGGAGCGCAACAGGTTGCCTTGATCTTAAATCAGAAAAGTTTCCCATGCATCTTTTCACTGAAATGTCCTAATACAGAGCAAGCAAAAGTGACTAAAAAAAGACAAGAAAATTAAGATAAAAACTCCCTAAGTGTCCCAAGTATTTTAGGTTTAGATCATAAATGCTCAGTATTTTGGAACAAGGTATGAGATGAAACAATGAAACAGGAAAGAATCCATCATCACAGGTTGAAAGTGACCCACAGGTGTAGAAAGGGCAATTATTCAAGTTTGTTGGTTTGAGTTTCGTATTGTTTGTACCATGAAATTAACCACCAGGCATGTGCTTATGTGCCATTTTCCAAAATGATATAGGTATGAAAGATCATTTTGTTAATGAAACTCTTTGGAGAATATCTCTGTCATTATCATTATTACATAATGATAATTATTACTAATGGTTTTGCATCTTTACATTGAAACATATTTATTAAAAAGTATTCTCATAGTTTTGACCAAATCCTTTTTGTAGCTGAACAAAATGATTTTGTTTTAGTCTCTGCTGACAGAATATTGCTTTCATAACATTCCACTGTGTTAAATGTATATTTTTCAGCAATCTGCCTTGTGTAGTCCACAGTGTGCGAGGTGTTCGTTATCAGTAAAATAAGAAAGCTAGCCTGTCATTTCCGTGCGATTACGTCTAATTTTGAAGTTCTATAGTGTGTTGTTTACTTTAATTCTTGGTTGATGCTTAAAGGAACATAATGAATGCAAATTGCTACTTCAGTAGGCAGCAAAACAAACAGAAAAAAATGCACTGAATAGCAGTTTCACAATAAATTTCATTTGATTTGAATTCCCTGACATTTGACAATACAAACTTTCCATGAAACAGCAGCAAGAGAGCTATGAAAGCCAGTCTGTAGCAGGTACTACAGTTTCAAGTCCCCTTAGAGTACATAATATGAACGGTCCTCTAAATTGTAGCTAATAACTGCCAGCTTTAGCCTGTGAGGACCACTGCCAGTAAGATCTGCCATACAGGCAGACAGCCAGCAAATGTTGTTGACTGCACTAACACATGCTGTTTGACTGGTACTCCCTTTGGGCATTGTGAGTGTGTGTGAGTGTGTATGTCTGTGAATGTTTACCAAACTCGCTTAGATTAAATGTCCCTCTTTGCCTGTGTCTGATGTCTTTCTTTATCAGAGACACAGTACAGCAAAGTAAAATGTCTGTGTGTGGGTGTGGAAGTTTGCATTTAGCATCTGAATATTTTTTGAAACTCAGTTTTCTGTGTGTTTGGATGCTCTCTTATCTGTATATCCTGAGTCAGAGCTGTCACAGGGTGGGTATGAGAATCTGTTCGAGACTGACATGCATCTGCACAGATCACAGCGCAACCCACATACTGTAGCTATTATAGTTCGAGTTCAGGTTTAATTGTATGGCGCAATTCCAAGTAAAAGCGGCATAAAGTAATTTGCATTGTTACATTAAAATAAAGAACACAAAAAAACCCTCCCTGTTTTGATGACTCTGGTCATGTGCAATGAGTGTGTGGGCAGGTAGACGGGCAGGTTAGCCATCCAGTCATTTCATGTGGGCCGAATGAAATGACTGGACAGACTTATTTCAGGCCTGCAACAGCTACAGATACAGTATTTTTTCTTTTTTATTGTCAGAGCATTTGATTTATGGATTTCTGTCGGGATGTAAAGAGAATTTCAACAAATATACCAAAAAATGCTTCTAAAATAAATTGCCTCCCCTAGCTTCAACTGCTGGACGCAAAATGTCTTCCTACTTTTCCTATTTTCTGAAACATCCATCTGAAGGAAAAAGAAAAAAAAACATGCATAACATCACCTCTTTTTCAAAGTAATTTACAGAAAAAATGCCAAAATGCATATAATACTAGATGCATAGTGTACAAAATATCAATATCTGATATCCTCTGCCAGAAGACCACAAATGAAACGTAATACATCTCAATACAGAGTAAGCAATAACTGCTGAAAAAGACAAGAAAAGTAAGATAAAACTGGCCTTTTATATTATGAGTTTTTCATCATAAATGATCAGTATTTTGGATAAAACCAGTTGTGCTCTAGGTATGAGTTTTGACCATGGAACAGGAAAGAATCCATCACCACAGGATGAAAGTGACTCGTGACTGTAGAAACTGCACCTGTTCATATCCATTTTAGTACATTGCATAAACTGCTTCCTCAGCAAATGTCTTTCTACCACCAGTCCAGCACAGAGCGCTATGTGAAAGACGCCTTCCAGTGGATGGTACCGTTCCTGCACCGCTGCGAGGGACAGAAAGAGGGCGCTGCTCGAGCTCTGCTCGGAGAGTACTTGGTCAGCCTGGCGGAGCGAGACCTCAGCCTGCCCCTCATCATCTTCCAGCACTCCAAACCTGACGTAAGTAACAGAACACACACCAGCAGAAGTGTGGGATGGGGGTGGGTGGAGGACGTCACACTTGGCTACCCATAAATGGAGGGACGGCAAAATGAAAGTGCACACACAAACTTCCTGTTTGGCTGTTTGTGCTATGTCAGGGCCAGTGTCGTAGCCCCACGCTATAAATGTTATGATATTTATGATCCCATAAGGGCACAGCCAAGGACAGGTCTCTTGGCTATCAAAAACATGCACACACACACACAAACACTCGAAGGGAAGAAAATACTCAAAGTGATGCAGGACCTTGGTATATAAGTACAGGCTCCAGGGTCAGTCATGTCTGGATACACACATACTGACCTCCCCTCCCCTCTGTCTCCCCTCCAGTGCCAGCAGAAGATCATAGGGGACCCAGACCAGCTGATGGTCGTCGCTCTGGAGTGTATCTACAGCTGTGAGAGAGACGACCAACTCAGCCTCTGTTATGACATCCTGGAGTGTCTGCCACAGAGGGGCTACGGGTCAGACACACACACTCATATAGCCATGCATGATCACGCAAATATACACACTCTGAAATGCTCACTCTTCATATTTAGATTGTTTTTTTTTTATTGGTTTTGAAAACACATTAAGTTACAAATAACAACAAGTGCAACGACACACACAAGGTGGTAGGTCTTAGGAACGCGGACGGTGTAGACGTCTCCATCCGCACCTGCTGTTTTGGTTCATGAATGTGCAGCAGCATAACATGCAAAAGGGCTGGATGAAGCAGAGATCAGCGGGTGTAGTGATTGTTAAATACTCTCTCAGCCAGTCACAACACTGGAAAGAAAGAGTTGTGCCAATCACAGTTAAGTATGATAACAACAGCTCAGCAAATGGAAATGTCTGAATTGTTCAGAGCGTCACGACATGAACACACATCACCACGAATCTGCAGCCAAAGACAGATGGAGTATTTTTTTTATCAGTTAGTTACTATAATAACAATAGAAATAAAAAAATAAAAAATGATTTTGAGCTGTTTATATGATTATATTAGACTGACACTATTTCAGCAATAATTCTAATGTATCTCACCTTGTAAATCAATGTTACACAAACAGTGTTTGCACTGCAATGTGTTTCAACAATAAAAAGGGACTCTAGTTTTTCTAAAAAGAAAGCTGGAAAGGAGGCTATGATGAACCCCAGTAATTTGATGTCTCCTTCATAACGAAGCAGAATATATCGAGTTACAACCGACCAGTCTGCTATGTGTAGAGGTGTGTGTGGTTATACTGTCGTTTTCAGGCGATTTAATGAAGGTAAACACAGTGAACGGCTGTGCGTAACTGCATTGCTCTCTGGCGGGGCACTTCTCAGAGGCTGCAGGTTTATCCACATATCAGTCCTGCTGCCTTCAGATGCTGCAGGGATTTAATGAACTGAAGTATGAAGCAGCTGTTTACAGCAGATACTGTAAGAATCATCCACATTCATTTATAGATCAGTGCAGACGAATTTACTGACTTCCTCGCTTTAACGATATTAAACGTTATTTTCTGTGTTGATTTTGGTTGGAAATTATTTAATGAAAATAAATCATTTATATGTCAAGCGTTAATCTGTTGTTGCAGCACCTTTGCAACAAGTATTTACTTTGATTTGTTGATAAAAAAAAAAAAAAGTCTAGGACCAAATTTCAACCTAAATGCAACAACTGTCTTTGCGCTGATTTATTTGAATGAACCTCTCTCCTGTCCTGCGCCTCTTCTACCATGTGCTCTCCGCTGGGCACCACAATACCACATAGACAGGCAAAGAAAGTTTCAAGGTCAGGAAAATACCAAACTGTCAAGAGTGCTGCTTGTGCTGCTTGTTTTGCCTCCACAAAAATACGACCTTAAGATTCATTTAGATCATGGGAACCATGATGTTAAGTTGGAAAGGCAGTCTGCCATTGTTTCATCCACAAGAATACATTGGTCTCACCACTCCCACCTCTTTCCTCTCCTTCCCCCTCTCCGCCCCTCTCCAAGGACCTATCAATAAACCTAACTACTTTCTCTGTTTCTGTCTACCACACTTTGCACTTCCCTTTTCCCTCCTCCTCCTCCTTCTTCCATGCTTAACTCTGACTCCAAGGAGCCATCAGTTAGCCTAGCCATAGTCTATAGACTATTTTCTACCTCCTACTATTGCATTCTGCCCCTCTCTCCCCCACTTCTTCTGTAGTACATTTTCTCTCATATGGCAGAAGGCCCTGTCCTTTAAGTCCCCCATGAGGCTATGTGGGCATGCAGTGCATTTGAAGGGGAGTGAATGATGAGAGAAAAAGCAAGAGTACAAAAGAGAAAACCGTTGATTAAATGGACCTGTAGAGTGTCAGAGTAGCTTAAATGAATTCAAATGACTCATTCTTAGATGGATTATCCTTTCAGTGTGCACTTTAATTGGAAAATTGAATTACTACTATAAGGAGTGCTTCATATTTGCTCTTGTCAGCTGGCTACAATGAAGCAACTACACTTTTCAACAGTGATGTCTTTTGCCCTTTTCAACCGATGCGCATGGCCTGTTTTAACTGCACCTTTCCACTGCAGACTCGCAGCAGGGCATAAACGCACTGACATGTGATATCATGGTCCTATTTTATTTGTTATTTATTTATTTATCCTATTATTTCACTAAACTGTACAACAATACAGTCTGATCATGCAAGGCAACTAAAGGCACCATTTGAAAGTCTTTTCAGCTCTGTGGCTCTGTGATTTTGAGTTTTGTTCCACTCTTATATTCCTTTTCTTACTTTAATCTAACAGATAGCAGTTTTTGTTTTCTGGTCCATTCTAATTTCCATTCAATCAGAAGTGTAATTTCTGTGTTATGATATTGTTAAGGCAAACTAAACATTTCCTCCTGTTGCCGCTTTACATTAAAAGGTTGGTTCATCCAATTGTAAACAAACAAAAAAAAATAACTTTTTTTTTTTCTTCCATCCCCTGAGTCGTATCGAGCCAGGCAGATAGTTTTGGTTTTAATTGCCCAAATTTAGAGAAATATTTGTTCCTGTGATTTCTGCCATTACACTATAGATTCAATAGAGGTACCTGGAATTTTGTTTGTGTTACTTGACTTTAACTCTACTACAGAAGAAATTGTACCCATAAAAACTGTAAGTATAGTAACGTACATGGTGCTGGAAGAAACCTAAATACTTTACAGAAACAGGATATTATATAAATATTTGACTGTATATAATACTGCATGTTTCTGTCTAAATCAGTATAGTACTGCATTTCACACTAAGCATCTCACTTCATCCAGACAATCTTCCTTTCTGTGCTGTATGGATTAGCAATGCTGCAAAGCTCTACTGTATATGTGATGCCTTCAACTTCACATTTCTCCCAGGAGTGATTTCTCTGACTTGCTAAGCTCCAAAATTGCCATCCCAGCCCAGAATATTACAGATTTGTGAGCTAGGAGAGAAAACATGACTTGGTAGTTTCAACCCAATTTTCTGATTTTTTTTTTTTTTTTTTTTCTTTTTTTTGTGTGTGTGTGTGAGACAGCTTAATTAGGTCTAAATCTGCCCAGAAGAATGTAATGTGCATCCACCCTTAGAGAGTAAGACATGCCGAAATGGGCAAGGGACTAGATGGTGAGAGAGGGAGAGAAATAGAACAAGAGAGACAAAAAAAAAATATTAAGAAGAGGAAGAGCTGGAGGTGGAGTGAGACACAGTCAGAGCAGAAGAAGAGAAGGATGCAGAGAAATGGATCGAGAGGTCAAGATTCTGTGTGTGAAGAGAGAGCTGGTGTGTTCATAAAAAACAGACAAACACAAACTCGCTGACTGAAACACACACACACACAGACACAGAAGGTTGTTTCATCAGTGTCAGTACTCTAGTGGGGAACAGGCCAGCCTGACCCAGAATCCTTTGCCTCAAGGCAAAGCATCATGGGGTTTTATTTTTAGTGGGGAATTGATACAACCTCGCAGTGGTAGGCCACACACACCCACACATACAGTACACTGTGCAGGCATAAACACACATACAGTACAAGAAAGACACTGTATGGTACACACACTTTAACACTTTATGCAAACATTTTTTGTACTTTATGTTCAACTTTATTTACTCCAAATACCTTATTTTGAGGACATGAACATAAAATAACCTTTTTGTTTGTGCATATGTGTTTTATAATCCTAACAGGCCAGAGACCGACGTCACCGCATCACTCCATGATCAGGTGGACAAACTAGAGAAGCACCTCAGGTACGGCAGCAACACATTCGCGCCAACTTTGAGCTGTCATTCCCTCTCTCTTCTGTCATCTTCTGTCCACCCACTTCAACTGGGCATTCAGGATAATGCTAATTTTCCAAACAAAAGCTAGCCTCACACACACTCAGATACTGCTTTTACCTTTTATCTGAAACACTTAATTTAATTGAATATCTTTTGGTTTTGGACAAAAAAAGGATTTTGAAGGATTTTATAATGTGCATTTTTTCACATTTTTTGTACATTTTATGGACTAAATGAATCCAAGACAAATAATCAACAGATGAATTAAGAATGCAGATCGGCTCTGGTTCTTTATCTAAACGTCTCCGCTGTACCTGTTGGCTAGGAATTGAAAGTGCTGAAGAGAGCATCCCTTCAGTTTGGTGATTAGTGCTTCTTTGCTCTGGAAATGTTCACTTTGTAGCAACGCTTATTACTTCCCTCCCCCATAATGAGCCTGATAGAAAACACCAAGAAGGAAAGGAGACATTGATGCGCCATCAACACACACACACACACGCACACACACACACACACACACACACACACACACACATAATATCAAAGGACCACCGTCTGTCCCATGACATTTAAACAGCCCCAGGCATTTCCTCTGTTACAGGTTAACATCACCTACAAGTCTCTCTCTCTCTCTCTCTCTCTCTCTCTCTCTCTCTCTCTCTCTCTCTCTCTCTCTCTCTCTCTCTCTCTCTCTCTCTCTCTCTCTCTCTCTCTCTCTCTCTCTCTCCCTCTCTCTCTCTCTCTCTCTCTCTCTCTCTCTCTCTCTCTCACCTCTACCCCTCCCCTCAGGGTGAACTTCCAAACACAGAGAAGTGATGATGAGGAAGAAAGGAGGATAAGGATGAAGGCAGGGGTAGAGGGTGGGAGCCTGAAGGGAATAGGAATGTAGATGATGATGATGAGGAGGAGGAGAAGGAAGCAGCAACAGGAAAGCCTGTGTTAGAGTGTTGGCCCTTTACAGACAAATATCCATACATATTTACACATAGACACACACAACCATGCACAAATACACACACACACACACACACTCTCCGAGATGAATCAGGCAGTAAATGCAAAGTGTCTGCTCTCAGAGCGCCTCCAGAATAAAAGCTGTTTTCAGCTGCTGCCACTACCGCTCGCTGGCACATTAATATGTGCACAGGGAACATGCAGACACTCCCACACACACATTTGCACTCGAGCAAACACACACACACACACACGGTTGTAAATATCAGGCCTCGTTGTCTGTCTCTGTCTTTTGCTCACGTTCACACACACACACACATAGTCAAACACACACATGCACTCGCAGGCACCTGTTTACTATGGTAATGAGCTGCAGCAGAGAGTGAACATCTGTAGCAGCACGACCCTGTTGAGACTAGGGGTGCCATGCTAATCCCACGCCAACACACACACACACACGCACACATAGACGCACACTCTGTCTCCCTCTGTCATATAAGACTGTCAGTGTTCACATCCTAGACACACAAACAAACACACGCACTTACAAAGAGGTGCTGTCTTGTTGGCATGCCGTTTATCATGTTGCTCTTCAGTCTTGCTCTACACTTTCTCCATCTGCACTGTGGTTTGCAAATTACTTTCTGCTGCCAAAATAATGAACGGCTTAGAGCATACACCTCTTCTGTCTTTTTCCTCTGTACTCTCCCTTGGATTTATCAGTTTTATTTTTCCCTGTTTTTTTTCTCCTTTGGCATTTCTTACTGTGATACCTACTTCTGCCAATCATCCTGTCTCCCCCTATTACTGATAGAACATGTTGATTAATGTGACTTGATTTTGTTGTGCAATTTTCGGTCTTTTTTCTTTGTGTGATTACATGAGTGGTTATACACACACACACACACACACGTGTATTTGTGGTTATATTTTACAGTGTGGTGGAGGTTCTGGAGAAACATGGCCTGCAGAAGCCAATCTCATATGTGAAGAACAGTCAGACCAGTGAAGAAGAAGCCCACCAACTAATGATCAAATTGTGCCGCCACACTGGACGCAAGTATGGGCTTAAAAACACACACACATACACATAAAAAGATTCCCATGAACTTTCAGCACATTGTATTTATGCATGTTTGTGTGTGTCCAGAAACCCTCCAGTGAGCGAGACTGTGTGGAGAGGACTGTTGCAGGATCTGCTAGACATGCAGCAGAATGTCTACACTTGTTTAAAACCAGAGATATGCCACCAGGTACTGCACCCCAGCAAAACAGCAAAAGATTACATATCAGAATCATATTCTATACCCACTTGCTATACAGACTTATACATGAAATAATATTATTTGTACTAAAACATCTAAAAAAGTAGACCTGTGATTTAAAGTTAAAAACTGGCACACTGATTACAAATTTCACACCGTGAATGGTCCATAATTCACGTTTCCATCTCCTTAAGCACTGATCAAATCAATTTCTACCATGCAACTTCTCAAATGATGTTAAAACTTTTGTTCACTTAAACATTATCTCTTCTATTCCTCTGTCCTCCGCAACTGCCGCAGGTCTTCGTGGAGTCCCTGCTGTGTTCCAGCCGTGTGGAGAACGTACGCCTGGCTGGGCAGCTCATGCACTGCTCCATGGTATATTAAATAAGACTCCCAACTGTACTTCAGAGTTCGTTCATGCTGCCCGTTGGGATCTCCAAATATTAAAACACCCATAATTAATGCTACAGTCTCATTGATCTCTTGATTTTTAAATGAATACTTCCAGGTCAGCCAGGATGTTCCTGTCAGCTTGTCTTTCCGTGGTAAAGGTTACGCTTTGAAGGTGGCCTACAACAACAGCGTGGAATTAGCATTGGCTGCTGCCAGGGAATACTTCAACTCCTCCACAACGCTGACGGACCCCTGCATGGGCCTGGCCAGGTGAGGACGATAATGAAGAGTATTTGCATGCTGAAAAGAACCGATTTGAAATTTTGGAACTTTTGAGTGAGTCTAAGTTCTTCTAAAAAGGTCATGCCACATCTCAGTTGAACTTTACATTTAATTGGTATAGTTAATGGTTAGGATTAAAGGTAGGCAGGCTGTATTGAGGTAAAGTTAATACATTGCCACATAATAGTGTTTGTATATTGTTGGAGATGCCAACCACTTATTTGTGTTTGGGTGGTTGTATGTTGTAGTGTTTTCATGGTCGGCCAGGAAAAAATAATGGTATTTCATCTTCTACAGCGCATTACACAAAGTTTATACCAAATGTGTATTTGTATGTGAGTGTATATGTGTCTGTTGCTCATTTCAGATCACACAGGGGTCCAGTAGATGTCTAACCTTACCGTCTGTTCCTAGTTGGGAAGTGGGGCAGTAATTGGGTCGTCATTCATTTATAGTAACCAATACAGAGCCCCCCCCCTCCCCCCTCCATACACTTGGAAAACATCATCCATTGTAACCCTCCTGCAGTGTGTGTGTGTGTGTGTGTGTGTGTGTGTGTGTGTGTGTGTGTGCGTGTGTGTGTGTGTGTGCGTCTTTGTTGTGTGTGAATCTGAGATATGAGACAGAACGTCGGGTCTGAACATGTGCCCGTTGCTCTGAAAGTAAATAGTCTGTACAGACTGGCTACCTGTGGCCGTTAGATTAAAATAACTGCTCCACAGACACATATTTTATCCTGTGTACTAAATATCAAAGATACACATACACACACACACACATACGCTTGGACAGATACACAAACTGCACCTACCCGTGTCCAAAACGGATGCGGTCAGTGTCACCAGGCATGAGTTTACACAAGGACAAAAAGACACCATAAAAAACAAACATGGAATCCCCTCCAACTACTAAAGCGATCCAACAGCATCACACACTGAGAGATGCTCATATGCACATAAAAAATGGATACAAAAAGGAAAAGTTCAAGCATGGTAGCAGCTACAAAGATTTGAATTCACATATTTTCATTTAAAGCTGCACTAATCAATATTTTCACATGAACAATGTGTTAAATTACTGTGTTGCAGAGCAATGTCACCCAACTGCAGTTCCCTTCTGCTCTATTGAGCTTTTTAGCAACTTTCAGCTTATCGTTTTGGTTTTGTGCCATGTGACTTCACTGTTCTAATCATCAACATCATCTACGGCCACAGTAGGCAACTGTTTCCAGTGGAAAAACTCTCCACTGCATGCTACCTGCCTGGCACCTAGCAGCTGGCAGTCAAGGTTAGCAACTAGCACTTAGCTCCTGAAGTGCATGATATTTCTCTCAGGGGTGAATAGCTAAATGGAGAGTAAATATTGGACTTGCATTTACCAAATAGCTAGAAATATGACTCTCAAATTAATTCTAATCAATAGTGTGCAGACGTGTTCTCCATAATGGCTTTATATGGTGATAATATGTTGATTTTATGATTGTTTCAGTGGCCAAAAAAGCAGATGATGCAATTTTAAGGCTTTAAATATCACTGAAATACAAACATGCTTGTTCCAGTTATGTAAAATAGGCTTATTTGTAGTGTGCAATATAGAATCCAATTTATTTCCTTAGGGTTAATTGTAGTACTTTTGCTTCTAGTTGGCCCAGGAGAGTTTGACCCAGTGTTCTCAAAGAAATATGTTCGTGCCTTTCAAGTCAGCCTTATCTTTACTTTTCAAATTTAAGGCTAGTTGTGTGGCTTATACCTTCCTGGTACTCTGGTAAGAAAAGATCTCAATAAAATGGAAAGAAGTACAAAAAAAAAAAGCACTTAAGAGGATGATTCACGTTGCTGATTGTTTCCCCCTTAAAGCTCATCTCTCAAGACCCTGTATGAGTGTGAGGGTGCAAGAGCGGAAATAAAGAAAGAAAAAGAAAAGGCAACAGCTTGGTTGCGTCAGAGTGTTGCTCCTCTGTATGCTGGTGCATCGCCTGGTTTGGTCAAGAGGAGGAAGGTTTCTACTACGCTCTTCCATTGACAGTTACATAAGTGTTTACTTGTGCCCATGTGTGTGTTTAACAGGAAGTAGTTATCTGCAAATTACAGAGTACATTCTGCAAAGCACATAGTGACTCTTGAAACTGAAATAGACATTTTTCCATCGCTTTTTCTCCACGCACAAACACAGACGCCTGCAGATACTTCACAGCATGAGTACATAATCAGCATGCCCTCCTTCTGTCTCTCATTCGCCCATCAACAGCCCTTTCTCTGCTCTCATTTGCCAGGACAAACCTCTCGTTCCTGGCAAGAACACGAGCCATGCTCGAAGAGTGGGAAGCTACGTGCAGAGTGTTTTGCACATTGTGTGTCCTCTAGTCTGTTAACAATATCAAGTCAGTCTGTTTTAAAGATGTATGCTTTGGATTGCTTTCATTACGCCACTAGAGATTCTGACACCCCCCTACTTTTCTGTTAGTTGTCTTTGTTTGCACACTTTGAGGATTAAATAAAACTGTGGGTCAATGTGCGATTCTTCATTGAATCCACATTCCAAGGACAAGTTTCTTCTCTTTTTAACCCACTCGAGTGATGCTGACATCAGAGTTCCTCTCTAAGCTGCTGTTTTATCTGGGATTTATGCTATTTGTAAATTAATCATTTCATGTTTTTTTTTCCTCTCTCGATCTCTGCTGTATTTTGTTTTTCTGCATAATTGTGTGATGGGGGGAAAAAAAACAGGCAAACGATGGGAGTATACTTGCATTTTAATCAGACATACGCACACATTCAATGCAGTGTTACATATGCTAAGTGATGTGCTACATAATCCTATTAAGGGTAATGAGTGTGGATTGTGTTGTGAGAGAAACTCCCCTGTTGTAGATCCGTCAAATTAGTCTAGACTTTGTAAATAAATCCATTTGAGTGGTCTCACCATGTTTCTGATAAAGACACTGAAACGTCACAAACTTAACAGACTTAAAGAACACTTTCTGCTGACAGTAAAAAAGAGGCTATAACTTTGCAAATCTGCACCAACGTAAGTAAAACTTGTTTAGGCCCACTTAGTTTATCATGCAATTAAATGAGTTGCTTCTGCTTTACAACCAGTTTCTGGAGTACCCTCCAGAATCATTAAATGTAAGTGACTATTAATGCTTTTTCATACTTAAAAAAAAACAAACTCATTTGCTGTTGTTGTAGCATCCCCAGCTGAATAGCTGATAGTCTAATTCTCCAACTGATGACTCATAAGGGCTTTTTTTTTTTTTAAACTAGTAAATACATGATACTGTCGCTCCATGAAGACACAGTGAACGCACTGTAAAAGCTACAAAAGGAAACAAAAAAACACAACCACCCTTTCACATCTTGATGAAATAACGTGCTATATCCTTATTATATTACACTCACCGACCACTTCATGATGTACACCTGTGCAATCTAATGCTACAGCTCTGCCATAAAGTCTACATTTATGAAACTTTTACATTTTCAGTTTTTGTTGACATTGTCAGAAAGGTGATAATTCTACTTTATGTTTATTATTGGAATCCACTGTTTCCCCTAGAATCTTTTCAGGCCTAGTGGTACACGCCGAAAAAATTATAGGCGGCACACTGAAGTTGTAGTGCGTAGTGGTGGTGGTGGTGTACTGGGGTGCATTACCTTGAATGGTGTTCCATATTATATAGAATATTTTGTCCACTCAATTAAAATACATGAGGGGGACAAAATATTGGGAACACTTTTCAATATAATGAACTCCAGTAAAGTTGGGGCTTCAGTAAAACTTTCTAAACTAACAGGATGAATAATAATCTTGCCTTAAGAAAGTATGAAAAACAATCAATTCTGAACAAACTATGTCATTTACACCTGTGTCTGACATATTTACATTGAATTTTGTTCAATGTACGAACAATAATTGACATTAATGGATTTTGATTCCAGCTTTCCTGCCTGATACTTTAACTTCTCTCTTTCCCCTCATATTGATTTCTGTGTTCAGACCATGAGAACGTCAGCTAATATGTAGATGAAATTCCTCTTCTGGATCCCACAAGGTCATCTGCTGGTCAACTTGGGGACAGATTAATATAGCTGATTGGTAGTCACGTATTCCTACTTTAACTGCTTGTTGTCTGCATCAGGGCGTGTCTCCAGCTGATCACAGACTGTCCTCCAGTCATCCAGGAGGAACTGGACCTCATCAGCGCCCTCAGCCAGCTGGAAGATTTCAGTGTCAGCATCCTACCATTGCAAGGTACTGTGATGTGTGTGTGTGTGTGTGTGTGTGTGTATTTATGGTGGAAAAAATGCTCAATTAAACACAAATGTGCTTATATTTCTGAATGTGAGTCATTCATTCAAGTGTTCTTAAGTTAAAGTCAGACTGAGCTCACCCATCCACCATCCAACCTGTCTCCCTCTCTGCCATCAGTTCCTCCATCCCTCCATATGTTACCTCTTCTTGCCACTATATCTCAATATATGGTTATTTATGGATCAACTGTTGAGCAAACAACATCTGCCTGATGGCCTAATTAGGATTGAAGTGTTTGGTCTCTACGTGTGCGCTGTGTATCTTTCTCCCACTCTCTCTCCATCCTACATACACACACATACACCCCCTTTTCTTTTTTTATGTATTTCTGCTCCATCTGTAAACCTGACCAATCAATATTCACCTCCACGCTTTTTCTTTCACTCTTTTCTGGCTCCACATCGGCACCCTACCGCAACACTTTCCAGGCACGACTCTCTGTTAAAGGGAACATTGGAGCCAGAATGAACCAGCTTAGCCCCTCGTCGCCTCACCTCTGAACCGAGGTGTTGTTAGCCCCCGAGGCCCCTGCTCTCTCCCTTCCCTTTGCCCTCATCAAACTGAGCTGCCAGCATAAAGCACTGTGACAGAGAGAGCAATAAACTGCCGTCTCTCTTCCTCTTTCCCTCCCCTCCTTTATGTCCTTCTTTTCTTTGCATTACTTATTCCCTACATTTTTCTTTTTCTCTACTCCTTCTTTGCCCCTGCACCCTCAATCCTCTTTCCCCTCACACCCTACTGTCTACACATCCTATTTTTCCTCACTGCCCACTTATTCTTACCCGCAAGACAAAGTCAGAGCATGAGAGAGTTTAGGAAGAAAATGAAAGAAGGAAAGGATGAGGGGGGAAAAAGTGGAATAGGACAGATGACAAAAACTTACAAAGAGAAAGGAAAGAAAGGGCAGTTTTATGTGTTTTGTATTAGTGAGTACTGTCTAATACCTTTTTCATTGCTCAGAGCCATACTGGCCCTGAGCAGGTTCTTTATAGTCTGCGGTATCCTCTTACTATTTATTTGTACCAACTCAAGGACGCACGCACACACACTGGATACACACAAGGAAATACACATTATTTTTCATTTTCACCAAAAAAAGCCCTATCCTTTCACACACTCACAAACACAAGTATAAAGTGAAAGGATTTGAGCATAGGTAATCCATCTCCTGCAGCACCTCCCACGGCGCCTTAGGTGATGCTTCATACATACCACCCTCCCCAGAATTCCCTGTAGGGCTTGCCCAAAGTGATGCCAAGCCATAAAGATCCTCGGCGGGGTGCAGAGAAAGCACAGGGGCCTGCGGAGGCACTATATATGCCATTTCTCAGGTTCACAGTGCAGGTTTAGCAAATAAATATGGTAATAGATTTCTGGAGTTTCAATATTTTGAACTCAAAATGCTAAAAAAAAGAAGACTTGAAACCTGTCAAAAGATGCTTTACCATCCTCTGAATCTGGAAGAAGTGATATGCCGCAAGCTATGGAAATGAAATGCCTATAATGGGGTTTTAAACAATGAGCAATCAATCTGAAATAGCTCGGAATTAAGTCCTGAAATGGTATATAAATGGAGTTATGTGCCAGATTAGAGTTTCCGGACGCAGACTGCAAAATGATGAATGCAAAAAACAAAATGTGTTTAAAAGGATGCAAGTAACACAAAGGAAAATCTTAATTGGCTCGCTCAGTTCTTAGAGACTCTGCTTTTTTTCTTGACATGCTTTTCTTAAATGCAGTCATTTTATATTATACTGTATTCATACTGCCAGTGTTACGTTTATGTGGTGTGTGTTTGTGTTTTGATATTTTAATGAACCACGTTTGAATGGCCATTTTCCGCTTTTGTGGACAATAAAGTTTCCTTTTCTGTTCTGTTCACAAGATCTTGGTAGACATGATTAGACATATATAGACATATATAGACATATATATATATATATATATTCATGCATTTATACAGTGCCTAATTAATTTAGATAACTGTAGAGATCTGTTTTCACATTTGACAACAAAGATCTTTTTCTGTTAATTAATAACAACAAAGGTCTGTTTTTATTATAGCAGCAGCTGCATCCATTATTGTAGATCATTTGCTACCATTCTATCATCAGCTGTAAGTGGTCCAGACTGAATAATTAACAAAACATGTCTGACACCCTCCTCCTCTTCTCCCTCTCCAGTGCGTCTGCGGTCAAACCGTCTGTCTCTCATTGAAGAATGCATCTCCGGCTGCCCCACGGCCTACAAGCAGTCCACCACTCTACTGAATCTGGCCTCACTTCTCAGAGTAGCAGGTATGACAGCTGACACCACTGGTTTCATCACATCCTTTTTGTTTTCACTTTCCTTTTGAGTTTTATAAAGTTTAAAAATGCGTCTGAGACTTAACATTCAATATACCAGACCCTTCTATGGTGGCGGTTTCATGACAAAGCTCATGAGATTAAGTGAGAAGGACCGCCCACACGAGAGAGGCACAGAGACGTACCCCAGCGTGCGTGGGTACTTTCAGCGAGTGCAGTGACAGTTCTCACACGAGGGAAATTCATCTTCATGAGCGCTGTTGCAGCTTGCAAAGCAAAAATCCATACTTAAGCACGCACACACACACACACACGTACCCTGAAGGAGCGAGCAAATTCCATTCCCCAGACGCATTGCTCTTGTGCATTCTAAACCTCTTTTCTGCGCTCAAGTTTCATGTAGTTTTGACAGTCAAGGACAGGTTCAGCACAAGGCCATGAAGTCAGCTACGAACAACGGGATTTGTAGAAGATGAATGGATTTTTTTTGTTTTTTTTCTGAATAGCAACCCGTTCATAAATGCTGGCTTTGTTCATTAATAACTCATTTTTATGGTAATTGTCATAATGTTAACATTTCCGTCCCCATTTTAGCTCAAATCTCAGTCACTACTCCTCCTAAATGATGAAATTTGACATGTAAATACCTTTCTTTCCATTCTTGTGTTTGTTTTAGAATTGAGGCACTCACTGTTTGGCCTCTTTGAAGCTCTGTTTATTGCCTCATGTATCTTTAATAACTAACAGATAAAAGTATTGATCTTCCAGCTTCTTTCAAAGCTGACAGGTGCTGGTAAGGGGAACGGTTTGTTGAATGTGTTTGCGGTTTGTAATTTGCAGAAAATATCTGAAGATTATCGACTATTCACAATAACATTTAAAGGATTGGCGTTGTCCAGGAGAGCGAGTGACGCATGCAGCACAGTGTACAAGTAGGATAAGATTTAAAAGTGAAACCTGGCAAGTGTTTGGCTTTCTACAGTATGTAGAAGGAAAGGTGAAAGTAAAGATTTGTCAGGTTATATCTTAGTGCACTTGAAGATGATTCAGCTCTTTAAGCAACATCCTACACACTCACGAACTTTGCTGGTGAAGGAAAAGATTTCAGTTTATAGATTTAGCTTTGGTATGTTTCTCCATCCTCTTCTGTCTACTTTCTTTAGGAAGGAGTGCAAACTCTTGACTGAGCGAAATGTTTTCACCTAGTGGTGATTCCTGAAGGGAATTTCCTGTTTTTAATTCATTCGTTTTTAAAAAATTTTGGTTTGAGATTTTTTTTCTCTCCCATTTGGCATCACAAACTGCAGTAGCAAGCAAACTGACCATAAGTGCAGAAGGAGACATATGAAAAATAAAAAAGATCAGCAACATTTGGTTATATATATATATATATATAAAATAAAATAATAATAAAATAAAATATATTATATATTATATATTATTTATATATATATATATATATATATATATATATATATATATATATATATATATATATATATATATATATATATATATATATATATATATAATATATAGTACATTGGGACCTTTCCAACCCCCCAGCACTGTCAAAGTAAATTGACAACTTGTAGGAAAGGCAAAATTGTCATTATCCTCTTTTCTTTTCCTTCAATATGACATGAACATTGCAGACAGCGCTCCTCTGCCTCTCGATCTCAGCATTTTCTTCATCTTTCTTCTCTCTTCAAGAATATCAGCTAGACTGTTCGGTGACTGTCTGTCTCTTTTGCTTTCCTCTCTCTTCTGTCCTCCGTCTCTTAACTTGTACTCTAGCCCGCTCTGTCTTCTTCTTCTTTCTCTGAGGCCTGTCACCAGCTGAAGGAAGTCTGCTAACTGGCCTTGTGGCATTTCTGTTTCTGTGTTGCTCGCATTCAGTCAGCAGGCAGCTCACACTGTGTGGTTTCAGAAAAAAAGAGGCAGAGGGAGATGAGAAGAGGAATAAACACATTTTTAAATAAATAAATGCAGGGGGGAGGCTTTTGAAGGGCGCATAGCTCCAGGGCTCGGTGGTGAATATTTAATGCAGGTATCACCAGCACACCCGTTAAAAAACCCTAAGGCTTTAGTTCCTGCCTCGGTCTACGTAAAACATTCAGTCTTATGGATTAGGTTTAAGAAAAAAATTGTTTTTGTGTGAATGAATCAATAATTATCATACACCAAATGAGAATTCGATTGTGCTGACTTTGGAAGGATCAGGATGATAATGTTGTCATCCAATAAAGAGCCTTAGGAGTTCACATTGTAGTCTAAGCTTATTAACTGGAGTATTTTTTATTTGTTGTTTGTCTGACATTCCTCACCTGTGATTGGTCCATCAAGGACAGGTAAAGTTTTGGATGTCCAAGATGAGTGTGTGACTTGGCTCCTGTTGGAAAAAAAAAGGCCAGAGAATGTTTTGATAAAAGCATCTACTCTAAAAGAACACAGGGTGAACTAAGGTGTGCTGACACACACACACACACACACACACACAGCACACACAAACCTCCACTATATTGAGGTCTTGACAGCTTTTGAAGACACCCTTTCACCAGTCACCCTGAAAATATTTGACCAACAGCTCTTTCCTCCTTGCAGTAAACACCACATATCTGTCCATCACTCAGTCTACACACACACACACACACACACACACACACACACACATCCAGTGCCATTACATTTCTTCATCTCAATCCTGTTCTTTGATCTTCATTGTACAGGTTTGTTCAGAAGTCCTGTTTCTGTCCATGCTTCTTTTGATCACCCTGTCTTCTCCTTTTTGTTTATTGAGCTTCGACAGAGATCAAAGGTTGTCCTGAGCCGCCACATGAATGTTAACACCACAACCAATCCCACCAAGATATCAAACTGAGATTTATTCCTGTTTAGCAAGACAGCAAGATGTTTTTCTTTTTTTTTGTTTTTTTTTATATTATATTTCAATTTCCGTGTTTGAGATGAACAGACACTGCAATAACCTCATTTATGGTAGACACCGATTAATATTTAGTCTATGGGGGGCTAGTCTGATGGTGCAGCTAATACGTTTAGACGTTCCAACCTTGAGTCTGTCTGTGTGTGTGTGTGTGTGTGTGCAAGTGTTGTCAGATAGAGATTTAATAAGAGTTTATTAAGCCAGATGTTGTATGTGATATGCAGGATTATGAGATTTGGTGTTTAGCGCGTTCGCTTCGTTGACATTTCTCAAAATTAAAAAATATTTCTTAAGAAGACTGAACACTTTCATGTTTGTGTGTTGCATCTCTCCACTGTCAAATTCTGTTTAAATGAATGTGTGTGTGTGTGTGTGTGTGTGTGTGTGTCTAGGAGATGACGAGACCACACGAAAAGGCCAGGTGCTGACCCTGCTGGCAGAGCAAGCTCTCCAGTGTCTGGACTTCAAGGCCTCCTATATTCACTGCCAGGACCTCATGGCTGCAGGTATGTAGCTGACTCAGGAGAACTGTGACACAGTACTCAGCCAGGTAGTTGGCAGAGGTATCGCAAAGTGCAATAAACCCTGAAAAAAACGAATGTAGTTCTCAGCCCTGCTTGTCTACTCATCATTTGACTTACTTATAACATTACATGAGGACAATGGTTCCACAACACACAGTCTGTCACACCTTACTCCACCAGAGTCGGTGTCATAAAAGTGAGTTTTTGAGAATGTTAAACACCCTGTTTTATTCTGTGTTAACCTATTGTTAGCTCTTCTTGTGAGCAGCAAAGTAGCTGCAGTATCATGACCTTGGCTAATAGAAGTGAGTGTGTCAATCAACAGCCGGGGGTTGACTGCCCCTTCTTCTCATTTCTCAGTTTATACATCCCTGATTCCTTTCCTCGCCTCCTCTCCTTGCATCTTAGTCCCTCCCACCTGAGATTAGAGCGGAAGAGGTGAGGAAGAGACACGAGAAGAGAGGAGTCAGGGCATGAGTTTCTTTTAAAAAGAGTGCATTGTAACTGCAACGATCAGTCTATCGACAGAAAACAAATCAAGCAACTATTTTGATAATCAAATAATTGTGTAGGTGCAAGAGTTTAAAAGGCTATCAGAAATAATCAATGCTTATATTAAATAATAGAACTTAACTTGCATTAAATTCACCTCAGGGCACCACCCTTTGAAATGAGAAAATTGATAGCTAATTAATTAATTTAATCTCATCAAATATATTAAACTATTAATTTGGAACTCTGAAGTGATTATGTCAATCAAATTAGTAAAAACAAGACCCCAAGGTACTTGAACTCCTCAAGTCTGAGTCACTGCCGAGACTGTGGATACAGCTCTCACTGTGGTTATATAAGGACCAAATGGCTTGCATCAACGGCTCCGATACCCCATACTTGCATAGCACTGCCGACAAGGTGCCCCAAGGTACACAGTCGTAAGCCTTTTCCAAGTCCACAAAGCACATGTAGACTGGATATGCAAACTCCCATGACCCCTCAAGTATCCTCGCAAGGGTGAAGAGCTGGTCCACTCTTCCATGGCCAGGACGGAATTCACATTGTTCCTCCTGAATCTGAGGTTTGACAATTGGCCGTAGCTTTCTCTCCAACACCGTGGCATAAGCTTTCTCATGGAGGCTGAGTAGTGTGATCCCCTGATAATTGGAGCGCACCTTCTAGCCCCCTTTTTTTGAAAATGGGAACCAACATCCCCGTCTGCCAGTCCATAGGCACGGTCCCCAATCTCCATGTGACACTGAAGAGGCATGACCAGCTATGACAGCCCAACAATGTCCAGAGCCTTCAGCATCTCAGGGTGAATCTCATCCACACCTGGCGCCTTGCCACTGAGAAGCTTTTTGACTACCTCAGAAACCTCTGCAAGGATATGAGTGAGGCTTCCCCTGAATCTTCTGAGTCAACTCTGCCTCCTTCACAGAGGGCTTGTCTGCCAATGATGTAACACTGCCTGATAAGTCCCTTTTGTCCTAATTTACCAATTAACGTACACAGGTGCTGATCCAAGGTAGCATGCAGTGTAGCTGATGACTATGGTTTATGATAATATTTTATTCACCAATGTCATTGATGACATCTGGGGAATTTGTGGTTCTGCTTAGACAGAGCTTTTAGAAAAAATAGAAAAAACAAGCAGATTTTAAACAAATTCCAAGGATAGTCTAATTGTCTAAACATAGTTAATTGGAAGTAAAACCAAATACAGCCAAAATGTCAGCCATAATCGTTGATGAAATTGCAAAATTCTTCGTGTATGCAACTACTGTAGTGGTTCAATTAGTAGCTCGGACATAGATAAAATGGTAATGGTGAATAGTGTTAGCATTTACAAAAACCTTCCAAATAAGAAGTTTAGATAATATGGTTAAACTTATTTGGACTTATTTTGAGACCTGTTGACATAAAACCTGGTTGCCTGATGTTATAAAGCCATGTCACAGTTTCCCCAGATATTGGCAACAGAAAATTTATAAGTTGCTATAATAACGGATAGCAATGATGTTTAAAAGTGCAAAAAGGAGAGGACCCAGGTTGTTAAATAAAAGTTAAATGAGTGATTGGAAAAAAATATTTTTACTTGCACCCACAGAATGACAAATCACTCACTAAATCTGTAGAATAAACACTAGAATAATAAATGTCACTGGGCTCTTTCAACTATAATTACAATGAAAATCACAAGTTTTCATTAGAATATCATGTCTTGTGACAGCCACAATGGTGTCTAATCATAAGTTCAATAAACTATCACACTTTGGGGATGCTCTTTGGTGTTTTCTGAGTTGGTATCTGTTATGATTTTTCCTATGGTTTCAAACCTTTTGCTTTGGACTTCTTACATTCTTCCCCAGATGACCAAAATCGAGGTTGAATGAGTGCAAGAGCAATAAGGAGAGCTATATCCCAGTCTATATCCCAATCTAGTCCTGTATCTCCTGAAGCGATTTAAAGCGGTACTGAGATAATGATATTTTGTCTGACCCTGTCTTATGTTACACCATGGAAAAATTAAACTGAAGAGGGTTCCACCAAGTCTTCCCACAGTGCTGAGTAACAGGAGACAGTGTGGATGTGAAAAAGGTGTCTGGTAGAAAAAGAAGGTGTAATCAGATAAGCACCAGTGTTCTCTGTCTGTGAACGCAGTGGGAATAATTGAATTTGTTTGTAAGAATGAAGTCAGGGTAGCGTGTTGGTTTTTGACTGATAAAACTGGAACAAATGTAGCACAGTTATTACAATGCATCTGGCTTATATTTTCTTCAGGGGGAAACATGTTTTATATTTAAATACATATTAATATCCTGAGGGTTTAGAACGTTGCGCATTATTGTACAGTCATATCTAAGTGTTATACCCTCTGCTGTTTTGTTCTGCATATTCTTAGATTTCAGTGTAAAGTGTGCTCTACCTTATGTGTGTGTTGCAGTATGTGTTGACAGGCTTTTATCTTCTATCTGATGCCTTCATTTTCACATTATTTATCACATTATCTCTTTCTCTGTTTCACCTTGCCTCCCCTACACATTTCCTTCCATCTGTTCTTCCTCTAGGTTACAGTCCAGCATGGGACGTGTGTAGTCTGCTTGGCCAGTGCGAGGGCTACGAAGACCTGGATGCCCGGCAAGAGCTGTTAGCCTTTTCGCTCACTCACTGTCCCCCTGACAACATCCACGGCCTCCTGGCTGCCTCAAGTGACCTGCAAACTCAGGTTATTCTTTACCTTCCGTTGTAGTTTGATCAATATAGCTTTTTATACACTAGTACTGATTCTTAATAATAACATGTGTAAACAAACAACCATGATATGTAATGGGAGACACCCAGTCAATACTGACATTGTAAATAACACAGCTATTTAAAATTGTATGGATGCTGAGCTCCTAGCCTAGCATTAGCGTGTCACAAGACATCCAATCCCACTTTAATTAAACCATCCTGTCCTATATGCAAGGATATGAGTGATATATATGTGAAGATAGATAGATAGATAGATAGATAGATAGATAGATAGATAGATAGATAGATAGATAGATAGATAGATATAGTTCAAATCTGACAAGAAAATTACCTTTTGTTCGCAGCTATCTTACCGTGCAATTTTCCTCAAAAATACTGTATGACATAGTATCTCAGGATCAAGAGGCAGTGGTTGAGAGAAGCAATTAGCACAGATTTATGAATGTCCAGTAGAAAAAAGGGGTTTGACAAAACGAGCAGAAAGACAACGTACGGTATTTTTTTCATAATGTATTATTTTATATCATTATTGTATTATTCATTATCAAGGGGTCGCAAGCCAAATCTGAGGAGGTGTAAGATGATTAATACACAATAAGAAAGAATTGAGCTACAGTTTTCTTGTAGATTTTGTCAGACTCTTGAATTGTTGCTTTTTTTTACCATAAACTACTGGAGAGGTAGAACAGAATTTACTTTACAATCTGAAAAAATATTGCAGGGAACAGCACAGTGAAAAACTGGGGCTTCTGTTTTCTCAGCCTTTAGTTTACTCAATTGCATTTACCTTGTAATTTATCCAATCAGATTGCTTGACTGAAACAACAGGTTATCTAATAAAGTACCAAATCTCATCCTTTGTTTTCCGCCTTCTTTGCTCTCTCTCTGTCCTCCAGGTGTTGTACCAGGCAGTTAACTATCAAATGGAGCCTGTTATTACGGAGAGTGGACAAGAGGCCGACAAGACAGACTCTCTAAAGGTTTGTTTGTGTCAGACTCCACAAGTAAATCTGTATATTTTTCTGTAGCTTGTCGTACATCTGCTCTTTGTCTGAGTTGTGGCTGTCTCTTCTACTATTCCTGTGTGGGTGTGTCTCCTTTAGTTGGTTTTGTGTGTTTTCCTATTGCTCCATATTTGATGAGGTGTAAATCTAGTGTTAAGGTTGCTCAGCTCTCTTGGTTTATTTATGCCTCCCTTCTCCTCCCCTTCAGCACCGCCAGCTTTATGATGCCATGAGTGGATGTTAATGTTTCATGACTTGCATTGCATCCCCTTTTGTGTGTGGATGGGTGCTCATTTGAAGCTGTCTGTTGTCATTTTATTGTTGTATTGATGTCCCTACTCCCTACTCCTATGCCCTCCCGATGTGTTTGTGTGTGTGTGTATGTGTGCTCCCTGAAGGTGTGCTACTTGCATTCATGTATTTGAGTGTGTGTGTGTTTTTTTACAAACATCTTGAGCTTATGTGTGTTTGGGTCCCTTTCATTCCCTGACCCACAATCCCCTGCCAAATAAAGTATTGATGAAAGGCACTAAACGATTTGGCCGCAGTCCACTGGCCCTCTAAATGTGGTTTTTAAATCCTTTCCAATTGTGCAGTAACCAACATAGCATGAAGATCAGTGGTTCACTCTCAAAAATATAACATAATGCAATTTGCAGTACAATGCACCATTCTTTTGTCAATTTCTGTTCATTTTGAGGATGAAGGAAACTTTCTACTTGTCAAAAAATCTTAATCTGTCCTTTAATTCTCATGATTTTTAGACTGGCTGAGCAGTGTGTACAAATATTGATTTTGATTTAATGCTGATCTGGCAAAATCCTGCTTTAGTATAAGAAACGAGCAACTGTTTTCAATGTCTTTGGGTTATGAAATGAATTTCTTAATAAAAAATATTTGATTCAAAGAAAACCCCCAATGAATCTACCTCCCATCAAGCCAGAAGAGTCTTTTGCCTGCCTTTGTGTCACATTTGGTGCATTTTGTGTAAAAGTACACGCTGACTATGTTTACATGCATCGGTTTTTTCCCAGATTTAAAAAAAAAAGACAATATTCCTATTAAGCTGTTTACATGGTTAATGAAAATGAATATTCCACTAATATTCCCGTTTACATGCAGAGGGTTTTCAGGGTTCCCTCTGTTCCAGTGGGAATGGGAATCACAAGATCTCCACAGGCAGTGAAGTAAACCAACGAGGTGAAAAACATTAGTGAGCTGCTGCTTGATATTTATAAGTGATATTTATATGACTGATACTATAAATTTATAGTCACAGGTACGTCTAATACCTAGGTTGTCCTGTGATGTTTTCTATTGCCGAGTCATCACCGTCAGCCCATGGCTGCATGTCAGGATAATAACCAATCCCTTCTGTTGTCATCATGGAGAATGCACAATCTGTTTTTCCAGCCCACCCTGAACAGCTCTCCGCTCTCCTCTCATTCCTCTCCTCTGTCTGCCTTCCTGCTCCTACATATGTCATTTTGCCTGGGCAGGGGTGAGTTACACAGCCAGCCTGTCATGCATCTCTATCCCAGCCTTGCAAACTGTTGGCTTGTTGGTTTGTTTACAACGCACAGAGCTGACCATAAACAGGCAAGAGGCCGTGTGTCGCAAACTGCGGTAAAAACCCCAAATGAGATGTTCCAAATATTCTGTATACATGTCCAAAGAATGCTCCTAAAACCCAAATTTTATGGGCATATCCCACACATCTTAATCCCACATGTCTTAATGAGGATATATATATATTACACTACTATTAGGCTGGGATAGAGATGCATGCCCAAAAGAACCACATTTCTGGTCAGAAGGAGAAACACACCTACTTTTAGACATTTGAGAATTATCAAATTAAGAAGAAGATATCAACAAGTTTTTGGATGTACACAAATATTGCAACACCAACCTTTTCAAGAACATGGTTGAATGAACGAAAGAGGGAGGCTGTGTTTGCACAGGTAAACAAGTCCACCACCAGTGGAGAACTTTGAAAAAATCATATTTTGACGCAAAATAGCAGTGGCAGCTCCAGCCAGAGTATGCATGGCTGCATGTAAACAGGAATATTAGTTGAATTTCATTTTCATTGACCAGCTTAGTAAGAATATTATATTAATATTTTTCTGAATAAGAAAAAACAGTGCATGTAAACATAGTCACTGTATGTCTCTCACACAGGGCTGAGAGGGCTCTGTGCAGCCTAAGCAGTGTATAATATAATTCCCCCATGCGATACACAAACAAACAGACAAACACACAGAGAGCCCTGCTCTTATTGAAGCGACTCTCTCAAGTACCTAATGAAAAAAAAAACCCAAAATACAACCATTTCTAATACCGCACTGATACTCAAGAGTCCACAGCTCAAAATTTGTCCTTTGGTCTAATATAACAATACAGATGTAGCAATCACAGAACTGCTCTGATGCTGCTTTTTCATTTGCAAAAAAAGCAAATGTTTAGAGGATCCTGTAGCACCAGAGCAGGATAAATTAAAGTTGGGGAGACTTCTCTGCAGCTGCTACTGCAGAGACACCAGACTGAAACATTAGAATAACGTGGCTGTCATATTTTTTTTTGCCCAATCTGTCACTGCTGTCGACTGCTTGGCCCCAGGCCTGCGCTCCCACTGCGGGCTCCTCCGTGGGGACAGCGGGAGACTTGCTGCACAGGACTACAACTAAGACCATGGAGGTGTTGACCACTACAGGAGTGACCACAAAGGCTGTACTGACCGCAGTCAGTGATCACCGCTGGTGGAAGGAATCCCTCAACTACCTCCGGCCTCTGCATGTAAGAACACTTTATCTTTTATCTTCCTAATGAATAAACGTACTTACTTGTGGGTCCAAATGTGTTTTGCTTGTATGTGTTGTGTTGACAAATGTGTGTTGTATGTATCAGCAGTAGTGGGGTGTGTGTGTGTGTTTGTGTGTGTTTGACCATTTGTGTGCATGAACAGACAGTCTGCCCGTGCTCCCATATCTCACA
Organism: Euthynnus affinis; assembly: GCA_029490765.1. Lineage (NCBI taxonomy): Eukaryota > Metazoa > Chordata > Actinopteri > Scombriformes > Scombridae > Euthynnus > Euthynnus affinis. The sequence goes on along the minus strand of CM055853.1, from coordinate 16,550,383 downwards.
CACCCTCGCTCACAGACCTCATCTGCCTCATCCAAAAACAACCAATCAAGAGCTCATGTCTTGCATAATTAATTGGCCTGCCTGTTGAATATTTCAATATCTGGTGGTTGTGGTCACAGGTTTTATAAGGAAAGAGAAAAACAGAGAGGATGTGAGTTGTGGGACAGAGAGAGATGACAGTGCTGTGGGCATGTTGTGAAAGTTTAATGATGTTTTGATGGCTCCTCAGGGTCACGATGCCGGAGCCAGTAGTCAGGATGGGGCGTGTGAGAACTCCAACCTGGAGCGTCAAGGCTGTAGCCCCTTTTATCAAGAAATCATTGATGACTCCTATGTAGACCCGGTGAGTGGCTTTAGCTCAGTGTGTCTCATTGCTCATTATTTTTTTCTTCCTTTTACATTTCTGTTATTTTTCCATGTTACCTCAGGCTACCTTCTTAAGTTCTTGCAAAAATGCCTGAGTAGGTTCATGACTTAAGACATTTAATTAGATTTTTTACCCCTTCTATGACTTATAAATTCCTTCAAAAACAGTGTTGAGAGAAAACGAATATTGATTTCAGACTAAGTTATCTTAATGCCAAAAGCAATTTGGAAGTACTAACAGCACAGGAAAAGAAGGATGCATGAAAATGGGAAGAGATAAGTTTAAGAATGATGGTGTAACAGCCAACAAAGCTGGAGATGTGGTGAAAATCTAAAATATAACAGTAGAGGTGCTGTGTGTATTACATGGAGGGGTAGAGATGAATATTGTAGAAATCAAAAGGAAAAGAATGTCCACAGAAGGAGTTATGGAAGTAGAAAAGAGCAAAAGTAAGAAAAGGAGTAGTTTGACCTTTATGCCTAGAAAATGGTCGCCCTGGGCTATGACTGGGCTTTTTACACAGAGACACAAATCATGTGGATAGCTAAAAGAGTGGACGCGAGGGGAAACAGAGAAGGCCGATACATCTCTTCTCATGACATTTTAATAGGCCTCTCCAAATCCCTTCCTCCGCTCCATCTCCAACATTCATCCATCTTCCATCATCCATCTACCAATAATGGCTCCCCACGTCCATCTGTCTATGAGCTGGCTGATCAATGGGATTGTTTTTTACCTTAACAGTTCCAATGAAGGAAGTGGGGAGGGAGGAGAGGCTGATTGAGAGAGAAAGAGAGACAAATGCAACAAGACAGAAAGATGGATCGACAGAGAGCGGCTAAGATAGACAGGGAACTTTCTGTGTTAAAGTGATAGCTCTAAAGGCAGCGAGAGCGCAAATTTCATTGTTCACCTCTCAGACACTTGAGGAATAACTTGGCGTACAAGAATCCTATAAATGAATTATCAAAAGGCTCTGTGTTGAAACAATTTATTTGGCTCTGAACTTCATTTGTTTATTCCATCTCTCATTTGTCTGACTCCCTGGGTATAAGGACACTCAATCAACTCCATCATCCATCTCCTTGTGTCATTTTCTGATCTGCTACCCCTTCTGCGGGGATTCCCTTAGAACAATGATAAGAACAATGTGTTTCTTTATCACTCACTCTTTCTTTTCTTTTTTTTAGAGTCAAGATGTGTATTCATCCTGCAGAGACATGCCTCCGGAAAACTTTGCTGAGGTTTTGCTGAGGACGGGCAAACTGGCTGAAGCCAAAACTGAAGGACAAACCCCGTTTCCTGCTACAGAGGGTAAGCATGCACAAAAAGCCTACATGTAAGCAGACATACACAAACATACTTATGCAGATAGATAAAGTACAATGTGAACTTTCTCTTGATTGAACCCATGTTATGCCGGATGGACACTGTACAGATTACATTTAATTTTAACCCACATTTAGTTGCCTCGATTTATTTCAGAAATGGGGTACAGTATATTTTTGCCAGATTGTTTTTACACCTGATTAAATGCCCAAACAAACGATTATCTGGGTGGATTTATGGCATTTTTGAAATTTTGGTGGGTATCACGCAGTTTGAGCAGTTTCATGGTCCAGTTACAAACTGTAGTAAGCTTGTTATAACACTATTAGACTATTATTTTACAAATGCTAGAAATAAAACTGAACTCAAGAACAGACAAACAATGTCTGCATCTTTGCAGCCATGTTTTTCTTTTTTTCCTTCTTCTTGTACAAAGTTACACTGTCTGTCTCTTTATTGTCAACATTTATGAGGGCGTCTTATGTAAATTTACTTCATTGGAATTGACAACAGACAAAACCAATTATGGGTTCTGGGCTCACTTTCAGTGTAAGCACCCACATTGTGTGTGGTGGATTGATCCACACAGTGTGAGCGTTGAGGTCGTACGTTTCAGCTGTGCAGAAAGGCCAATCAAAACATACAAAAGTAAAAACAAACATGCAGTGTCTGCCCAGTTTTAATGTGAAAGCTGAAAGTGATGAAATGAATGAAAGTATTGCGTGTAGCTGCTCACTGCATAATTTAGGGAAAACTGCTCCTAAATGTAGATCTTAATATCCAAATTTGTTATGATATAGTTAGTATATAGTGAATATTTTGTGCTCATTTGAGTCCTCACATTGATTTGGCAACATTTCTTGTGAGCTTTTCCAGAATTTTAAATGGTTTTCTTCTTTTGTTTAATCAAAAATTTAAAAAAAAGAAGAAGAAGAATGTTTTGGCATAGCGTGAGGTAGAGTGTTAGTGTTAGTCAGTGCTTCATCTCAGTGAAGATAAGATATTTGCAGAGAGCGCAGTGTAGTTCTATCTTCTCAAGAGACGTCAAGATTTCAAGAGATTTTATTTGTCACATGTGCATACAAGTACATATAATGAAATATTAATGTGTCAAACTCCCAGGCAGTGAACAATGCAGGTACAAGAAATTATAAAACCTAAACTATTATTTACTAAATCTTTACCTGTCTATGAGTGAAAGAGCAAAATATACGTACATATTGACAAAGGGACAACAGTATTAAATAGCAGTTGTGAGCAAAAATAATAAACATGGTCATGACATGAACAGTGCAGAGAATGTGGCAACAGTATTTAAATGGCAGTAGTGCAAGGCATAGTGTAATAAAGTGTAGTATACGTAGGTGAATGTCCTTGAGTATATAGTCCTTCAAGAGTTTATTGTTCATTGTTCATGGCTCTGATAGCCCGTGGGAAGAAACTCTTCCTCAGTTTCTCAATGTATGATTTGTGGCTACGCAGGTGTTTGCCTGATTGCAGCCACATAAACAGTCCATTGCTCAGTGGTGGGGGTCCTTTACTATCCGCCTAGCTCTGCTTACACCCCTCCTGTTGTATAGGCCTTGCAGGAAGGGGAGCGTGGTACCCGTAGTGCGCTCAGCTGATCGCACAGTCCTCTGCAGGGCCATCCTCTCCTGAGAGGAGCTGTGTCCATACCAGGCGGTTAGGCTCCCTGTCAGGATGCTCTGCACTGCAGCAGAGTAGAAGGATAGCAGGACTTTTTGTGAGACCTTGAATTTCCTCAGCTGTCTGAAGTGATACAGGCACTGTCTTGCCTTTGCTGTCACAGTGTCAATATGTGTAGTCCATGTTAAGTCTTTGGTAAAATGCACATTGAGGTACTTAAAGCTCCTCACTCTCTCCACTGCAGTCCCACTGATTTGCAGTGGGTTGTAAGACCTTGTTTCCTGGCATAGTCTGCAATCAGCTCCTTGGTTTTGCTGATGTTCAATGTGAGGGGATTGGCCTGGCACCACTGCAACAGGCCTGCCACCTCCTCCAGATGGGCTGATTCATCATCATTCGAGATCCGGGACCCACTATGACTGTCTTGTCAGCAAACTTTGGTCATGCAGTCGTGTGTGTATCGGGAATACAAAAGAAGGCTCAGCACCCAACATCGGGGTCCCTAGCACTGAGGGTGAGAGGATTGGAGGTGTGTCCTCCCACCCTGACCACCTGAGGGTGAGTGGTCAGAAAATCCAGGATCCAGGTGCACACAGGGTTGTTTAAACCCAAATTAATTTAATGCTGAGCTAAAGTCTATGAACAGCAATTTCACATAGTCTCATCCTCTGTTGTCAAGGTGGAAGAGTGTAGTGTGCAGTACCTGGAAGATGGCGTCATTCGTGGATTGGTTTGGGTGGTAGGCAAATTGCAGGGGGTCTTCACTGAACTCTCAAAGCACTTCATGGCTACTGAGGTGAGGCTTTGTCAGTCTTTGGCACAGGTACAATAGTGGACCCCTTGAAGCATACAGGGACCATGGACTGGGCCAGGAAGAGGTTGAAGATGGTTGTAAATACTGGAGTCAGGATATCAGCAGAGGTCTTGAGAGCCCATCTGAAGATGCCTCGAACTGAGCGTAGAAGGCATTCAGGTCTTCCATTAGTGCAGCATCTGTTCCCACTATTGGGGATCACCTGTTCCTATAGTCCGTTACAGTTCGTAGCTTTGCATCCTTTATATCCGTCATTAGTCTGTCGAACGCCGCTTTATATTCCTCCATGTCTCTGCTGATGAGTCCACGCTGCAGTGTGAGCATTCCCCTCTGTCCCTCCTCACTCTGCCCTCTCCGTTCCTCATCTGTCTAGCCAGGGAGCCCATATGTGGCGGACTAGGAGACAACATGGGAAGAATAGCCTCATATTGATTAATTAATGTATACCCATGCATCCCACGGCAACAGTAAATAATGACGTGTCACCGCGGCGATACCAGAAAGATAGCATCAAGTCAAAACATCAAGGCCATGCAGCGTGATGGATCACAGCTGCTCGCCAAAATCAATGCCACTAGAAAAATAAAGTGTGTGCGCGTGTGCGTATGTGTGTGTGTTTTTGAATACTAATACATGACCACTGAAGAAATGCAGGGACCACACTTTGCCCATGGAGTGCCAACGCTTCGATATGCATACACACAACTCTCTCTATCACACATAAATGCATTCACACACTCACATTCCACCAAACCCAAGCGCTCTCTCTCTCTCTCTCTCTCTCTCTCTCTCTCTCTCTCTCTCTCTCTCTCTCTCTCTCTCTCTCTCTCTCTCTCTCTCTGTGCTGCTGTCTTTCAAATGAATATCTCTTTTCTTAAAAGTCACCTTCCCTTCAGAGTTGCTGCGGAGTGCGACGTGTTGAGAAAGAGAAAAGCTGGTCTGGATGGCATCGCGTCCGATAACAACCTTCGATTAATGACTCCCGTATCGGCCTGCCACGCCGGCTGTCCTCAAAAACAGACTAGGAGATGGCCTTTAAGAAAATAAATATATTGATTTTTTTCACCTGGCCCAGATAAGGTGGAAGTAATTAATGATGACACAAGTGGAAAGTGACTCAATAGGATTGAGCTGAGTAAGGCGCAGAAGCAGACAACTTGGTGTGAGGAGGAACAAAGAGAGACACACATACATACATGCACGCACACCTTATTATACTCTACACACACACACATCATGTGCATGCCATTGGCCGAATGTTGACCGGACCATAATCAGTTGTTTTTCACACTGCCTGCGCAAGTGAAATAGTAATAAGTCACTGTCTCACCATCCTAGTAACAATGTGCCCGATTTAGCTGACACAGAAGCAGGTGTGTGTATGTATGCGAGGACACACCAAACTCAGAAACCAGGCACATTCGCGCACAAACACACTCAATCTCATACAACCCTCTCCTCTACGTGGCGCCCCTTTATCACTCTCTCTGTTTTCCTCTCTCTCACAAGCAGAAATACTGTATGCTTTTAAGTCAGGGTTATCTATTCTGTGTGTGTGTGTGTGTTTACCCCTCTGGTAATTCCTGTCCCGATGGTATCAGTAGCTTTAGAGAGGCGTGTAATCAGCTCATTTTGAGGTGTAGCTCATTGAAACCCGGGGGGTAGGAGAGGAGGGGAGAGAAAAACGAGAAAAGGAGGAGGGTGGGCACTCCGCTTAAGAGAGCTGTTATGGCTCTTTAAACTGGTGCATCACTCCACCCCTGCTCAAACACAACTACATGCGCACATGCTAAACATCCAATCATATGTGTCAGATACAGGCCTGTGTGTGCACACATGCATATTAGCGTGCATTTTGTTCTGCAGTATATGTGTCTCCCCTTGCCCCTACCTCTTCCTCGCTCCCAGTGTCCATGCTCTACTTTTCTCTGTCTGTTCCATTTTGTCTCAACTTTTATCACCAACCCAGGCTTTTGTTCTCCTTGGGTCTGAGACTACAAAGTGATTGTGTCTGCCTCTGCTTCTCTCTGCTCTCTCCCACTGTTTCCTTGGAGTGACTGAATAAGTGAGTGACTGAGCGATTTACTGAGAGACTCTGTGTGTTTGTAGAGTTTGTTGTTCATTGAGTAAAATTAATGTAGTTAAATGAATGTAGTTGTGTGCGTGTGTGTGTGTCTGTGTATGTCTGCCTGTTGTGGTCTCCAGGCCCAGCAGCTACGGATAAAAGTTCATCCCCATGCCCAAAGCTGTGTCTAGACTCCAAATACCATCAGCCTTCGAGGTACTAGAAAAGCATGGGCTCTGCCCCAATTCCTTAATACTACTCCTAAGCAGGTTTTGAGTATGTATTGCATTCAAACTGGAAAAGTGACGAAATCAAGTCAGTCAGTGAGCTTACTAAAATATTTGGATTTTTGAGTATGCTACTGTTGTACATTGTTTTCCCACAATGCAATGCACAAAGGAAATTGAGGACTACTCACAGCTGCAGAATATTAAAACTGTTTGCAGATGGTGGTGACACAGCTAGAGGAAATGTTTGAATGTTTAGGGAAAAAACTTTCACCTCTCTTGTGAGGCAGTAGCATTTGAAAGTTAGATGTCCTCCAGCACCCATATTGCATTATTTCTTATCTGTACAAAATCTTCAAGTAGATCGATTTATTGTATAGTTACTATAAAAACAGTATATTTTATCATAGCAGTAAATACTGTAAACCATTATGTTCATTATCAATTAGTCTGCCAATTACCCAATTAATGAATGAAGTTGTAAGATGACAGCAAATAGTTAAAAATACCCATCAAAAGTTTCCAGTGCTCAAGGTGACGTTTTCACATGTCAGCAATTCAAAACCTAAACAGATCCAGTTTGCTTTCACAGAAAACAAAACAGCTAAAGTTGTTCCATGGGTTGTTGTCAAATCACATATTTCAGATCGGATTTGGCTTTAAACATGTATGGATGTATTTGGAAAGTTTCCATTTTGAGTAAAGAATGTGAAAAAGAAATGAAATCTGACTACTTGTGTAATATAGAACCCCTGGAACCGCTGGAAGTCTGCAGAGGGGCAGGTTTGGGGAGCTAACCAATCAGAACAGTCAGGGCTCAGTGGGAGAGGGCCCATAAATAGACAGGAGCTAAAATGGCCTGTTTCAAACAGAAGCTCAACTGAAGGGCCGGATAAAGGGCTAAGATAAAGTATAGGTATATAAAGTATAAGATAAATTAGGAGTTTTTTTGAACTATAAATCATGCAAAAATATTCCAGCAGAGCCCTAGAATATAAATATAAACCTAGAAATGTGCATGTTATGTCTCCTTTAATTAGTATATAGTATATACTGTATACCTTGAGTATGTATTATGAAATTGGGACACAGTAATAGATTGCCCAGGAAAACTTTTTGCTGGAAACGACTTATCCCCAGTTGATATAACCAAGTCTGCCAGATCACTGGTTCAAATGGACTAGTTAAACACAGACTCTTATAATCAAAACTCTCCTGTCTTCGCTGTCAATAGATATGCATAGGCTAATTCTGCATTCAGGGGACCTATCTTTAAAGTGCACTTAGAAGAAGTTGGAGTCATCCGGAGTGCACTTATTAGAAGAAGGCATATACTTACTCTTTGAATAATGAATACTTTTTGTGCAAGAAACCATACATGCACACAAGTGCACACACACATACACACACAACCAACATTTGTAAGCAACATATGCAAACACACACACACACAAGCGTGCACACAATAGCCAGGCAAGAAGATGGACAGAATCCCAGAACTCAGGGGGGATTTTTAATGACGCTTCTTGAATTTGTGTTCCCCTTTCTTCTCTTCTCCCTCTATTTTTACCTTCCCTCTCTTTTGTCTGGCCCACAGAGAGGTGTATTCTGACAGGCACTGTTGTCTGTATTCAACAAACGTGGGATGAGACTCGTCCAAGAAGGGAGGGGTGGTTGTTAATCCTCAGTGCCTTAGTTAAAGTATTTTCATCCCTCTCTCTATCTCTCTCTCTCTCTCTCTCTCTCTCTCTCCATCCCTCCATCCTTTCCAGTTTTGCTGCAGCTGGCCAATGATGCATTTCCCAGGGACATGATGCTGGCTCTGTCCTACTTACTAGCCCTGCCTCAGGTAGGTGGACACAGTCACACACACACAGATTTATTTTAGACACACAGATAAACACTCTTGTCTTTGTGTGAATGTAAGTCTGATAGTACTTTATTAAAGTTCTGGCAAATGGATGAGTAAATCCATATCTGCTATTGATCCCTTACCTTTCTATCTAGATGAGCTATTGTGCTAGACCAATCGAAATCGTTTTTAAAATGGTGCCAGAAGGGCTCATAACCGTAGTAGTTCATCAAAAGTATCACATCAGATTCTGATGTCTCAAATAGTTGAATGTCTTTCTCAGCTGAATCAACGTTCACACAACCTGTATAAACATCCATCAGTTCCTCCTACCTGCTCTTGCCACCCATCTTGTCTCTTAACGTATGACTTCATGTTTATTCAAGGGACGGCTGTTAGGTGCCAGAGGAACAGTAAGTGTACTCTGATAGATAAGACTATAAAAATGCAATACAGAGAAACCTACTGGTGACTGCAGTAGATTGTGTTCAAGGTGAGGTACTGAAATCCCTCATGAGTCTCAACACTTGCCGCATCACCAGTGAAACAGTAAACTATTGGAGTAGATATTACATGGATACTGTATTTCCTGGAGAGCTTGTTAGCTCCCCTCAGATTAGACTGACGTTACTGACAAAATGTCTAACTATGTGAAATGAGATCAAAACACAAAGAGATTCTGTGTTAGTGCTCAGTTTTTTCTGTGATATTGAAAGGATAAATGGCAAAGTATAATTTGACATGTGGATCCTTTGTGCTAGTTGACTGACCTACAAATGATTAAACTTTTGTCAGGGCTGATTTACATCGAGAAAAAAAACAAGAAGTTATAGTGAAACAGTCATGACAAGAGCTCCAAACATCCTTTCAAGTACATTTTTTGTCTCCCCTACAGCCAGCATGAAAATGCTGTGATGACAGCATCTCACTTACTTTCTTCTCCTATCTGTCCATCAATCCAGGTGCTGGATGCCAACAGGTGTTTTGAGAAACAGTGTCACTCTGCCTTGTCCCTCCAGCTGGCTGCCTACTACTACTCCCTCCAGATCTACACCCGCCTCATGCCCTGCTTCAAGGACAAGAACCACACTCTCTACCAGGTTAGCTGGAACACCGGTACAGTTCTGTGTTTGAGTGAGTGGGTGGTTGAGTGAGTGAAGGTACTGTACTTGGTTATATGCTCAGTTTAGATCTATTTAAGAGTCTCCATGCTCCTCCATCCTTCTTTTAAATACCACTATGAGGTTGAGATTAATGTTAAAAATGATACATTCTCCATATAATTTGCTCTTCTAAAGCCAAAAGGCTACACATTCTTAAAACAAATACTCCAAGATAAAACGAGCATGACCAAAACAAAAAAGATAATAAGATACAGACAACATCTAAAAACAGCCGGTATTTGTCACACTGTTAGGAAAGATAAAGTTTAAAGCTGTGTCTGCAACAGTGGCCCTTGAACATTGATCTGTTTCAAGCAGAAAGGCTTTGAAGAAGTTTCTTGAAACCTAAGAGGCTCAGTACAGGTTTTAGCTCTTTAGTTACAGCGTTTTACAGCCAAGGAGCACCACAGCAAAAAGCTCTGTCACCCATGGTTTAAGTCTGTTGCAGGGTTGCCGGAAGAACTAGCAGAGCAAAAACAAGCAGGTGTGTGAGTGTGGCTTTTGACAAGATCCCAGAAGTTACAGTGGGCTGAACCATTGATTCAGCCATCTAAACAGATGTATTATTATGTTTAGCAGAGGTCTGTGTTGCGGTCTGTGTCTGTTCAGCCATATTATGTCAGTATTGAAGTGTGAAGAGAACTGCAGGCAAAGCATAGAAGAGCAATATAGTAATGAATCTTGCATGTAACAAAGGGTTTAACTATTCAATCAGCATCAGGTAGTGGCAGAAAAGTTTCTACAGCAGCTACATGTGTAGCAACAAGGTTGAAATATACATTGTTTTGTGAGTTTAAAATAGAGATGACTGTCAACCATGACAAAAGAAGAGGGCAATACTGAGGTATACTGGGGTATTATTAGTGAGAAGGTTATTTAGTTAATATGCTACCAATTAGCTGTACCTCACTTTTTGAGCAGTTTTTAGATAATTATACTGTATCCGAATTCTGATGTCATTCAGACCATTTACAGAGAGACAAAAGCAATTGTGCCTCACTATAAGTGTAAATTCAGGTGTCGTCTGCGTAGCACTGAAACACAACTAGTAGACTCAAAAGGAATGATTGCGGGGAAGGCATCAATCAGGAACGTCACGTTTTATTTACAGGACATCTCACAACATAAACAGTGCTCATTCAATCACGTATTCTACAAATAACGTACTAGGGCTGTAGTCTGTTGGTCGACTAGTCGATTAATTGGTCGATACTCTCTCATCCGACTAAATTCTCATTGGTCGAATAATCTCCGTGTATCTCTATCTCTACTTTCATAAAAGAGAAAAGTGCTACATCAGCAGCTTTCTGGGACTAATCCATTATTTTCCTGCAGCGGGGGGACAGACCAACAAACTACCTTTTGAAAACGGGGTGTATTCAAAACACCCCCGCTGTTTACACAACTTTGGACTCTTCCAAACTCCGGAGGTCTAACTCTTAATACATCCATGGTCTAACTCCGTTACTGAGCGTTTCTCCTACAATTATATCAACAAGAACCCCCGCCAGGCCAAAAAATATTTTTTAATGCCAGAATAAATGCCAAATATCCACTCATTCAGAAATATTTAGCGTTTGGGAGTCTGTGCAGCGCGTGAGTCAACCGCTGTGTTGTTGCCTGGGAAACGAGCAACTGTGTTATACGTCATTGCGTAGTATGTTTGCTTAGCAAGTTGGACACAGAGAAAGTGACAGTGGATATGAGTGGAGCAGAGGAAAAGGTTAGCGGTAAGTTGTCAGTCTGGCAGTAAATGTACAGCACAGACTACAGTGTGTCAGTTAAATGATGAAAAGTCACGTGTGTTGTTTCTCCAAGTGCTGGAAAAGTGAAGGGAGTTAGCTCCAAAGTTAGCAACGATGGGTTAGCCTAGCCTGGAGACGCTAACCAGAGAAATACAGAATTCACTGTAACGTGAATTCCCCCCCATCCCCCCAGCGCGCGACTAATCGATTAGTCGCAGATTATTTACAATTTTAGTCGACCAAGATTTTCTTTGGTTGACTACAGCCCTATAACGTACACAATTTTAAAGCCACAAATAATCAGAAAGTCATTGTGGGCAAGTGTCATGTGCATCTTGGTGTCACTGTGTTGAAAAGACAATCACTTTTCTGTTCACACTGTCAAACATTGTTTGGCCTCTGAGTTGGAGAGCTTTGTTCCTGACAAAGTGGAAGTACAAAAAGCCTTTTGTACAGTAATGTATAAATTAAGGCAATAAGTCATCATAATGGAACAAACTGGGAAAACCCAGGTTGAAAATAACTATAATTATCCTTGTACACATTAGAATAGTAATTCACTCACTTATACTTTCATCCAAAACCCCTGCTTCTGTTTGTGCATGTGTTTTTGTGTTTGTTTTAATATGTGTGTAAAATGGTTTGTTTTTTACCCAGATGTCTTAATTATAGCAGCCAGGAATTTTGCATACTGCTCTGGCTCGTACATCTAGGCTCTTTGGATTATATGAAAATTGACCATGCTCAAAATGCAAATTAAATGTATTTGTTTAATATGGTGACACATCAATGTCACGTTTCATTTTCTGAAACCGTGCAAGCTATAGGTATCCACAACAGGCTATAATAAGTTGTATAATGTTCCTTTTCTTATCACAAAGTGAGATAAAATTATCAGGAAAGATCTGAATAAACCAGTGAGAAGGGGAAGAAGAGGACTGTGGTGGCAGCAGTATTGCAGGGTGATTGGTGGAGGTTAAGAGAAGAAATGGCTCTGACCTTTTCCTTGAGTAGGCCGTGGCTCTCATGGGTTTTAGTCCAGGTGGAAGGAGGGAGGTAAAATGTTGAAATAAAAGAACGGAGGCAGGAAAGAGACCAATGAAAGAAGTGGATAAGTGTGTCCCAGCTGACATTCAAGGTCAGGACTGCGCACAAATGTACAAACACTCCCACTCACGCAAGTACACTAACAAGTTATTCTCAACACCACACACACACACACAAACACACACTTCCCATCCCCACACATCAATACACACATCCTCCCTGCATCCTAATGACAGTAATCACTCCCCAACCTGCCTCAAGTGAAGTTCATGTCCATTAACTTAAAATATATACAGCTTTTCCTTCTCTGCTCTACACTTTGGCAGTTGTACCTTCATTTTTAGCAGACTTTTTTTTATCTATCATTTCCTTTGAGGTTTTTTTTTTCTTTTTAGTGTGTTCTACTGGAGTGAGTGCTTGTTATCGTTGTGTTCCAGGTCTTGACTTCACTCAGCTCTTATTGATGAGGCAGTGGCAACTTTTACACTAACACTGAGAGAAGCAAGAGGGAGGAAAACCTTTCAACCCCTCTACCCTAGTTCTCTACATTCACCAGCTAGTCTTTTTCTCTCCTCCAGTATGTGATCTGTACGTCTTCCTCATTTTTGTCTTTCTCCTTTCCTTCAATTTTTCCTCAGATAAGTTTAACAAATAGCTTTGTCGGCATGACAGTTCTGTATTCATATGTCTCAATGCTGCTTCTTTCTGTCCATATTATGTTGTCCTTATGCTATCAATTCTCCCTTCTTCTATGCTGTCTTTAAAGTCTTTTTTTTACCCCCCCATTGGCCTGTCTCGCTCGTCGAATCTCGGGCCTCTCCACAATACAATCTTGACTGTGCATACTTTATACATTTCTCTTGTGCTTTCTTTAGCTCTCTCGCTCTCTCTTATCTTTTAATGGCACACATGGTACAGCGTGTGATATTTAATTTCAGATATGTATGACAGGGTTCTCGCATGTGTCTTTCACCATCTGAATTTCTTGGACACGCCTGCTTTGCATTGCAAATGAGGTTAGGGAGAAGAACATGCTCCTTCCCCAAGCATGTGTTTTTATCATTTTTGTATATGTACTGTCTGTCTTTCGTGCGCATGCTTTTGGCTAATATGTTCGTGTGCATCGGGGCGTTGGGTCTGTTTTCGTGTGACAGCGGGTGGTGTGTGTGTGTGTGTGTTGTGGTGTGTCAAGCTGTCGCCAAGTGTTTCCCACTCTCCACTTGAAGAGCAGTTACACTGTGTCTCAATAACTCTCACTCTCTTTCAATTCTCTTGTCACTATCACATAATTTCATACCCTAGCAATAAGACACCAAACACTCAAGCCACTGAAGTCATTTAGTTGCAAATAGGAACAGAATTCTCTGAGGGTTTACTTGAGGTGTTTGATGTGTTTTTAAAGCTGCAATCAACAGCATGTTTCCCCACTACACTGTAGACGTCAAGGTTTTGGAACTGAAGCTGCCTGCAAAGAGAAACTTGAAACTTTAGGTGCAACAAACATTCAATTAAACTCAATTGATTTTTTTTTAACAAAGAAACGCACATACATTATGCGTACTTATACATGTCACAGAAAATTAATCTGATCAACTTCTCAATTTTCAAAATGTACCTCATGCGTCAGAGTTGCATCTCCGAAGTAAAAATATGAACACGCAATATCATCCACATAGCAAGATTGTTAGTGCCTGTAAGTCTTTGCATACTGCTCTTGTAAAACGTACACCATCAATGAGCAGAATACACAAGCATACAGTGAGCCCTGAACAACCATATCTGCACATCACTCACACACATTAACATATCAGGGTGTCCGTCAAGATTCATCTTTCATTTGCCGCTTTAAAGATGCCATATGTAGCTGGTTATGATTTTTAAAGGGATAATTATGCCATTAAAAAAATGAAAAAGGAAGGCGATTGGCTACCAAGAAAAGTTTTCTTGACCATAGTCTCATTTTTTTTTACTGCAGGCACACTAATTCATCTCAATTAAATTGATGTTTAAAATGCACCATGTAGCATATAAGTTAAGTTACACTTACTTAATCCCGGTGGGGAAATTTTCTCTCTGTATTTGACCCATCATACTGTAACTAGCAGCAGTGGGCAGCCACAGCGTAGCCCAGGGACCAATTCAAGCTCTGAGGTCAGTGCTTTGGTCAAGAACTGTCACAAGAGTAACACAGAGACTCTAACATACATGCATGGAGATTGTGGAGTGAAACCCATACAAATATGCAAACTCTATACAAAGACACCCCAGTCAGCCCAAGAGGTATTCAAATCTAGGAGCTTCCTTAAGAAAAAATACAGTTTCAGTCTTAAATTATGTAGTTTTTGCCGTCATTACTATTTGTAATACTATTCTGGGAAGGTGGAGCTGACTCTGTGAGTTCTGACACATGGATTGGCAAAATACATAGATTCAGTTAATGCCGATGCCACCAAATCTGCCATTAGTTCATCTCTGCTCTCTTTCTTATTAGCAAAGAGCAACAAAACATTCAGGCAGCAGCTTGTCATGTTTGTAATTTTCTGTAATTTCCACACTGGTGACAAGTCATATCAGCTGTCGCTAGTTCACGTTATTTCCATGAGTAACTTAATAACAGGCCAAAATTAGGTTTATGTGCTAGTGTCTGTACTGGACCAAAGACTACACCTGTTATTTCAACATTATACACCTGTACTATCTATTAAAGAACTACCTATTGATTTTGCAACAAGAGAACTCTGAAACTATATTTGTTCCATTTTGAATATTGTTGTTGTTTTTTAAATTTAGTCTTATTAAATTGTCTAATATTAACTAGGTACAGAAGCCTATAATATCCATCTCTCTGCTTCTGGAAGATTCTGGTGCCCACTATTGACTTTCAAGATCTTTAACTGTTACTTTCCCATCTGATTACGGCCTCCAGGCATGACGGAGCAGCACCAGGCTCAGTGACACAGAGGATGGGTTTCCATTATTCCCCAAGGAATAATGAGGCGATTTCCACTTCCTCGCACTGGAAGTTTTCATTATACTGACTAAAGTGCTCATTTGCGAAATAGAGGTGCCCTTTACTATAATTGTTCTGCTCGTGGTGTTTAGACAAAATTGCACAATAGCCCATGTTTATGTAAATGTTAGGTTAGGTCTGTTTCCGTGTGCTTGTCAATGTTTGAATTTGTTAGCTTTTCCTTGATTGTGTGTGTGAAAATGCTTTTTCTTAGCATAATTATAGCTGTGTATGTGCAGCCACTGTATAGCAATGTGCTGAGTAAAGAGACTGAGATTTTTCACTCAAGCATTTATCTTTGCCTGCAGTCGCCATTCTCTCACTGAGTATTGATTACGGGCACTTGTGGTACGCACA
The DNA here is from genome assembly GCA_029490765.1 of Euthynnus affinis. Lineage (NCBI taxonomy): Eukaryota > Metazoa > Chordata > Actinopteri > Scombriformes > Scombridae > Euthynnus > Euthynnus affinis. The sequence continues at coordinate 16,534,760 of CM055853.1, read as the reverse complement.
AACACACACACACACTGCATTTAAAGCATACATAATTGTACTTTAGTCAAACGGAGTATGACTTTAAAGTATATCATGCAGAAAAAGTGCTTAGTTCTTTGATCATCTAATTACAACATTTAGCTTTATAATAAAATCCCACAAATTGTTACAGATGCTTTACCTTCAGTTCACAGGTAGTCACTGAATTGGAAAGACTATTTTCATCTTTATTAAGTATATAAATTATTTTTTTCTTCTACCTGAAGCCAATCTGAGTTATGTCGACAGTGTTAAGTTTGTCAGACTTTAACAATAAAGCACAAAGTTTACCAAAGCACTCACTAGATGGAATTTGTATTAGGAGTAAAGATGAAAGCATTTCCCTCATAGCACTTAGATCCCTTGATAGAACAGCACTTTGCTTACATTTAGCGACATTTTACATCACCTGCTGCCATTGCAGATGCTTTTCAATTCATGGTAACGACAGGATTCAAACTGCCAGTTGAGGGAGCTGACCTTGGAAGTGTCCACTGAGCCAACTCCCCGTTGTTGAATTGACTGGAATAATGAATTAGACTGAATGACTTCTCCATCACAGAGAAGCACCGTAGAACCAATGACTTAGCTTCCCTCTTTTTGCACAAATTGCACCCGTGTACCACAATCATTAGCAGTCTATATTTTACCCATGGGAGCCTTGTAGAGCAGAGTGGCTGCAGAAAGGGCCCCATTAGACAAATATGCACTATAAATGCACCGTTGCCGTTGACTGGGAATGTTTGAGACTAAGTAGATTCTAAATCTTTGATGCACTAGCCTTGACTGTGCTAACTTACTGATGCTCCTCTTGCTCGTGTCTTTGCTGTCTTTTTGGCAGGCATGTATCATGCTTGTGATCAGTCCCCTTCATGGTGTATTATGACCCACAGTGCAGCTGAGCCTGTTTGTCGAATGATTATTCTTTCAAAATTGGTGCTCGGTTTCTCTCCCCTTTGCATTCCTCCTAATTATGTGCACATACTGTTTACACCATTTGCAGAATTAGTGCTAATGAGTCCACTGACTGTATGGCTAAGTGTTACGCATAACATAAATACAACCCATTAAGATCATTACAAGCTTACTCTCCAGAGGGGAAAGGCATGTCTGTTTCTTTATAACCTCTGTTTGATCCTTACCACACAAAGAGAGACAGAAAGAGTGTGAAATACTAAGTTAGGCTCAGCAATTTTGTGTGTGTGTGTGTGTATGTGTGTGTGTGGCATTGATGATCTGATGATAACATGCACTTAACTATATTATGATGATGTAATGTACAACATCTTTTAGGGATGCTTCATTGTTATTAAAACAAATGAACTGTTTTTGATTGTGAGACCCCTGTAATGCATTTAGACATGGATTTATCGAACTGCCAGACTAGTTGGATGTAGAACTACAACAATTAGCTGATTAATCAATTTGTTGTCAATTTTTTGATTAAATTGCCAACTATTTTGATAATTGATTAATTGTTTTTAGGCATTTTTAAAGAAAAAATGTCCAAATTCTCTGATTTCAGCTTCTTAAATGTGAATATTTTCTGGTTTCTTTACTTTTCTGTGACAGTAAGCTGAATATCTTTGGACAAAACAAGACTTTGGGTTTTGGACATCAACTTTTAGGCTTTGAGATACAGCAATTTTCTGACATTTTATGTATCCAGCAACTAATCAATTAATTGAGAAAATGATTGACAGATTAATCGATAATGAAAATAGTTAGTTGCAGCCCTACTTGGAAGGTAGGGAGATATCACATTTTTCTTAATGTTAGTGGCACAATTCCAGTTACGTTGTTCTGTCTGTCAGTTTTTTTTTGGTTAGTCCAGGCTCAAACTCAGAAACTATGAGATGGATTGCCAAGATATTTTATACAACATTCATGGTCCGCAGAAGATGAATGAGGCCTTTGGTCCTCTGACTTTTCATCTAGTGCCACCCTGAGGTTGACAATATTTTGAGTGAAATGTTAAAAACTTTTGGCTAGATCCTTTCTTTTGATCTAGCATTATCATTAGATCAAATTTTTGGTTTGTCCAATATTTTGGTTTGTGATCAAATGTCTGCAAAACTATTAACATTTGCATGAGCTTTAGCTGTTCTTTGTGTTTTGTACTAATTAGCAAATGCTAGCACACTTAACTAAAATGGTAAACATGGTAAACATACTGACAAACATCAGCATGCTAGCATGGATATTCACTCAACTTTTTTTTTCTTTCTAGAGTTTTAGATTTCAGCTGTATTCTCTCTCTCTCTCATGCATTTTACATGGATTTTCACAATACAGATTTTTTTGAGAACAACAATAACAATATAATCTATCTTTACACATTTTAGAAGTTCAAATTTGTGAAACTTTTCATAGTACTAACAATCTGGGAAAGCTCTACCTAAAGCACTAGTGTTCCACATGTAGAACATGGGTGGAAAGAGATTAATGTGACTGACAATGTTACTTTAATCAGTTACATAAAATAACATTGACTAAATTAAATAGTTTTACAGTACAGCATCATTTTATCTCACATATTCAACCATGCAGCTTGGAAGAGGCAAAAGGATTTTTGATGGGTGCAGAATTCTGACAGAAATATCATAACATGGGAAATTAAGATGGAAAATGAGATACTTGAGACAGAGATGTAGACTTTTTATTTTAAATTGTTCCCTCTTAAGCAGCATCACAGGAAGGAGGGTAGTATAAGGGAAAAGAGCCTGTGGCAGCAGTGGAATAGCTAAAGGGGAGTTAGAGAGAGCTGGCTTCCTCCCAGCTGTGTAACATCACATTCTACCTCATGCAATTACATTTAACATACAGTTTATACATTCTTCCTTTTGGTGAAAGACTAGAAGTGGCTTTTTAAGATATTGGGAAAGAAAGTAAGCAAGTAATTAGATGAGAAGAAGAAAAAAAACGTGGAATTAGTGTTGCCTTTGCTTAATTTGCAGACAATTTGGATCGCAAAGAATACTTATTAGAAATATTCTACAGATTCTTTAGTAACAAGGGAGGAAGGATAAAGAATTCAAGATATGCAAAAAAAAAAAAAAATACTGTTTGGAGAAGTGAGGGAAGATGTGGGGATCCATCCAGAATATAATCCAGATAGCCTGAAAGGATAAAGACTGTAGATGAATGACAGAAAAAGTGAGAGAGAGAATACAAACAGCATTTCAGCATGAAAGCCTTATTTCAATAAAGTTCTTCAAACGTTGGCCTGTCCATCACACTACCAGCAGACTTTCTTCTCTCGCTCTCTGTTCTCCCTTCTCTGTCATTCTTCCCTGTCTGAAAATGCTGTCCAAAATGGTGCCAGCATTAACAAATACCATCCTCCTCCTTCCTCTCCTCTCCTCTCCTGTCCTGTCTTATTTCCTCTCCCCTTCCGACGTCTTATCCATACACTTTTAATACTCTCCCCTTTCTACCTATTCTCCTCAATCCCCCTTCTGTCCTGCTTTTGAACTGTGAATCTGCCATCATTGATTGCCACTAAGGCCACATCTAAGGACATACAAATATACACATGGTGAGAGGAGGAAGAGATACACACATACACACATATTTCCAGCAGCCATAATTACCTTATGCAAATAAGATCAACAAATAACCATCTCATCCTGCTGGGCGACAGCATATAAGATGCCAAAAACCAAATTCAGGAGCTCATTTAATTAGAACAGAGGTGATGAGAGCAATACAACATTCAGCTACCTCTCCCTGTGCATGACACTCAATCATAAATGTGTATCCACAGTTGAATTCCCCATGGGCCTGAATCACGGTAGCAATTATGGCTCTTGATACATTTACCCATATTTTCTAGGCATGCAGGAAAAAAGGCGCATATTGAATTGCCTGATTTAACTCAGGTGCAGCAGTCAATGTCTTCCTGGAAATAAAATTATAGAAGTAAGGCCAGGCTAGTTGGCCTACCGCTGTCCTTTTCAGCAGTTTTTTTGAAAATTACAGCCATTTTTGAAAATAGCCTCATTAGTTTGTCACGGCAAAGCGGCGGAGGACCTGTGAAGTTTTAGATACCACATGCTGTAGGTTGTTTGAAGCTCAGTGTGTGACATGGTTTAACGATAAGCCTGAACGGAAGTTTGCTTTTGGTCAAACCTGGCTGCAGCAGTGTAAGCGCACCTCTTGTATCTCTCCATGGGAAAGAATTACATTTGAAAGCATACAAGGTAAAAAAAAAATAAAGATGTAAAATAAGATGACTGACAAGTATGAAAAAGTAGTCAAGTTGTTATTCATGGTACATGGTTATGTTAAATAACATACAGAATATACCAAATAGACCAAATCCACTCTGCCTTGATTATTTCTCCACTCCAAGCTCGTCTTCTACTTAATGATGAATCATAGGAGTAGGAAAGTAATGAATAAAATGTAGATATCTGGTGATTGCCATAAAAATTTAGCTAAGGAGTTGTGCTGTGTTTCAGCTTATAAAATTCTGTAACTCTAAATATTTTAAAAAGTGAGTATTGGAAATGTTCTTTTGTTTTCACTCCTCAAATATTGATTTCTTGACATTGTTGTGTAGAACAGTAATTCTAGTAATTCCCCTTTCAGTTCATTTTGTTTTGTTGTATTCTGTTCAATTCTCACTCGATGAATTTCTGAAAAAAATAGAGATCCAAAACATTGTTGCTGTTAATTTTGCGGCACAGTTACACAAATAGAAATTGGGAAACTGCAAGCCAACTCCATCATATGACAAATACATTAAATCCAATCTTATTCTTCCTTTGTAAGTATTCTAAATGAATTTTGTTAAACATTTTTTTCATATTACAAAAAAATATTATGGAAGTTTCAACGGATTGGCCTGCAACATGTTAAAAAGTATTTGCCACATTTTGTTGGCAAATACTTTTAACATGTGGCCTACTGTAAAGCAAAGCATGTTTTCCTGAGCTTGCAGGATCAACCTCACTGGCCAATATACTGTATTCATTCCCCTGCGGCAAAGGGGCACTGCTCTGCTACTCCAGTTTTTATTTGTGTTTGTAGTGGGCACGATAATCACACTCAGGATTACCAAATTTGACCTTTAGCACAATATCCACTTTGTATCCTTTTACCCTGCGAGGCTGCCAGCGTGAAATAACTTATTCAGCAGTCTATTTGTTGTGTAAATGGAAGAATTATTCCCCTTTTCATAGGCTGACCCAAAGGAGCTGATTCGATTGGTCACACAGCATGTGTCTGCATATTCGGGCTGGCCGGAGGAACTGCAGAAGTTGATCAGCCAGCTGCATGTGTACAACGAGCGTCTGACGGACTTTACGCAGGCCCAGGTGTTACAAGGGCTGGGCCGTGGAGTGGATGTCCAGCGTTTCAGCTCCGACTCTGACTACAAGAAGGAGACCATCCTGGGCCTCACAGAGTAAGTAGGGAGGGGACCTGGGACCTTGTTTCTGCAACTGAACGACTAAACTTGTTTTGTGTTCAGGTTACTAGTAATTATGTTTCATTATATATCATTATATTTAATCGTATATATACGGTAAACACTGTATAGTAAGATGTGTTTTATTTGGTTAGAAACATATATGCATATGAGTGGGAGTTACGGCTCCCTCTGCTTTAATGTGATAACATTTGATAATCTTTTCCTCCTCTCTGCTTGTGTGTCTACATGTGTTTAGGACACTGGATGACAGCGTGTACAGAATCTCTCTGTCTCTGGCTAAGCGCTACAGTGTTCCTCTGTGGGAGGTCTACATGACTCACCTCGAGTTCCTCTTTACAGATAGCGGGTACATACACACACTCACTCACTCACTCATACACACACACACACACACAGAAATATACAGGCACCAACACATAAGCTCTCCCAGTTCATTTTTCATCTCATTTTACTTACTGATATTTGCTATTTCACATCGTCTCATCAGTTTGAAATACGTGATACTTGAATGCCCCCTAAAGCTCATTTAAAACCAGAAATTGTGTTTTAAAGAAGACAGAAGTGTCGCTTGCATGAACTTATGTATTCCCATGTCTGATAAGTTCTGTTTGTGTATTGTTTTGTGTTCAATATCCAAAAAGTGCAATGGAAAAAAGGTGAAATTAAGTAGCACCATTGCCTCCGAGTTACAGCAAAACTTGCCAACATAAAAAGCATGCTTAAAACACCCCGGAGTAAATCAAACATGTTGTGAATGTGCGTGTGTTTGTGTTTTAGAGGGAGAGAGGATGTGTGTGTCAGAGTCTATTTCCATAATTTATTTGCTCTCTGACTTCATAGCCAGGGATGTGACTAGCTCTGCACCTTTCCTTGTTTTAATAGAATGCCTTTTCAGCAGAGCTGAGATGCATGTATGTGTGTGTGTGTGTGTGTTTGTGTGTGTGTGTGTGTGTGTGTGTGTCTGTATATGTGTATGTGCGTGTATGTGAGTTGTGCACACGTGTGTGCATCTGTGATTAATATCCCCCTGTCGCAATCCGATATAAGGAAATGGTTTATGGACTCCACTTAACAATAAATTATAACCTATACCTTCTTCAAACCCTACCACAGCTGCTGCGTGTGTGTGTGTGTCTGTGTATCTTCCAAAATCTCTATGGTCCCAACAAATCCTTGAAGAACATTGATACTATAATCTTAACTAGGAGCATCTGCAATATGTATATTGATTTAATGGATGGATGGATGCTGAGAATAATAGAAATAGGAAAAAGACTCATACAAACAGAAGCACAAGTGCAAGATGAAGGTGAGACATTTATTGATCCCTTTAAGGAAATTTGTCCTTTGAATTTCACTCATCCTTATTATTTAGGGTGCTCTGAGAAAACAGTGCTAATAAATTTGAATTTTTAATTTTTGTATTAATATTTAAAACCTGTCTGAGGGAACTGTAAGTACTTATCAAGCAATTTATTTTACTGTACAAAACAAAGCACACTGACTAATTATTCAATGATTTAAATTCATTCCAATCAAACATCATGCTGTTTCAAAGGGAGACAACTATTATCATTTTTTTTATGACATTTAACAGAGAGCATTAAGGGTATTTGATGGAAATGCAGGGGAAATTCATTGTTAGTGAAATACACTGAAAGTTCATCCTGATATCAACCGAAGTGCTGATGCCACTATACTGTAGATATCTGCAGCAGATATGGTAATAACATGGTCTTATGGTGACATATGGAAAAAAAAAATGCAGAATTTTATTTCAGGTCAAATGACTAGAAAGATGCTGAGCATTCATCATCAAATACCATACAATTCATCAAAAAATACAGGATCCAGCGAAAGGTCTTTAGGTAGAGAAATACCCACAGAATCAGTGTGTGCAGAGAAGGAGGAGGGGAGGAAGGGCTAGATAGATGGAAGAAGAGGAGATGGATGATACAGCCAGAGTGTCCCTGAGACAGTCCTATTAACACAGAATGAACGTTTTAGAGGAATCAATGCGATGCTTAACGCCACCTCCGTCAGCTCTCTCTCTCTCTCTCTCTCTCTCTCTCTCTCTCTCTCTCTCTCTCTCTCTCTCTCTCTCTCTCTCTCTGTAGGTCTTTGTAGATGTACACAAGAGCCCTTTAGGGACATGAATTTCTGCCAGTTTTATCGACACTATAATGACGGCTATTAAAGCATTTAAATGACTAGATGACAGAAAAAGAAAGGTGATGACGTGCTTCTCAGAACTCACCTGTCAATTCAGTTGTACTCTACATCCGTTTTCTTTGTGCTGTGAATGTTGTCCTCTTTCTTGAAACTAAACCATCCAGATTCATTTTTTTTTAATATATTTTGTTTGGCTTTACCTGATCCAAACATATGTCTGGCTTTGTTCTGTTAGGTATCTGTGGCATTGTCTTTTTGTGTTTTCATTTGTTAGGAAACAAATGAGTGGGGATGTTTTCATCAAAATATCAAGAATTTGTTACTGGTGTTACGTATTAAAGACAGCTTACAACATAACCTGTCTTGCTGGGTTTGTTGTCGTGGGTCTTTTCAGGGTTTAATTAATACATTTAGGTTAAATAAATCAAACCTGGATTACTTCAGGCAGTGCACACACAGATTATGTGCCCCACATCAGCTGATCCAAACAAAACAATCGTGTTTGACATTTCAAACAACACCACTCCAAGCTCCAAGCTAATCAGTTGCAACTGCCACCGCAGCTGCTGACCAGTTGTGCTGCTTTCTGTGTAGATCAATGTTTGCCCATGATGAGAAATAAATAGTCTTTTGTGGTACGTTCTTCCTTCTGATTCATCCTCAACCTGTGGTTTCCTTTGAGCCTAATGAGGACTCCTCAGAGAAGCAGGATGCCTTGGAATTCTGTGCCTTTTCAATCCAAACACACATCTGGCAAATAAAAGTTCAAATTATATCAGCAATTGGCAGTGTTACACACTATACTGTGCAATCATAACTATTTGGCTCCACAGCTGGCAAAATGACATGACTATCTAGTCTGTAACACTGCCAGATAAGAATTTTTCATGTTCTGAATCAATTGAAAGTGCCTATTGCTCTCAGGTTTTTTTGTTCCTGCCACCGCAAAAAGGCCAATCATTCTCTCTATGATTCCTGCTGTGCCAGAATCAAAATACTGGTTGATGTAGATCAAGTCAGTCCAAACATCATCTGAACCTTACATCTAACCTGATCTGTCTACATCAGACACTTTCTAATTTTACCTTTCCATGGACCATGTGGTATGCACATTATATCAATACCTTAAGAACATTGTAAAGTGATGTCACCCCTGCCACAGCAATTTTACCTCAGCTGTTTTATTCTCAATATTAAAAATATATAAAATATAATTTGTCCTTTACTGCCATATTGCATGTTTTGGATTAGCACCTGAACTGTCATTATAGTTACATATGAATTGTTAGAATTAGTATTGGCTAATTTCTAAAAGCGAGTGAGTGCTTCTCTGCATATACATGATAATGTTGACATTCTGCAACCGTACGTGTCTAGCTGTCACCTTAAGATACATGCTGTTGTTTGCATCATACTGTTCTAGACATTCTACGTTTAAGTATTTCAATATTTATTTCATATTAAGCTACTGCAGGCATGTGTCATGTTGTGTTTTCATTTGAGTGTGCTTAGTGTCCTGATGTGTGGGAATGAGGATCATGCTGTTGCTACACACAGGTTAGGTACAGTATATTCAGCTGCAGTTGTTTGGCGCTGTTGGTTCTGCTGTTTAAGGATTATTGATGTGCCGTCCACGGAAACTCTACAAGCCTGGAACATGACTGTTAGTATGCTTCTTTAAGTCATAGGGGAGAACCACCAAGAGCAGTACGCAACTGTACTGCATCACATTTGATTCACTAATGATTTCAGTATATCTGGCTGAACTGAACAGGAAATTATTTTAGGCAGAACATGCCACATGCATGGCACTCGGGCAATGAGGTTTGACACTTTGAACAAAGCAGTCAGTCCACTTATGCTGTCAGCTCTTTATTTGCCCTGCTGTTCTAACTGCCACATGCCACTGTTAAATGGCTGTGCTGGTTTGTCTCTCCATCACCTTCTGATCTGGTTCCTTATTAATCAAATATACTTGTAATACAGTCTTTAGTATCTTAAACTTGTTTAGAGAAACTGTGATAACTTTCGTGATCTTTTTTAAATGTTTTAATTTGTTATGTTTTACCAGTTGGAGTTAGTGGTAATTAGCTAATCTTGCTAGCTTGCATCTTGCTTGCATGCTAACATGCTTAACTAAATTGTTGAACATGATCAACCTTATTATGCTTAATATCTGCATGCTAGCATTGGCATTGTGAGCATGTTAGCATGCAGGTGTTAGCATTTAACTAAGCACTGCTGTACCACTACAGCACAAAGCTGTTTAGCATGGCTTTAGACTCTTTTCCTGCACTGAACTCTACAGCACAAAAACATGTGCACAGCACAACCCCCTGCTGGACAGTAATTTGTTAAATTAGCCACACAGATCATAAAAAAATATAGTTTGCATAAATTCAAACAACAATGACTTGCTGAATAATCATCACTGCTCGGCCAAAGCCCCCCTAGTGTTTAATTCTTGCTGTCTGATTACCGGGGCAATTAAATATGCCTCTGAATTTCATATGCGGCCTATTTTAGTTCGGACATGGTGGAAGAGACAACTAACAGAATATGGTAATGCAGGATTGGGGGAAAAATGTCCCCTTGAAGAAAGGAAGAATAGAGGGATGGGAAAAGACTAGAACAGCACACAGGAATAAATCGGTTCCTCACTCTGGCTTTTGAAATGAACAAGAGGAGATTATAATGAGAAGCTCCTGATTTTACATCCACATGAACACAACAGAGATAGAGTGGGGAAACTGTGTTGTGTACAGAGAGAAATGCCACCAAACAAGTGGGAGCACAGCAAGCATGCAGAAGACTAGTAATAAAACCATCAGTGGGACAAAGAGATGCTGAAAGCCGAAGAGAGAAGGGAGGAGATGCTCACAACCTGAGCAAAGAGAGGCACTAAATACCTTTTTTTTCCACTGGATCGGGAAGGAAGACACTTAGGAAATAACAACACAGCTTTGAAGAACTACAGTAACACACTGCTGATACTCAGTTAAAGCAGAGCCTGACATGAACGCTGAGCACAATTCGGGCATCACATATTTTTGCATGTGTGCGAGCATTGACGTTTCCGTGTGTGCACCTGCCAAGAAAAACTGTTAACACTCCTCCAGCAGTCATACCTGGACAAGTTGCCATTGTTCTCTCGTCCATTGTTCTCTTGCCTTGATGCTTTCAGTCACTTTGGAACTAATGTGATTAAATAGTGAAAGACTTTGATTGGGGTCTCAGGGTGCCTCTGTGATCGTGCACTTAAATAAGAGACATGAGGGAAAGTGACTGAGAGTGTCTTTACTTTGTTCTGTTGACTCCAGTCTTATTAGAGTCCCGGTTGTGAGGATGATTAGTGTTATTTACATTATTGTCATCTGCTTCCACAGCCGCACTAATGCCACTTACTATGTTTTTTTCATTAGTGAAAGCCTCCCAGCTAGCTCTGATGGAGAACCCAGAGGAAACATTGTCCTCTTTGATGTTGTCCCGTTCTGACAGATAAACAGCCTTGCACTCACACTAACACTATCTTAGACATCCACAGATTGCTCAGAGCCCCTCAGTGACTAGCAGTAACTAACTTTACCTCACTTTTGCTGTCTCATTCTTTGTATCTCTCCTTGTTTAACTTTTGTTTGCAGTTCTCCAAGGGTTTTTTTTTCCTCGCTCCCTGTCTCTCTCTCTCATGTTTTGCTTGTGTTCTTTTCACTTGTCCTCTCATTCTTTAGACCACCTGCTGCTGTTGACTTTTAGTTCTGTGGCAAGGCATGTTTTTGAAAAGCAATGTAGCGCACAAGTCGTGCGCAACTTGAACAAATCGCTAAAAAGGTTTCCACTCACTGAACACAACACTGATCACATCTTTACTTCCCTTTTTTCTTTTTTCTTTTTTTTTTTTTAACAATTTCTCCCTATTTTGCCTTTTTTATGTCAAAGCTGACCATCCTCAGCTGTAATCTACTGCAGTTTCCAGAAATTACTTTGCAACCAAGTTGTCTCCAGTGCCGGTTGCCTTCTTCCTTTGATTTCCTGCTGATGAAATTCAGGGGGGTTTGTCAGTATTTCTGTCTTTTTTTATCTTTTTCAGGCACAGTGGCTACTGCTGCAATGTGAACTACTTAGATCTCAATTTGTTTTTTCAAACGAACTGCTGTTTCTGATTCCAGAAGCTTCAAGTGCTTTAAACCCTGTGTACCAATGGATATTTCCATAGAGAAGACATATCTCACACAGCAGGTGTTTACAACAGCAAATGTAAAAGCTTAGAACTTGGGATTGGCTGGATCATTGTTGTGTGTATGTATTGGTATGAAAACTTCATCAAGTATTACTTTCCATGTGAAACTGTCAAAGCTATTCAGTTACATGCACTTATGTATATTCTCTTCTCCTTTTTTCTCTGTTTATTTCCTCCCTCTCCTCCAGTCTTTCCACCAAGGATATTGAATCCAGGAGTGAGTCCCTCGGTCTCTTTGGCACTTTGAAGGGTAACCCTCAGGCCTTTTATAGCCACATGAACAAGTATGTTCTGCCCAGTGTTGAGGGAACAGACCTGGGCCGCCTGCTCTACTACTATACCTTATTAGATGCTGCAGGCTGTGAACCTTACACTACCACCACCATCAAGCCAGACTCCCATGTCAAACTACTAAAGAAGCTTCAAGCTGTTGCCAATGGTAAGATAAACTTTTCTTTGTCACTGTAATGCAGATAGCACAATTACTGCATAACTAGAAAGGGGGTTCATATTTCACTGCAATCAGTTCATCAGACCAACATACAATAGCCTTTTGAATGATACAGTCAACTGTTCTTGCTTTTGAAAGCCAGCAATTCTCCTTATTTGTGAAAATCATCAACACAAGAGAGAGATTTCATGAAGAAAGGAATGAATTTGGTTCTTGCATAATTTACTAAATTATGCTATTTCTGAGAATTAAAAGGCAAAAACCTTGATTGTGGGTGCAAATCAAACACAAGCCTTTCATGTGAAGAAATCAAGTCCAATTTTCAAGACTTAAATATAATCCCTCATGACATAATTGATGAGTGTTGTCATTCCTTTTGGCCAGTAGATAGCATCAGAAACACTGATGCTGTCCATAAGAATCTTCAAAAAACATTCAACAGCTGAATAAAACTGGCAAAATTGCTCATATTTCTCTCTGAATGACAGATGAAACACCTCTGGTGACATCCCCATACTTTCTGTTGTACACATATTATCTTTTATCTCTACCTCGTCTTGTCCTTTGATCTTCGTCCTCCTCTTTTTCTCTACCAGCTCTCATGTAAGTTTCCAAAATTGAAAAGTAGCAGGATTGAAACAGACAAAACTATTCACATTTCCCTGTAAATAACAAGGGAAGCACTCCAGTTTTGTATTTCATGTAGCTGTCAATCTACCTGACACACCTAGCTCTTGAAACAGCAACAGCCTCGTAGCAAGGTGTTGTTTCCACTTAGATTTTTGTGGCAGCACCCTTTCCAAGGACGTTATGTCCAGGTTGCAGCGTGTCACCAGCTCAGCGCTCAGCCCAGAATACTCAAAGTTTGTTGTGTACATGTGGAGGTGGTGTCACTTCTCTGTGAAGTTCAGTAAAGGTCAACCGGGTGTCGTTTTCACGCCTCACTTCCTCCTTCTGCTCCTGATAACACCACAGCTTTTACCGGTGACACGTGTCTCTGTTTAACATACATACACACACACGCACACGTGCACGCGCACAAATCACATACACACATAAGCCACTTTATTTCACTTTATTTTATGCTCACTCTATCACTGCTTCATTTCAGTTTCCTCAAACACAATCATGGTGTCATGTCACTATATTTACATTTGACTATTCGTTCCGACCTTTTTGTTACTGTTGCCACATCTCAAGCTTTCTGTTATCGCATGGCAGATTACCATGATAATAGTGGCTCATTTACCACTCAAAATTCTCAGTCATTTTTTCAGACAGAGATGAACAAAAGCAGCTTCTCGACTGTCACATGCATATTTATCAGCTGTAGCCAGCCAACTAATTAAGCTAATATCAACTTTATGAGTTGGTCAAAAACACCATCTCTAACGTATTAATGCCTCCAGGTGAAATAAAAAGACTGAGGCTAAACCTGCATGTTGTAGCCAAAAAGGCAACATCCTCGCCACATGATGACACATGCTGAAGATGTGGAAATAAAGAAACAACATTGTTCTTTTATTACAGGATAGAGCAAATAAGTCCTGGTATTATACAGACTAGTAACAAATTAAAGGAAAAACCGGTACAGGCCTGAATACTTGACCCCTACAGTGTTGGGATCCAGTGGCTTTGTTATGCTGTGGGGGGCATTTTGCTGACATGGTTTGGGTCCACTTGTCCCCTTAGAGGGAAGGGCCACTGCAAATCAAAGTCATTCTGAGTGATCACCATTATCCTGTGATGAAACATTTGTATCCTGATGGGAATGGTCTCTTCCAGGATGACAATGCCCTAATTCACATGACATGAGGGGTCAATGGTTTGATGAGTATGAAAATGATCTTTGCACTCACCAGATCTCAACCCAGTTGAATACCTATGGGAGATTTTGGATTGAGGCAGTACTCTCCACCACCATCATCAAAACACCAAATGATGGAATATCTTTTTGATATGTATAAAATGGTGTTTATCCCTCCAGAAGAGTTCCAGAGACTTGTAGAATCAATGCCAAGGCTGAGGAACATTTTATAGAGAACTAACTAATGTGTTAGGCAAGCTGACCTATTCTGGGATAATGCTGGCTGGCATTGCTGCCAATGCCATGACCCTATACTTTGTTACTGTCAGGACCAACTTTCACACAGTGGCTAGACAATGGATGTGTTTGCTGTGAACTGATCTTTTTCTTAAAGGGAAATTTTGCCACTTTTTATGTGGCTGTTCAATCAGAGTTGAAGTTAAATGTTGTCAATTGAAGGAATAAATTCCTGAGTGTGTGCTATATTGGATCGAAAGCTGAGTTTTCCTGCTCGTGGAGCCATGCTGGCAGTCCCTACATGTACTCAAATGCATTGCATGCAAGCTTTTGACACCCAACCACCAAACCCACTCTGGCTCTAAAGAATACAGCTGAATATCTGAGTCTGAGGCAAAACACTGTAAAATGTATCCTTGTCCATAACATCCACTGCACTCATATTTTGGGATGCCATTTTAGCTGTTGGAAACATAGCTAGTTTGCCATACAAGTGAAGAGAACAAGGAAGTTTTGTTTTTGAACAGCATCTAGAGCACACCCCTTAGCTACCCAGAGGCAGAGACTAGCTGAAATAGCCTGTAGTTCTTCCTTTTCCCTACGTCTCTGTGCACATCACATGACGGAACTGGTGCTGGAAGAACAACAGATTTTGCAGCTGCTGCCCAGAGACAAAGACAACAACTGCATCTGTTTTTTAACACTATATCCCTAATTCAGATAGCTAAGATAATGTTCAAAATAGGTGAAATGGTCCTTTAATGTAACATGAAACCCTGCAAAATTGTGTAATTAGTTAATGAAATCCTCCTTGGTCATGGAAGTAAGGCTTAAATTACAACTGAGCTAGTTAGTGAGACATGTTAACAATTGCGCATTACATTAGAGCAGATAAACACACTGTTTAAACCATGCCTTACACTTTTGCGCTTGTCTTTTTAGTTTTACAAAGGCTAGAAAAAAACCTTACAAACTCTTGGTCCCCAATGTGATGAAGCCTCATGCAAGGTGCTTCATCATGCAGAGAAATCCAAAGCTTGACAGACCTCCTGTGCTTAGTTCTGGTTGCTTAGCTATAATTGGACAATCCCTGTTTAGAGGAGGGGTTTAGCTAACAGTCGACTGCACAGCTGCAGCAGCATTAGCGCTACCTGACCTACTCATTAACACTCACCACATGTACATACATACTATCCTCACCAAATGAATTAATACTGTACTAACACATATACTGACTTTGTGACACTTACAAACCAACACTCTCCGTGTCTCTCCCTCTCATGTACACAACACTGTTAAAACCTAACCCACACTTCCACACTTGTTAAGCAAAAATGACACACAGGCTGTTGTGGTGTCTCCAGGGCCACCAAATTTCTACTAACACTCTCCAACTATGATACACACACACACACACACACACTCAAGATGACTCATTTTAAGTCCTCAACAGAAACACACTTGTAGAAGCATTCAGGGAGACAGTGTAGAGACAGGCTGTGTGTGTCCAGTATCCATCACGATTTCAGACACAGTACCAGGTGACTGTCTGAGTGGGCTCTCCTGAGGAAGAGGATGAGATGCTGCTTGGGTGTGGAAGATACGGAGGCAGAGAGTGGAGTGGGTGGGGCAGGGGAGAGACAGACAGAGAGAGAGAGAGTACATGTGTAAGTGTATGTAACTCTTATCTGCAGTTAAGTGTCCATCTGGGCCTGTCTGAAAGTATTGTGAGAGTGTGTAGGTTCATCAGGGTTTTCTGTGTGTGCATATATGTGTGCATGTGTATGTGTGTGTGTCTGTGTGTGTGTGTTTGAGGGATCCCGAGCAGCGTTGACAGAGCCCTCCCCACAGGCAGACCCGTGTTAAATATTTAAAGCCCAGACAGGCTGTGGTGTTGCCACAGTAATGTGTCTGTCTGATAGCGCTGGAGACCAAGAGCATACCACTAACTCTCTCTCTCTCTCACACACACACACACACACAACACACACACACACACACACAAAGTACTGCAGTGGTAGGAGATATGATGCATACAGACAGATCCACAGACAAATTGTACACCTTTGCATGCAGACTGACAGCACCACTTTCACACGCAAGCTTTGTTGTTCATATCAACCTTTTAGCCTATTCTATGCAGCTGTTTCTGTGCATGTCTCTCATAATGGAATATTGAGCGTGCTGTGCATATTACTGTAATTATCCTGCAAGTGCCATATAGCTTGCACATATTACATGTAAAAACAGTAAAGTAGTATGTATTGTATACATAGTTGAGGGCAGCTTCAAATATACCTCTCATGTAAAGTGCCACTTTCTGAACAGGGAAGTATTGGATATGCTGTTTGAATACAAGGCTACTCATACAATTTAGCTTTTCTATTCTGCATTGTCAAGTACATATATGTGCTAATACTGTATGCATGATGCCTTAAAAATGCCTTTTGTTTTTTTAGAGTACATGTCCTGTATTTTAAGAGTAGCAGTAGAAAAAAGTTATTTTCAATGTATTACAATATATGTATATTTTCACTTGGAAACACTGGAAATGTGAGTCGTACGCCACAATATGTCATAAATTTAATAGCGCAAAGCTCTACAGTATGTCATATTTGCAAGGATGTTGAGAGAGCCTCCAAATGTATGTTGTTATTAAATTCTATATAGAAGTGGCCGAAATAGAATGTTGGAGGAATTATTTTTTTATTATTTGAATGTCAGAAACGGTCATCAGTTTTATGCTTAATTACATTCATTTTTTTCAGAAAAATATTCTCTCTCTTGCAGGCTTGAACTACCGCAAGCTGACTGATGAATCACTGGATCCACTCGCTTCTCTAGAACCAGTTCTGACCAGTCAGAACGTACTCTCGATCTCTAAACTTGCCAATCGTCTTCCTGTGCCTGGTGGTGGAGGGGCAACAGTCTCCCCCAGTGGAGTCCATGCAATATGGCTGCGGAAGCTGTTTTGGAAAGGAGACCCCCAATTGCTAAAAAGACCTCCACAGAGTGACCAAGACTACCTCCATGCCTATGACACCTGTGCCAAATACCTGGACAGGCTGGTCCCTGCTGACGCTATCAACTTCCTGGATAGCATTACCTTTTCCGCAGATGCAGCCAAACATGTAAGCCTAAATTGGACTTGTTTTTCAGTTTTCCTTGAAAGCTAGCTGTCATTTTAATATAGATTACTGCACACAGTGAAAAGCAAAGAAACAGATAAAGCAAAAAGTAGTATGACACAGTGTGAAGAAGACTCTATTCTCTATAGCTGTCTCAGACAGGAACTAGTGGGAGTTGGGCAGACAGACAATTTGTAATTGCAGCACAGAAGGTACAGTAGTTGGTTCCAGCCAGCCACCCAGACAGTATTCATATCATGTAAAGGGAAGGATTGTGGGGATTTCCAATCACTACATCAAACTGTCGTATTCCTCACTCCATACTCTTCATCGTCTGACTGGCCATCTCTCATTCCCCTGGCTCAATTCCTTGGAACGTCAAAAGCCCTTTTCCTCATTTTAAATACATTATTCTGTCCACATCCACACTCTGTCGCCTCAAAGCACATACCAGTCATGATTTATAAAAGAAATTATAAAATTGCACAAGAAATGTCAGCCACATAATTACAGCACTCTGAAAAATTGTCCTGCAGAGGAGTTAAAGTGCCTTGGTGCACCTTATCAATAGCAGCCCACTGTTTTTTTCATAAAGGCACACCACTAACCCCCCCGCCAGACCTTCCATTTTTGTCTTATGCCCCCTCTCTTCTCCTGTGACACTGTGAGCGCTAATTGATACCTTTTCACTTCAGAGCCAATTAAACTCCAATTCCCAGCAGGCACTGTTTTCCCACTGTGCTTTTTAACATGCAGATTACCTCTCAGAAACCCACTGTCAGCTCCCTCTGCCCTTGCCCTCTTTCTCTTTTTCTATACTTTTTGAATCCTCAAAGGGAAAACCTTGACCCTTCTCACTGTCTGACCTTTCACGCCCCCATTGCCCCCCACATCAATCTCCCACAAGACCAACGGGTGAGATGGATGGCTGGGACTTATCTTACCTTCTACTAGACGTATTTTTTGACGGGAAGCACAGTGTGTTGGCATTTTCCCCCCTCTGAAGTATTGATCTTCAGATCATCCTCCCCTGCTCAACCTCCAGCTTGTTTTCAAACCTTGCCCAAGGCTTTGACTGATGTTGGCTGTGAATGCATTCATATATCTGGCTCTATAAGATGCATACAGTATGTACACACTGGCACACAAAATGCATATACACACCAACCTATAAAAGACATTGTACAGGTTTGTCAGGAAACTCCTGTTGAGTGATCATCCTCTTCCGGCGGAGAAAAGTGCTGACAGTCTGAATGAAGATGTCTAGCAAATACAGAAGTTAGAGTTACTGTGTCTGAGAGTGTGGTTTAGGTAGCTGGAAATGTGAAGTTGGGTGATTTTTAAGTGTCTCCTTGGTGTGAGTGTGTGTGTGTGTGTGTGTGTGTGTGTGTGTGTGTGTGTGTGTGTGTGGTACTTGTCAGTGCCTGTGTGCTTTCATGCAAGTGAGTTAAACCTCCTACAGCCAAAGGCCTTCTCTTTTCCCCATGAATGACTGGTTAACCTGCTCTCACTGAATAGAATCAATTGTACCGGGCTGGCAGCTATGATCTCTCTCATTCACTCGCTCACACACATGCTCCTCAAGTTCCTGACGGTATTTTGGTGCAGACAGATTGTCTCTCTTTAACATGTTAATTTTTAAATTAATGTACATAACCCGTGCACCTCTCTTCCCCTCTCTTTGCTCAATCTGACCCCCATCCCCTCCCCAATGTACTTTCCTCATCCCCTTCCTCCACCTCCTCCTATTCCCTCCATCCTTTCTATTCCGTCTCCAGCTGAGCATCCAGGCGAGGTCGGAGGTGATAAAGCGAGCCACCAAAGCCCTGCGCCAGCTGGGTGAGAAGAGCAGGAAGAGAGGAGGTGACGGTGAAGGGACGGACCCAGCAGGGATGACTTTTGATGAGGCTCTAGCACACCTGCAACAATCACAAGCCCACCTGGACACTCTGAGCCATGCCTTCATTCTGTCACTCAAAGACAGCCAGCAGGTAGACCCCATCTGCCAGCCTCTTAAGCCATTTTATTTTTGAGAGTGAGAGGTACCTCTTTTTGTATATTTGTGGTAAATGATCAGTTAAAAGTTCATCACACTGCAGATCCAGACTAGTAATCATCTACATGGAGCACATGGTTAATTTTGGTGTCTTTGTCCATGTTAATTAATAGGCAAATAAGCAAATTGACTAATCGGCCAATCAACTTAAATCTTTTTACTGACTTATTCACAACTATTCAAGACACACAAACATGCACACGCACATAAACACACTTGGTCACTCTCACATCCCAGTATCTTGCCTGTTAATGGGGTCACCTTTAGTTTGACATACAGATTGTGTGTGTTTGTATTTTGTCTGGGGATGTCTATATCTCTCTCTCTCTCTCTCTCTCTCTCTCTCTCTCTCTGTGTATTTTGGGGGCGGTTCTGCTCGACTAAGCTCTTCCCAGCCTCACTGGGACCAGTCAAGGGTATATTAATGTAAATCTATGGGCTGCTGTTTCAAATGAGCCCTGCCGTAAGGCCGTATATACACTATGTACACCATGCTGTATCTCATTAAGCAAAGTCACACTGACTTACCCTGCTGTCACCTCACTTTGGCTGTGTGTGTGTGTGTGTGTGTGTGTGTGTGTGTGTGTGTGTGTGTGTGTGTGTGTGTGTGTGTGTGTGTGTGTGCGTGCGCGTGCGTGCGGGTAGAGGGCAGAGACGTTATGATTTGGTGAGCTTAGTGTTGCTATGCGACCATGAGTTACTCGTGAAAACTGGTCATTTCTGACCCCCACACTGTGCAAGTTAATAATGTTTAGCCCCTGTTTTATCTGTGTTTAAAAGCACATACCCTCCATAATAGAGAAGAAGATACAAGCATTACAAGTCATAGCTGTAGGCTAAAGTCACAGGTGTGCACGCGCACACACACGCACACACACACACGGCAACCTCTACAATGTAACTTCCCCTCCACTGGTGCAGGAAGTGATTTTATCCTTGGAGATAAATAAAAAAGGATATAAGAACCAAGAAAGGGCAGATAGGTAGAGAAAGATAGATAGAAGTAGCCCTGTAGGCTCTGTTTGGATATACTATGGTCATTTATCAAGTGTACGTGACCAGCTGCTGGGAATAATACTGGATTGTAGAGGAAGACACCACAGGCGCCTTGACCTGTGATGAGGACAGCAAATTACACACTGCAGATATTGTATATAGTACAGATTTTTTTTTTATTTTTGAAATCCTGTGTCCATAAAATATATCTTGAAAAGATAATGACAGTTTGTTTTGCTGTGGACAAATGCGTATATGGTATGTCTCTGGAGTAAAACCTTCCCATATTCTTTGATATTATGTACAATGAATAAAATACTGTGTATGATTTTCATACTGAGTATGAAAATCAGTCCAACGATGATTATAGGCTTCATAGTAAAACAGCAGGCAAAATTTCCACTATTGCTGCTTCATGGAGCACAGCTGACTGAATGTACCGCATATCCTTGTATCCATCTATCCTTCCATCCCTTGGCTGGTAAGCTTTGTCCTGGATCTGCCCCAGACATTCATCCTGGTCAGCCAAGGGAAATCCCAAACCACCTCAGCAAGCTATTCTCAGTGAAACCAGTTACCCTGCAGAAAAGCCTCATATCTCCCACTTGAATCCTTAATTTCTCATTCATTATTCTAAACTTGTGACCATACTGTTGGAGAGGATTGGACCAGAGAAACTGAGAGCTTAATTTTGTAGCTCAGCTCTGTCGTCACCACATCCATTGCCCCTAACTGGTGCTCAAACTCTTGATCACTCATGAATAACACTCAAAGATACCTTTGCTCTTCATCTTACGGCAGGTGCCCCCCTCATACCTTATACTGAAAGATCTACATTTTACTGAGCGTCAACCATGGTATCAAACTCGGCTTACCCAGTAGACACTCTTCCTTGATATTCTAACTATGAATATAATATGAACATCATACATCTGGAATAAATGATAGCCAA
Organism: Euthynnus affinis; assembly: GCA_029490765.1. Classification (NCBI taxonomy): domain Eukaryota; kingdom Metazoa; phylum Chordata; class Actinopteri; order Scombriformes; family Scombridae; genus Euthynnus; species Euthynnus affinis. The sequence continues at coordinate 16,513,266 of CM055853.1, read as the reverse complement.
ATCATGAATATCATATCAGGAATATCATACATCATATGAATATCAATATCCTGGCCTGAATTTCCTGTCTATGAATATTGCAAACATGAGAGGTGACAAGAGGTGACAAGAGGCACCCTTGTCAGCGTCCATTGCCAACACTGATTGTGCTTGACTTAATGCCAAGAATGTTAATGTCTTGCATGAAGTGTATAAAAAAGCACTCCATACCCTCCCAGAACCTCCCACAGCAAACCTTTGGTTCAAAGTTTATACTGTAAGCATTTTCCAGATCTAAAAAAGATAATGTCGACTGGTTTACCAAATTCTCACACCCCACATATATATATCTGAGAGAGGGTAAATAGCTGGTTTCCAGACCCCCAGGGTTACTGTTTTTCGCATCCATGTGACATAATAGCTAGACAAAATTACATTTCAGGGTGAATCTGCCCACTAACACTAACTGCCATTTACATGTCAATGTGTTTTATTCTTTTCCAAGAAGAAAAATTTTGTACCAAAGTGGTACATGATACTGTAAAAACCTTGCACTACAAGCAGTATTGTTTACTAGCTTCTTTGAACCATTTCACACACCAAGGTTGCCTATTGCTATTTTTCCATTTACTCTGGAGTTGCCTCAGTCAACCAGTCTTGGAAGACCTCTATCTCAAGTCTCTTGACAGCTTTCCTCACTACTAGTGTCAACTAGAGTGTTCTTCTGTTAGTGCAATAACAAGCACCAACACCTTCAGACCATAGGCCTTTGCAGCTGCTATTAAGATAAAGGTTTAGAAGGGGATCCATTCAGTTTTCATGTACCCTACCTTGAGAAAATGTACAGACCAAGTTGACAATTCCTCTAATGGATGAAGAATAACCAATATCAGTTCTGGAAATTCAAGATAAGACAATTTTGGTGTACAAAGAAAATTGCAAATAATTAGATTTAGATAGTAGTAGATTTTATGTTAAGATAAGATAAGATAAGCCTTAATTGCCTCAGAGGGAAATTTGCCATGGACACACAATGCTGCTGCTGTACAATACCCCATAATTTAACTATATTACACTTCATTCATCTCTTAAATACCTAGAAAAAAATGGATGTACAATAAATTACTCAGGATAAATACTAAAAATCAATACACCAAACTAATGAAACATTACTGATAGAAACAGGTGTTACTATTGTTCAATTTCTACATCCTAAATCCTAATCATTCACAGGCACTAACACATACACACATACACCAGACCAGATACCGTTTCTGCTTTTTACAGAGCGAGATTCACAGCCTTTTTATTGGAAGAGAGAAAAATCAAATCAAATCAAATAAAATCAACTGAATTTATATAGCACTTTACACACAACACAGTTGATCCAAAGTGCTTCACAGCACACAGGGAGAAAGACAAAAACAAAAGAAGGGAAAAAAGATTTTAAAAAAAGATTGTAGAAAATTCCATAGTTTTGTGGCATCGATAGAGAAAGCCCTTTGTCCTGGATCTCAGAACTGATAGAAGTCTTTGGTCAGACAATCTGAGTTCTCTGACAGTGTGATATGGGGACAGGAGTTCTGCAATGTAAGAGGGGGCAAAGCTGTATAACACCTTGTAAACAAACACCAGGATTTTAAAATCAATTCTGTAGCTAACAGGCAGCCGGTGTAGGGAGACAAGAATGGGAGTAATATGCTCTCTCTTTTTTTTGACCTTGTCAAAACTCTTGTTCCTGCATTTTGAACTAGTTGGAGATGAGATAAACAAGACAGAGGCACAGAGAATTGATGTGAGTTTAGAGATGATACAGAGCTATATAAAGCTTAATTTTACAACCTGAGTGACTTGTTTGTCAAACCTCAATTCTGAATTGAAAATGACTGAGATTTTTCACATGTGATTTAACAGAGGGAGCCAATGGGCCAAAATCAGGAGAAATAATGTTGGTCAAATGCTGTGGTCCACATAAAATAACTACTTGTTGTAGTTATTAGGCTCTTGGCTAGATCTGTGTATCATCTGTGACCTAGGTCGAGGAGCAATAAGACAGAGCATTTACCTGAGTTAGTAGCTAGAAGGAGGTTATTAGTTATTCTCAGTATTGCAGACTCAGTACTGTGAAGAGCTCTGAAGCCAAAAATGCAGTTTTGAGCCACTTTTTCAAGGATTTTAAAAATAAGTTTTGAAGTTTTTCAGGACTGAAGAAGTTGTGAACTTGCATAGTGTTGATTAGTCTTGTATTTTTCTTTCTGTTGCTCGCTGTCTTTTTTTCTTGTAATATTTTCCTTGTCTGGTAAAATACGTTGGCTCTACCATACACTATCACTCTTGTTTTGTTTCTTTATTCCAGGAGCAGCTGCAGGCTTACAGTCAACTATATGATTTGTCACGATCCGAGAGGTCAAAAGTACACCAGCTGGCAGTCACCATGGCAACTGATGGGCAGCCTCTGGAGCACATTGAAGAGCTTCTGCGCTTGGCCGTGGGATCCCTGGACATGTCTGTCAAAAGTGTGCTCCATGATGCAGTAGAGAGAGTAGTGGCTGCACTCAGGTATTTGTCTCTCTCCCACTGTTGGCTCTGTGTCTCCATAACATGCGCTGTAGGAAACACAAACTCAACAAACAGCACAAACTCAGAGGTGATCTTTGTCAATACACATGGACAATACCCATGTGCAAAATGTTCCCATTGAGAAAGTATAAGCTGTAATTTCTCACAGAACACTGCTAAATACAGTGCTAGTGTCAGCTATTAAATGCAAAACAGATTGCAGGTCTATTGCAGTGATTTAACTTCTAAGCCTTGGTCAAATAAAAATAAGTTGTAGAACATGATTTCCTTTATCCACTTGTCTATATAGAGAAGCTGGTTTAAGCTTAACCCAGAATACTACCAAACGGCTACAATTTTCTAATAGCTACCAAATTCTTCACCATATTCTTGCTGAAATCACATCTCCTCACCCTGCTTTAGGGGGTTAAAAAGCTTTAAAGTTTATCCTTGTGAGTTTTTAATGAAATCAGTTAATAATAGGATAGTGCTGAGAAAATTACACTGTTGTAAGCCCGTGCACTGTGTGCTACCAAAGACATCACCCACTGTGACAAACCTAACAGAGGCAGGAGGAAAATCAAGTCGTCAGATTGGTACATGTAATTCCTATTTTGCTTATTTTAATCTCTTTTACATACTCGGTTGCACCTTGTCAAACAACATTATCATCCACATGTATCGCCTCCATACCTGTCTGGTCAGATTATATACATATGTATGTGAAAATATATGTATCTTTAAAACAAGTCAGATTAAGAGAATGCGGGTATCTACACCCACCACAAAGCTGGCTATCCGATGCATATTCTGAAATATTGAAGGACACTTCCTGAACACACCACCTACTGATTTCTGTTGGTTGTTATTGGAAAATTTACTGTATGTGTGGCCACTTTGGACTCAGCATGTTGGTGGGAAAAACACTGTCAAAACAAATGCCTGAAGTGCTGAATTGAATCTACTGTAGCTGCCTGTGGGAGTTGAGCTCACAGCATTTTATTGGTGTCTTCCTGCTCCCTGCATTCAAAACGAAGTGAGAGATGATTCACTCCGACACTTCTGCAGAGCTGCTGGAATTTAGGGCCTTCGAAAATGCTCGAATATTGCACAGCTTAATATCCATAAACCAAAATTTGGATGTTTTTCAAATTTTGATTATTGATGTTGCTTAAAAAAGAAAACTAAACCCATGGTAGCAAGTTTCTTTCATTTAACATGCACAGTTTTTTATGTCGTTGAAGAACCTTGTGAAGTGACGCTGACAGACCAATGAGCCTGGTTTTACTAACAGGGGTAGATATCACCAGGCCATCTGATTGGCTTGATAAATGAGTGCCAATCGCCTTGATTATATTCCTGCCTCATTTCCTGCTTCTTTATGGCTGCTCAATGGCGCATGGTGCAGATAGATGACACCTGCATTTACACACACACATCCGTACACACACACACCAGAAAATACTTGTGCACATGCACAGACACTCACACATTTGTAGTTAAGTAGACATGTGGGCACTACCCCCAGTGAACACACATACACACTCACTCAATGCACACACTCTTCCCCTTTCTCTGATTCATTATCTCCTTATAATTAATGCAGCCTGATACAGCTGTTCCCCTCCAGATCTCACTGTGCTCCCACACTAATACACACTCTCGCTCAGTTCTGCGTCTGTGTGTGTGTGTGTGTGTGTGTGTGTGTGTGTGTGTGTGTGTGTGTGTGTGTGTGTGTGTGTGTGTGTGTGTGTGTGTGCGTGTGTGTGTGTGTGTGTGTGTGTGTGTATGTGTGTGTGTGTTGGGTGCAGTCTTATGTATTCACCGGAGGTTTTCTTTCCCTTGAATGTGTCACTCAGTGTTCTTGCATATGAATATCCCCTTATGCATTCAAGCATGGGTGTGTGTGTGTGTGTGTGTGTCCGTTGTTGCAGGGGCTTCCTGAAGCATTGTGTTTGGCAGGGATGAATGAGCTGGTCTTGTTTTTGGCTTTCTTGGAGCCTTCAGTGTGATGCAGCAGGCATACCTGAACCTCTCTCTAATGGCCATCTTTTGTATCTGTCATAACTATTCTGTGTTTGTGTGTCGTGTTATGAGCTATGAAGAGAAAATGTAAGTGGTAAAATGCAGTGAAGAAAATGCTGCGTCGTCTTTTCACCTTTTCGCCAGATCATTTGTATGTTGTGTGCATGTATGTGCGCACCGTGTATGTAAGGGCCTGGGTGTGTGTGTTCTGTGTGTGTTTGTGTGTGTGTGAATGCACACAAGCCCAGCAGCAAAGTGGAGTTGAGTCAGGGGAAATCACCCTTTTTTCCCCCTTTCTGTCTTTGTGAAGAATGGCCTTTCTCTTGCAACATACAGTACAGTACATAGACTCTCTGCAGCATTACCCACAGCCACACTGGGAGATACACTAATGACGCTGCAGAAAGATCACAAATTTAAAACACCCTTTTAAGTGCACCTACAGTATTATTGTGTGCCATTATCACTGACACCTCATTTGAAAAGAGAACCCTCTTTTATCACTGTTAAATGATTAAATTAATATATATTCTGGTGAATTTCTCCAGCATCGTCCCTGGAGCCTGTGAACTTGTACTGTTGGAGACAGTTTCTAAATGTTTTTCTGTTGCTTCGTTTCTCTAGGACTGAAAATAATTTCATGATAGTTCATTTTTACAAAGCTGCCTTTGCTTCAAACATTTTAATCGCTGCCAGACACGTTTTTAACTAACACTGTCCCTGAGAAGAAAGCCTTTGATTTCCTTTTTTTTTCTCACCAGTTGTCCCTCGACATTGTGGTAATTTGAAAATCTTATCTTAATTAGCGTATTATGTAAGATGATTGTGGTGATGTGGTTTGTTTTTCAGTGGAGACCCAGACACCCTGACAAATTACCCACAGCCCCTCAGGGTTCTGGAGGCCATGGTGACCGCTGTGCACAACAGTGTGCAGAGTGGGTAGGTTACGTATGTCCACTCACACACATACACACAAACTGCATGCATATTATTTCTTTCTTTCCTTAAACTAAGGTCTCCTCATAGAACAGAGGGCCAGATGAAATGCTTGTGAATCAAATCATTCACAAGCATGTGTACATAAATTAGAATACTGTTATTTTTTGAGTCATATATAAATCAAACAAGCTTCAAAGATGTTTCTCCGCTTCTGTCACTCTCTCTTTACACTCTGTCTCTTTTCAGCTCTATTCAAAGTCTCAAATGAATACATGAGGAGTGTCAAATGCCAGAAAAATGTTAGTTAGGTAGTTAAATCAGTAAGAGTCACCTGCCAAACTGACTGGTAGCTTTTTTTTGAGATGACAGCATTTTGACAGAACTAGTTTTACCCTGGCCTACTCTTTGTGACCATCAGCCCAACAAATCAAAATAATCCAAAAAAAGCATGTATTCTGCTTTGTAATGGATGTCTACAATTTTTTTTACACACAAATACAGCAAGGTATTGTTCTTGACAAAAACCTCAACACCTACTCTCTCTATCTCTGTCACCTTATCTCTGCTTCACTCCTGCCGTCTGACCGCTGTCGTTCTCACCCTCCTCTCTCACAGCATGGTGACTTCAGATGACCTGCTAGCGTGGCTGCGTCCATTCTGCGGTGACGCGTCCTTACCCGTGCGACCTCGGATCGACGTGCTGCAGATCCTGGAGAGTAACTTCAGCCTCCGGGACAGTGATGTTCGTCTTCTGCTGCTCTACAGAACTCAGGCTGTTCTCAAAGACAGAGAGGTAACGTGCACACATGCCTGCCCAACATGCACACACATATCACTCATAGGTTCCTTACTAACAACATGTGAATTTGTTAAGTATACGTTATTTGAGGAACAACTTTAATCTCACGTACTTAAAAACAGAGCACTGGTACTTGATCTGAAGGAGGCTACAGATGTCTGGATTTTTTTTTCTTTCCTTTTCTTGTCTTCAAGGTCATTTCATCAAATGTAGGGTCATAAATTTTAAAAAAGGCACAAGGAATTGATGGGCGGAGAGATGAGATAAGTGGAAGGAGAACAGAGAGGAAATGGGGTTCTGAAGATGTGAGAGGGATAGATAAATAACTCACTCGTCCTGTCATGAAACATATGAATGTTGACATATGCCATCCCATCATGTAACATCATGGACTTGGGCTGAAAAAAAGATAATTATAATGCTGGTCACAGGGATAAGTAGGAGGAAAGAGCTCTTTACTGATTTACATTTATTCCATGAATTACTAGCATGTTTTCCATAAGTCAAATAAAATGATTGCTCTTTATTTAAATCTTTATAGGAGGAAATTCATGTTAAATCTCAGTATGTAATTCACTCATGTCTTTCAATGATTGTTTAAAAAAAACATTTCTAAAGGTATGCCTAACAATTGAGACCTCATTGCAAAAATAGCCATACATTTATAGAAGCTGTAAAGAGTGAACAAAAATTTGATCCAACAAAATCTGAAATGTTGAAATTTTCAGTTATGCTTGACAAAAGGAACACAATAGAGCTTATACAAAATCAAGAGGATTGCAGTGGTAAAAACACACAAGGCTGTGGGGTACAGGCCCATTTTAGGATAAATGACTTAAGAATATACCAGCCACAAATGAGAGCGAATCATTTGTTTAAAGAGACCATCATTACCTTAAATTGAATCTGTGGAAGCAGGTCCTCAGAAGTGATTTGAACTGTGCTTTAGTGGGCTTTTCACAACAGAAAATGTCTTGTCAATGAAGATTCTGGCTCCTTTAGTCTTACTAATAGAGATAAATGTATTGGTTGGTTTGTTAATGTAAATTTAAAAGCGACACTTCCAACACATACAATGTAAGAAGGTACATAAATGCTTGTGAGCATTTGCTAATTCTCTGTATATTTGTAGTAGTATGTAATACTGTATATGTATAGTATCTGTATTTACTGGTTGTTTGCATATGTGTATGTTTGCACATGTTGCCCTCCTACCTCCCCGGTGTAATCTACTATTGAGTGGCTAGTCATTAAGTTTCCTGACTAATTATTGGCCTGTGCTGGTTAATTAATGTGTAAATGTATGCGCACAGCCGTGGGCCATTGTCAGTGCAGGTAGATAGGTGTGTGGGCCCAGACTCTTTAACTAATTGGGTGCACTCCCGACATTTGGCAGGCTCTGACGAATCACACTCTCACAGGCAGGCGCACATGTGCAGTCTTAAGGGAGTGTGCATCCAAGGGATCAGTTAATTAATCTTGTAAAAGAAGTCTCGGATGTAAGAGCAAGACTCATTTCGGATGAAGTGCCACTTTCTCTTCTCTTACGTTTTGCCCCCTTAATTGGAGTGACACTTCATTGTCTCCACTAACTGTTGCCCAGCTGAAAGCAGTGGCACAGTACTCATATTGGCTAGCCTGGTATCACCCCTAAGAAGAGCTGGCACTAATGGCAGCATGTTGGTGCCCAGAGGCTGTGCCAGAGACATGGTAGTGCCCCTCTCTGACCTCATCATGCTGGCTTACAGCCAGAATGAGAGGACAAAGTAGAGGAAGAGGAGGAGAAGGAAGTGGTGCGCTCGGAGAACGCTGCTGACAGAAACGACAGGGGGAAAGAGGGAAGGAAAGGAGTTGGTATTGTTCCTTCTCTGTCCCCTCAGTCCCTCAACTAATCAGCAACTCCCTTCTGTGTCCCACAGGCTACCAGAGACACACACACAAAGCCACTGTATCCATATTTTACTGCAGCCCTCCTGTGTGGTACACACATACATATGCAGACTCACTTACTCACACACAAACAGACTGCCTGCTGTGATTTCCATGACAACCAGGCTGTCGAGCCACAGTTTGTGAGTGAAACTGATAGCAGTAGTATGTTTAAGTTGGAGTTTCTCTCATCTTTCCTTTCTGCCGCTGTCTGTTTGCTGTTCTGACAAAGCCGCCTGATTAGTACTGTCGCCTGCGATCAAAGACGGCTGCGAAATAGCTATATGTTCTCACACACACACACACAGCTATACACAAAATATATATATATATATATATATATATATATATATATATATATATACATATATATAAGCACTATAAGCACACAGACCGACACTCAGACACTATATATGTCTTAATTCAGACATGAGATGTAGCTGAATAACCAGGCTAAATTAACTGCTTTCATCTAAGGAATGAATCTCCTCTCTATCCTTTCTGTCTCTCACTCTTCTCCCTCGCTCTGTCCGTATCTTTTCCTATCTCTGATGTGCAAAGTGTAAGTCTCCACCTCTCTTTGTGCTCCTTTATGGCTCTCTCTTCTCCTCAGTATCAACAATACTGAAATGCCATTTATGAATCAAAGGAGTAAAGCAAAACTTATTTCACAGAGCTCCCATGGACCTCAAAGGTCTTTTTTTTCATTAATTGTTTGCTTCAAATTTAGAAAAAGGAAACTAATATTTCATTTTGGAAAGAGTTATTCCGCTACTGAGAATAAAACAGAAATGTGTTCATTGATCAAGAGAGAGAATATTAGAGGAGATAAAACTACAGTCTGGCTTTTTTGATTAGTTTTTGATTATTCAGGATCAAAATTGCCGTCATTTGTGCCTTTTATCATGCAACAACTCAGCTTGGTTAATTGTCACTGATAAATTACAGCCATTATGCTAGACTTGCATTATGTCTGCCCATTTTTCCCTGTTGAAACAGTTTGATTTATGTAGAGATGTGGGTGTTATTTAAAATGCAACAAGGAGAATAAAAAGCCAATAATTAGTTGTGTAGACTGTAGACTATTAAATAGTATTAAGGTTTATTGGGAGGAAAATAGTGATGTTAAAGATACAAAGCATAATGTCAGGGTGATGTCTGTCAGCTGTGACATTTTGCCATTATCATTGTGTCTGAATTTGTCTGCTTTACCAAAGTGACCTCACCTGACCATGACTGCTGATTTTCTGGCAGATGGGGCAAGCCGAAAGAAAATTATGATATTCTTTCACAACATAACAGGAAAGATATAGTTTCTTGAGAAACAGCTGAGTTTTTTTGAAACAAGGATTTATTAATATTACCTCAGGCTGTTATTCCTTTGGTTGGAGACCTTCCAGGAAGTTGGCAGCCTGTCAGACCAAAATGAACTGCAGCAAATAGGGTCAATGAAAACAAACACTTCAAGCCAAAAACATGATATTTCAACCACCATAACACAATAAAACAATGATTTTTTTATTGGATTTTTTAAAAATTCCTCTCTGACCTCACTCTTGTGTCTGTTCAGACTCAGGAATGGTTTGACATTTTGGGAAATATGCTTATTTGCCAAGAGTTCGATGAAAAGATTGATACCACTCAATCTTAAAATAAGGAGTTTCTATTTATAACATTGTCTAATAGGCCACAGCTTTTGCAGTTAGTACCGTATGTAAATAATACACTAGAAATGTTAGCTGTAGCTGCTCCTGTTTCCTACTTTTTAATTTTGTCTGATAAGCCGCCAACAGGCTCTCAGATCTCTGACCATGGCGCTTGCACCCTGAATTAAAGTCAAATCAATTTATGTAAAAAAAATCAGAACTATCACTTTAAATTTCACCAAAATAAAATAACCAAAATAATATCCACCAGCTCTCAAAGCCCCCTGGCCAAATTTCCTAACCAAATTTGAATTCACAGTACAGTGTAGCTGAAAGGCTACTTGCTCTGCAGCTTTCTTTTCATTCTCCTGTCTCCTGATAACCTGGCTGTATTTGTTTCAAGGCTGCATTGCGTATTCCTACATATCTGATTCACTTACTGTGTAATTCTCCATCCTTGCCTCATTGCCTTCTGTGCACACAGTATATCAAAAAAATCCTCAGATCCTCGCAGTCTGTGAGGATCTGAAAATTGTCAGTAGTAGTAGTAATAGTAGTCACATCAGCTGTCCAAACCTCCTCCTGCATATTTCTGCTTATACATTCTCTTCCATATACAACATATTGACATTTATGTATCATATATCCAGACAGACAAACACACATGCATTTAAGCATGCAGACCTATGATAGGACCAGACAAACTCTAGTATGATGGATGCTGTTTAGTCCAGTGGTATCCAGACTGGGTCAGGCAGGGCCATGTCAGTGGAAAGGCCACTGCATGATTCACAACTGCTGCCTCGCACACACCCAGTGATGATGGATCAGAGGGAAACAGAATTAGAGAGAGGAAAGAGAGATAGTAGGGAAAATAGTGATGGATCGGAGACATAAAACGAGAAGGATTCAAAGATGCTATTGAAACAGAAAGAGAGCACAGACTGCTTACCATTCCAATACATCATGCTTCCTTTCACCTTTGGCATCCCAACACACTCAGTCACAGACAGGCACACACACACACATACACCTAAAAAGGGAGGTATTAATGAGTTCAATTCAAATGGGTGTGAGAGGTGAAGCCAGGGATAGATTTTGTGACTTCATCATGAATGATTAGTCATAACAGCAGGGCGTCCAAATGTCACCCCTGCCAAGATTGGACGGTCGTTCTGTCTGTGTGCATTTCTCAGTGTGTATATTGTGCATTTGGCCTTTATGACACTAACAACAATATATTTAGGCTTATTTGTTTATGGCGTTTCACAGACAAATGTCCAATATGTGCGCTTATACTCCATGTGTGTACATGCTTGTGATTCACTCTTGCCGTAACCTTGATTTTATCATGAGGAGATAGTAATTACTGTGCTAAATCCCATGGCAGTGCTAACATTAATGTCCACGTTAGCCTTACAACACACACACACACACACACGCATATATATAAACACCACAGTGAAGGAAGGTGAGCCCGGTCATTGCATCAAGGTCTTCACACCTGTGTGCACTCTAAATGTTGCAGAGCGTAGGGAAAGGTTGTATAGGAAAATCACCTACATGTGTGTATGTGTGTACATGTGCGTGAAGTCATCATCCGAGCGCGTCGTCCCATGATCATCAACAGCGATAGCTGATTCATGCTACAAGCCCCTTTCCCCTCTGTCAGTGTCATGGATCATTTGCTGTGACACATTGTTTTGGTGCTGTGCTGTTTGGCCTTGCAGTGCATTGCTTGTCTAATATGGATGAACTGAGCAGAGCAGAGCAGAGCAGAGCAGGCTGTGTAGTTGCACTCTGTCAGCTTACGGTCTGCAGCTACATAGCCTCTGGACCCCACATGTTAGCCCTGATCTAGCCTTCATTTAACTTTCCTGAAGCACGCCTATATTTCTTTTCATTTTACATCTTAGAATGTACTGTTTTTTGTTCCTTCCCATGTTTTACCTAAGATAAACATTCACATATGTGCATCCAAGAAAACCAAAATTCTACCATTGCTTATTCAGTTGTGTCTTTTTTTTACTTAACATTTGTTGCTTTTCTTTCATGGCCACCGTATTTAGCATCTCACAGTCATCATGGCATCCAGACACACTCAGCATCTAAATCAAACTCCTGCATTTGTGGATCACACATCCTGCTAATGGCTTTTACTTTGCTTCTATTTGTCTATCTCCTGTTGTGTTCTTCCTGCTCTCTTAATCAGTCTCCTGGTTTCTCACTCAACCTTTTAACCTTTCTGTAGAAAGATAGGATAGTGATTCTCAATTTTTATGCACCGATTAAGCAGAAAATTACAGAATTCTTGAGTTTCTGGACAGGGTGTAATGGGGGAGGAGTATATGCACGAATGCACAGACAGAGATAGACCTGGACATCTCAAATGGATAAGCCATGATGTGCATTTGCATACGGTCCACATACACACATAGTTGACACACATAGTTTGTTACATGATAAGTGGTGTTAAGAAGTGTGAATATTTGAAGTGTACAAGTGTTTGAAGTGTCTGGGTTTTTATGCATGTATGCATGCATTTATGAATATGTCTGTGATCATGTATGTATGGTCTCCCCTTCTGCTGCAGTGTAAAACACCCTACTCCATCTGTGCTTTATCTGAATATTAAGGCCACCATGGGAAGCATGCAAAACCACAGTGCCAAGATTACCCAGGATTCATAGACTTAGCCCTGAAAGACATCCAAGAAAGACATAAGAAGCAAAAGATGACAACTGCGCAGACGGGTGGCACATTTCATTGTGGCTAAAATATTTATTTGATATAACAGAAATATAAACACACACACAAGTGGGTGTGTTGGTTAACAGCGATGTGTTTTGCTGCTGATCATTGCCATTTTGCCTCTCTTTTGCCATCATCATCATTATCAGGGATCACTCGAGGCAAGAATGACTGTCTTCTCCATTGATGACATTCAGATGACTGCAGAGCCCAATCCTCAATCCACATACTTTGGTGCACTGTAGGCAGGGGAGAATAGTGGTGGTGGTTGGTGGTGGTTCAATTTCATGACATGCAGCTTCTTCCTTCTCCCAGGAGTGCCAGTACAGTGCTAAGTGCTCCCAGTTGTTCAATGTGATGTGGAATTTCTTGGTCTTGATATTGTCCTTGAAATGTTTCCTTTGGCTGCCAGGGGCTTGCTGACCTTCCTTTCAGCTGGGAGTACAGGATCTGTATGGGGAGACTTGTGTTGGACATGCAGATGACATGGCCTGTTTTTGGTGTTGGTGCTGAATTATTGTGGTAATGATGGTGGTCATATTGGTTTCCTCCAGAACACTGAAGTTGGTGCCCCTTTTCTCCCAGCGGATCCTCAGAATCTTTCGTAAGGATCTTGGTGGTGTTGTTCCACGACTCTCAAGTGCCTGCTATTGGTGGTCCATGACAGGGCTCCATACAGCAGGGTGGGGAGGACAATGGCTCTGTAGACCAGAGGTTTTGTTTAGGCCTTTAGGTCTCGGTCTTCAAAGACTCTTTTCCTGAGTCTGGCCCAACTCAGTCAATGGTTGACCTCAGAGTCGATGTCAGCATTTGAGGAAAGAAGGCTGCTGAGGTAGAGGAAGTGGTCAACGTTTTCAAGAGTAGTGTTGTCCACTTTTATGTTTGGCTGGGTAGAAGGCTGGTTGGGTGGAAATTGATGTAGGATGTGGGTCTTCTTGATGTTTGAGTCTAGGCCCAGAGCTTTCAGGATGCCCTGGAGGTCTTCTGCGGAGTGTGCTGTGATGGCATTGTCATCTGCTTACTGAAGCTCAATGATGGTGATGTTGCTGACAATTCATGAAGAAGAATTGTCACATCTGGTGCACACACACACTTAGATATTACACACGTATCGACAAATGGGTATAATTTGGCAGTCTTGATCCAGTGCAAGTTGAGCTTCAAGAGAACTTCAGGAATTGTCACACCAGAGACTTTGTAGGGAAAAAAAGACAGAGATTTGCAGAGGTGAATGCCAGGTGAAGAGGAGAAGCTGAACAGGCAAGTTGAAAAAGATTTGTCTGATGAAAGCGAATGAGCCAGGACTGGAGCGAGAGGGTTATACAAGACGAGAGTGAGGAGAGCAGAGTTTCTACCCCAAGTAGATAAATAATACATGTGATGGGGTTGATGATTCAGTCAAAAAAACGCCAGAGAGGAGGCAGTGCAATAAAATAAACAAGAAAAGAGGGAATGTGGAGACGGAGACAGACAAGAGGAGAAATAAGGGGAAAAGAGCCTGAGGACAGTTGAAGTGATAGGAGTGGTCAGTACAGAGCCAGATGAGAAAGACGGTAAAATTCGAGATGAAGGGGGGCACTCATGCACTTTTATCTTTTTTGGCAAGTTCTGCTCTGTAGCACCAGGTAAAGGCTTTACTTTAACTGGCATGATTCAGCCTCAGAATATGTGTGCTCAAGCTTAAACGTCCTCTCACATCTATGTCTGAATTACTGTTTCAACTCTGTGTAATTTAAATTTTACATTTAAGGCATTTAGCTGATACCCATCTTATCATTATGTGTGTTCTTGTGTGTAAATGCACACACATGCAACACACCTTCTCCTTGGCCTTCCTCACTCCTTGAATAATCATCAGCTCCTATATGCATGCATGATTAAACACAGGTAGGAGTCCTGTGCAAAAATGGGCTTAGTATTCAAATATACTGTAACATCTACCTATGCGTGTGCTTAATATTGATGTCTGGCACCGTGGTGCTTTTGTGTGTCAAGATGGTTTCAAGCTACAAGCTCGTTCTTTCCTTCTAACCTTGATCTACTCTTTGTCTCTAACCACTTCTCTTCTGTGTTTTGTCTTCTGAGCTCCCTCTTCTCTTATCTTGTCTCCTCTCACTCTGTTTCCTCTCCTGAGGGGTGTACCATTATGTATACTCAGGTGTCATGTTATACAACACGGATGTACCCCAGATTACAGAGAGAGAACGAAAAAACATAACAAATAGAAGGAGAGGTTGGAGAAGCTGTATTTGTGTGTCGTCGCACTCATCTTGTCATGTCATACTTTGCATGCACAAGGGTGTCTGTGTGCATTTGTTTGTTCTCTACGGTCGTGCATGTCTTTATCTTTGCGCTTATGTTTCGTTTGCATGTTTTATGTGTTTCACTTTCAAGCTGTAATAAACTCCCTAACCCCCACAGGCCCCGAGGCTTTGCCCTTTCGGTGTTTGCTTCTCTTTGCTCTCATTTTGTCTGAAACCTGCGCTCTCTTATCATCCCCGCTCACTTTCTCGACATCACTCACTCTCTCCCTCTCTCTCCCTGTCTCTCTCTCCCCTTGTGAAGTGTGCGACCTCTGCAACATTATTCTGCCCGTCGCTTGGGACATTAGCCAGAGTGGGTCAATGAATATTGATGAGCTCATTCAGAGCACACTCAGTAAAGGCCAGACACAGAGATCTCTGGATCCCACGGCACTCCCAGTCCGATACACTGACATACCCACATCCAGTGTTTTCCCCCCTCTCCCTTCCCTAGCTCACCCTCTCCCTCTCAGGTCAAGGACTCAGATAATTGCCAAGTCACAGAGAAGATTATCAGGCAGATTTGTTGATGAGGGCATAAATTCACTTGTATTTCACTAACTGCTTTTGTCCACAGGGGCCTCTAAAATCAACACAAAATGAAAGTTCCTTGTAGTAACTCTAAACAATCTAGTTAGAATAGACAAGAAAGCTGAAAGAACACATTTTGTTTGTAGATAATGCATTACCCAAAGGCAATGTGCAGTATCTGCATTTTTTATTAGTATGCAGATTCTGTGGCAACCATTTTGGGGCAAACATAATCAGCCTAAAAAGGGGATAAATAGAAGGCATTAAAACTTTTCTCTCTACATCAGCCTGAAAACTATAAACATTTTTTCTCAACTTCACTGCCTCTGTAGGTTCTGCTCCCTGCCTATGAAGGCAGTACGTTTGTAAATAAGAAAAAATGTAACAAAATATCAGTTACAAAAATTGGATACCACATTGGCAGGAGGGAGGAGTAGTTCAAGTATCCACCGTTGAAATCCCTGGCCAGCAACAGTAGTACTATTGGGGGTGGTGCAAAAAGACAGAATCCAAGATGAAAAGTTAGTTCATCATGAACAGCAAGTAATTTACAAGTCATGAAAATCTTTATAGTAAAACCTCAAGAAAACCTGAACTCAGAGTTGGGTGATGAGCTGTTTTAAATGAGCAAACTGACGTAATAAAAAATAATTGCATTGACTTGGAGCATTTTCTATGCCATGATATTTAATAAAAAAAAAAGCTATCCTCCATTTATTCTGCTCCTTTGATAGAAAAGTGTAATTGATAATGTTCACCATCA
Organism: Euthynnus affinis; assembly: GCA_029490765.1. Taxonomy (NCBI): domain Eukaryota; kingdom Metazoa; phylum Chordata; class Actinopteri; order Scombriformes; family Scombridae; genus Euthynnus; species Euthynnus affinis. The sequence goes on along the minus strand of CM055853.1, from coordinate 16,497,042 downwards.
TGATTGGCAGTGGGAACAAGATGTCACGACTGAGAGGGAGAGAGCTGTCAAGACAGTGACGGTAGTACTCATCATTAACCTGTCTACCATAGTGCTAGTGCACAGCGCTGATGATTTGTCCACAACATACTTAAACAAGTCATTCACAGGGTCAGCTCTTGCCTGCTGTGAAGACATGACACACATGAAGCATGTGTGTGGCCTAATGTAACAACTGGTGTGTAAATGGAGCTTTTGTTGGGATTAATTTTGGTTGTACTGGCCATATGAATTAGTGTGTCTGTGTGTGTCTTTTCTGTTTTTCACACATCTACCTGTGTCATTCTTGCCTTGAAAAGCCGTAAGTGTCTTTTTCCATTAACTAGATGTTTCATATCAATTCCATTCCATTACTGGGTTGTTTTGAAGCAATCAATACTAGAAGCCTGATTCTACATTCCCATACTGTAAGCTTCTAGTTTTCGTCTAAATGTGCTTTCAAATTACATTTATGCCAGTTGAATTGTCTGCTTGAAAAGGTTTTGACTTGTATAGCTAACAAAAAAGAGCCTATTATCTAGTTGTACAATGATAGCCTTAAAGGGAAATATTGCCACATTCTATGTGGATATCCAATCAGTGTTGATGGTAAATGTAGTCAATTGAAGCAACAAATTCCTCAGTTCTATATTGACTGAGACAGCTGAGTTTTCCTGCTTGTGGAGCTGTGCCAGCATTGCCTACATGTACCAGGATGCATTGTGCACGAGCTTCTGATGCCAAACCCCCATGCTGAAATTCATTGCAGCAGAATTATTCAGTTTCTGTTGGCATCAGAGTGCAATTTTAGCAAAGGCACCACCAGCCGCTGTTTGCTGTTGGCAGCTCAGGTTCTGGATGGTCCCCACTGGAAAATCCTCTTGCACAGCTAATGGAGCCGCAGCCTCGGCTTCTCTCCACTGCGTTTCTTCGGCCGTATACTCTGGCTTGAATAAATGCTGCTGAATATCCATGTCAGCCAAATGTGTATATGTATAATGTATCTTCCATGACATTCTCTGCACTCATATTTTGGGATGCCATTTTCACTGTTGGAAACGTAGCTAGTTTGCAATACAAGTAAAAAGAACATGGAAGTTTTGTTTTAGCGGCATTTAGAGCACGTCCTCTGGCTACCCAGAGACAGACACTAGAAATTCAAGCTGAATGTCATTGCACATATCAAATGATGGCACTGATGCTGGAAGAACAACAGATTTTGCAACTGCGCCCTAGAGACACAGTGAACATCGGCAACAACTGCAGGCCTTATGGTCTTTTAAGGTCTGTGTTTTTGGTGATGCTAGCAGTATAGCTCTATGTAAGGCAATATTGGTCTGTTGGTCCACTACTTTGGTCTTGACTGATATATCTCAGCAACCACTGGTTGTATTGCCATGTGATCGGGTACAGTTATCCATGGTACCCAGAGGATACCTTACTTTGGGTGTCCCCTGACTTTTCTACTTGTGCCATCATCAGGTCAAACTTTGAATTTCTCCTTTGGTTTATGACTAAACAGTAGCAACACTAATGCATCCCCATCAGTGTCACAATGGACTTTTTTTTGGACCCAAAAACTCAAGGTGTCATTTGCGTGTATTTGACTGCTGGACTGTTTATATTTATTCACCAAAAATCATAAATATGTTAAAATACATTAGTCATAATCTAGCTAGAAATGGACACACTGACCGTGTCTGTGGGAATGTGTCTACGTGTTAGTGCTCAGTTCAACTTCTAACTGAACTCAGAACTCGCCACGGACTCTGATTCTTTGTTATTTTCTTCCAGTCTCTCTCCTTTTTCCTCTCCTCTCTGTACATTTATGAAGCAGATTCAGAAAGCCCCGGGATACACGCTAATTTGTCGCTCAAGTTAAAACACTTTCAACTCACACGGACGACTATTCACTCCAATTTGTGCAGCCCCAGGCAAATTCACATTTGCTCGTGTTTTGCATTGACTTTGTATGTAATCGCACTGCATCCAAAATTTGCTTCACACTCAGTCTGAACACACTTTAAGATGGTGATGTTGACGTTTTGATTTGCCCAAAAAACTAGACACAACAGTGTGTTTATCAGACATTTTCTATCATACTGTATATCTCAATAAGAAAAGATGACTGACCAGCATTACTATTGCATTATTAGCAGTGCCCCACATGTGTAATTTATATTTCAGCACCTACACCCAGTCTATGTCTGGCTTATAATCTTGCTTTGTGCTCCAGTAGTAATTCCAGCCACAGGGTGTTTTAGAGGGGCAAATAGAGAAGCTGAGCAATTATAATTGCTAAATTTTCTTACTTCAGCCTGATGCTTGGCACTGATTGTGCTGTCTCACGCATGCAGTGAGTTATACCTCAAACATCTCCTGCTGATTGTGAGTGATTAAGCTGTTTGGTTTCAACATTTCCAGACTTGTTTTTTGTTTTTACCCAACGTGTTGTTTAGATTAATTACAGCAAAGCATACATACAGTGTTTAAGCCTGATTGATCAATCATTGTAATCTTCTGAGTTGCCTCTGATAGACTCCGACAGCTTCTTGTCGTGACTGTGATCAATTTAAATACCTAATGACTGTATAAACAGTTGGTCTATTCATTGCTGTGTGAAATAGTCACAGTCTGTTTCACTGAAGGTTTTTTGTTTTATTTTGTAAAACTGTTTTAAGTGCTTCTAATTTTAGCCATGGACGTGGTCCACTATAATCAGTTGTTGCAAACATTGTGTGGTGTACCAATGGGAATTTACCCTCTAAAGTACTTTAAATGTGTTTGGTTGTGTTCATAGATCAATCAGAGGTACATCTTAATGATTGGACACTGTGGCTTTGCAACACATACCATCGCTTCAGAACCTCAAGCAAAACAAGTACATTCCAAGGTTGCTTTGTTAAACGTTTGATCAAACACTTGAAATGCATGCAATATTACTTTTATACCATTGGATTCAACAACATGAATTTTAAAATAAATATGTGAAAATAAGTTGCATTATTAACAACATAAATTAGTCAATGATGGAGAGACATTTATTTGAAGTCATTTGATTATTTTTAGCAGCTAATATTCAATTTTTATGCGTCATTGATTGTATTTTATTTACGATTAATGAAAAGTGTCATGAAATATAAACAAAATAACCACCGTTGTTTCTCTCCTCTCAAGTGTCTCTAACAAATTGGGCACTCTGTTTATTTGCTCAGACTCCACCTCAGAAACTGAAATCACGTCCCTCTAATCAGTGCTGGAGGAGGATTCTCATTACAAGTGGGGTGAAATTTTTCAAGCAGGCCCCTAATTTGCACATACTGACTGACACTTTGATCCTAGTTTTCTCATTTAATATCTTGATTGTGCAATGCTACACTTCCTCAGGGTACAGAATGAATCAGTGCTTGACAAAAAATATAAAGGACAGCTGATAAACACACAAAATGCATGTTATTTTATACTATTCAATTATATATGTGAATATATAGGGATACAATTACAGATTGGTCCTTTAATAAACATTTTGGCACTTGCATTAAAACTTACATGAAAGCTGTTCGCTATGACAGGACATTAAGCCATGGTAAGACACCCACTATACCCCAGCATAGCTTCATCCACAATGCATGTTGAGAGCCAGAGGAGCCTTTCAGCACCAAGGACAGTGCTCATTTACCAATAAGTGATGGTGCTTTATGTGTTTTTAAAGAGATAAGGTGAAAGTACCACATCCGTGTTGACAAAATGTAATAAATATCAAGCAACACCTTTCACCAGTGAAATGAGTAACCAATGCAATTCTGCAGGAGCTTGACCTTGAACATTCATGCTGCATTCTTAACTTACACTGTAGCCGGTGAGATACAGTAGGTGTTAAAATGGAGAGAAAATCCCCAATTCAGTTCTTCTTCTTGGTCTGATTTTTATCTTTTTATTTTTTTAGTTTCTATATTTTTCTTTTTCAGATTTTTTGAATACTGTTTTTTAGGCTGACACTTGAAATGGCTAGCTGGTAAATCCAAACTGATGTGACACTATTGATAAAAGTGACATTATGACAAACAGCTTCAATGCTTTATTATCAACTCTTCATATCAACCTATCATCTTTTTCAATAAAAACTTGGAACTGTCGAATTTTCAACTGTAAAAAGTAGATAGGAGCATTACAGTGTATTGCTGAGGTGCCACTCTGAGGGCCTTGCTGGATGGGATTGAAATTGAGACTGTAAGAGATTGCACTCATTCTATTAGAAGGCCATGCTTCAGGTGATAAGTACACTGACAGATTTTGAGCAGTTTACAATTCATATCACCAGTTTGTGTCGGTCTTTGAAGTACTTCCTTTGGATATTTGATCTTCACTGCACAGAATGATTTATGTGCAGAGTTTGTCACTAGTATGCTGTTTTCACATTCTAAGTCATCCAACTATCCTTTGCTTTTTTTTAGGAAGTGGGTTCTCCAGTCTTTAATGATTTCAATGGGATTGCTTAGAAATAGCTTTATTTCTGTTTCTGTGTTGCCAAGTAATATACACTATCAGAGCTTCCAATTTTTCTCATATCATTTTTTTCTTTTTCTTAATTGAGATCAATGTTTATTATTTGTATGTATTATATTGTTTCTATTGCCCAACGTTAACATCAAGGTACTTAATGAATAAATAGAAGTACTAATCATGAAAAAAAAAACTTGCTAGCTAGCTAAAGCTGCCTATGTCCCGTCTGCTGTATATTCACATGCTAGCTCTTGGCTGTTTTTATCAAACATGCTTATTGTCTGCAAATATAAATACCTCAAAGTCTGTTTAGGTGCTCAAATCACTTGATGTTTTCCTGTGAAAATTTAGTGTATAGCGGCATTCTTATTCACCCTGTGTGCGTCTAAAATTATCTACAGTATTACCTTCAAGTGTCACCTGTTTGTTGAAAGCAGTTCAAATTTGAAGGACTACAGTAGAGTGCTTTGATGTTGGAATATTTATTTAGTGAGAGTTTATTCCTTTAGGAAAGACGGCAACATATGGAGGAAATTAATTCACAGGAGTTCATTGAAGCTCTGTTTCAGTGGCATTCAGCTGATTGTTTTTGATTGTGTGTGCACACCTGCGCGCCTGTTTGCATGGTCCCCTATTATGTTTTGGTGTGTGTGTGTGTTTGCGTGTGCCTGTTTGTCTTCTAAATGAGAGTGAAAGAAGTCTCATGCCAGTAACTCTCAGGAGGAATGGATGACTCTTCTTTCATCTATAAAGCCTCTCATATACTTATATATATATATATATATACACACACACACAGTTTCACTATATGTAAAGAAGACACATCATCTGGACGTGTCTGCAGTCTTTTATACTTCATCTCCATTTCTATCCTTTTGTGAACTGTGCATGTTTTCCCCCACGTGCATTTGACAGTTTTCAATTTGCCCTAAAGCAGCTCCCAGCTCTCTCCGTCTCTCTCTCTCTCACACACACACACACACTTCTCTTTTTTCCCTGTTTTATTATCATATGCTGATAGCAGGGTTAGACTGCATTGCAGTTTTTAATCAGTGGAGAGATACCCCATCTGACTACACAAGCTTTTTTGGGAAAACTACAGCACACTCTGTAATTGCTGTTAGTCCTATAGAAATATGACTGTCCTAGAGGTTGACCAATTAATCAGTTTGGCCAATTATTCAGTTTGACCAATTAATCGGTGCCGATAGGACATTTTACAACCTATCGGAATTGGCAAAATTTGGCTCTGATAGTGGCTGATGGCTGTGCAGGCTCCACCAATCATGCAGGGACACACATCACTGTTTTGAATTGAGTCTCCATACACAAAGTGAAGGTAATCAGGCTTTTTCCTACCATTGTAAGACTTGGGTGCATGAGATAAAATACTAACATACACATCAGGTGAGGATGAGAGGGTTTTAGGTACTTATTACTTTGAGTTTGATGTTCAGTGATCCAGATCTATTTATTTAGGTATATATTACTTTTAGATATTTAGTACAACAGTTATTCGGTTTATAATAGTCAAGTCATTAGTCAATAAATCAAAGATTGTTCATTGATTGGTTGTTGATTGTTAATTTTCGTTTTTTTTGCTGGAGGAAGGGTGATTATCAACTTTTTCCTGCCCCAAACCCCAAATTTAAATCAGCCTTTAAAAATCCACTCTCGGTCAACCTCTACTGTGTTCTCCTACTGCATAGCCAGGCTTTAGGGGTGATGACATTTTAGTGAGTCTTTCTAGTTTAGGATGAAGGAAGGAATTTAATCAATAAAGGTCATCAGAGGTAAAGTAAAACAAGTGTGTATGTGCACATTTTTACAAAGCGATCAGGCCTGTCTCAGCTCTGCTTAAAGAGGGCACCGTGCTTTAAAAAGCAATATGGGGTTCAATCTTATAAAGTTCACCTTTTTTACGAGGAAATCACATCAGTTGAAAAAATGCAGCACCAAATTTACAATATCACTTTTCACATAAGCTCATCCATCCACTGAGTTTTCTCACTTTTTCTGGTATAGAAAGGTAAAAGGTTGTCAAAGAGCAATAATGCAGCTGCTGGTTACTACTAGTTGTCATGTTTCATTTACTTCAGCCTCCCCCTGTCTGCTTACTTCATTTCCATGCTTTCTTCTCACTTACCGTGTCCCTGTATCATTTTGCTAAAAGCTTTTCTACTTCCAGTCACAGTGGGCGAGCATGTAGCATGTGGTCGGCATAATTTAACAGCGCTGTTTCCTGTGCCAGCAGGAAAAAAATGGTTTTGATGCTTGAAATTACAGGCAGTGAGAGCTGGCAGCTTTTTGTTTGTGTGCTTGCTTTCATGTGCATGCGCTGCTCTCTGTCACACGGCATTGTTTTTATAGAGTATCATATTGTTTGCTGACCCTTTAGTGTCAGTGGTTGCAAAGGGTTTACATTAATCGTTGAGTTGACAGTATATATATATATATGTGTGTTTGCCTGTTTTTCACTTTTACCTTACCCACTTTTCTTTCTTTCTTTCTTTCCTATTTCTTTACATACACCTTTGTACTTTCTTTTGGTGTGTTTTTAATTATTATTAGTATATCAATACTAATAATAATAAATTAATAATTTGTTCATAATTGTTGAATCAAGTAGTCCAAGAAATGTAAATAATAAAATGGCTAATTTAATTTGCTAAATAGGCTAACTGGCCATTCGCTAAGCCCTTCTTCCCTCTTAGTTACTGTTGCTATTCTCTTGTGGCACATATGCAGTTTACAGTAATAACAGTGACAGATTTTCCACTTAAATTTCTTACAGATTTTTTAAACAATGGGTCTTTCATTTCAGACAGAAGTAGACAAAAACAGGCTTCTCATTTCAAGTTAGTGACTGTTGATTTTGTCGACTAAATGACAATTGTTGTTGGCACATTACATTAGCTGTACATAGCTTGGTAATTAACCTTAAGTTAGCTCCACAAGTTGTTTAAAAAATACTTCTTGGTTTTTCCAGCTGACTTTTGTAAAAGAGGTCTTAAATGTCCACTGAATGGCTAAATACATGATTTCCTATGCGAAATATGAGCACCCTCATTAATTAATGATGTATGCAAAAGACAAGTAAAGAAAATTAAAAAATATATATTGTTCTTGTATCGCAGTATCAAGCTAGTTAATCCTAGTATTGTGAGTATTTTAGGTTAGATTAGACTCGTATTTCATTATAATGTAACCCTGTTTGGATTCTTAGCCAAAATACTTACATTCACTAAAGCAAAATCACTTACTAGGGCCCTATGCACACCACTTCAGCATGTGGAGAAATCCAAACTTTGACAAGCCTGTCCTGTTTTGTTATAGTTGCTAAACTATGATTGGGTGATGATATTTTGGGGGAGGAGTTTAGCAAAAGGTTGGTTGGAAAAAAGTTGTGCTCCAAACAGATGATTGGTGATGGGCCATAAAAAGAAAAAATGCAAATAAAAAAGTTTTAGTTCACAAATAAACTTTTCCATTAGCATTTAGCCAACTGTCTAGTTTAGTGAACTTTGGATTGACAGATGGGAAGCAAAGAAAAAGGTTGAGACTGAAAGTGTTTGAAAGCGGGATGACTGGAAAAGAGAAGCACATATTTTTGATGAAAATGCAAAAAAAGTGTTGAGAAAGGAATATAAATGGAGGTGGAAAGGTAGGTTCATACTGTACAGTATGGATATATATTTACATTGGCAGATTGACTGAGTGTCCGATCTAATTTGTCAGCACTTCTCCGCTAAGTGTTATGGTATTGGCTGACAGTCTCGTCCCTCCTTCATCCCTCCTGCCCTCCTGTGCTCTCTTCTTTGTACACCACAGAGGAAATGTTGATTTTAATCACTAGACATAATTAATTATCATCCTTCCTTGTTAAGAAAATAACAGCCTCACAGCCACATAGTAATTGGCAGTCATTTAATTTACAGTCTACTGTAGGTGAGTTTTGATGAGTGTGTGCATGTCTTTGTATGAAAAAGGTTCATAAACAGATGTATGTCTTTGCAGTTTGTGATGTTTTGTTGAGAGAACATAAAATCAGATTGTTACCAGGGAATCCCAAGGTCTTTTATACCCTTGAATTTCCACACATAATGACTCAATGTGGCCATAAAACTTTAGAAAATGCCTCAATCACATGAAAGTGTTCAGTACTCAGTATTCACACAGTCACATTCAACACAGTCAGGCAATAACAATGATAAACAGACTTTGGGTTGCAGATTACATTCAGTGATGGATTTGAGCACTTTAAATTGCAGAGAGAGCTTTTTACAGGTAGTTAAGATTCCATTTCTGTTCCTCAAATGACCTTGATTTCCAGAAGGTCCTGAGCTTCAGCTTTGTTAATTTATTGCCCCCTCCCCCATCAAAAGCCTACAGGCATGGATCTGATGTGCTGCCAGTTATTTAGCATGTGCTTTTACTTATAAATTAGTCCTCAAAAGTCTCAGAACCTTAATGAGGATCAGATACATTATGAAAGACATCAGCCAAACTGAGTACTGCTCAATTAACAGCTGTCCATCACACTAAGTGTTGGTCAATTGCTATACAATTATAGGACCAAGTGGATTAATTGTGTCTCTTTGTGAATGATTTCATCACATAATGCCTTGACCATCAAATAAAGCAAATAAAGTCAAACAATACTGAACCGAAAAAAGGTATATAAAACAGGCCTGTGGATTCTGATCTTTTTTTTTACTGCTCTGTTCATCCGATTCTTATGCAAGGGTCTTTGTATATTCTTCTGCTCTTTGAAACATGATTTTGAATATCTAGTCACTCCTTCAATAATTCTGACAGTCTTTGGTGGAGTCATTCAAAGACCGTCAAATGGAAAGATACAAGGTAATATGATGCATACATCGGCTATCTGCTGAATCTATGGCCAATGGGCTTTTTGTGTCTGATTTAAATGACAGAAATATGTGCCTTTATCATTTCTGACTCATCAACATTCAAGCTGTCACAACGCAGCCTCATAAAGCACATTTGTGTGCCATCAGCTACAGTAATCTACACAACATAAAACAACTCACCTGCTTCTTAACAAATATGTCTTGGGAATATGTTCCGTTAAAAAGCTTTGTAAACCAAGGATATACCCCAGTTTTGTAGATAAACATGCAGTGGGGCCACATGAGCTCCACTTCACAGAATATTTGCATTTGTACACTGCCTTCTGCTGTTCAACCCAGCGAAAAATGTAATTATCATTTTGAAAGCAATATTGCATCGTGTATAAGTGCTGGTTTTTGGTATCTGAAAATCTAAAAAGAAACGGTACAACATGGTATACCACCCAGGTTGCTCCACTTAACTCAAATATTTCCTCCCTTACTGCACACATTATTAAATTTGGTTGTGGGACATTCATTTGGTGGTGTTGAGGTAGATGTTGACCAATACATAATATTTAAAACTAATAATTTCAAATTATCCTATGTAAAAAAAAAATAGAGGTTTAAACAAGAGGTGGGTATTTGCAGATAGTGCTATTAAAATGTTTGAATTAGAGCGTGTATAGACCCATAACCAGATAGCATACAGAAGTAGACCACTTCAGGCAATGATACGGCACTGCTGGACTTCTTCTGGCCTGGACAAAACAGATGTGAGCTGCGAGCAGTCCACTCCTGTTTGCCAGGTCCAAGCCACAAGCAAACATCATTCCATGCAGTATGTGGGCCATATGAATGTGGGTCATTTCTTGGGTGGCTGTTGATCAGGAGGTAGAGTAGGTCCTCCACTAATCAGAAGATCGGCGGTTCAGTTCCCGGCTCCTCCAGTCCGTATCCTTGGGTATGATACTTAACCCCAAATTGCTTCTGATCAACTGGATTTCCTCTGACGGGCGAGTGAATGTGTGTGAATCATAGACTGTATAAAAATATGGATGTAGTTACTGTGACGTCACCCATTGGTTTCTGAAGAGCGCCATCTTGGCAGTACATGACGCTGCCTAACTCCCAGCCAATCAAAACTGGGCAAAGAGATGAGCCGAATGGCTGAACCTGTCACTTAAAACAGCTATGTGTGTCATTATGCATAACTTTACAGCTTAATAAAATTCAAACGGGTGAACTATAAAAAAAAATTCACTTTACATATGGCATTCCTATTCCATGTGGTATGTGGGCCAGATGAGGATATGGAACGTGGGCCAGATCAGGGTCAGAATAAGAATGAAATTTGGTCCAGATGTGGGCCAGATCTACTTTATTTGTTTAGTTTTTGGTTTACATGTGGCATTACTATGGTTTCCTTGTGGCCCAGATCTGGCAAACAGGAGCAGACCGCCCAAGTACAATCATTTCACGCGGTATGTGGGCCACATGAAATTGACGAGTGTGGGCAGATATGGGCCACAGCAATTTTGCTATCTGGGTATACTGATAAAATATCAACAGGCATTACATAAATCTCAAATCATATAAATTTGAGCACACCACTCAGGCTGAAACTATGTTTTATGAGTCTGCTGATAGTAATGAATGCTTTGTGTGTGCGTGTGCATGTGTGTGTGAGCGTGCATGTTTGTGTGACAGGGGCCTGTCTTTGCCGCAGCCATGCTTTGGCAGGTTGTAGTTTTCCCCTCAGAAATCAGCCGCTCTCTGAACTGTTAAATCACACTAGAAACCAACCTTTGAGAAGAAAATTAATTACTTTCCCTCCACTTCCACCTCCTCCTCCTCTCATTTTTTCCACATTAACCCTCCCTCAATCCTTTTCTCTCACTCTCATAATGATGTAGAATAAGTTTAGCCACAGGTGACATATTTTAGACTAACAGTGAAATATGCCATTACCCGTGACACTTTGCCCCGTCTTTTCATCGCCTTTGTTTGAAGTTTCGAGGGCTGTGATAGTCCAGATTGAGTGTTCGTGATGGTGCAGTTCATTTGGGTCTTGTTTTGGAAGCAGCGCCTTGCCCACAGACTCTAATACAATCATTAGATTGTCAAGTTTTGCCATCACTATTGGGAACATACTTCATTTGAATATCAGTGAAAGCTGCTCCCTTGTTTCTGTTTTGTGTGTGTGTGTGTGTGTGTGTGTGTGTGTTGGATGGTGTCTAGTGGACATAGCCAAGATAATGGATCACTGAGATTCAGAGCAGAATTTGAAGATTACTCAAACCTTAGTGTCGTGGATCTTTCAACTAATTTCTACGTTATGCTCAGTGACCTGGGAATGTCGAGATTATATTTCTACAAAATGGATTTGTTTCTCACCTTGCTGCTTTCTTCCCACCCTTCCCCTCCTTCCCTGCATCACCTTTTCCCAACTAGGTCCAGATAGAGGATGTGGAGAATGAGGAGAAAAGATGCACCCTCTTCCTGGAGCTGCTGGAAGCTGCTCAGAAGTGGGAGGACTTTCAGATGCTCATGCTGCTCCTACAAGCGTGGCCACCCATGATGAAAGAAGAAGTGTAAGACAAATGTCTTTCAATTCTTTTCCATTATTCTTTTATTCTTTCAAGGTAAAAGCAATAGTTCAACGTTTTGGGGAGCACACTTATTTGTGTTCTTGCTCAGAGTTGGATGAGAGGATCAATGCCACTCTCATGTCTGTATGGTAAATATGAAGCTGGAGCCAGCAGCTGGTTATCTTAGCTTAGCTTAGCTTAGCACAAAGACTCTAAAGAGGGGGAAACAGCTACATTATATCCTGTCTAATCTGTCCAAAAACTTGTTGTTCATGTATTCTAGCTGTATCCCCTTGTTTCCAGTCCTTTTGCTAAGCTAAGCTAACCAACTGCTCGCTATAGCCTTATATTTAATGGACAGACATGAGAGTGGTATCAGTCTTCTTATCTAACTCTCAGCAAGAAAGCAAGTCAGCATATTTCCCACAATGTTGAACTCTTCATTTGAACACTTGTAGTACAGTTATTACTTCAGTTTTTCATTTGCTCAAAGCCCCACTCTTACAGCTCATTAGCAAATATATCAAACACACACAATTATAGCACTGAATTTAGAAATCACACAAAAAATACAACAAAACATATACTGTATTTTACAGGCAGATTTTTACAGGATAGAAATGCAATTATCCTGTTATTACAGTCTGTGCACAGTACAGTACATCAACAGTGTAAGAGCTGACTTACTGCAACCTCCTTTCTTGCTGTCCTTTCCACCTCACATTTTCTCTCTTCTCTCGATGTGTTTGCCCTCTCTGCATCTTTTCTGAATGTCAGTCTTAAAGTTAACATATAAAATGAAGACTATTTCATTAGTCTGCCTTATAGCAGCCTCTTTTCCATGCTTTAACCGGTGAACATGTTTTCCTGTGTAACAGTCAACCACAGGCACATAGAGGATTCAACTGAGTTTATACTGTAGTTTGTTTTTTAACAAAATCAGTGATACTTGAAGTCATTGATATTTTAATGGGAAACTTCTGCTCAGTGTTTTTTCAATTCTCTGAGTTGGAATGGAGAACTGTGGCTCTAATCACTCAGGGGCACATACTGCTCGTAGACTTTAAGAGTTGGAAATGAAAGCAGGCGTCTTCACAAAGCTTTAGGCTCAGGGCTTCTTGCACCAGCTGGTGTCTTATGAGCCTCAGCAAGTGTTGGCTGTATTATCGATAAGTGCCTAATGACGTGATTGCTCTTCTCCTGCTCCGTTGTTCTCGATTAAAAGTGAGCAGTGCTCTGAAGACGGCTGAGACAATACAGGGTACTGCTATCGGGGGTTTATCCTTCCAGCTCAATCAAAGCAGACTGAGTTTCAAACAGTTTCGATCAGCAATTTAAAATGGAGTTCTTCTCTGGTAGTTGTTCCAAACTCACACACAGCTATTTATAGATGATTCAGCTTTATAGACTCCTGATGACTTGTTAGGTTTGATCGTTAACAAGACTTACATATGTTCATTAATCAGTTTAAAGGTCAACACAGCCTGCTCGATTGGATACTTGCGCCTTTAATCTGAAGTAAACATAATGTTGTGAGCAGACTTCACCATATTTTCTCTCTTCAAAATGATCACTATGTTAGATTAGGGGATTATGGTCATGGTGATTGGGAAGGAGAGGTTAGAGACAGACTTCTAGGATCAGGAATGTCAACAACCTGAGTCACTGTCGTAGACTATGTCCAATTGGGCGAGAGAAGGCAAAAACATTCTGACATGGTTGTAATTCTGTCAGTGACTTGTCAGGTACGAAGAATGTGTTGTTTTCCACTATGACACACTACAAATTGCAAAGTGTTCGGCCATTTTCGGGCTCATATTGTGTAGTCTGATGCAGCATAAGAGGAAGTAACAAGTTGATGTAACTCATGAAATCAAGATTTAAATATACGTACGAGTATGCCGAAGTGTGGAAGACAGGGAGAGATAGAGAGATATGCTCAAAAAAGTAGCAATGTGATTGTTTCGTACGATGGTACACCAAGCTAAAACTAATGCAGTCTAATACACCAGCACCACCTGTAGTAAATTCTATCTTCATGAAAATTTAATTTTTAGAAAAGTGTTGAATTTTGGTGGATTTATTGTTGTAGTTAAGGTGCTGCTGGTTTGTATTGCATTATACTAGACATACTGAGCCTCAAAATGACCATAAAGTTGAATCAACATCTCTCTAAAACAGTCTCAACAGACAGAACGGAACATTTTAACTTTCATTATAACTTTTAGGGCTCTTACATTATACTGCATTAGTTTTAGACATGTCTGCAGAGTTGTGGCATTTCAAGTTGATGAATGAAAAGCATCAGAAGCAAGTGTGAAAAGTAGTTATTATTTATCAGCATGTTTGTAATGGGCAGCAGAGTTGTCACTGGTCGTGTGTGAAGTCAGTGTCTTTTCTGGCAGGGTGCTATTCAGCAGAGAAGCAGCGGGAGAAATGGGATTAGTTTTGGACAACACAGCTGCTTCAAGTTCACCCGCGGATTTCACTGACAGTCCGCTGACTTTGTGAGTGTAACAGCTGCAGTAAAACCATCGCTGCTGGGACAGTCAGCTATAATCATTTCTTTTAACTGCAGACTGAGCTGCTGTATTTCTGATTTAAATGCAAACATAATACTGAGTACAAACTCAGCTTTTGATTATGGATTTTGTCCTTTCTTGTCTCTCCTCAAGGTAATTTGCTGCAACATGCATACATACATTAAGCACGCTGTAATGTAGCTCTTTGAGCAGCATAGAAGCCTGAAATTTAGGTCTGATCTGCGTTCACTCTGCATTTTATGTGCGACGGCTGTCTCACCCGGCAGTCATAATTCGGGACACAAAACTCAGAATAATTTAACTTTCAAAAGCCTCATTTGAGATGTTCTGTTAAGTCTTGGAGGTTTTATCTTTTACTTTGCGGGACACGTGGTTAACCTTAACCATCAGTCTGACTCAGCACTTAATTCTGGTTTAGATGGCACTGTGTTTACTGTATATGTGTCTGCAGTGAGAAGATTTGTTTCAGTAAGACCACAAGAGGCTGTTTTTTTTTTTTTTTGGAGCTATATTGAGTGTTGCATCTCAAAAGCTTATCCTTTAGTCTGTCTGCATAAACTGAGTCATGATTCAAAGCACGAATGGAGGCTGGCTGTGACTCACACTGCACCCTGTGACAGATTTGGCGAGCGCACAGACACTCATAAGTCGCATACAGTAGTGCCTCCCAGTCCCCCCTGGTAAAACACAGGAAGCAGCGGTGTGCCAGCAGCTCAGGTGGACTCCTGTTTGCTCCTGTGGCCGTATCATCCGAAGGTGAATCAGCTTGTCAGGACAAAACACCCTGGTAGCTGGATGAAGAGCTGCTTTTTCTTCTGACTCACTCACAAAGGAGCCCTACTGTTCTCACTGCTGTGTTTTTTTTCTTCACTTCTTCTTTTCTATCATCTCTTTCTCTCACTCACACACATTTTTATTGCCGATGTGCATAGACGCATACAGTAGGATCTTACTTGTACTGTATGCTAAAACCTGATGGCTGCACTTTAGCAGCAGCCGTCAGGTTTCAGCCGCTTTACTAATTTCTCATCACATAACCAAGGATTTATCAGCATGTTAGCATCTGCTCATTGCCGTGTAAAAACACTTGAGTGAAATGAAGCTCAGATTCACATCAGTTGTTGTCTTTCCTCCCCTCATCCGCAATCTCCTCCTTTTCCTTCTCTGTCCGTTCAATATTTAATGCGTACTACTTGTCATGTTAATCACATACGTACTGTAACTTCCAGCAGTGCTACTGTGTCAACGCCTATTTTCTAACCACAGGAAACATGTCCCCCTCTTAACACTTGTGTTTGCCTGCCTGCAAATGATTGATGAGTAGCAGAGTTAAGAATTTTCCTCCATACAACATAGTATAAATATTTACAGCTTCGCAAACGGCTCAAAATGTGGCTTGATTCCCCTCATGTGGCTTTACACAAATATAATGAGACCTTGGCTATGCATTTTCAATTACACTTGTGGAAGGAACCTCCATAACCACTAACGTAAGCGTTAGCCAGCAGTAAGGTAGGTTGTAATATAGCACCCACTGCTTCCTATGCTAATGAAAATACTAATAAAATTAATAATTTCAACAGGATACATCTGTCAACCAAGAGCCAATTAACAGATAATGAGTCGTTCTTTGGTTTCCATCTTTTTTTAATCACAGCTGATATTTATTAATAATAATCCTTGAAGGTCGTATTGCCTTCACATCACTTGTATTTGCTGGCCTTGGTGGTAGCTAATCGGTTCCTCCGGCGGTGTTAGCAAATGTCTGGAAAAGACTATAAAGGAAAATGTTAACAAAGTGATACTTTTCACTGTTGGCAGCTGAGGGAGAAAATCCAGCATGGAGGTGTTTAATATTTACTACTGGAGTATAATGGTCAAACATCTCTTATCATCACTCACATGTCAACGTCACAATTCTTTAGCTCATCTGCAGACCTCTTGATATTTATGTCTGCTCTCGTGACAGCCTGTGATTTGAAGGGATGCTTTTGCTGTTATTCTTCTGTGGCCATTCTATTTATATTATTCATTATGTACATTTTGATGCAATATGGTGTACCACCATACAGTAAGCACAGCTGCTGTAACCCGGTCATTGTCTAACACGATTACCATCTGGTGACACACTGAATAGGATTGCAGAGGAATGGATGAATAACATTACAGTAATCTACACACTGCAAGATTGTTTTTGGCATGCAACAAGCCTTTACTGTTAGTTCTTGCCAACTGTGGTTGTCCGAAGCACACTCACAAGCAGTGGCAGATGTATATTTATGTCCTTTTGTATTTACCAGTGTATGTTTTCTCTACTCTATGTTCACCTTCGAAGGCATGGAAGCTAAGCAAAACACATGTAATTCATATTCATAGCTCTATCTTGCTTTCTGTCTCCAGGGCCGAATCGGAGCGTAACCCCTGGGTGTTGCTGACCTCAGCCCTTCTCACCCACTGCAAGGGGTCAGAGGTCAAACTAGACCTGGGTGAGCAAGTTGTCACTATGGTGCGATCCCTCTATAACACCAAACACAAGCTCCCTGCACAGGTAAACAACAAACACTCCTTGTACAGTCTATGAATGTCTGCGTCTTCTTTTCTTCACAATAATCTGAGAAGTAGATCAAATTAGTCCAAAATTCTGAAAATAAATTCATTTTGAGCTGAAGAAAATATCAGACTCAGCTGACTCCGATTCTGGGGTCAAGAGAAGATTGCTTTTGACAATGACTGGCTGAATCTGTGAAAAGGAAGTGAATGCTGGAAAATAATGATGTAGTTTTATGCAATACAGTGAGGGTGGAATAGTTTGAGTCAAAGTAAAAGAAATCTGCCCTCAACACCTTTACAAACTGTTTGCTATCACCATTATCAAAAAAATGGGACTAAGCTTGTATGCATTCAACATAACCTCACTGCAGTGCCACCATTTTACTCTGTATCTTAATACAGAAGCCTAAAGCTATTAAGCATGTAACCCA
Organism: Euthynnus affinis; assembly: GCA_029490765.1. Lineage (NCBI taxonomy): Eukaryota > Metazoa > Chordata > Actinopteri > Scombriformes > Scombridae > Euthynnus > Euthynnus affinis. The sequence goes on along the minus strand of CM055853.1, from coordinate 16,479,553 downwards.
CAGCAACGTGTTAGCATCAGCTCAGTGCTTTTTGCAATGTACTATAGGCATTCTTTGATATCTGACGGCCCCTAATGCTATTCATGCCCTGCTGAGCACCATGGAAGTGGTAAGCCTAATGCCATTCTGTATGTCTAGCGCCAGCTGACTGTGATATTAGTTTAGCGCTAATGCTATTCAGTGTGAATAGGCTAGTGTCTGCCTGGCTGTCTAATATTAGTGTAGGAAGGGGGTGGGAGGTGGAGAAGGAGGTCTTTTACTCTGTTCTGAACAGCTTTAATTTGAATCTGCTGGAATGAAACTGCCAGAGCATGGGGGAGTCAGATTGCATTGTGATATCCATATATTACTGGATAGGACTGTAACAGGACTGTGTGTCTGCTGTGTGTGTATGTGTGTTTGTGTGTAGACCTTTTTAAAAGTATTATGTGCATGCGTGTCTGTACAGTATATGCACATCGATTAACCTTCACTGTTCCTCGCCTACTCTCTTCCCTCTATCTCCTGCTCACTCCTTTTGTTCTCCCTTCCTTTTTTTTTTACTCTGTCTTCTGATTACTTTTCCCTATTTTCATCCCATTTTTGCTTTTATCTCTCCCCCTCCTTTTTTCATTCATTTATCCACACATCTATCCTACCCCCCCCCCCCCCCCCCCCCCCCCCCATGCCCCCTCTCTCCTCCTCTCCAGTGTATCAGACACATAGCCACTCTGCTGCTCCAAGACCAGCCGAGCCACCAGCAGCCAGCACTCAAATTGATGGCCGAGAGTGGTGATGAGCAATTACTGCAGCTGACTCTAGATCAGATCAACAGCATGACCACAGTAAGTGTTACTGTAATTGTCTGCATCATCCATATTCAAATGCAGACCGTGTGGACTCCACTGCATGAACCACACTTTGAATTCAGATGTTGTTGTACGGCAGCATGATTAATTTCATCATCAGTTTGATTGTTTCTTTGTTTTGTTTTTAATCATTGGTTAATTCTTTTATAAAATGTGGAAAAGAAGGTAACATCTTGAAATTGCTTGTTTTGTCTAACCAACAATTTAAAAGCCTTAAAAGAACAGTTCAACATTTTGAGAAATATGCCAGGAGTTTGATTAAACAAAAAAATAAAAAAATAAATAATAATAATAATAATCCATTTTATTTATAGAATGTTTTTCAAGGAAATTAAAGAAACTTTACACATCAAGTTTAAAAAAGATCTAAGGTAACTAAAAACAAACTAATGACGAGAAGATGGATCCCACTCTCATGTCTATATGGTAAGTATGAACCTTTCGCAGCAGTCAGTTAGCTTAGTTTAGCTTAGCTTAGCTTAGCATAAAGACTGGATACAGGGGGAAACAGCTAGCGTGGCAAGAGGCAAGATTAAGAACATTCGCCTACCAGCGCCTCTAAAGCTCACAAATTAACAAGTTATATCTTGTTTGTTTAATCTGTACATAACTCAAAGTGTAAAAACTACACTGTAGTTTTACAAAGGGTAACATGCCTGACTATTTCTTGGCTGGGTGCAGTAACTCCCTGGAGTCTTATCATCACTGTGACCACCACAAAAAAACTCAAGAAAGCAATTTAGCATATTTCCCAAAATGTCAAACTTTTCCTTTAATGCCTATACAGTCTTTACTTTAGATCCAACATCGTTATCGCTTTTGTTTGTGTACTAAAAGCAATGAGATAACAATGTAGGCCTAGCGGACCTCAGAGACTGTACTCCATATGCTGCATTAAAAGAGAAAGAGGTAGAAAGGTGGAAAGCAAAAAAAATGCAGACAAGAAAGAAGACTGATGAAGGGAAGTCTGCTCTATTCACAGAAAAGAGGAGCCAAAAATTGGTGAAAAAAAACTCTTGACTTTTGTAAGATAAGAATTAAGTTCTCCAAAGGATTTTAACATTAATATAACCAAATAACATTCATCCACTTGCTGTAAGTGCCCTCTAGATTTTGGAAGCTTGCATCAGATAACAGAGTAATCGTTCAAGACCGCGTGGGCCGCACTCCACTGTTTCCCGATCAGATAAGCAGTTGTCACAAAGTAGACCTCTCAGACCCTGTAGACCCTCTTTTTGTTCTTGGATCAGATAAAAGAAAGCCTCACTATTAAGTGACAGAGCCCCTATTAAATGAAACGTTCAAGCTCCTAGATCAGTACACCTGAACAACACGCCGCTTCTATTCCACAGAGAGAAGAGAGTGCGACCAAGGAGTCTGCAGTGTTAAAGGGAGAAAGAGGAAAGATAATGTGATTTAGATGTGGGAAGAGGAGGAATGGGTGTTGAGGAAGAGAAATAGGATGAGTAAATGTATTAAAATGTAAAGTTGGAAAGAGGCAGAGAGGACAGAGCAGGGTACACAGTCTGACTGAAGAGGGGATGGTGCTGTACAGTAGATTAAAGACAGAAAAGATAAATCAGGCAGAGTTAGAGAGGGTATATGAATGGAGTAAGACAGGCAGTGTGTCACATTGCTTTTGAGAAATAATCTCGCCTCTGCCGCCTAAGAGCTGAGTGAACAGGGGCATGTTCGGAGCAGCACAGAACAGTGTTCATCTGAAGATAACATCAACCGAGACAGAGAGAAATCGTCTTACATCTAATACATCTGATAATGTGTTGGCTTGCTGCTCACTGTGGTGTTGTGTGGATGTGGGTGTATTTGTCTGTGTGCATCTCTTCTATTTCTAATGTGTGTGTTTGCCTAGTCCTTATTTTGCTATTAATGTCTTTTCAAGTGGCGTTGCTGTCTATCTTAGAGTACATTAAAGGGTCTCCTCAGACAAATTATTAAAAAAAAAAAAAACAACGGACACATTTTGCAGAAAGATAGTTGTGTTGGTCCAGGTGCAGGATAACAGAAAAATATATTCAGAGAGTTTTGATGTTATATGTTAAGGTTTTGAGATATCTGTCTCTGAGATTTCAGCTTCCACCTCAATACAAAAGGATTTGTCTGGTGATTTTCTATATTGTTCTTATTGTCAACAAATCTCATGTGCAGACCCAAACCAACAATAAAATTGATCCTACCTAGAAGTATTGTGTGTCTGTATCTGATGGCCTTATGCAGTAGACCTTCAAAACATGCCGGTGTTGCAGGTGGTGACATGTTCCTTCACCTTGAAGATTACGGTCATGTTAGTTTGTTTAGAAACGGCTCCAAAGACTAACCTTTTGAGTCTCTGTAGAGAAGTTCTGTGTAATTTAAATGTGACTGCACATGTGCAGGTACGTGAATCTGTTTACAGTACAGTGCCAGCTTGTTGCGCTACGTATCACAGTCTCTTGACTTGACTCTTGACTCTCTTGAAGTTCTTTGAGAAATTAACAATGTAGTGGAAATTCAAGAGATTGTGATATGTAGCACGACAAGCTAGCGAAGCACTGTAAACTGAACCATGTTCCCTTATATGCGCAATGGCATTTACCTTACACAGAACTTCTCTCCGGAGACTGAAAACGTAATTGCTGTTATTAGTTATTATTAGTCTTTGGAACAGTATCTAAACTAAGTAATGTGACCATAATCTTCGTAACAAAGGAACGTGTCACCCAGTGCAACGGTGTGGCACATTGACGTATTGACACATAGATCTATGGCAAAGAGGATTAAGATATATCAGACTTCGGATACACACATAATACTTGTAAATAGGATTAGTTCATTGTTGGTTTGGCTCTGCATATGAGATTTGTTGACAATAAGAAAATGTAGACCATCTCCAGCCATATCCTTTTAATAATTTCAACAGCAACCTGTCTTTTTAGACACAGTGTTCCAGTTACTTTGGATAATTCAAAGGCCTCCTGTCAACTATTTTCACAGGGACATTTTCTTCAGCACCAAGTAGATCCAATGAAAATTAGGAGATTTACTGTACATGAATTATCCAAGGTAACCAATAAATTGCTGCTGGAAAAACATGTTGCTGTTAAATCTTAAAAGCTTTTTAAAGATATTATTAAATTATGTGCAAAATGTCACCAACCTTCATTGTGTTTTTCTATTTTTGGACTTTTTAAGTAATAGTATTGTTTGAAAATGTAGATGCTGCACCCTGGTTTGGGCTTATATTAATTTATGGTGTCTTGTATAGGCATTTATATGCATGAAAGAATAAGAACTGCAAGATGATGGCTGGGTTTGTGTGTGTGTGTTGGGGGGGGGGTGATGAACCAACCCAACCCTTTAACACACTTTAATAGATCACTGCTCCACATCACACATTGTTCACCATCATGACTAAATTCAACCTGATACAAGAGCACAACACTCAAAGGCCCTTTTATCAGATCTACAAATAGCCTGAACTTGTCAGCAACTATCCATTAGAGGATCAGTGGATCTCATCACAGGCGGATCAGGAATAATTGATTTTAGTTCAACTCGGTTGATCAAAAATTCAATGAGTGTACTGAAGAAGCTTGACTGCAAAAGTTACTTGTCAGTTACTTTAATTGTTTCACTGAGGTATTGTCACACTTTGTTTCACTCCATCATACAAGACAAAATTAATTTATCATTGAAAACCATGTGAAATGTTCCTAAATGTCACTCCTAATTCACCTGGCTTTTCATGTCTCCATTAACGAGCCTGATGTTGATTTTGGCCTCATTGCACCGTAAATTTATCAACCCTGCGACGCGCCGCGCTCTTGATTAAATACATAAAAATGACACGCCACTCTGAGTGACTGGCAGCTCTTATCTTCCAGCGCTGCCCCACGGTGTATGTTCCCTGCCACTCTGCTCTGTACCTGTTGTTAAAGATTGCCACGCTTATTGTTTTCCTCACCATCAACACTTTTTTTTTTTCCATAGAAGACATGCCTCTGAGATTACGATAAAAAATAAAAGATTAATTCTGAAGATTAGTTTTTAATTAAAATGGTGTTACAAAAAAACCCACTTGACACGAGAAGTAAATGAGAAAAAGTAATTTATTTGGCTGTAGTTATGTGTTCATTTGCTTCACATCCACTGTGTCTTGCTTGGCTGCGATGTGGCGAGTTAATGTATGCAAGACTCTGTTGGAGGAGGCCGCAGTGGGTGTTGGAGAACAGAAGGAGGGAGGAAGGAAAGAAGGTGTGGGAGTCATGCATATGATTTATAAGGGAGACAAAGACAGAGAGCAGGTAATGTAGAAGAGGTTATATTGTTCTCGATGAACGACGCAGAAAAAGATAGATATTTATTTTTATTTGGAGCAGAAACTTTCACACTCCCATCTTTTCCTCCTTTCTTTTCTGCTCTGCTCCTCTTGGTGAAGATATATGGGCTGTGGAGATGTGCAGTGGAGCAGAGAGTCAAGGGTTAACACCAGTCTGACTAATGGGAGACAGACATAAGGGGCTGATAAGAGCTGTCCTGCCAATATGAATGAGCTGTCAGTGCAGCGTACAGCATATTTAGATACTGCTGCATGTTTGCACTCACACAGAATGCTGCAGTACACACTAAAGTTTGCTGCGATAGTAGTCCTTACATCTTTTCACCTTCTTTTTGTATCTGGCTCTTTATATTCCTCCCTCATATTTAACTTGAATTCATTCATTATTCACCCAGTCTTCCTTTACTTTCTGCATTGTCATTTATCACCTGTTTTTATATGCATGTGTGCGTCCTTCCATATGTGTATAATCAGGTAAAAAAAAAAAAAAAACACTCCAAAGAATCAAAATACACCTTGTCCATTTGCCCAATAGAGTGAAGACAAGAAGTGTGTGTATGTGTGTGTATATGCGTGATTGAGTGATTATGTGTCTAATTGCTTGTTTAAGTGGGCTTGTTTACAGCTTTTGTGCCATATTGGACCTGTTAATCTGGCTGTGTTTGCTTGCAACTCAATGTGTTGATCCCTGATTTGCTTGTGTGTGTTTGTTTGCTTGTGTGCGTCACAGCCCACTTTTATTTTTACTTTTTGGCTTCACAGCCTCTTCTTCTGTCACTTTCAATCATGTCGCACTGTAAGCAAGGACTGTTTGGTGTTTTGTGTGTGTGTGTGTGTGTGTGCGTGCATGCAGCAAAGCCTAGGGACAGCCAGGATGGAGGGATGGGAAGCAGAGCCCGAGGAAAGAGAGAAAAGGACGAGAGGAGGAGGAAAGGAGATAGTTGTGTGTTGTCTGGCATTCCCAAGAAGCTTTATGATTTAAATGATAAAAGAAGGCTTGGCCATGCATTATGCATTAGGCATTGTACGTGTACGGTAATTCCAATTAAGCTCTCAGCCGGGTTTAGCTCAGGGACAGAGAGAGGGTGGAGAAAGACGTATGCAGGAAATGAGAGACGTGCAGAGCAAGAATAGAAACCAAGGGTGTGAAAAATTGACCAGACCAATCAGGCAACATTTAGCGGCCACTGAAAACATGCAGGAAAGACAACCTTGACTGTCTTTCACAGGGAGAGACGGCAAGAAATGAGAACGTAATAACAATAGTGAGTGGGGGGTTGGACATCTTATGGCTGCAGTTTGATGTGTCAGTCCTCTTGTCACGCTGAGTGTTTGTACATTCACTCACCAGCCCACGCCAGCTGTGAGTGGGAGCACACACACGAGACAGAAGATACGTCTTGTTTTCGCTTCGTTGAGGAGACAGACAAGGTGTTGTTTGAACCTTTAGAGAAGACTTGGAGAGGCTTTGAACCTGACACAAGCACACACACACACATGCACCTTTGCACCAAAAATACATGCACCCCAGGACAGGTTTTCATGTTCTCCAAGCTGTTGACCTTTGAGAAGGAAAGGAAGGCATGATGGATGTATTCCCTCCTCAATCAGATTCTATTTGAGCTGAACTGTTTGTAAAGGCGAGCCCTGGAAAAACCACTTGGGGAAACTCAAACTCAGAAGAAGAAAGAGGGGTGAGGAGGGAAGAATCACAGGAGGAGGGAGGTATGGATAGATAAACAGGTTTGTGAGAGGTACAGCAGTTGGGATGCACAGCTGTAGACTTTGTTTACTGTACCTACCTGAAGGAGCTGAGTTTAAACGGTGTTGTAGCAAGCAATTCACACTTCCCAAGTGTCCCTGAGCAAGATGCTGAATTCCCCACCAGCTCCACGGCTCGTGGCCTGCAGCTGAACCCTAACCCATGCAGCACATTGCAGACTGCATGTCAAAGCAGCAACCATCACTGACTTTGATTTTGGGAGGAGAGAAATCACAGCGTTATTTTGGAAACCAGTGAGTGCAAAGACAGTTTTCTTAAGGGAATAAATAATGCACTATGGCTGGGAAGTATATTTGAAATAATTTTCACAGTATGAATAAAAATATTTCACAATATCACCAGTTGTATACATTATATACACAGTGTAATTGGTCAAATAGTTTATTTATGAAAACCAAGAGATCTTGATATATATATATTTTTAAATCTAATTTTTTTGTAATTACAAGAATAGTTTGATATTTTGGGAAATACATTTATTTGCTCTCTTGGTAAGATATAAGAAGATGGATACCACTTTCACACTCTTACATGTAATTTGAAGCTACACCCGGCAGCCAATTAGCCTAGCTTAGCATAAAGACGAGAAGCGGAGGGAGAAGGCTAGCCTGGCTCTGGTGAACCACAACTTGTGTTTTTTACACGTTGATTTTTGTACAGATTTAACAATCAAGATGTAATGTGTGATCCTTAAAAGTTACTGGTAGGTGATATTTTTTACTTTTGGACAGAGCCAGGCTAGCTGTTTCCCCCTGCTTCTACTCTTTATTCTAAGCTTAGCTAATAGGCTGCTGGCTGTAACCTTATATTCAAGTCTAACTTTTGAAAAGAAATCAAATAAGTATATTTCCCAAAATTTCTTCTTTTTTTCCCCCTTCGATGGCAGCTTTCTTGGAATCATTAATTTGTAGAACGATACTGTGATATGTTACACATGTATGTTCATGATATGATTCCACTGACAGATGAAAATATTAAATTATGCCCTTCACTACTTGGCTTTGAAGTTTTGCAGTATTAATAGGTAATAACTAATAAATATTGTACTAGAGTGACCACTGTATATTTCTCAGCTACAGAGGAGTATCCATGGACAGCTGTAATTGCATCTCTAGTAAAGAATATATCAGAAGGGTAAGAAGATTTTTTGATTCAAGACAGAGAGCATGGGAAATGATCATCTGAACCCTGTCATTACATCCAGCTTCCTACCATATATTGCATAGTTACAGTAGGTTTGAACAGTGGTCCAACAGCAGTGCCTAAAATGTGACAGAGCCATTCATGCTGTAAAAAGGACATAGTTATCTGCTCTGCTCTGATTTTAAGATTCCCCTCCATCCCTCCATTTCTCTGCTGCTCCTTCACATCTATTTTCAGCTCGGCTGTCAATCCAACTGACTCTAAGACTCAAATCTGCTGTCTCTCTTGACACCGTCAAACAGTAATAGCCTGGGAGGTGTGTGTGTGTGTGTGTGTCTGTATGTGCATGGCTGACCAACTCTGTGCTCGAGAGATGTGTGGTTTTCTCTTTTTCATAATGAACCAGAAAGTGCAGGAAAGACAGAATTTGTGTACATTTTATAAATTATGTTTCTATGCAAGTACTTCCAATATGTGTGTTTTTCTGTGCCTAAATTTATCACAACACACAACAACAAAGCAGAATCCTCGTCCCCTAAATCTGTATTCATCTCATGTTGCCCAAACTTAATGGATGTACTAGTTTAACCGATCTCCTCTGCAGCACCCTGCAGGTGCATCCACAGCACTGACACCTGCATTTCCATTTCTCTTGCCTGATAGTTGATATTGCCACACATTTCAATCAGAGTGATATGAATATGTTTTGCTTACCACCGGATACTCTGGAGCTTTCAGACCAGTGGCCTCTTTATGAACGTGCCGCCAGTATTTATGCATATGTTGTACGTGTGAGCCTTCATTACAGCTACACACTGCAGAAGGTGATTTCTGTGATTAGCTCGCCTTCAGGTCAAATCAAGTTAAATTTGCTTGAACAGCCATATTAAATCACACTCGGGGTCTCAAAGGGCACCACAAGGCCACGTTTAACAGGAAAAACATTCAAGAATAATTACACTTTATTACATTTAGTTCTCATTTTCATAGTTTTGTCCATCACTCCTATGTGGTGTTATTAAGATTATATTCACCAAGTTAATTGCTGAGATCATGGAGCGTGGTGACATTGCTTTAAGTTCAATGAGGCAAGAAAAACAAGTGGTTAGGGGTGTTGTAGTGGCCTAGGGATTAAGGCACCAACCACCAGCAGCAGTGCCCTGAGTCAAGTCCATCCTGGGTCTTTTGTTGCATGCTATTTCTCATCTCTTTCTCCCCTCACTTCCTTTCATCTTTTTACCATAATCCTCTCTTAAGTGGCTATATAATCACTGTAATTATTACCACAACAAGAAAGAAAGCTGTGGCTCAACCATGTGACGAGCAACACCGTACCTGAGTTTTAGGTTTAAAGCCAAATATTTTTATTTACAAAAATTACCATAAGTTAACGAAAACTATGGGAGTCTGGAGGCCTGTACAAAAAGATGGGGAGCTTTGGACCAACAGACCGTCAGACCGAGCAGCAAGGCTCAAGAACACCAGGTGTGTAAAGCAAAAAATAGGAATTTATTTACAATTTAATTTCAACTTAACAAATTTTTAAAAAGAGAGAGAGAAAAGTAATTTTAAAACTGGGGCCATTTAACTCAAATTGAGGTCAAGTAGACAAACGGGAACCTAAACTGAACTCAGCATAACTGACCTGCCAAATGACACAAAGGCTAGTTTACACAGACATACAAAAGGGGGTAGGAATAAATAATTGCCGTAATATCAACAAAGATTTAAATCAAGAAACTATTTACAACCAAACTAACTGTCCAACCAAGAAAAAAAACTTAAGGGTAGATGGTAAAAAAGCTGCTTCATCTGGGATAGAGCGCTTCTTCTCCTCCAACCCAGAGAGAGAGAGAGAAAAGTGGAGAGCACATAACAGTCACAGGTTTTAAACAAGCCAAAAGTTTAGTCAAATTATCTAAAACAGTTTATTTGGAAGTAAAAATTAGTGTACATATAATGTACAAGCAGTTAGACACTCATACAGGTTTTAACAAACTTATTTGCGAAAGGCATTAAAATCATTGAAATTAACACCAAAACTGTCTGCTCTGCTCTTACTCAAACTTTGACTTCTGTCGTGTGCAAATTTCTGGTGCAATCATGGATTTTTTTTTTTTTTAACCAACATTTACAAGCACGTTCAGTCTTGATTTTGCCTCCAAATAAAATGGCGTCTCATCATCTAACCACTTGTGTTTCTTGCCTGCTCTGACTTCATGATTGCACTGTCACAGTGTTAACAGATCTCAGGAATTACTCTGGTGATTACAGTGTTATCATAACCTTTAGAAATGGTGGCCAAAACTTCAAAAATAAGACCCAAGTTGTGATACACAGGAAGTAAAACCCTGAGTTCTTGTTGGCACACGTTTAGACATCACAGAGATAAACCATGAAATGTACATTATTTGCTCCTTTACCCGCACAGTTTGAAATCATCTTTTTAAGATACTGCATTTCAAAATAGGTCAATGTTCACAGCAGCTCCAGAAATCGCACAAAGAATATCTGTTCTTGGCCTCTGTTGATACTCCAAAATCAACAGTTGGACGCTGAAGTTGTTTTGAAGTGCCTCTCCTTGATTCTAGTGTTCATTCAGCCACTGGAAACAGTTGGTGCACTTAAAAATGTATGTATCTGATGCTTTCAGTGCATGTCTGCCCCCCCCCCCCCCCCAACGGCTCTCTCCCTCCGTCTTTCTCTGCCACACATTCTCCACACTCCCTTCTCTCCGTCAGTCCTTCCCTTAATTCTCATTATAACCGAATGACCTCCTCATCCGCCTGTCTCAGTATTCAAAAAAATTTCTCCGCCTGTCTTCCCTGTCTCACCCTCCTCCCTCCCCTGGCTTGTCATGATTCATCTGGTCCTGTCTCTCAATGGAAGGGAGAAATTAAATTATTAGTCATGCATGACATACTGTAGCTCCATAACTGTTATATATTAACTCTCTACACTATCTCCCTTTCCTCTACTACCAATGCATCAATGAACTTGTATCGTATTTAAATGATAAATGCATCAAAAGCCAGAATATCTCTAAAGTAATCTTGGAACACCTGTTCTTTTTCAGATCTGCTCCCAATATAACAAAGTAAAACCTTTTATTTAGATGTAAAACACAATCAACAATTCCAGCAGAGGACAGTGTCAATGGCAACAGTTAAACATCTCTCAACTCTTATGTGAGATGTTCAGGTTCACTATTATCCATTATAACCTTACATAAGTGATCCCTTATTAAGGTTTTCATGTTTTAAAGGTGCAGTGTGTAGAATTTAGTGTCATCTAGTGGAACTAATTTGGCAGAAATTGGATATAATATTCATAAATGTTTTAATTAGTTTATAATCACCTAAAAATAAGAATCTCTCCTTAGAATGAGCCCTTTATATCTATATATGCACCACCATGTTTCTACAGTAGCCCAGAATGGACAAACTTAACACTGGTGCCTTTTGCGTTTTTTCGTGACCACCCTAGGTTCTCCTACATGCTTGGAAGGAGAGGGGGGGGGGGGGGGGGTCCAGTTTGTTCAGTCTGCCTTTTCGCCACTAGATGCCACAAAATCCTCCACACTGTAGCTTTAACGATGAATCAAGGGAAGAAAAATAAAGCGTTGTCGGCACAGAGACGGGCAATTTTTAGAGGTGAGGGAGCGAAATTCATCCTGCTCTGCTCCCTTCTCCACTACAGAAGAGAAGACATGAGCTCCACATTTATAATTGATCTGCCCCAGCTCCAGAAATACCCTAACAGGAACTCGCTGTTGTCTGTGCGTGCGCGTACACATATGCCTGTATAGTTGTGCAAGTGCAAACTTAATAATAGAGACAGCAAACAGGTGAGACGGTGCAGAGGAGATAGACTGAGTCACAGAGAAAGGGAGCGAGACAGCCTTTCAATCCCAGCACTCAGCCTTGCTTCTCCGTGGCCTGTAAACCACTCACTGCAGCCCCAGCGGCATTTAGCTGTTTTGAATTTGCATGCAATTCATTGATGTAAAGAAGTGGAAGATAGGATTAAAATATTACATAAAGATCTGTTTATGGCTGCGTGAACATGTCTTCAGAAGTGTTTTGGTAACCGAGAATGTTTTTCTCAAAGCTGCAAAGCACTGCGGAAACAGACTAGAAGGGTTTGCGTGTTTGTGTGTTTGTGTTTGTATGTGTGTGTGTGTGTGTGTGTGTGTGTGTGTGTGTGTGGTCTATCATAGGCTACTTTTAGGGACAAATTTCAGTCTTAGGAGCAGTTCATGGCGGACACATTGTCCAACTGAGGATAAAAGTGGTGTATCCAATTGGGAAATAGCTCATTTTTGGATCAGTTGTTAAGGTTGGGGTTAGGTTAGCTTAAGGTTAGGTTATGGTTGGGGTAAGGGTTAGGTTTAGGGAAGTAGTGGTTAGGGTTAGGGTTAGGGTAAGTCTCCAGGAAACAAATATAAGTCTATGTAACGTCGCCAAAAGTGACCATGATCTGATGTGTGTGTGTGTGTGTGTGTGTGTGTGTGTGTGTACGCAGGCATATGCCATGGGAATGGTGGTCAGCTACAGGGTTAACACAGGATGTGACCCAACACTCTGACCTCATCAGGCTTTTTCAAGCGTGTAACACTGTAATCACACATAGCCTCGAAATACTGCTGCTGCAGCAGGAAGCTTTAGTCCCTCTTGTTTCCACAGGCCAGTGTGGCTGGTAAATTTCCAAATTTAGCAGCTACTTTCAGTGTTTTATCTGCCAGGAGGTGTTTAGAGTAGAGTAGGTCTACTGAGTGATAGCTGGGTACCTGGCAGAGTTACTGGTTGCATATTTGCCAGCATTCTGACTGTTACTCCTGGCACATGTTCATAGAGATGTAGAAAAAGCAATCACACTTAAAAAGGAAAGTTAGTTTCTCCAGACTCCATCACCACATGGGTGTTTACACTTTAACATCTCCCCTCTCTGTATCTCTCTCTTTCCTCTAGGAGACGGCTTCCTCCTGCGACGCCGAGCTCCTGACGCTGCTCCTGGACGCAGGGCTCCTGGTGGGGTGCGTCTCCTCATCCCTGTACCCTCTGCTCAGCTCCCACATGCTGTCACACCAGCAAGAGGGAGGCTGGGACGTGGAGAAAGCCGCCGCAGAGCTGCTGGCGAAGGGCCACGGGCCCGAAGCGGGCTCCCTACTGCTGGCTCACCGTGGAACCCACCAGGCGCAGTTCACCTTCAACTCTGCCTTGGCTGTTCTTAGGAAGTGGCTGTGAGGGGTGGGAGGAGGAGGAGGAGGAAGAACGAGGTGCGGGGGAAAGAGCTCGACAGGGAGGCGATCTGGACCATCACCACCACAAACCGCGATGATAAAGCAGCTTTAGGGAAACAGAGGGGGAAGGTGTTGAGAGAAGAATTTCCGGTTCATCAACTGCAGACACGTCAACAGCAGCTGCGGTGTCTGCCTTTAAGGTATAAGAGCGGATACTTTTAATTCTGAAACATCTGCTCAGTTAGAAACATGATCAGACTACATACATACATACATACAAACACAACCTCTGCTGTCTCTCAGTCATGAATGAATATTCAGACCGAGGGCTAATCAGAAAATGCAGTGACTGCTCACATTTATTTGCGTGTGTACTGTGTCCTATTGTGTGATAAAGTAATTGAGCAGTAGCCGGGAAGCAGTGGGTGGATATTAGCCTATTGTTCCGTGACAGGTTTGTCTCTTTGACGTCCCATCGTTAAACACCCTGCCTCTGCTCCATTGTTTTCCCCCTAATAATGTCTAATTAATTCCTTCAAAACAAATTAGCCCCGCAGCTGCCCCACGCTGTGTGCGTGTGTGCGCGTGTGTGGATGCGTGGATATTGTATATGAGCAGTGAGCACCGACACCCCTTCCAGAGCTAATGACAATGAGGAATAAATCTGCACCTGTGTGTTTGCGCACACAGTGATGTGCTGTCATCATGGTTTGTTTCACTTTATAAAATACATGTTTTATTCTGTGTCACCTATCAGAGCTGAAATAAAGAAAAATCAAATCACCAGAGAATGAGTCAGTGTTTTATAAGTTTTTGAAAAATTGTTTTTTTCTCTTTTTTTTTTTGGATAGATAAAATCGTATAACTTGTCTTCTTAGCAGAAGTTTGTCCATCTTTGGGGAGTACTTTTTTTTTTTTTTTTTAAAGTTGACCCTGTTAATATTCAGTGAGTTTTACTTTTCTTTTTAATGAATGGGTTTTCAAAAGATTTGAAGATCTGTCTCATCATGAATGCACTTAAAACATTTGCATTATAATTGCAGCATTTTCACATTGTTCCGATATAATTACAGCCCCCCTGACCCAAACACCAAGCGTGTATTATTGCTCATCCTCAAATGCACTTTTTGTTTTGTTACAGAATCGCTTTAAAGCGGAATTTTATTCTCTTAGTGAAGTCTTTTCGCTGGTCATTACACAAGACCTGCTTTTACCTGTGCTCAGAATCTGCTGTAGCTAAAATGTCTAATTTATCTTGTTTGTCAAAGCGTTAGAAGTGTGCTTTTTAGTCTGCATGTTCAAAATGAAAGTGTTGCTGACTCCAAGTCCCCTGAGTATCCAGATTTGTTCACTTTGTGCACTAAAACATAAACCTAACTGATCAAAATAAACCTTCACTTTAATGAAAAGTAGGAAGGAATCAAACTTTTTCCATTCACAGAATCTTTTGAGCTGAGAAATATTTTTATTTTACACATTTTAATCATTGAGTTACCGAGGAGACGGCAATAATCACTGTGGTTACTGACATTAAACATGATGTGCTCATTTCTGCATTGTGCTTTAATTAATGATCCAGATGCAGCTTGTTGAAAACTAGCTGTAGCTGTGCTTGATGGCTACCTTATGGAATTGTGGCTCCAGCGGCTTCAAGGCCTGTTTAAATCTGCTCAGATAAGCAGATCATGTTTCCTTATTTGCTCGTTAACTCTCTCCTTCTGTACTTAATCCCTTAATTTAATGAGTAAACTTCATAATGATTTCTACATGAGCTTTCTGTAAAGACTCTGCTTTTCCTTCCTCCTCTCAAATTTCTTCTAATTCCCCCATAGTTACGTTTCTGCTTAATACATTTTGTTTGAGATCCCTTTATCTTTTTCCTCCATTTGCCTGCCAAACTCCCTTGTCAATTGCAATATTTTCAAGCTTGCCTAAATAAGAATATATGTTTTTTCAATATCATGAAATATTCGACAGTAATTCACTTTGGCAGGCAGCATTTAAAACAGCTGCTGGAGTAGAGTAGCTCGTATCCCTGGCAGGACAGAAATTGAATAAAGGACCGTGGCTCGGATGTATTTCCCCTATTCCTGTGTTTCAAGCACGTTCATGTAGGGTGGGGATGGAGGGCTGGGTGGGCTATATATCAAACAGGCCCGTAATGAATCCCCTCCCACCTGTGGATAGGAGGAGGAAAATGAGACAATGCTCGTGTCAGTGACGGGCCACATGAAAATGCAGCAAGACTCCAAGCAATCTGATTGGTTTTTTGTGCAGCCCTGGCTGGCTGTGTTAAGAAAGTGCTACCATTTATACCATAAGAGGAAATAATACTGTAGAGATTAATGGGTCAATTTCACAGCCTTCCAATCCTACACTCATAGCTCTGCCATTTAGTGCTATTCTAAGCTACTATCAGACATTTGATAGGTATAAAGATGACTGGGCTTTGCAGTCTTAAGAAAATACACAGAAGCTCATTCCTGTGTGTCAGACAAATTCTACCAACCCTGCAAAATGAATTAAATCAGTCTCAGATAGTAATTGACCCAGGTTTATTCATACCCTTGAGCTACAGCAGGGGTCCACATTTGGTCATGGCCAGCATGAAATCATCCCTTTGTGCTAAACTAACAAGATTACTGTACATGAAGCCTTGTTGTAATCAATCCTGAATTGTTGATCAAATCTACACTACCAGGCATGGACCTTTGCCTTTTAACACTGTAACAAAGTGGTACATCTCTGATAATTTTTGAGGAAAAACCACTGCATCAGTCTTAGGTTATATTTAGCCAAAATACTTAACAGACAAGAGTAGTTAAGCATCTGTGTGAAAAAGAGAGCAATGCTGAGAATAGCCGTTTACTCGGAAGAATGGGAAATATGTAAAGATCTCTGGAGGTGGAGGGGACAGGCTGCTTGAACATTAATTGGATTAATGAATTTATAAATGAAAAGATGAGAGTAGAAAAACAACATGTAAGAGGACAGAGGAGAAGGAGGACAAAGTGGATTACCACCGCAGTGTTTTTTTTTTTTTTGGTGAGGTGTTCTGACTTGATGTGATTAGCAGAGTTGACCCTGTGAACGAACTAGCACCACTTCTCTGTGTGTGTTTGCTTAAGATACTTAAAAGCCTCTCAGTGAACATCCTCACAGCACCTGTATCTTATTTCTTTTAAGCAATGATACAAGGTGAAAATGCAAATGACCAGTTTTGCAGCTTAGTGAAAGTTTAACTAGGATCTTTTATATATTAACTTCCTCTATTTATGCTTTTTTTTCTTTTCTCACTTTCAACTCAATCGGCCTACTGAGGGTGCTTCCCTTGTTCTCTTTAACCGCTCTGTTTATGCATCATTTTGTTGCCCTCAAAAACTGTTTGGCACAGTCCCAGTGGCTCCCCTTTATGCACTCACAGACTTTGACATCTGCTCAGGTTAAAGTCTGATCTACAAATTTTCTGTAAGTCTGCAACTCCTCAGACTTTTGCTTCAGGGGAAAGCCCCACACAGTGCAAAGTGTTGTGATATTAAAACTTATTGGAGAAAAGAAACAGAGAGATGACAACTTCCTTTTAAATCTTAACACATATGTTGTTAACCAGCACTATGAACTGTGTGTGTAATGGTTTGCCTTATGATGGCATAATTAGGCCTATGTTGATCTTTTATTCATATCATGTGTTATATTTGAATTAGCTGAGCTACTTCAGAATCTTTCCACGTTCACCCTGGTAACTGCAGAAATACTGCCTGGAGTTCAAGTGTCACTGGTTTGGAATTACTGCTCTAGATCATATCCATCCATAATTTCAGTGAAGTTCAATGTTCTTCAGATCTTCACCCTCCCCATATCTGTCAAGTCCCCATCAAGGTATATTCTTACACTCATCACTGTGTGACTAACCTGTGTTGTGAGTATCTGCTGCATTAGTTTGAGCTTCTTTTGTGTGTGTATGGAGTTTTGCCAAACCTTCCTTCCAGAAAGCCTTGGCCACATTCATTATGCCAGCCCTAACACCCTGTAAATCTCTTTTGAATATTAACACCAACTTTTTTTTTTCAGAAACTTCATCAAGTCTTGCATAATATTCATACTTTTAAAAACTCCTAAAAAAAAGTTGATGCTGACAAAGACGTGCTGAGGATTAAAGGACTCCTGTCTGGATCCCGGCCTTCAAGCTCCCGTTCAGTGTGCGCCACCACCCTCTTATAATTAATTGAAATATAATTTCACTTTTATTGACTTTCACCTTGATTTAGCATGCAAGTCAGACCTCTACTAATGCATTTCTAATTCACAGAGTGATGCCTCATACAAGCTTTGCAGACAGAGATTTGGTGTAAAAACAGGATGAAATACTCAGTTTTTACAGTTTTCTATTGTAATAATAGGGTTCATAGTTTGAGATTAATAATTAAGTTTGCAGGGTTTTATTTACCCCTGCTGACTCTAAATAGTGAGATGATCTCTCTCTCTCATGCATTCTTTTTCGTTCTTTTTTTTTTTTTTTTTTCTCAGAATGCAGGATCACTGTGTCTTTCGGGTTCTGTTTGTGCTTGTCTGCACAGATAGACAGCAAGCAACTCTGGGAAATGTTATTAAGGCCTACCTCCCCTACTGCTGGGGTTTGGTAAACACAGTGTCACAACCTGTCAAGTGTCAGCATCCCTTTTTTTTTATCTGTCAGACAAAACTCTTGGTGTAGGGTGTGTGAGCCATCAGCGCAATCCATCCAGAAGGTGAGAGAGAGAGAGAGAGAGAGAGGGGGAGAGGAGAAAAAGAATTTGTGTCCCCCCGGGGGGAAGCTCAATGAGACGGGATCTTACAAACTCTCTCCTCTGCTGAAGAGAGGTTATCTCTTTGAAACAAGGCATTTAACTTGCGCCTACGAGTCCTCTGTGGAGTTTCCAGTTTGATAGGAAGGGAGGAGAAAACATGAAAGCAGAGAAAAGGGGTAAAAAATAGTGTTTGCATTCCAGGAAATCCCTCACACGCCTTCTACCTTGTCAACAGACTGAATCCAGGGAAATCATTCACCCTCCGAGGCCATGTTTGTTTCCTTTACCTCTCTATTTTTCATCCATCCTGTCTCTCCTGTCTGCGACCCACAACATTGCCCTCCACAGAGTGACTGTCGGTCTTGCAACTCTTGTACGCGGAGTATACAGAAATACAAACACAAAACCTTTCTAACAGATACTGTAGGAGTAAGACTTGAATTGAAAAGAAAGAACTGGCATATTGAAGGGAAAGAATAATGAAGGAAATAGGAGGTCAGATAAACAAGGGAGATAGGAAATAACTGAAGGTCAAAAATGATGAGGACTAAAGAGAGGACAGAAAGAAATAGAAGAGGGAGTAAGAGGTCTTGCAGGAAGATTACTGCAGGATCTACATCACATGGTAGGGCTTCAGAGAAACAGAATAACAGAGCAAGAGAACAAGGACATCAGTGCAGGCTGCAACCTCTATTAGCACTGCAGTGAAAAAGGTAACAGCTGAAATGCTGTTTTTACTGATAGCCTATTTAGATTTAAAATGGCTAATTTTCTCTCATTTTCTGGAAAGAATATTTAAACATGAATCAAATGCACTTATAAAAAAGGATTGGTTGTGTACTTATTGACAAATTGGCTGTTTGTTTGAGTAATGGGCTCACATTTTCTTCTTTTGGTGCTCATGCATAGCAATGTTGAGGGCTGACTTTGTTGAGCTATGTTCCACTGGGAAAGAAGCTACACCTGTTTCTCCAAGTCTTTTTGCTGATAACTCTTGAGCCAGCTACCTCCAGATATCCTTTTTGGATCAACTGAAACAATAAAAACATGAACATCTCAAAGCTGGCCGCTCATTGGTTTTTGAGCTAGTTGCTGATGCTAACTTGAGCTAAATCCCAAACAAAATCCCCACTGCCAGCTAGCCTTAAATTTCTTTCATTCAGTCATTACTATTTTCTCAGCCAGGCTTATATTGTGTAGTGCTGCTAATATTTTGCTAGTTGCCAAGGTAATATAGTGCGTGCTAGTTGTGTTGCTTCTAAGTAATGTTGTAATGTTGTCAGTGTAATATTGTTGTTTGTATAGTAGCCATTGTGGTGTTGGCATATTAGCTAAGCCTGGTTTGTTGATTGCCTGTGGGCTTAGTATTTACCTGCTTTTTGTGCTTTCACTGTTGCCTGTGGATCATGGATGACTTTAAGTGTCTTTTCACACCTGAAAGTCCAAGGTTTGTTTTTTTTTCTTACATTGTATGACATTGATTGATTTGTAGACAGGCATGCGTCTCACATCGGTATGTTGTCAATTCAGTGGATAGCCTTCTGTTGCTATTTAAATTAATGGAGAAAAATGAAAAGTCCAAAAGATGTATTGTAAGATGTTTGTATCTATCATATAGATGCATTTACAAGACCAGTATGTGACCACAACATATGCAATGGTCAGATCCTATATAAACATACACCATTAGGGGTGTTTATTTACACACCTTTGCATGCCAGCTGAGCTCAATAGCTTGCCATATCTGTTGCCCAGTAAGGATGGCTACTTCAGTTTGTCAAACTGATTTTGAGCACAGTGATTCGTGTGAACTTGAGAAAGACCAGTTTCTTTCAGTGGCTAAGTACTTTGAGGTAAAGGTTGATCCACAGCTAAAAAAAAAGAGAGATTATTGATGTTCTCGTTGAAGCCGTGCGACTGGCAGATCCCTCATTGGAACAGTGGGAAAAAGAGAGAGAAGAGCATTAAAGAGAAAGGGAATGTCAGCAAAAAGAGAGAAGATTATTGATAATGCGAGGCTAATAATACGAGCCTACTACTCAACCAAACAGCTGCTTCTTTGCAACAAACAGACATTATTGAGTCTCTGTCTCTGTGATAGTGTTGTTAAAATCATAGGAAACTCTTGACATCTTTAGTGTCATATCCAGCTTTAAAATCTTTTCAATTTTAAAATCTCTTAAAACAAGTGAAACATTTTGCCAGCAGCATATGGTTCCTCTCAAATGTTGAAATGTGATCTCTGCACCACTCAGAGGGAAAATGACACTTGATTCAATTATATTGATGAAACAAATTGATTTGCCTTGGAGTTTATGACAGCACATCTCTGCAAAAATCCACAAGCACAAATGAGATCCATGGGCGTGGATGTAGAGGAGTCCTGCGTACAATTCAAACAGCCATGCGCGCGTTTTTGCGAGCACTTTCACGGCACTTGCTCACAGAAAATCTCTGCTTGTGCAAGCAATATTGAAGCCTGTGAGGTGAAAACCATGCTATTAGCGTGCGCAGAATCCAAGGGAGCATGTGACTGTTATCCCTGAGTGCACAACTACTATCATCGCTCTCCTGCTTGAAAACTGTCACCTGCTCAATCGTGAGTGGTTTTTCTTTTTGGCAGCAAGTAGGCGGACCAAGTCACCATTGTATCCCAAAATATAACTTGTTGAATGGGTCCACCATCTTGGACGGCAACACTACATAGACAAGTTCTATATGAAAAATGCCCTGAGATAACTTCTGTTGCGATTTGGCGCTATTAAAAAAAAAATGACTTGACTTGAATATATGTAAAATCTTACACAGAACATTAATTTGATAAAACTCTGGTCATTTGTTTTTTAATTTAGATCCTGTAGTTTATTTATATATTGTTTATTTTGGTAAAATGTCAGTGCAGGCAAAGATATTAAAGACATTAAGATAAAACATAAATATAATCTCAACAAGCACAGGCTTACCTCATCTGTTTTCAGCTTTCTAATTGTATTGTTTGACATTTTCACAGCATATGAGTTATTACATAAACATGTTTGGTTCATGTTGAAATGATACAATATCTTTATACCTGTTGTAATGGCCTTTGCTTAACTATAGTGTTAACTCTCCCTGTGTGTGGCATATGAACCTATTGATAGGGGCAAGTTTATGTATGTGTGTGTGTACTCTGACACACACACAGATCTAAAACTCTAATTGGTCCTCACAGAGACACTGTCACACACACACATATACTAACAGACACGTCTTAAAGTCAAATTGGTCCTCTGTGTGTATGTCAGAGTACACACACACACAACCACACAAACTTGCCCCTATCAATAGGTTCATGGGCCACACACAGTGTAAGATAACATAATGGTTGAGGAAAGGTCATTACAACAGGTATAAAGATGTTGTCAGTATCATTTCAACATGAACCGAACATGTTTATGTAATAACTGTGAAAATGTCAAGCAATACAATTAGAATACTGAAAACAGATGAAAAGTTCCATGAGCTAAGCCTTTGCTTGTTGAAATAATATTTCTGTTTTGTCACAATGTATTTGCCTGTGCTGACATTTTACCAAAATAAACAATATAAAAATAACTATAGGATCTAAGTTAAAAAACAAACAGACAAACAAATCCAAGTACATTATTCTGTGTAAGGTTTTACATACATTCAAGTCAAGTCAATTCAATCTATATAGTGCCAAATCACAACAGAAATGATCTGAGAGCAATTTTCATATAGAACTTGTCTATGTGGTTTGTCCAAGTGATGTGGCCGTTCCTAGCTGTCCTAGATGACGGACATCGCTCAACCAATTACATTTAGGGATACAATGGTGACTGGGTCTGCCCGCTTACTGCCAGAAAGAAAAACCTATCGCCAGTGAGCAGGTGACAGTTTTCAAGCAGGAGAGCGATGAGAGTAGTTGTGTGCTCGGTTATAACAGTCACACGCTCCTTCGGATTCTGCACATGCTCAAAGCATGGTTGGTGCTGTGAAAGTGCTTGCAAAGATAATATGCGTGGATCTCATTTTCGCTTGCAGATTTTGGCAGAGGTATGTCGCCATAGGAGACACGTGAATTTAACTCCCATAGCTGTTAAAGGTCTGATGGATTGTTACATTTAAGAATAGATCAATATGTTATGTTTTTTGCAATGATTCTATAGAAGCAGATCTGTACTGCTGTGTGAATATGACTGAATGAATAATGAAAGACAAAAGACGCCTTACTCTACATTACAAGAAGTGCTTTATGTGAAAAGACAGGAGCAACATGAGGTTATGACAACACACAAATGTCTCCGCGCTTGAGAGAAGTGTGTATATAAGCATCAAATATTTCCATAAGAGCAGTTTTATTACAATGAGGATGGGGGAAAAACATCATTAATGAGTTGCATTTCACACATCGGCTTCAACACCCCATCCTCCTTTACAGGTGTGGATGTATTGACATCATCCAAGCTGTTGTATGTCGTATGTTTCCCAAACTGGCAGGTTGTTCAGTTGTTTAAGCAGAAGGAAGAGAGAGCTGGGGAGGAGCTGGAGAGCTGGTTTGAGACCTGGGACAGTGTGGGTGGGAGTGCAAAACTGGGGATCCAGAGTGACTGTAGGATTGTTTGTGCATGTCAAAGGACAGAGCCGAAGCTAGAAGCGAAGGAGGAGATGGAAGGAGAGAGGGAGAGAGGATGTGAACCAAGCTGATCTGCCAAATCTGTATGAGCAGCAGGGGAGATGTTTTTAGATTCTTTTTTCTTCTCAGCCCTGCTATAAAAAAAGTGTGCTGTCTTTCTTTTTTAAACTCATCAAATGGGTGGGGATGAATAGAGAGAGGAATGGAGGGATTCAGAGAGAGAGAGAGAGAGAGAAGTTGAATATCTGGGTAATACTTCAGACTAAGTGGAGCAAAAGTTTCATCAGCAGTGTCTGTGTGTGCATGTCAGGGATCAAGCAGGTAACTGTGTGTTCATGCATGTTTCTGTGTGTGTATAGTGTACCAACATGTTTGCTGAATATCAATTCTGTCTGCACTTTATGTGTGTATTTGAGTGTGTTTCTCACTCTATGCGTGTGTGTGTGTGTGTGTGTGTGTGTGTGTGTGTGTGTGTGTGTGTGTGGCATTTAGTATCTCTTCTCCTGCAATCAGAGAGTCATTGATGTTGATCTCCTTGGCTGAATGAAGCAAATTACCTGCTTTGCCAGTGACTGTTATATCCTCTGCACCCATGTTTGAGCACAGCTACATCTTAACTTGGCCTGTAACACCTAAATGCTCTATTAAACACACACATGTTCAGGGGACCATTGTTACCTTCCTGTGAATGTAGAATATAAGATGATTACCAAAACTTTGAAGAAAATTGGAGGGTTGAATGTTTTGTATCTATTATATTACCTTTAATGAACTCTTCTTTGTTTGTTCTGCATGTGGAATATATATCTCTACAGGTACCGTACATGTGTCTTATAGACATTAAACCAGATATACATCGTGTTCTTTTGTGTAGTTTATGACAGTTTGTTTGGCCTGTGTAGTATTTATTGTCTAAATGGTATTTTTATGCTGCCTTCTCACCAAATCCTCTTTTGAAAAATTGTTTTATTTTTGAGCAAAGTTTTCTAGAAATATACGAACTTCCACAAATACATGAGAATTGGGCTACTCCATCTACTGAAGAAGCTTGTGAGATTAGACTGAAAGCTCCAGAACAGCCACTAAGTGAAACCTTGTTAGTGAGATTGTCAACTGCTGTTTGAACTTTCAGTCTCTTTAACCCCACTGTCACACTGTTTTGTCACTTTTTTAATTTTTTTTTTTTTTACAGCATATGCTGTGCATTCAAGTTTTATTTGATCACAGAAACTCACTTTAAATTCTAGTGTAGATCTCAGCGTTTTCATAAATACCAAATATGTCAGGCTAAATGTGGGAGAAATGTGTATAAATGATGTACAAGACATCTAGAAAATTTCTATTTGATGAAATGGTGCAGCCATAAAAATCGTAGAGCTTCACTCAGTGGATGCATCATACTACTTCAATGAACAGCTGAAATACAGAATGTGTGATTCTAACAGACGAGGTGAAATACGATGATTTTTTCCAACCCTAAAGCTAAGGAAGCTAAGGGAAAATGTGACAGAAAAACTAGATTTAAAACCCCTGAATCATTTGTTTCAAACATTAAGTATAACTCAATATTCATATTTGAGCATGAAACACATTATGGTTCTGAAAAATACACCCTTAATTATTATTTATTAAGAGTTCATACCACTCAAAAATAACTAACAATAAATAAGCAACATAAGAAAACAACCCCTCAACTGTCATGTTGTGATTCAAATGTTGCTACACTCCGATGTTGATTGTTCACATAATACCTGACTTCACCTCTTTCCATATAAGCCCTGCCCGGGATAAAAGCAAAAATGTTTAAACATAAATGTTGAAAATCTCTTTTTAAGTTAATCATAACTGTTTTGCAGAACAATGTGTTTTTTAAGGACCTGGAGAGCAATGAGAATGAAAATATGTTTTCATGGCCTTTAAGGGGTTTGTTTCAATGATGCTTTTACCTGGTTGAGGGAAGAAAGAGCCTGCATATATATGAGCATATGTACACTACACAAGCAGCTGGTTTGCTCTGAGCAAAACTTTTCTGAACAATTCAACATAATGACCACGTCACCAGCAACAACGGGAACAACAGGTGTTTGTGTTTCCGAGAGATTCAAACCAGAGGAGAATGAGGCAATCAGTTACCATGGCAATGGTAAAGGAGGAGGGAGGGGGAGGGGGGACGCAGAACAGTTTCGTTTGTAGAGTGTCACTTACAGGCTTTGATGATGATAAGGGCTGCTGCCGGGGTAAACAACATCAGAGCGTTAAAATACTGAGAGAATTGGGCACTCCAGAGGATCAGGTTGTGCTCACTAACAGCACCCCCATCCCCCATCCCCCTTCCCCCTCTCTCCTCCGACCAACCTCCTCCTTCTCCTCTTTCTTACTTACCTCCAACAACATCTGCCTATCTGTCTCCATGTCCTCAGCCCCGCACACACACACACACACACACATACACACACATACACGAACACTCACCCATCAGTACAAGCTACCTGCTACTCCCTCCCTGCAGGTGTCCTGTTGGCCTTGTGATGAATGGCAAGGATCACCGTAACCATGGCAACACTCTGACACAGACTTCCTTCTAAGTGCTGGGTGGGCATTTGGTTAAAAAAAAAAAAAGTATATATATATACACATACTGTTAGAGTATGCTTTGTATGTGTGTCTTGGCCTTCTGTGTGTTTTCAGAGGAAGAAGCTGCTGAAGTGTTTATGGAATGCTCTTTTTGGAAGGTGTGACGTTCTCCGGGGCTTGTTAATGCATCACACAGTAAACGGATGTCACACCGCCACTGGATAGATGTCATCAAGCATGCTCCAGTGAATGATTCTCTGACTTTCACCGGGAAAGAGAGGGTGAGGATTGGGGTTGTGAAGGGGGGTGCGGTGGGGGGGTGGGACCAAAAGCAGACTGATGGACTGAAAACCAGTGAGGCAACAATCAGAATGGCAGGCAGAAAAGCTTTTGAAGCACATTGAAATGGCAGATATAGAAAGAGGAGAGTGTAGAGAGGGCAATGAAAAGAGAAGAGGCAAAAAAAAGCCCTGTGATGAGATAACACTCCTGGTAAAAGCAGAGTGGGAGGATGATCCAGAGCAAGACAAAGAGAAGTGATAAATTAAGAAAGGAATACGGCGAGAGCTGCGATGGAGATAGGGGCAAAGTGAGAGGGATGTGCGTGTGTGAGAGAAAACGACAGCTGAAAGAGAAGTGTGTGTGAGCAAAGAAAGAAAAAGAGAGATGAGACAGAGAATGAGTGAGAGGGAGGGTGAGGGAGAGATGAGAGCAGTGGAGGATGTTGAGCTGAAATCTTAACTAACAGAAGCACAGGCACCACACTGAGAAGAAGAGCTGAAACCAGACATCAACGCTTTAGGCTAATTAAGAAAAGAAAGACACTATAAGCTTGCGTGCCTGCATGTGTATGCGATGTATCTTTGTGAGTGTGTGTGCCTGTGTGTAAGCCAATATGTATATATCTGTGCGTGTGTTTGAGTATGAGAAACAAGGAAAAACAAGGTGTTAGTGTAATGGAAAAGGGATATGTGTATGGTTGTCTACATTATACTGTACCTCATAATGCTACCTCATGTACTTTAAGACTACTTTCCTTTCTCCCTCCCTTTCTGTTCCATATTTCTACCTAGCTTTGTCGTATGTCAAACTGCCTTCCCTCATTGTGTCTGTTTAAGTGTGTGTCTTTGTATCTGTCCGAGTTTTTTTATCAGATTAATTACCAAAAGATATCCATCTGGCAGTGGAATAAGCTTTTGGGATCAGTCAGCAACACAATATTGTCTGCTTGTTAGTTGGGTCATAGTGCTGATTACTATTCAACGTGACTGAACTGCGGACTGCAATAATATCTTATGACACTGAGTGAACAATAATCCTCATGTTATCAAACTGTACATAAAGCAAAATTGTCGCTTTTGAATAATGCAAAAAACACCTAACACACATTCTGTCTTATACAAATACAAAATATAGATTTATGAGCAATACAAATAATGCACCACACCCATCCTAACGTCTGTTTTTGGCCACTGCAGCCTATTTTTCTAAAGTGGTTGGGTATGAACACATTTTTCAGTTGTTTTCAGTTTTTCAGCTGAAAGTACCATCATATCTTCTGTTGACTGACGTTTTTAAACCTTGAGTTTAGCGATTTGACCATAACCATCTTTGATTTTTGGAGCCAAAAGTGAGATGACCCTAGCTCTTGCTGTTAGATTGGTTAGCACAGTGCATTTACAGTCTATGGTTAACTGTTTTTAAAAATAGATTTGTTCCTATTGGGTATGGTAATATTTTATTTATCAATTTTATCTGTAAATGCACTGCAGAGTCCTTTATTATAAATTGTAGTGTATATCCCAGACTTTCAAAAGACACCAAGTATGTCAGTATGTATGTTTTGTTAAAAATGTGTGTTAAGAGATGTACAAGACACCTGGAATACACAATTTGATGAAATGGTGCAACTATAAAAACACACGGAGTCTTGGGTTTTAATATTTCACTCAGTGTAAACATCATGCAGCTTCAATGAAAAGTGAAAACAAGTTAGAATATATGATAATGTCAGAGAGGGTGGAGGAAAATATGAAACCAATAAACCAATATAAAAATGTCAAACCAAATGTTAAACCAATAGTTAACACATCCAAAATGCTTGTGTGTGTGTGCATAACAACAGTAGGTCAAAGTTTGAGCATCAAAATCAAGTAGACATCAACTATTAACAGATTGGTTAACGTTTGCCTTTTTTCTTCCACATGGACCCCCTTTATACCTTGCATTAAAATGTATTTCCAGTGATTGGATTAGAATCAGATAGTGCTTGACCACATGAAAATACAGGTGTAGATGCACCCAAGATGCATTGAGGACAGACTGTGATCCAATCAGCCAAACCACCACTGGAGGTGATCAGGGACAAATTGTGACCACACTAAACAGAAATCTAAATGCAATTGTGTTGTCAATACACATACAACAACTACATGGGCAGAAATACATAATAGCGTGTGACTGTTCCAAACCAGTGCAGTAGCAGTCACTGGCGAGTTAGCAAGCTAAGCTACTAGCAAGGACCTGTGCAAAGGAGACAAGGATGTGACGTTCAGTTGTTTGAGCTGGACTGAACCATCAGATCTCAACTGGATCTCATTCGGATCTCAATGTGGACATTGGAGACATATATTAATACCAGGTGTAAATATAATCAGGTTAAATCATATCTATATATAAATATCTGGATACAAGACGCATCTTAATGCAAGGTGTACAGGGACTAATTAATATGGTAGATCTGGAGGTTAACGTTAATATTTCCCTGTTAAACCATAGACTGTATATAAAGATGGAATGATGGAAGGTATGACATCAGTTGTTGGTTTGCATTGGAGCTGGTTTGAAGCCCAGAGTTGCAGCTGATGGCCGGCGCCATCTTTTCTGTTTGTAGCCAGGACCTTTCACAAAAATAGTGCCCTGGAGACATACACCACTACTAATAAACCACTCGGACTGAAGTGAATGCTAGTTTACTTACGCTAATGTTAGCTACTTTAGCTGAATTATGCTAACACGGCAGGTATTATTATGAAGTAACATTAAACTTACGTGTCCTTGAGCCAGGGAGAGCAGCATGTGAGAGCAGCTGTCAATCAATGCTCACACAGCGGACATCAAAGCTGCTATATGTCTTCAAATCTATTAACAGAGCTTAATGACCACTAGTACACTTAGAGGCTCAAAACAGCAATTGAGACCGTAATGACTCATAAAAATGATTGACTTATTTCTAGAGAGAAACTGAAGCTTTTTGAATGAGAGTCAATTGGAGCCAGGGATTTTTTGGAGCCAGCTGTCTGTGGCATTGGACTTTAAGGGAATTCTGGATTAGCTTCAGCCTCCAATCACGGTAGTTGCCGCTTGTATCTGAGAAATGTTGGTACTTCTCCAGATCTCAGTTGATGAGTAAAAAGACATGGCCAAAACTCCAAAAACAAAAGCCTGTGTAATGAAACAAGAAAATCTTTAAAGACATATTATTAGATGTGTAGTAAATAAAAACACAGTGTAAACAAGCATGTCATTGACATTCAAATGCAGTCTTTAATTTTAAACTCTTTAAAGAAGTAAGGATATAATACATCTGTTTTCACAGGCTTGAGTTGTACTTCCATGAACAGTCGCTGACACCGTGCTGTGGAGATAGGTCTGGCTATGCGAGACTAAACGGTAAGCTGATTTTTAGGTGTAAAATTTGTGGAAAAATTGCCCTTTAGAAGCTCAGCATCCGTCACCGGTCACGGTAAGTTCAGTTGTCAGCATATACCTCTTTCACCTGAACCTCCACAGCTTTGAGCTTGTTGTCTCTGGAGCCACGGGAGAATTACTGTTGATTCTGTTTTCCCAGCATTCCATCTCCACTCTTACATCTCTTCTGAAATACCTGTACTCATTCTGTCAGCATTTCTGTGTCTGACTCAGCTTCTGTGTCAGAGTCTGGGTCATCATGACCGCTTGTCTCTTGTCACTATGTGACAGTTTTTGCTTCATATGTCCTCCCCAGCTGACTGAACATGTCTGTCTATGTCTTGTTGATTTCTGATGCCCGAGCATGACTTGAGGCAGTTTGGTTTTTATAGGTGTCATAGTCGCTGCCAGAGTCATTTCCAGCCATACTAATGTCTCATTGAGATTCTTGACGTCAATTTCTTCATATCCTTGGTCTCTTGGTATATTTTATGTACTGTAGATCTTTCAGTTTTTAACAATATTCCAAGAGATTTTAGAAGATACACTAAAGAAGTCATGGACAACTCAAAAATATACTGTATTTTGACAGCACACCAGCTATTAGATTTCCTACCAGATGATAAGGCTCATCATTTCCCATTGTTTTCACCAAAAAAAACCCTGCACACCTACACCAGGGTTTTTGCTCACTCTGGCTCATTAGACCTCTGCTCAGGTTCAAGAGGGGGTGAAGCTAGGCTGGAACAATGTCACCAAACTCTGTTTGCTGATATGTTGATCATGAATATGATCATGAATATGATCAACAAGTCCTCCAAATTAAACAAATACCAAACCAGATATGTCTTTGACCTGGCACTCCAGAACAACACATAGGAGCATTTTCTAATCTAGTGCCAATACTGTTAAAAATATTATATGTTATAATATGTTTTATGATGTGACCACGCTGTGGTTAAGGTCTGATTAGGTTTAGGCACAAAAAAACACTTGATTAGGTTAAGGGACAGATCATGGTTTAGGTTAAAATGATCACTTTGTTAAGGTTAGGGAGACATAGGTGACCTTTGTCATCATGGCTACAATAACAACCATGGGGTTAAGGTTAGGGGATGATCATAGTTGCCATTTTTTTAAAAACTGTCTCATCTCACAGTTTAAAACAGGAAACAAACAGCATTCTCCTACTTCAAAGTCCTTTGTTGGGTTATAGCATCCCCCCATCCCCCCTCCTCTGAAGAATGAAGGAAAGTGCCAACTTTTATATACATCTTCTAAAGTGCACCACTGCTCTCGGTCATAATTACTACTTCTGCAAGATGGCAACTGTCACTCAAATGTAACTATATGTCATCTTTTGGCAACTGACATTATAACTTATTGTGTTGTTTTTCTTGGGAAGACATTCTTGAATGATGAAGGTGTAATTTGTCTCGCCCCTAAAAGGTGCAGCGAATGTAACAGGAGAGTGATGGAAATGTCAATCAGGCACAGGCTGCACATGCCCACACAGTCCTGAGAAGAGGTCTAATCAGTCAAAACAATCAAAATGCCCTTTGTGAGTTTACCATCAGGGGTGCAAACTTATTAGGAGTGAAAAAGGTGACAAAGATGTGACCCCCCAAGAGAGGTCCAGAGGCATGCCCCCCAGGAAGAAAATTTCTCAGCTTTAAAACGTGGATTTAAAGTCAATTTTAGCATGAGGATATAGGGAAAAAATCACCGTAGAATTATTGTAATCTTACTTCTACAAAAGTAATGTAAGGGGGCATCAGTTCAGGGCACACAGTCAAGAGAGTGCAGAGCTGGGTCCAAAATTCTATTAAGTGCATTGCACTTATAAAAAAACCCAATATGCACAACTGACAAATCAAATGGAAAACACAGCTTATGTTTTATTTTGGTGGAGAGATAGAGAAAGAGAGAGAGGTTAAAGAAAAAAAATGCAATTTGTAAAACACGTTACAGGTTAAATTACTTGACTCCTGATAAACAAATAACACAAAATATAAAATTATGAGATTTCAGAACCACTTCACACATAACATGTTCTCTAATGCAGCCATCCAAGTTGAAAAGCTTTTCTATTGCCAGTTTTCTTTTTTATCATTTCAATGCCATTTTCAATGTAGCAAATGGAACTTACTTTTTCTTTTTTGCAAAGTTTGTCTGAGTTTTTACTCTTTGAAATAATCAACCATCTACACATTTCATGAGTTTTCCTAATTTGCACAATTTCAAGATAAAAATAAAGGTTTTAATACAGAACTATATTATATGTGGGTCTATATTATGTTTCATTCTGATAGAAGAACAAGATTTATTTTTTCCTTATTCAACTGTGGTGCCTAAAAACATTTAGGTTTTTATTAGATTTAAAGTGAGGTTGGCTATGTTACAAATTGGGATAGATGATATAAAGTAGGGATGTCAATGTTTCATTGATTATTGATTAATTGCAGTTAATAATTTAATTTATCATAAAGATATTAACCGACAATGCAGAAGACTAGGGATGTGTGGTGTAACTGTCAGAAAATGTGGAGATTTGCTGTAGTACATGTTAATGTCAGCAGAATTATATATTGAATTACAGGTGTGTTTGGTGACTGCCCCTAAAGGCAGTTCGGAAGACGAAAAAAGTGCCTTTATCTGCTCACTGTGACAGTCGAGTTGATGAACTCTGAAGCATAAAGTTGTGGAAATTCTGTGGAGTTGTTGCCTCGTGGCTGTGTAGTTTACCTATCAGAGGCTAACGCTAACCTAGCATGTTGAACAGAAGCAGCTGCTTAGTTAATGCAGGCTGAGAGCTGAGTGTCAGACAACAGGACTCTAATTACACATGCTTCCAGCAACATCAACACAAAAGTGATGAACTGTCTAAGCGACATACCCTTACTCTCAGTATAAATGCATTTTAGCGGTGGCAGTAAATGGACTGAAAGATAGAGCGACAGTATTGCTGAGCAGCTGTTTCCAGCAATGTTAGGTACAGTGAACAAAACACACAAGTAAAAGTCTATCTACATGTTATTTTCTTTTAATAATAATGTGTTTTTTACTTTGAACTGGTAGGCTAAACATGAACTTATCAAGCACAAGACTAACATTAGCTGGCCAGCTAGCTTATTTATGTTAACTTGCTTTCACTGATTGAACATTCAACAACAATAATACGAATCTTACTGTTTACTTATATTGTATGGAATTACAATATTGTATCTGTCACTCGAACTATGAGCTGAAATTGAGCGATACTGTGCTTAGATATTCCACACTGGTCTATGTCAAATGCATGCACGCTGTAAACGATCCCATCGGCTCATGAGTGTGAGTTTCAAAAAGAATTTGTTATATTTCTTGCTGCAACCGCACCATGTCAATGTCAAAATCACTTCTGGTTGTAGAAAATGGGAAAAATCAGATTACGGCCACAAATCAATTGCTGTTTTTATAATAAAGAAATGAATGCTTTGCATAAATTAAAATCTTCTTCTCTACAGCCCATGAATAAATAAGATGAAAGTTTTCATAGATTTGAATTGTAATATTCTCGTATATGCTCTTCAAATGTCATATGTGGTTAGATTCCTGAAGAAAATACATATTGGGGAAATGTATAAAAGCAACAATTTGCTTAATCATCATGTCCTGTTTTAATTTAAACTAATGATTCAAGCGCTACATTTTTATTTACTGTATCATCATTCTGTCTTTATCTTTAACCCAAAAAACATATATTTTCAAATAGTTTATATTGTATTTTATCTTTAAACCAACTGTATATTGTATTTCTATAGATAAATACATATATTATGTTTTTCAGCACTACTATGAGCAGTAGTGCAGCTAGTTAACCATCTGTTTGCTTACGCACTGCCTGTCCCTTCATCTTTTACAACTAGTGTTCATGTTAGCATATTGAATTATTGCACATCCCCTACAAATCAATGCATGTTCACATTTCAAACTTAATCTTCACAAGCCGTCAATCAATGAGCTCAAACTGAATCAGCCTGCCTGATTGGTCGAGGTCATGGCCTTGGTTCCACAGGGAGCTGCAGCCAATCAAAAGGTGTTAACCTCAAACGATCCAACACATGAGGGGATCACAATATAACTTTCCCACCCTTTTTCACAAATACAATTCAATACCAGTGAAAAATGAGAACATGTTGTCTCAGGAGAAGAGCAACACTATTGAAACAAGACTATGTCAAAACCTAGTATAGAAAATGTGAAGTTCATGTCACACTATATTGAATTTTGGGTACGTGCCATGTTGTGAGGATCCTGCTGCCTTTCTGTTGGTGAATTGTAGCTATGAGTTGGTTACTTTTAACAACATTCCTGCATCAATGAAAGTGTGTTCTGCAGCTTACACATGTGGGCATTTGTAGCATTGTGTATGGGGTGCTTGAAGTAAGTCCATTGACAAGTTTAAAGGCTGCCAGCTGAACCTATTACTCTGAAGTTGACAGTTCAGAGATAATAGAGCTGATGCAAGCTGAGCTAACACCACGATGATATGAATAATGTGCTGACTACTGTTTTAAATATGTTTTGCACAGGTAACCCTTGTGAATAAATATGTTGCACCACTTTGGACCTAGAGCTTTATTCTGAACCCGTAACACAAAAGATAACTGGCTAAGATTTGGCTAATCCCTGCTGCTTTATTTGGCAATCAGCTATCAATCTGCTAGTTAGTAACTGCTTGCAACTCATAGACATCTGCTTTTTTGAATGTTCAAACCTTTGTCCTTCTCTACATTTCTTTCAAAGACTGACAAGAACGGACATGAACAGTAGAGGGTCTGCTGTTCAGGCTGAAGGTGTCTTCATCTTCTGCACTGCACTGTGGCACAGGCTGCTTCTGTAAATACAATCATGTGTTAATTAATTGTATATAGATAAGTTTGAGCTCAGTCTAAGTGTTATGTGACCACTGAAATAGAGAGAAATAACTAAATTTCCTCTTTTGTTCACTATGTCTATTATTGTCACTTCACAATAAACTTAGCTAAGATTCAGACAATTATTTCTCTTCACACTGAACAGACGCTTCATTGCTGTCTGTCCTTTGACTGTCTAGTAAGTTTTGTATTTTGTTTGGTTTAATAATTGCACCTAAAAGAGTAGTGCTACCTTACCTTTGCAAGTATGACTGTGCTCACCCGGTTTGCTGACTTGTGAATTAGCACATATTGCATCCAGCCACTGCTAAACTGCTCATCAGTTTCTAGGGATTTGTCACTTTTAAACTATTTAACGATTCATCCAACTTTCTAACCAAACAAAATAAAAGCTAATCAGGTAACTACCGTAGCACTGTAGCAGGCACAGGCAGAGAACAAGATGACGCCACCATCCCAACATGCAACACGGTGTGATGTACCTTCACATTCCATATGGCTGCAGTGTATATGAAATGCTAGAGGGCTTTTCATTTGAAACAACAGATACAGGAAGAGGCGACATGTGTCGACCCCCAGCCGAGGCGAGTGATGAAGTTACAACTTCACTACCTTCATCACTCAGTCAGTCAGCCAGCCAGCGAATCACTCACTCAGTCGGTCACAGACTTTCACGTTTATAGAGCTGGTCCCTGTGGTCCAACCAAAAACAACAAGATTAACTGTGGTTTGTTTTGGTTTCTTAGGCAAATAAGGTGTTGATTAAGTTTGAAAACAAATTGAGTTCAGCCAGATTAACGCAGATCTCCAGTGACTAATTAAGTTGACATCTGTGGCGGTTTGTGTACTTGTTAATTCATTCCTTTAACAAAACACTTTTTTTGCGACTAAGCTTTTTCTAATACTCCGATAGTCAATGAAAAGCTTACTAATGAATGACACTTTTACCTGTAGTGCCATGAATCAGAGAGAAAGTCTCCCTTTCTTCTCTCTGTCTCTGTTTGCAAGCACTAAGAGGTACCGCATGAAGACTATTTGTCTGATTACAACCTGATTGAGCCTACGCCTCTCTCTTCATACCCAATCAGCACTGCAATGGACACAATATTGTAAAAGCTTTCTATCAATTTACTCATCCCATTTCATTGCCATAGTAACTAAATACAAAAACAACCCAGATTGTCCTGTATTTTATGTGCTAATTTTACTGATTGGAGAAAATAAGAAGCCGAAATGCAAGTGAACAGCTATTTTATTGTCAATTTATGGGACAAAAAGGTTTTGTCATACAGGATTTGTAATGGTACCTCCTTTTGGGACACACATCACTTGAGTTTGAAAGCCAGTGCAAGTCCCTTTAATCTTCGAAGCCAATAGTAACTGTTTGGATTGTCCATCAAATGAGTCACAGTGTGCTTTTGCCTTGAAGACACTTAGCCATTATTAACTTGTCACTGGAAGTTTGTCCTCTGACCAAGGTTTAAAAGAGCCTAAAAGCATATTGTGAGTGTGTGTGTGTGTGTGTGTGTGTGTGTGTGTGTGTGTGTGTGTGTGTGTGTGTGTGTTTGTATGTGTGGGACTGGAGAAAAATCAGAAGTGTCAAAGCAACAACAACAGGCCTGTGATATTTTGAGTGTGTGGAATAATGTTTTGCATTGGTATGTGTGAATATGTGATATGTGAAGTATGCAAAACTGTGTGTGTGTGTGTTTATGGGGATGTGTGTGTGTACATTTTTAAGGGGATTTTTAGTAAATGTATTCTCAAGTCTTGGCTTGCTGAAAGGATGATGACTGTAATCAACCAGTTGCCTTTCCATCACACCAAACTCAAATGCAGCGATGACATTTCCAAAGGTGCATGCTAGATGGAATATTAAAACACCATGTCACGCCAACTCTTTTAATAGCTTGTCTTTGTGCCTTAAAAGCCACTTGACATTTCCTATCAGGGTCCCTGGCGGTTTGGTTTGGCTTTTTGATGTTTTGCTAAAGTTTAATCCATTGCTTTGGATTCTTACATGTTTTGTGTATTTGTTTCTTTTCCATTCTCTATTTTGTCATGTCGCTATGGTAAAATGACCTCTCACTGAGGGAGATAGTTGCACATTATACTTCCTCTCAAGGTGAGAGAGATTATATAATGAGTTAGAGGAATAAAAAATCTTTGTCTGGTTTATGAGGGTGACCAAATAAGGTGTGTAAGTATTTAGATAGAATTAGACGGAGTAAAGGGAAAGAGAGTGTGTGTACTGTAGGTAGGTCAGCATCTCTCCATTACTCTATTAGCTTGTTGACTGAAATGGAGCAGGACAACCCCTCAAAATACTGTTGTACATACACACAACCTGATTAGATCAGGGCTAGCAGCATACATGCCTGCAAAACAAAAGAAGAAAATCCCTGAGGTTTCGGGGGCTAGTGAGTAACCGTCATACTTTGTCACACTATGCTCTTCACTCTTTTTCTCTCTCTCTCTGCAGTAGCTGGTCTGTCCTCCCTCCATCTTTACTTGTCCTGAAGCTCTTTTGCTTGCTGAGTCTCATCCAGGAACCAGAGACATGCTTGGAATCAATTGTCTGATTAATACAGGAGACAAACACAATTAAAAATTGATTTGTGGCTCATTATTGACCGATGTGAATAATTAACCAAGGTCTCATGGCCGTGCACGCAAGTGTGCATGGATGCGTGTGTGTATATGAGATTTTACTGCATATTCAGATATTGTTGAGGCTATATCTGAATGCGCTATAAAGCAGCACATTTCTCACACAAACACACGCAGCCTGTGGTAAATCTTTAGTGTTGAATTAAATTTGCTGATGTGGACGTATATAATTATGGCAGTGTCTTAAATTTTTCACTGTTAATGAGTGTTGATTTTTCAGTGACATTCTATTAGGTGCTCAAAATGTTGATTGTTCAATCTTAAAGCTGATGTAGCTCAGGGGCAAGAGTTCAGCTTTTACCTAAATGTTAATGTCAAGTGTTAATTTCACACTATGGTTGTTAGCACTTACAGTTCATAAACCTGTCAGAGTTCACTGAATACTGATTTCCAATTTTTCCTTTTTGGGATGTGATTCTGAAGATAATGTCTGTTTGTGTTTGTTGGAGATGTTGATTATAGTATGAATTGTGTCTATAAATTCGTTAAACGCAATATTGTATCTCCAGGACCTCAGTGAGTCTTATTTGAAAACATGGATGAATGAATTTTGACACTTTGCTCCTGCAGTGGAGAAAAAATCACACTGACGGCCAAATTGGGTACATTCTGATTTCACCACTGAGTGCATTTTTGACAATACTTTGCTGATGCAATTTCATACAAATTTGGAGTGATGATGCATTTTGCCCTGTCATTTACAAAATGGATTCCAAATAAATACAGGGATTGGTCTGGTATAGGGAGTGCCATTGAAAGGAATATTTGTAAACTATTCCTAAACTTGTAAAACTCATACAAAGGTATACAAAGGCTCTCTATGTGTCTGAAAATTAGGGTGATGATGCCTCATGTTACTGACTGCCCCAAAGGTTGTTTGCATCATTTGTAACATAATTTGACATAATGAACATGTAAGTATGGTCATTTGGTGTTTTTTTGTTTCATTTTCTCATGGAGCATGAACATTACGGGGATCAATGATTTATTTATACTTCCAGTAATTATTAACCCAAAAGGATTTCATGCTTAAATAACAAAATAAGTTCTTTGTCAGTGCCAATATGAGTCATTAAACAAAAAATGACTCATATAGGCATTTTCTCAGCTGATTATTAACCCAACAAAATAATTGTGGATTAAATTTGTATGTATATTAAGATTTTATTTGTAAATTTAGTATGGTTAATTTCAGGCAACTGAAAATACAGCCTTCATGTTTTTAAGAAGCCAACATTGGCTGATGGTGGAAGGCAGGTATTGAAAACACACAGGTTCATTGCCTGTCACACACAGTGTGAGATGGATCAGATAAAATCACAATCTGTGTCAGACTGGATCATTTTTAGGCATGTTGGATTTGGGGGATGAATGTCAGGGGAATTACAGCACAAGATGTGAACCTAAAAAAAAATTGGGGAATGTGATGAACTCGCCACTTTTCATCAGCAACAACTTAAATTGCAGTGTTTACAGTAGGACTGTGAAAACTCACAGGAGTAAAGACTGCCGTGAGACTTATTTTATTGGCTTTTTAATAAATGATCAATGCATTAGTCATTCTAACACAAGAAGTCACTTGTAAGGGAAAACATAAAACAAACTTGTTTTAAAGGCTATGCATCATGTCTATTTCCAGGTTTATATTTTTATTCTGGGGCTCTACTGGAATATTTTTGCATGATTCACACTTCAAAAATTCCTCATTTATGTTATTCTGCTTATTTATGCAGCCCCTCAGTTCAGGCTCTGTCCAAAGTGTTTTACAGTAGTGCCTGTCTCTTTAAGGCCCCTCTTCCTGAAGAGCCTACTCTGTGCTGATTGGTTAGCTTCTGGCTCTGGAGGTGTGTAAACAAATAATTGTAGTTCTTCATATTTTCTTGTTCTTTTCTCAAAATGTCAAATACATTTGTACATGTTTGAGACAAAATCCAATCTGAAATATACGAGTGAACAACACAAACAACCCATGGAACCAACTTAGCAACTATAGACTATAGAACGGATGGCCAATTCTGGACATGCATGAGTGTCCTGATGTCAGTTTGATGGGGAAGCTGATGAGGTAGCTTTACAAATGAGGTGTTCAGAGCAGACTAAAGCCCTGGCTTTTGACTTTCAAGGAGCATTTTTACATATATTCACCTCATATTTTGGAACTGTCTATGTTTATTAACATAGACATCCAACATTGTAACAGTAAGTATTTTATAGAAAATCACAAAAAGCATCTTATGTCTCCTTTAAGCATTTTAACAAATGACCAATCCTGATGTTTTTCTGGAGAGTCCATTAACTAGGTAACACTCGTCTGGTGTATTATTAGGATAGAGAGAAAACCTGAAAAGTATTTGTTAATAAAATTTAAGCCAAGTCTGTTCAGAATATGGATAAATTTCCTCCATGGTCTCTTCTTCTCTAGCTCTACTTTAACCAAACCAAGACTTCATTCATCTATCTCACCTCACTGTCGCTTTTGACATTTTCCACATCTAAGCACCCACCTCCTCACAATTACCTATCATTGTGTTGTCATTGCCTCCACCATCCTATTATGTACAAATGGAGGAGAGGGTTTGACAGTTTGTCAGGCCGGAGAAGATAAGATGGCCATTTAGCAGGCGTTTGCTCTCCTATCGTCTGTCTAGATTTAATTATACTGTTAGCTCTCCTCCTAGAAAAGGCTTTGAAGTCACTATGTCAGGAGAGCAGAGAGACTAAATGTGAACTGTTTTACTGGCAAGTGTACAGCTTCAGCGCTTTAGGGAGATTTAAGGATTTTTATGCAACGCATGCATACAGTTTTGATCTTGAAATTAATAACCACGTGTAATTATTTCACTTTGGTGCAGAATTAAAAGTGCCCTACCATATTTAGACCTTGATTTAAGACCAATCCACCAAATTAACAGAGCAGCTATGTCTGTGGCAGCTGCAGAGGAGCACCGCTGCAGAGCCTGAATGCAGCATTCCCATCAGGACAGCACAGTCTGTAAAACATGAGCTGCAGTCATAGCCAGAGGCAAAAGAGGAGTGACCCTTGTAAAATGTGATGGTACAGGGTGAGGGTGTTGTGTAATGAGATTGGAGACTATCCTTCAAATCAAGGACCTGAGTTCTGGTGGACATCCAGCCCCGGTTAAGTGTCCTTGAGCAAATCACTGAATCTCCACTGAAAAGAGAATTTCCATGAGGGGATCAATATTCATCATTATTATGGCTGGAGCATCCTTTTCAATCAAGAGGAAACACAAAAAGTATGATTATACTTACTAAGAGTCCCTGTGCATGATTTTCTCCAGATAAACACGCATAATGTTCTTGTTTGAAACTATAGGTGCTATGGTAATCTGAATTGTCAGGGAAACTAAATTCTGAAATAGACTTGTCCTCCTCTTTTAACAGCAGAGATACACTTTATGGCTTTTTATCAGTTCCCTCTTGTTGCCCTATCCCGCCTTGCTCCTCTTTTCTTGTATCTGTTGTTTCATTAGACCCGATCTGTTGTTGAATTTGCTTTTCTAGGCCGTGCTTCTTTTTCTTCCCCTATCAGTTGTTTGCCAGGTAGAGAGTCTGTGAAAGCTGTCTGATTTATAGCAGCATAGAGAGCCGTGCTGGACAGGAGTCTTCCACTGGGTATTCAGTAAATGTTTGCGTGTGAGATTGTGATTGTCTGTCTGTGAGATAGAAACGGAGAGTCAGTGTGTGTTGGTATATACAAGTGAAGAGGAACATTTACTACAACTTTTTTTTTTTTTTTAACCAGAAACTGTGATGTGTTTGTCTAGTCACAGTCTCGTTTGTTATCTTCCTTGCCTTAATTCACTTTTGGTGCGTTTGTTTTTGTGTTACACAGTCTATGTTGTGCAAATATATCTACTGATACTTCTCCTCAGTAATGTTCCTGGAACCATCAGGTCATTCAACATCATACACCCTCCAGATGACCCAGCTTTGGCTGATCGGACGCAAGCTTTTGTGCAGATGGCCAACACGATACTCTGCCCCCATGGCTCTCCTTTCTTGAGCCACAACCACCATGAGGCTCTCTCTGCCACGCCTCTTCTTCTCCTCTCTCCTTCAATGCCCAGGGAGGTAAGGGCTCTGGATAGAGATCAGCCTGCAAAGCCCCTGCACCCAACATCTACTGGCAAGCATCTTTCCCTCCAGCCACCTTGCCGAAATTCTTTGACTCCTCTCAAATGCCACTTCGAGGCAGTCTTCCCATGGTACTTTCAACTCCAGGAACATAATTTGCTCTCTGGAATTAGACACCAGAATGTGCTGTGTGCACTTGAGTTGCCTCTTAGGGTCCACTATCAGTTGCCAGTCCGATGCAGAGGCCAGTATTCCTCCTGTTGTTCGGGAGCAGATGTTGTCTTGGACTTTCTGCATTCTGGCCAACTTTGTGAGAGTGTTCAACGCCAGGGAGAATAGGATCACCAAGTACACCCTGTGATTATCCCCAGCTTGATCCTGTGCCAGTCTCATGTAACTGCTCCTGCAGAGACCGTCAGCCTGAAGTTGCTGCAGTAGTTGCAATGAGATCTCTGACCCTGCTGGGGACATGATGTTTGACCAGTGTGATCTGCACTAGCTTGTGTGGTATGGAGCCATACACATTCACTAAGTCCAGCCACAGCACTGACAGCTGTTCTCCCTGGCCTCTCTTATGAGCTGCATGAACACTCCCATGTGTTCTAAACATCCTGAGATGCCTGTGATACCACCCTTCTGGACCAATGTATCAATGAAGTTGTTCCTTAAGAAGAAGCTACAGAGACGGTTGGAGACGGCACTGAGGAAGGTCTTGGCTTCAATATTCAGCAGGAACATGATATGGACTCGGTCAATCCACTTGGAGTTCTCCTCTTTTGGGATCTGGACACCTTCGGCAACTCTCCCGTGGTCTGGAATCTTACCCTTTCTCCAGATTACTCACAGGATCTTCAATTGGCAAACCAGGAATTTTGGACAGTTCTTGTAAAGCTTATATGGGGTGCTGTTTGGTCCTGTAGGAGAACTTGCTCTTGCTCTCTGGATGACCTTTGTGTGAGTGATGAATTTCACTCAGCTGCAGCTCTGCTGTATCAGACTGCATGCTTGGTTTGGGGGAACTGGACAGGGTCCTGGACTCTCCCAGCTCCTGCTCTCTTGCTGAGCATGTACACTTCATGTGGTGGTCTATCTCCTCCCACGAGCATACCAGCCTGCCATTATGTTTTCTTCCTTATAACTCTTTGTTTTCATTCTAATAAGCCATCACTCTAAAAAAAAAAAATCATGTTCAAACAAATTTGAACTAACACATAATTAATCTATACTAATTCAAACACAGCCCACGTAGCCTAATCATAAATGTTGTGGAAGTGATGTTGTTCCGTGAGTGACAAGCTAATTCATCAATGAGTATTTGATCGGGTGTCAAATCCAAAATATCTCCTCACAAATTGTGAGAAGGCATTCATTCAGCGCAGCTAATCAGTTTTCTCCATTTCACATTAGCAAAGGGATGAACAATTCTGATAAGACAACAGGGCATGTAATAGATTGGACTGTCAGCACCTTTTAGGAATAACCCCTGATGGCTTACAAAGCCATCAGGGGTTATTGCACTTATTGCACTATATATATATATATATATATATATATATATATATATGAATTTTAAATTTGAACAAGATCGTGTATTTAAGATTGTGTATTTAATTCTTTCCCCAAATTCAAACTGTATTAAAAGTGCCCTGCCCTAGCATGACTCTCTAGAGAACTCAAAAGTATTTTTTCTAAATCAGTTTTGGTTCAGAGTAAACTTAAGAGAAAAGGTGGAAAGACAGAGAGAAAAAGGAGAGAGAAGAAGGATGGGAGCTGATATACTGTACAAGCCTGGCAGTCTGACTGACTGACAGGTCTGCAGTCCACACAAGAGGTGCTGCATTAATCACTGAGTGTATTTGCAAACGCCCCTATATCTGTCTTACTGTTTGTCTTATGTGCAGCCTGTTTATATGAGTAAATTCATGTTAATTGTACATGACTGTGTATACCTGTATTGCCTGTATTAATATTTGGTGACATTTGTGTTTTCTGTGCTGAAGTTTCCAGGTCTTGACTTGAAGATATGGAGCTCTCCAACGTTGTTCCTCAATCATCTCCTCCGCCGTCCCAGTCCAAATATTTATCTCTTTGCCTTTCCTTACATTTTACTGTACATTGCATCATTTTCAAGCTTTTCAGAAAGTTGAGATCCCCTGTACACTAATTGGGATACAAATGCACAACTCATGGCTGTCTGGCTATATGGCTGCCTGTCTACCTGCCTGTCAGCCAGTCTACCTACCTCTCGTTCTCTTTCTATGCTTCCTACATTTTCTCACAGTGATATAAAGAAACCAAAAGGTGCTAGGTTGCTAAGGTAACCAGTCTTCCTATCATTCCAGGATCTATCACGAGTGTGTTCAACAAGCCAGTTTGAGGTTGAAATCCGTTTGAATTGGGAAAATCTGTCACACTCATTAAATGATTCTGCAAGAATTTTAAATGTGGATGGTCTGTAGCAAACCCTATAGTGATGGGACATATTCTTACTAATATATAAAATTATTATATTTTCTGCAGTGGAGCACAAAACACTTTTCTGCTAAAGTAAGTATAATTTGGGTTTTTTTTCATATAAAAGATTTCTGAATTCGTTTTCAGTGGTTGTCTCATTGTTCTGATGTGGGTGTGGCTCAGTTGTAAAAAGGTCACTGTCAATCACATCTGATCAAACCACGCCGACACAGTTCTAATAAAGCAGAATAGCTGAGTTTTTGAGTGTTCAACTCTTTTCTAATAATACAGGATGTTCTTTCCCAAACTTTAAAGTCCTCCTCCACTCAAAAATGTGTTTTCTTCTTCCTACAGTTGGATATTTGAGCTTCACTGTGCAGAATGATGTACATGCAGAGTTTGACACTGGAAGGCTGTTTTCACATTCATCTGCTGAAAGTGGAAAGTTTCTCTTTACTCATTGAACGTTTGATTTCAAAGGGTGGGCCTACGAGCTTGATTTGTGCCAGGACAAAAAGTTTGGAAGTCAATCCTGGTCCAATATTCAACTTACACAAGTGTGATGTGGAACCTCAAAACCAGTGCACATACACTGAGAATGGACTTT
Source organism: Euthynnus affinis (assembly GCA_029490765.1). NCBI lineage: Eukaryota > Metazoa > Chordata > Actinopteri > Scombriformes > Scombridae > Euthynnus > Euthynnus affinis. Next base: position 16,435,766 of record CM055853.1, on the reverse strand, counting down.
ACAGTAAAGTAGGTTACATCCAGCACAATATTTGCATTTTTATAAACTCTGGAATTTTTAATGAGGGAGAAGGAGTAGATGTCATTTTAAGGATTTTAACAAGATAACCAAACTTTTTTTGTGTAAAAAACATAACAGACATATATTATTAATCTGAGTATTTTATATACATTTTAAAACTATTTAGTCATTAATATTTAATATTATTGAGAATTACTTTAAGTCCAACTGAAATCATATTAAATCATTTATTGTTAACATTTTTTATTATTAAAAGGAAGGAAAAAGGTCTTTGGGGAAATATCAGAGATGGACAGTAACTGTCAGGCTTAGCGCTGGTGTTACACCAAAACAAACACCAGTGGTATTGAAGAGTAAGACTTACACCAGCATCTAACCAGACCAAATGTGCTGTGGCTGAACAGCTACAATCTCCACAGCTACAGGATCTTACAGGAAGAGAGATTAAAACAAAAACATTTACAGAGACCTGAGAAAGGCACTCAGCATTATTGTTATGTAGTACAATGGATCGGATCTTTTGTCATATTTCCTGTAGCAAGTGTTGCTTCATCTGGAGAGATTGTCCATCCTGTAAGAGCACAGAACGAACTGAGACACACTCACGCACAGACACACACTAGGGGAAAGTCTGGCAATGGTTAGGAGTTAATCAACCTGTTAATTGCCCCTCCGTGACGGGTTGATGTTTTTGTTTTCCTCTCTCTCTCTCTCCTTCCTTCATCCTCTCTTCTTCTAAGCTCCTGCTGCGGTAAAATCGGACCCAATCAGTCATTTGCAGAAGCAATTAACTGCAATTGGCTGGGGCTGGATGGGAATTGTGCTCCATCACTGCATGAGTGTGTGTGTGTGTGTGTGTGAGCTCTAGTGACTTTATGTGACTTATTGTTTTCTACAGCATTCATTGAGGAAAAGCTCTGTGTGGGCTCAGAGTTTTGTTGCCAAAGAGTCTGGCTGACTCTCAGGTCACAAAGTGTAAAAATGCAAACTGCTCTCCTTGAGAACTATTTAGCAAAATTGTTTAGTTCTCTGATAAGGATTTTTCCCAGAACATACTGTACCAAAGGAAAGAAAGCACAGTCGAGAGAACAGGATAACACTAAAATGATTAGTTCCAGGTATTATATAACATTTAAAGGTCGAACACACATATAACGGTTGGGGGGAAAAAGCATGTACATTTTCTCTGCCGGGTGATATTATATCTCTGAGGGTTTATATTTTCTGGTAATTGCCTTCCAGCATGATCTCTGGACTACCACTCCAGGAGAAAACCTTATCTGTTGTACACTTGTCAGCTGTTGGTGTAATTCCTTTGCAAAACAAATTAATTACTCTAAAGGTATTGAAGATTGAGAGTTGCCATGGACCTCATTAGGATAAAAAACAAACAAACTAGAAAATAATAAAAAAAAAATGAAAACAATTTGGTTAAATTAGTTTTCTGTCCATTTTCTTGACATCTGATTTAATTTTAATTTAAATGCATACTATTGAAGTGTATTTAAAGGCCAGCTGGGTCTTATTAAATGAAACGCTCCCACACACATATATATACTGACTGTTGATGATGAGCAGGTGTTAACAGATGAGTGGGAGTGTTGAATGGAAACCTGGGCTGGCGGCGGCAGCAACTAGTTGTCAGCTGCCTGTTGTGTTCATGTTTTCACACCGATTGATACGTGGTTTGTGTTCTTTCCGTCTTTCCACTGTGGCTCTTTAGTTCTATTTAGACTCAAGGTCTTCAAGGGCTCTGAAAGCGTGTCTCAATTCCATTTTGTTGCTTTTTGTTGTACATTATCATATAATCTGTGAACAGAGATGACCTTAGGGTGTAGATAATGAAAGAGGATACTTCTTTATGATAGCTACATTGAATATATTACAGAAAAAAAGATTCAGAAGATAGCCAGATACTATTTTAGACTGTTGAAAAGCACATCTGGGAAGTGGATGGGATTCTTCTGCTGAATCATGGTTTTGCAAAGAGTGTTATACTGTGTGTGAATGTGATTGTGTGTGTGTGTGTGTGTGTGTGTGTGAGATTTACTCATCTACTTTATTGTTACACCCTGCTTTATGCGTGTGTGTGAATTTGTGCGTCCTTTGCCCTTCATCGGAAATGCAGAGGCACTCTATTTTTGTGCCTTACATTTCTCATCAATATTTCACTCCCTCCCCTCCTCTCTCTCTCTCTCTTTCTCTCTCTCTTCTCCCTCTCTCTTTCTTGGGCATCAGAATAAGGTTTTATCTATGCTCCACCGCACACCACTGAAGGACTGGCTGGCTGGCTGGAATCCCGTTGGGACGATATGAGTTGCGTCTGGTGCTATAAAGAAACTGCCACCGCCAGATGGTTGCAAACAATCCTTTCGCTATTTGTTTTTAACCTTTATTTACCCACAGTAGGTTGACAGAGTCTAACACATGCTCGCACAGTTTTCAGCTATACACAGAGGAGTTGTCCGGTACAACCAATCTCTTTGACATGAGGTCATTTAGAAAATCCACTGGAGCAACAACGGTCAAGGGCAGGTCAGTCGATGATAGCTGTTGAATATAGTTTTGTCCAATTTCCCCAGCAGGATGGTCAAATCACATTGCCCCCTGCTGAGTCCATTCCAGCTTCCCCATCAACACTAATGACGCCACACAGACAGAAGGTAACACAGGGAGGGTTAAAGACAAGAGACCCCATGTAGTGCAACAAAATAGCAGCATACCCCCCCATACTGATGAGCCAGGGCAGACACTGCAAATGTAGCTGATGCTCAAAACGTTTAACCTTTGAATGGACATACCTGCAGGTGGCTTTGTTTCAGTTTAGCTCTCTGTTTGTATCCATTTTAGCACATCTTGCAAGGGCAAGTCCAAGCTGTGAGTAAGACACAAGCTCTGTTTGACCTTTTTATAGGTCTGTAAATTGCTGAAAATTTCCTTGGAAAGTTTCTTGACAGAACTTTTAATTTGGCACCAGTTATAGGTAAAATAGAGACAGTGTTTAATTGGTACACTTCCACTTAATTCTTTTCAATTAAATGGTAATCTAGTGTAACTTAGAGGGCGTGAACTAAACTTGAAAAAATGTGCAATACTGTTTGTCTTCAGGTAAGAAGGGCTGCAACTAATGATTATTTTCCATTATCGATTAATCTGTTGATTTTTTTTCTGGATTAATTGATTAGTTGTTTGGTCTTTAAAAAAACAACAACAGTTGATCACCATTTCACAAAGCCCAAAGTACAAGTAATATAATTAGCAAGCGGGAACCAGATCATTTCACCATTTCCTCTTAAAAATGACCTAAAACAATTAGATTATCATAATGATTGTATGTAAATTACCAGAAGAAAGATTTAAAGTATTTTAATTGTATTAAAATAAGTGATAGGATGCTAAGAAATTTGAATTTGAACAATGTGTTAGTTACGCAGCCTGTTCAGTGTGACCTGGAGAGTCTGGTATGTTGAGTAAAGCAGTTACTCTGATCCCGTGTCAGGAGCATTTAAACTTGTTTCAATTTAATGAAAAAAAAACCCATCCATATTGTATGATATTGTCACTTCCTGTATGTATGATATATACATATACACTGAATTGTTTGAACCCTTCGCTGAGTCTTAAATCACACAGTAATCCAACATACTGTAGTATGTATCATTGGAAACTTTGTGATTTCCACTATTGTGAATTAAAAAAAAATGTTTGATCACACAACAGAGTTTGTAAAAAATATTAATAGATTTATATGACAAACTGGTTAAAGTTTTACATAAATGTGGGAAACATTAAGCCACTTGTATTATACTTATCCCCTTCTTGTTGATCCTCTGTAGGGCAATGAAGATGAGAAAGAATTCATTAGAAAATGAGGGATGTTTGCAACACTTGAGGCCTGCTGTATGATTTATGATACATTTAATTATGTGTGATCTGTCTGTTAAATTAATTTTCTAAAATGCTACTCATGCTCTATTAGGAAGACCTTGAATTAGCAATAATTCTCTTGACAGTATATGTGTGGGTGTGGTGAAGCCCAGATAGTATTAAGCAAGCCTGAATTTGGGCTCTTTTGCCACATTTCACTTCCAGTAAATTAAATATTGATAGCCTTAGCCTTCTACCAGAACATCTTACTGTAATGAATCTTGAAGAGTGCCAGTATTAGTTGGTCACAACATAACATACCTGACACTATCAATAAAAACATCTTTCATCTGAATGAGTAATCCTGTAAGTATGTAGAAGATACTCACACGTAGTGACTTTGCATTCAGGATTAAGCAAAACACAGTAGAGTTTTGGTAAAAACATTAAGCCTTACATCTAATCAAAGGTAGAAAATTATATTCACTGTTTAAAATTCCTCAAATTTAATAAAACTATATCAGGGCATTCCTTTTGCCACTATCTATAGGATGGTGAAGTCACAAAGCACAAAAGCATTGTCAGCAAAGTGATAATTCTACTTATTTCTTTTTGAGGTTGAAATGGGTGGTGGTGTGCTGTATTGAAAAGAGTTATACACAAAATATATATAAATATTTATATAAATATTTATATAATCACCTTTCAGATCATTTCAGTATTCTTAGTTGTCCACTTCAGCTACAAATAGGTCATGAATCACATCTCAGTATTATTTGTTGAAATAATAAGATAATTGATTCATGATCCCAGATTCAAAACTCAGTGTTTCAGTTTAGTGAATTGATTTAATCCAGTTAATCATCTCACTAAACCCAAAGGTTTGGCAGAGGTGCCTGAATCTAATAACATTTGCCATTGATATCCCTAAATGAAGGGGAGCACTTACTAGACTGACTATATCGTAATTACATATTATGGTTTCTGTAATAAATGAAAGAAGTTCGTCATCAGATACAGACTTTAGAAGGAACATCTGTTTAAAAAAACTGTATTTAAAAAAAAAAAAAAAAAAAAAAAAAAAAAAAAAATATATATATATATATATATATATATATATATATATTCCTAAATAGCAAACATTGCTTGGTTAATTTCTGATGATTTTAAGCTGTGGCAAGTTATATTTACAGTAGCTAGGTGACACCCTTGGGAGCAAAATCATGTTTGTAATTAACTATCTGGCCACTTTTGAATATTTGGCTTTGCTCCAGTCGTGTGTGTGTGTTAGCTTGGTGAAATTTTCATGCAACTAGCTAAGTTGTAAGACATTGATGATGCTAGGTAGTGAAGCTTTTGATTTTTCAAAAGCTGTTGCCATGCTGACGAATTGTTGTCATGAAACAGGAAACTGTTTTTCAGGGATGCTTGAAAACTCACAAAACTTAACACACACGTCAGAACGGTATTTAAATGTCTAATATGGGTCTTGGGCTTGAGTGCGGCAAAATGACTTGAGAGCACTCCCTAGAATATTTCAAAGTCAAAGCCCCCACTTTTAAAATGTGTGTTTCAAAATCTTGACTTTTCACGGAATGCCCTCACCATGGCATGTCCATAAATTTGCATGTTTCACTATGAAAAAGGAAGTTGTTGTAACTGGTGGCACTATGAGCGCCAACAGGACTACTGACAACAGGAAGTCAGGCTGATGTGAATGAATGTGATGAAATCTGTGGTCTAAACATACATACAGCACAACAGCACAATATATAATTGTGGGTATTCTCTAGCGCAACATAGTTTACATAGAGAGTGATATTCAACTCCTTTAATTGTGCAAACGTGTGAGGGCCTGATCATTGCTGCTTGCAGATTTAATTTCATATTGTTTTCTTGCTGCAAAATATCGATTCACTTTGTTTTATAATGACTGTTGGGGAGAATAGGAAGAGAGCTAGGAGAGGAAAAAACACAGCCTAGAAAGGCTAAACCTCTTTGGGTGAAGGACTGGCTACTCAAAAGAGAGACTAATGGATCATTTCACACTCTATTCAAGGGGCTTGATCCAATGAGCCTCCAGTGAGTGCTTCTACCTTGTGACATCAGTATGAAATTGTATTTTGATATATGATTGTATTTTAGATAACAGCGGATTCTCATCATAATTTAATATTATAGAATTAGTGAACATCTGTTTCTCAACAGTTATGTGACTACTATACTTCACAACATGTTAATATATCACAAAAACATGCTTGCTAATTAACTGATGAGTGCAATGAAACAAACTTCTTCGACAATGAGGACACTGTCAGCTGGCAACTAAATCTGAACCACTGAAGACATCAGATGTTTTTATACATCAGATTTGTAAATAATATAAATATTTAACATCAGTATGAATAAAAACAATAACTACAAACTTGTTTTTGTACTTTTCCTCAATTTTGCTGTATTAATATCACTTGCTGCTATGCTATGCTATGCTGATGAATTGATGCTAGTTAACACAAAGAAAAACAATTATTTAATGAATAAATTAGTGCTTAATAAATAACAAATAACATACAAATAAGATGAAACATTATTAAGATTGGCTAACAAAATAGATAACAAACGTTAACAAAATGTTCAAACAACCGTACTGTTAATGTTAACTAAGCTAGCAGTTAGCTTGTCAGCAGCTAATTGAGTCTTTGAGCATAATCTCCTTCTGAAGTCTCCAAAAGACCATCTTCTGTTTTATTATTTTGTTCATTTTAGTGATAATCAACAGTTCAACATCAACAAGTTGAAAAGTCAGTTGAAATCAGTTGCAATGATACCACCTGACACATTATCAGCATTTTGTTTGGCTGTTGCATGAAACCAGTTTCACAAAGTTCAGTTTTGCAACTGCTGCGGCTCTGTTGCAGAGGGCTTTACTCCATACAGCTCAATTGCAACTTAGTTTCACCTTAGTTTCGAGTTGCGTGAAAGTTTCACCCTGTAAACCTAGTCATGTACCCTCCTCCCTCTCCTTTATGTGTATCAGAATAAAGGTGTGATTGTAGAGGGCATTAGCTTCTCTGCTTGCTTTTATTAGGCCACACATGAAGAGCTGACACCCTTCCTAGGAGTCATTTCTTTTTGCAATTTTCTGCTCGGTTTCATGTTCCATTACCGGCAGATTATGCTTTTTCCTCTGTCTTGCACATACACTCATTTATGGATGAACTCACGCGCAAACACATTTGCAGCACACATACACATACGCACACACATGCACACACACACACACACATATTGTGAATACTCATGATCCCATGCACTACTGGACCACTGGTTGCTGTGTGGTGAATGGGAGAGCTTGCCAAGAGGAGTGGACAGTAATTAAACCAGCAGTGAATTGCTTTCTTTACTATGAAAATAAAATCAATTCCAAAATCCATTACCTGTGTGTATTATTAAAAGCCTACTGTGAAAAAAAGGCGAGTTTTTACTCTAATTCAGGGTTCAATTACACAGTGGCTTTTGGGGAGCTGTATTTTCCGGTGCGCTATTAAACACGTCATGGTTACTGTGAAAAACATCCTACTGTTACTGCACACAGTTAATACTGTCAATAACATTTCACTGCATACAGAGAAAATCTAAGAGACAGAAAAACAATTCACTGTCGCACTGTTTTTAAATCACTCGAGTAACAAAATCAAAAAAACTCCAGACTGTGAATCAGCCAGTGGTTTGTGCTACGCAGACCAGACCTAGGTTACATTACATGACAACATCAGAACATGCCCACCTTCAACTGTTGGTCTTACACAAAACACAAGCTAGCAAGATTTGAGTGTGCTGCCACACATGGACAGACACAGCAGCAATAGACACACCATTGTGTTTATTATAATGGAGACAAATGTTCAGAAATTGGAATGTAATAAGCGAATAAACATAACATTGATGTATTTTTATTATTCTTTATTTCAGGAACCATAATGCACAGAAAATATAAGTCTATAACCTGAGACATGAAAATGGATGATATTTTAGAGCTCCCCCTAAATTTCTCAAAATAGGCTTTGAGGGGCGCTCATGTCCTTTTGAACCCTGCTCTAAATTCTCAATATGTGTTTTTTATGTGTGCATATATGTGCATTTTTTGTATGAGATGGAAATGAGAAGAAGCGTTATTTCAATACTATACTGACTCTAAAGGAGCTAATTCAATATTTGTTGTGATTCCTTTAAAGGGGCACTCCCCTGATTTTATATGTCAAAGTCAATTTACTAGTCATGAGGAGAACTATTCAGCCTGCAAAAACAGTTGTAGTCTGGAGTAGTTGTAGTAATGTAGTTTGTGGCTCTAGAGGAGCTTCGTCAACTCTTTGTCATTTTTTTTTACAGAACGCCTATATTACAAACAGGGGTATTGGGTATGGTGAGTCTAATGATAGACATTATTGAGTTGTATTATGGGAAGTGTAGTATACAGTAATTTGGGAGCTTGATGCATAATAGAGACTAATAGTCATGATATCACAGCTGCATCAATTTTAACCATTTGTGTTTTTGACATGTAATATGTAGCTGTCTGGCTCCTGATGTCTGCCTGATATCTCAACAGCCATTGGATGGATTTCCATGAAATTTTGTACAGACATTCACGGTTCCCAGAGGATGAAGGATACAGACTTTGTTGATCTTCTGATTTTCATGTAGTGCCATCATCAGGTAAAAGGTTGAATTTGTCCAATACTTTGGTTTATGACCAAATACTGCAAAACCAGACATTCTCATCAGCCTCAGCTGTACTTTGTGTCTAGTACTAAATAACAAATTGTCAGCACACTGACAAACTAAACTGTACACTGTCAATGGTAAACACGGATTAGCATGTTATATTAACATTATCATTGTCATTATGAAAGGATCATGCTAACACACTCCAAGCTAAAAGAATATTCCTGCAATTTAATACTGCAGTCCCATTTAATTGATAGTATTATTCCTTAGTATTGAAATTGTGATTTCTGGTTATTTTGTAATACTGAATTATACAGAACATTTGTTGCTGTCAGAGTTTTTCATGATCCTAAGTGCGAATAATTGTGTTTGTATTGCTTTGGCAGGTGAAATATCAGGTTCCCTTCTTTTGTCTTCCTCAGCGTTGAACTTTGTGCAGTGTTGAGCTGGATCTGCCGGCAGTCCTGATATGTTTGACATATGTTTGACAGTGTTTACATAGTTTTATTCATCAAGCTTTGGTTTGTCTGTAAAAATCCAGAATAGCTCCTGACCTCGGATTTAACCTGGACAGGTGATCTCCACTGATGTATCATCATCCCCCATCATCATTCATCCTGTGGTTCTTCATATGTCGTATGTTCATAAACAAAAGAAGTGAATGTTTGGTTTCAAATACTCTGGTAATACCAAATGAAAAATGTGAGTTCTTTGCTGAGTCCATTTTTTTCCATTCTTGGTGTTTATACTGTATATTTTAATTTCTAATAGTGTATCTGTCTGTGTTTTCCTGCAAGGTCTGCCAAAAATTGTGTTTTTTTCAAATTGGTGATCCTCCAAATGCAGCAGAGAAATGCATATATTAAAAAACAGAAGATATTATTTGGAGTTGTGCAGACAGATTGAAGAGGAGACAGAGCCAAAGTAAAAGCAGAGCCTGTTTTTTTTTTTTTTTTTTTTTTTTTTTTGTTGTTTTTTGTTGTTTTTTTATTATTATCCAGAACTGGTGTAATGGTGGGCGAGAATACATAACCCTGCATGGGTCACTGAGGTGAGAGTGAGAGACTGAAGCGTACAGAAGGAGACAAGAAGTGATAGACGGTGTTGAAATGAATGTGGAGGAATCAAAAGACGAGAAAAATACCAGAGGAGGCAGCATTTTGTGTGTTTGTGTGTGTATAAGACACATCACTAATACATCATTGCATTTTTTTCTTGGCAGGCATTTGTGTCATCAGTAGAAATATGGGGAAAGATATCATATATATCATATATTGTTGTCAAAAATAGATAGATAACGGATTTATTTAAGCAGTCTGCAGGTGATAATGAGGACAGTGGGGAAGAGCCAGAAACATCAAAGCGGAGTGAGCAGGGAGCAGGTGCTTTGTCATGCTTACATGCTATATGCTGTGAACGGAAGCTAAATGAACTAACTAAAGCTAATTAAAATAACTAAAGTACAAAATGTTTTTATTAACCTTGAGGTTTCAATGCGAGAGTCCCGTTGCAGGTTTGACCATTTCCAAGGTTTAACTAGTAAGACTCAAATGTTTAGAGAAGTTTGCGCTAAGTTTCACTGAAGTGTGATCATTTTCTTCTAGGCTACTCATCAATTCTGTTTCGCATTATAAGGCATATAATATTTGATATCCAGCCCAGCAATAAAAATGATTTGTTAAATACTTAATCTACAGTCTAAACAAACAGGTGAACATGGATCTGAACAAGAAAAGGAAAGGATGAAGGAGGAGGGAGCAGGAACCAGCACAGATCCAATTAGAGGTGTGTGTGTGTACTGAAAGTTGTTGTGTGACAGTGAAGTTAATTAGAGCACAATATATCATTCATATGATCAGGTTGGACTACTTCATTCAAGTTATTTATAGTTGCATTACAAGATTAATGGCAAGTATGCTGCATAATACACCACATGTATTTGCCTACGTCAAGGTTGGACTATTCATCATGAAGTTAATGAATACAACAATGTTTGAAGCTCATGTCAAATAGTCTAAATGATGTCTGTTTTATGCATATTGAATAAACAGATGAACCTGAGTCAGACAAGGAAAGTTTTGAGGAAGTCTTTGCAGGGACCTCTATGGAGACAGGTATTTGAGACGACCAGCCAGTGCCACTGAACAATAGAGTTTAGAAGTAATCGAAGCATAGATAAGTTTTGGTCTTACTGATTGAAGACAATTAATTACTGGTCATCTGGAAAATTCAGTTGCAGAGTCAGTTGTGTCAGTTTGAATTTGGTGTATCAAATTGGGGCCGCTTGACAGCAAATTCCCAGGTTGCTTTTTGTTGCCAGTCTGCTGTTCATGCTACACTGAGTGGTGGTCAGTCTGTGTTTCCTTACCCACTGTTTCACACACTCAGTAGCCATGAGGCCACGCCCCCTACAGTCATGGTACCTTCCAGTCCTGTCCAGTGTGCTGCATTTTTTGAATGAGCTGGGAGGGAGGGTGCTAGCAGATTTTGGGTGTGTAGTTAGTCTTAAAGGCTGGATATGAGTGTTTCTTGCCTGTATGTGTGTGACAGTCTTTGCTGCAGCCATTCTTTAGCAGGTATGTGTGCCTTATTAATTTTATGTTAAAGTAGCATTCATTAACTCCCCAGGAAATGAAGCAACACCTGCAAGCTAGTTCAGGTAGCCCAACCGGGAAATTAGTATTGTCATTCTCCACTTCCTGAGATAGGGGTCAGATTGTAGCCGCAGTGAAACAGGAAAACTCACGTAGATCATTGGTTTACATTGAACAGGAACACCCAGTAGCTACTGTCTGCCTTTTTTATTTATTACCCTGTAACATCACTGACTGCAGCACTTGCCACCGGGTTGCCACCTGCCATAAAACAGGAGAAAGAAGAAGAAGACTGCCTCAAGAGATGGTGACAAGACAGTTTAAATCAGTGGCTATGTATTTGGTTGTGAGTATTATTTAACTCACTTTTGTCAGATTCTTAAAATCATTTTGCTATTATTTGTAACTTCAATGAAACAAGTTGGGCAAACTAACAATTGCTTAGTGATACATCAACCTAAGTAATTTGTACCAACTCAATTTTAACAAAGTGTGGGCAAAACTGCTGTTGTAGCAGCCATATTTTGTTAAAATTCTACACTTGAGTTAGAGCTCTGCATGAGGCAGATTTTAAAAACCAGCTTGTGCTAAAAACTGACATATTTTTTTCTGCTTCCACTTGAATTAAAGCTTTTTTTGTCCCGTTCCCGCCTGTTGATTGTGGATTTGATTGTCAGATTAAGTTACCTTGGCCTGAGCTTCATTGGTCAGTGGTCTCTTGCATAAAAGAGGAGTCAGTCTGATACATGATATATATATTATTCATACTATACAAACCATGGATGTTCAGGTGTGTTGTACACAATAGAATGTATAAAACTCTTCCTCTCTCAGTGCCTTGAATAACTCCAAGAAGTCCTAATAATCACTCAAGCAAAGTTTTTTCATTTATTTATTGGAGCTTTTAATTAAGGTCTTACCCACCACTGAAAAGCCCCCAAAAAACAGCCCTCATCCAAATTTATATGCCTACTCCAGAAAAAAAGTGAAACCAATTTGAGTAACAACTGTTTTCTTGTTTCTGTGGGACTCCCGTAGTCGTATTCTCCCGCTGTTATTATATTATATTATATTATATTATTATAATAACATTGCTTTTTGTACCATTTAATATTTATCTCATCACTCCTTACACTCTCCACCTCTTTGCACTATTTGTATCCCGTTTACAATTGATGGAACAGGTTTCAACTTTACATAGTCATTCCTTCTGTATATTTCTGAAGATTGTTGTGTTGTCATTCTGTGTAAATAGATTGAGACTGAGAGCCACTAAACTGGAGTCAAATTCTTTGTCTCCAATCCAGCCATTGGTGTCTCCTCCTGTGTTGCTGCACCTGTCTCCAGTCCAGCCATTGGTGTCATTGCTGGTGTCGCTGCAGCTGTCTCCAATCCAGCCAACTGGATGCCTTGTAATCATAATACTCCAAGCGTTTTGGAAAAAGTCCACAGAAACATCCTGCTCTTTATGCAATGTAGTAGTAAACTATAAAAAGTCATAAATTCTAATTCAGAGGAAACATTCTAACAAAAAACTAGACATCACATCTCTTTGCCATCTGCCATCAATACATATGGACAGACACAAGGGATTATTTGTGGTTGCTAAATCTTTCTCAAGCAGTGCAATGTCCATTCATGTTGTGAAAAAGACATATGGACACAACCCAATGTTTGTTTGTGAATCAACAACATGGCAAAACAACAAGGATATTTCTCTTTCCAGTGGTTTGGTGTCTTTTGAGTGCTTTCATTCAATGTCTGTAGCCTGCCGTCCTGTGATTACACCCCCTCATTTTCATCTCCAGGAGGACATGCTGTCTGCTATGATGAAGAACAAATGGTTTGGACATGAGAAAAAGAAAAGGTGTCTGGAGTACCAGAAAATGGCTGAAAAACACAAGACGCCTTTGAGTGAAGAAGTGAAGCTTGGTAACACAATACATTTCCATTCTCGAGTAGACTATGGAGGGTTATGCCCATGTATGACAGGAAGAGGAGGAAGAGTTTCATTTTAAAGATGTTTCCAGACTTTTGTGACAGCATGACATTTCTGTAGTATTAATGGCAGAAATTTGCAATATTTATATATTTTTTCATTTCCTTTGTATATTTGAATTGCTTTCATACCTTCCTGAATCCCTAACTTTTAGCTTGTGGAAAGAAGAACAAATTGAGCAACTGAGACTTTAATTTTGATTTCAGTCTCTATGCTAATTCTGTGACTCCTCCTAAGATGATATCATTGTTTGTTGAAGTAAAATAGTTGATATTCCTCATGATTAAGTCCATAATATAATCCATCCATCCATTTTTTTTAGCTGCTTATCCAAATCATATTCAAGGTGAGAAAAGGAAAAGCAGAGCAGCCCAGATAACTTTTCCTGAGCAACTTGCTCAAGTTCCTCCCAGGAGATCCCCAGGTGCTCCCAGAGCAGCTGGGAGAGTTTCTCTAGTTTGTGTGTGTGTATAATATATGTTACCCACCAATCAAGTTTTCTAATTAAACTGAGAATATTAAATGAACTTCTGTCTCGTGTATACATTAAACATTGTTGTATAGTGTAAATAAACATCAGTTCTTGGGTTTTTCTATTCGATTTGTATCAGAAAGCACCAATATTTCTAGATTTTAGATTCCAGAAAAAAAATCATTTTTAAAATGACAATAATTGTCAAGTTTTGAAAATCAAAAAATAGTATTTAGATAATTTATTTATCTTTTGCGCATAAATACATCTACAAAAAAGTTGTTTCAGTGGAAGAAAGATGCAAAATAGAGAATAAAAAGTGATCGTTCTTTTATCCCATGAATCAACCAACCCACCACAGCTGCAATCAGACTCTACTGCTCCCTGCTGTGTGAGATCAATGTTTCCTTGTGGGGAACGATGAGGTCACAGCCTAGACACCAAACACAAGTGCTGCATATATTCTATATTTGAATAATGAAATTGGTGTGTATGTGTGTGTGTGTGGAGGTTGCCCTACACTGAGGATTTCATTAGTCTCATTAGTTAGCTATGATCCTCTTAATCTGTAAGAAGTTCATCATTATTGCCATGATTTGAAATAATTTTGCATGCATATGTATCTAATCTCTTTGGTTACTGCCATGTGTAGATGACAGGTTAAGTCTGCATGCAACCAAGACATTTAGTTCAATCACAACCACCGCTGAGTTAACAGAAAACTGATAAACTGTTATGTGTCACAGTTTCAGCAGAGAAAATAACATGTTGCTTATTCTGGTTTATTTCATTACACAAAAAAATACATTTATTATAGTGAAGTGATGAGAGATAAATCCTGATCCACCCTGCCACCCATGGCCAGGTTGACCTGCTGGGATGGTAAAACGAGCTGCTAGACCCCTATGAACCCCCTACTCTGGTGGTTCGCAAACGTCTTCATGTCAAGGACCCCTGGGGGTCTACAGACCCCACTTTGAGAACCACTGCCTTTTACTCCTCCTCTCTACAGGTACAGGTTTTCTGTTCAAATACTGACTGACTGCTGATGAGCTGTTATGGTTATTAAATTAAACACATTAATTCTGGAATATGCAGCAATATGCTAAACACAAGCACAAAGCTGAGATAATATACAGTATGTCTTAAAACTTTGACATGGCCCCTGTTTAAGACAGAGCCTCAAGATCAGCAGGACCCACCTTATGACCCGTATCATGTCATTTGACACTATATAAATTTTCACTTAACTTTGCACAAACCAGTCAGCATCTAATAAGCCTGGGGCTTCCAGGCCTCTGGCTAGCTCTGGGCCCTCAAAGCAGTTGCTTCCACCCATTTTTTCGGTACAGAATTTTTATCAACTTGACCATACACTTCATTCTTGTCGTGTTGTTAGCGGTAATTTATCACAGTGTGTTTTATGTATAAAGAAACATGCAAGTCCTGCAAGTTTGAGAGTGAGTAGGAAAACACCACGTTCACAGGTTGTGCTCTGTGCTTTGTAATTTTTCAGCTTACTTTGATTATTTCAGTTTTCATCATTAATTACAGTACTTTACCGATGCATGCATCCATTTAATCTGCACCTGATTTTGGACAATTCTGCCTTGTTACTAAGTAAAAAAAATAATTTTGCCTCTAGCTTTATAAATTATTGTTCTCATTACAAAAGTGAATAAATATTGAGCTATATGATATCTTATCAAAAGGCTTGAAGCTATTGAGATCTTATTTTTATTACCCAGCCACCACAGAAACACTGCTGTATTGAACAGGGAATAAGCCACGGTCGTAAATATGCAAACACACACCTGGATGAGCTGTGTGCTTATTCTCTCACCTCTTGAATAGCCTTAACAGGCCACTCACGGGCTGTTAAATGACCACATGCTAGCTTTTTTGCTCCACTTTTAAATTCTTATCCAGAGAGAGCGTGAGAGAGAGATTACCAACGTCCTTTCATGAACTTCTGCAGTATGAGACTGAAAGAGAGGGGAAAAAATCAAGGATCTCTGTTATAACTCTTTCTGTGAAAATGAATTCACTGAGGATTTTATTCAACAGTGTGCAATTGTAAAAAATGCAAGGGTAATTTTGGGTGTAAAGAATAACGTTATGAAATGTAAAATATAAACCTTTACTGTGGAAACACTTCAGAGGATAACATGACAAAATGTTAAGAGAATGACATTTAGCGGCGGGTTATTCAGGGCAGGGCAGCCAGAAGGTTGTGAAATGCTCATAATGACATTTACAGTAACCTTTTCCTGTGACTTTTTAAGAAGGGTTAAAACCACAGAGACGGAAAGATGGGGCTATGTTAGGTCCTTCCCATTAATCAAACTATGATTGCACTGGTCCACAGCCCGAGGGCAATTTCTCTTCTCACTCGTTAATAAGTGAGGACGAGGGCCACACGCATAAAACAGTCAGGGCAGCAGAGTGGACTGATGGGTACAATATTTGTCCTTTAACCTGGTGTCAAGCCATGTGACAGACCTGCCGGAGTGTCTTTGAGCCACACATCAAATTCCTGCTGCCTCCAAAGGAGAGCTAAAGTGACTCATAAGCTTTGATAAAAATGAATTCAAACTGTGCTCTCTTGTTAAGAATATTTTCATGAAAATTTAGTTTGCATGAATGTTTTATCATCACCAAATTGCTCATTATTATGTAGAATTGTGTTTTGGAAAAGGGTTTGTTAGAACATTAATTATGGCGGAAAAAAAACTGTTAAATACTTAATACTAAAGGGAAAGGGGGCTTCTTTGTAAAATACTGATTAGAGAAGACCTAAAAGCAAATGTGATTTTTACATTTACAAAATGTTTGTGAATAAGAAATGACTTCTGCAGTCAATTTTTTCATTCCATTCTCATCCAAATTAGATTTCACCTTACAAATATCATCCTCAAAATATCTAAACCCCATGATGGCTGATTCTTTTCCTCCAAAAGCAATCGAATATCCTCATCTTTGCTGTTGAGAGTAAACATAAAGGTAATGTTTTTAGAGCCAATGAACGAAAGCTGCACCCGTACAACATTTAGTTGTTGACTATATTCTGCTGACATTTAGCAGTCACTGTCTCCCGACAGAGGTGGAGGGGCTCTGAGGACAGAGCGATGCAGCTGTGGTAGAGCACATATCCTGAGGCCATTCAGGCCCTAAACTCAGTGGAGCACAGTCAAATGTTGGAACACCTGTCCTTAGAATATAAAATTTAATGGGCTGTAGGAAAATACTGCCATTGTGTTTTATCACCTAAAAATGAGGTTTTTGCTACCGCCCTTAAAGAATTTACCAAAAAAACACTGCTATAGAAAGAGCTTAAAACTGATAATATTCACTTCAAGAAGCTGTGGTTTGGAGGCAATGTCCCCTAAAGATCATTCAATATACTTCCCCAACCAAAAAATGGAGAAGTAAATTAAAGCACCTGATGAAAACAGTTCAGTTGAGTAAGATTATGACAAAAATATCACCTTTCTATAGGTACAAAAATAACTACAGTGCTAAATGCAAAGAAACTCATGTGTCATGTCTGTATGTGTCATGTTGGATACTGAATTTGACTTAACACATTTTGACAGTTTATCACTTAATCCACAGTGGCCAGGTGCAGACAAAGGATCTTGTTTGAACAGAGGTGTTTATTTGCATGTCAGTTAGTCCACCTGTTGTGCCTAAAGCTGGGTGGGGCATGACTACTGTTTGCATCCAGGTTTTTATCTGGTGAGAATACATTTACAACTGTTTAGTACCTGAAGCATATTGAATAGAGCAGAACAAATACTAGACTATTACCACATGTCCCAACAGATCCTTTCACAAAAACCTTTTCTGTCCTTCAGTAAAGTTAAAGTTAAAGTTTCTCTTGACCGTGGAGCCAACTTTGTAGTAGACCAATATGTGTCTATTTCATTTATTGTTGGCCATTGTATTCACTTTTTATGTGCTACATTTTCACATGGTAGACCTTCATATGCTTAATCTTACCTTCTTCTTAAACTGACAATACAAGTGACTACCTGTGCTGCATTTTTAATTCCTTCTTAGGGTTTTTTGTAGCACATTTTTGTTAAAGAATAAGGCTGCTGATATTCTATATTTTTGTTATTGTCAACAAATCCTATGAAAAGACCAAATCCAACAATGTGCTAGTCCGTTTCTCAGTTTTTGACTTCCCTGCCTTGTGGCTCTAAGCCCCAGCTCCATTGGTACTTAGTAAAGTTGTAAATCTTCAAAAAATCATTTTAAAATAATGCTAACAAATTTTCTGAAAGAGCTGGGCACTGCTGTTCATAACAAATGCCACACAAACATGAATAAATAGTACACTTTTGGCAGTTCACCTCAAGGTGCATTCACTGTCCAAGCACTGACAGTATGGAGTTCAGTTAACTGAGTTTTACTGTTCATACTAACCTATTACAGTTTTCAGTCTTAAGGGCACTTGTGCTTTAAGGGCACTGATTCTAGTTGGCCATGTTATTCAAATTACAAATGCGTTGTAGCATGTAATCAGTTTTAAATGTCAATGTGTAGATGCAGGTTCAAACATATACTGCATGTGATGTATGCACACACTTTAGGAACAGATGTTTAGAGGGAAACACTGTAACCAATGGTTTAACAGCATGTAACCCATTTACCACTGCCTCATTTGCATCACCAGCTGTGTAGTCATTGTTGTTGAACACACCGCCCATCCTAAAGTACGGCAGAAGAAGAAAACAAGACATTCAAGTCTACTGGGAGGCCAGGCCAGTGTCTAGATTAGAGGGAGATCCTCTTAAAGGCATTGTGCAGACAGGATATTCAGTCTTGTTCCCTCCTCCCCAGAACATCTCCTCTGAGACCACTGATGTAGCTGGCAGCAGGCTAGTTGGGAGCTTTTGTCCAGATGCAGTCTCACACACATGGGAAACAATCCCCTGTGTGAATTGAATACATCCACACCACTGCACAAAGGAACAATAGCTGGTGCCCAGTGACTTAGTGTTGGTGGGTGTGTGAGGAAGAGAAAGAGAAAGGGATTTTGTTGTCATATGTTTGTCTTACATGAGTAGCTATTAAGGCTAACAACTAGCTTTGAGCTATGGAGGGTTTACACACATGCGGTCACACATACATGCACGCAGACAAAAGACCTTGGTGGATATACAGTACAACAGTGGCTGGAGTTTCCCTAGTAACAGTGTTTACTTTCACACTATCGCTGATGGATACAAAGATACAGACCCTCATGAATATACATGCACATAGCATATGGGTAAAATATATATTTATATACTGAGTCTTCTGTGCTCACACAAACAACCTGACACTCACAGCTTTGGTGGTTAGGTCTCACACTTTCACCCGCATACACACACATATGGTATATAGACCCAGAACTGATGCACACGCACATACACGCACGCACGCACGCACACACATACAATGTCATGTCAGATGGCAGAAGCCTCTCCTCAAGCTAACAATGTGGTGTGCATTATCTGCCTGAAGCTGTCTCTTTCTGACACACACACACAAACAAACTAGTAAATCGTTCACTGAGGCCTATTAGTCACAGACCACAAACACACATACAAACTCCTGCCCCAGTACCCTGATTTTTCAAACTCTCAGGGGATGTCTAACGCAAACACAAACACACACTCGCCCACCTGGGGCAACCTCAATTTAACATGAAGCCTGTTAAGAATGTACTAAACAGACCGAGCAGTCGTCAGTGAGTAAAACAGAAGAAAAACAACAGTAGAGGGATGTTTGTCTGATCCATCCAGAATAGAGTTGTTTTTTTCTTAGCAAGAATGACATGTTTGGATTATTGAAATGTGAATACCTCTACGACATAATTTCCATTTTTAAATTAGGAGTGGGTATCAAAAAATAATTTGATGTCAGTGTGGTTTTGCTGTGCAGGGAGCAAAGGAATGGAAAACTGTGATTTTTAGCTTTGGAGCATTAGAGGAGGAATAAAGCAATACAGAGCAAGAGCAGAGAAATACTGGCCAATAGAAGGTTAGAGGATAGAATTAGACGAAACGGAAGAAACAAGAGAAGAAATGTGTCAATATATTCAGAGCAAAGCCAATAGAATAAAGGATTTAGGTCAATAGCTGAGGAGAAAATCTTCTCAAGGCACATTTACACGATTACAAGAGGAAGGCTTATTAGTCTGTATTTTGACATGAAAGCTGTCTGAGGGGTGAGATTGCAACATCTGCACACTCAAAAACACACAATGGACAGAGGACCTGTGTCTAATTGAACTTGTCGGTGCAGCCTACACAAAGCTGAGCATCATAAAGAATCAACAACATCAGAGACAAACATACACATGGTAAATCCCTGCTTGCTCTTTTTTTCCCCTTCATGCTCTCTCGCTCACACACATACACACACACACACATGCACACTTTGTCTACCGCTCCCCTCCAGTTGGATTACACCAAATCACCTGAGGCTCTGTTATTTATGTCAACACTGAGACACACGAGCCTGTATCTTTGTGTCTTTGAGTCTTTGTATCTAGAGGTTAGGCTTCAACCATATGAGCTATATAGCTCTAATATAATATTTTAAAGAACCTCTTCAGGTCCACTAGCACACGATCATTCACTTATCTATACAATCAAAAATGAATCATAGGTGTATCAGGCTGGCAGCCTGAACAAAGACACACATTATGGCGGAACCTTTCCATAAGTCTACTCTTTGGTCCTTTCAGACTCCATCAAGCTATGAAAAGGAGACAAGCGAGGGTAGTCAGACATTTTTAGATTGATTGATCCCACCTTCAGTGATACTACAGAGGATCACAAGCCTGAGAGGAGGAAGGCACTGTCTAACTCCCATAGAAAGGAGTAATAACATCAATCTAGAGATAAAGCCACTGCAGACTACTACAACGTAGGTGTCACAACAACACAACGTGCTTCCTCATGATAAACATATGGAGGACATCTTGTTCACAATGCAGATGTATAATCTGGACTAAGATGCCAACATAACTTAAGTAATCCCAACTGATGTTATTGTGAAGCAGAAAAAACACACAATCATGAGATCAACATACTTGTGAATGTCTAAATTCTAACAAGATAAAAACCACACAAGGAAATATAGCCTTTGGCAAAGTACTGTATGTTCCCATTGACTCCATACAGCTGCCTATATACTGTAGCTCCCAGATCCCATATGGATTTTTCATAAAGCCTTTATGGGTTTGATGCAGATGACTATTTTACTGCCTCCAAATTCTGTGGAGATATATGGAGCCTATTTGGCTTGAGGCAGGTCAGGAGGCACTGGAACATCAATAATTCATACATGCCTGTGTGTGCATGTGAGTAAGAGCGAGAGTGAGCGAGAAATCATGTGTTTATGTGTAAGGTGTTGTGTGTGACCGCATATGCTTTTTTATTGTGAGCAAAACTCAAACAACACCTGCTAGATCAAGCAATTATTTTCATATTTCAACCTCCATTTATTTGAACCAAAAAAGAGATCAGGGTTAAATCCACTAAACTTAAATACAAAAATAAGGGACTCAAATTGAAATCAATATATGAACACAATTTACACATACATCCAGTGCTGTGGAGCAGGATGACAGCATTGTGAAATGACAATACTCTTGATATGGCAAAAGGGGAGCTTGAACAAGCCAAATGCTTTGTTTAGGCAACTGCGTAACCATCTGGGACTGTCAGAGGTCTATGAATTAGTGGCTTGGATCTGTGTTATGTCAGTCCCGGTCTTAAAGCTAACAGTAAAAAAATAGAAGGGAGACTTTTCGAGAGCCATCCCAGATCCTATCTTTCATCACCCCCCCATCTCTCCCTCTCACCGTCTGGTCTGCCGCAGCAGGCGCCCTACGCAGAGAAGGGGCCAAATCCATTATCCCGAGAAATTAAACAGAAAACCAAACCGAGTCTGTGCGTTATGTGTGGGTATTAAAGGTGATTTCGCTGTTCGGGGCAATGGGTTTAGTAGAAATCGTGTGTCCCACTCAGCACGAATTCTATTCTGAAGGGGCGTTGTCTGTTTTTATGGCCGCTCTCTCTCAGTTTTCAACACTCTGCAATTTGATGGAAATTCCACAGTGCACCCGTGGTCCAGACGCAGCCCGGGGTCCATCCGTGACATGCAGACAGTCCAAAACCAACAGGTCCTTGCATGTGTGCGTCTGTGTGCTTGTGTGCGTGTGTGCGAGTACGTTTTGTGTGTGCGCGTCTGTGCGCAAAAATGTGCGTCCGTGCGCGATGGCGAGAGGAGGCAGGGGGGAAGAGAGAGAGAAAGGGAGAGAGAGAGAGAGAGAGAGAGGGGGGGGGGGGGATATCAAACGGAATCCCTGATCACTCCTTGCCCCCGTTAACCAAAGACAGCTCTTTGAGAATTCCACTGGCGTCCACTCGCCTCCTCTCCCGAATCATGTCCTCCAGGCTGCGAAAGACCAGAGTATGCACCCCGCTGCTGGACAGATGCACTTTGAGGAAATACTGCTGCTCCGCTGAGTGCGCCTCTCCCCCGGCTTTGAACTCCCGTTTCCCAAAGCGACACCAGGCTGCGAAACTTTCCGAGTTGGTCCAGCATATCTCCTCGCTGCTCAGGCCCATGTGTCCCACCGCGTTCTGCATCACCAGGTCTGGAGGTAGCGGCCGGTACCGATACCGATTGTTGACTATCCTCCCGTGGCGACCGTTGCTGATCTCAAGCAGGCTGTCCTTGCGGATCTCGCCCTTGTGCAGATGAATGACCTGGTCGTCCTGCTCGTAGATAGCCCAGTGGGGGGCTTGCGCGGTGGCCACCAGCTCCAGCAGGTCCCCCGGTTTGCACATAGTCAGCAAAGTTTTGGCCGAGTACACATTCAAGTCCTCGTTCTCCCGGAGCTTGGAGAAGATGCATTCCTGTGCGCAGAACGCCGAGTACTCCACCTCGCTGACCGAGAAGGGTCCTTCCTCGGCCGGGCTATGGTCTTTGGTGAAGCCGCAGTCGGACGGAGTGCGGTCGTCCACCTCCTCCTCTTCGTCAGAGAAGAAGTAGGCGACGCCGACCCGAAGCTCGTCCTTCTCCAGCCCGGACGGATCCCCCGTGGGCAGCTCGCTGTAGTTGAGGTGGGTGATCCGATCCAGTTGATTTCCCATCAATGACCTGGCAAGGCAGAGGCATGGACTGCGGTGTCTGAGAGAGATAGACAGGAGAGATAGACAGAGATAGATAGATAGATAGATAGAGAGAGAGAGAGAGAGAGAGAGAGAGAGAGAGAGAGAGAGAGAGAGATGTCAGTGGCATAAAACACACCGTTAAGCAAATATATTCACCTTTCACATGGCGACACACAGGCTTTACTGTATTTGAATCCCTTTTGTCAATAGACAAGAGAGTAGGCAAAGGAAGCACTCAACACTTCTCAGCAGTCCCCTATATGGAAGGGCAAGAGCTCTCTCGTGTTATTGAGCCGACAGAGTACACTAACACAATCAATGATCCACTGCCCCTTGCTCCCCTCACACCCATTAGTCAATCATTAATTCCAGTGGAATGTAAGCACAGCCCGCGTTTCCCATGTAGAAGAAGCAAGGAAAGAGAAACGAGGAAAAACAGTCTGAGCCTTGCAGCTGCTGCTTAGAGAGAGTGAAGGGACCACAGTAAATAAAGGCCAAATAAAAGTCTTGTGTCTTTACGCATGTCGTAAAATATAAATGGAACTGGAGAAAAAGAGGATACCTGTGCGCTCCCCGGGCAAATGGTTAAATATCCTTATGGTCCATTAGAACAGCGGGCGGCACGGTCCACTGCTCTCCTTCTTTCTGTTCTTTTTTCCCTCTTTCTTCTCACGCTTGTCTCACACTCTTCGCACCGCGCACCGGGAGCTCCGGCTGTCGTGCGTGCTAGTACTTGACTTCTTTCAGCACCAGCTCGATTTAAGTACCAAGGAGAGCTCCGCCTCGGACGGCGCGCTCCGCCTTCAGTTGTTTTTAGTGGACGGTAGTCACGGGTCTATTACCACCGAGCCAATGGGAGCATTAGAGGAAAATGCCAGTTAATCAGATGCTCCAATCAGGTGTGCGCAGGGCGGCTGGAGGCGATAGGCAGCTGTTACCGTGGCATGGTTTTTGTTGTCAGAGAGCTGTGGAATTCTCTACATGATCAGCGGAGTCCATATAGGCAAGTTCAAGGCAACAATCGTCAGTGTTAACAGCTTGCATATCTCAAGACGAGCATATGAGAGAATTTCCAGCTTTTATTGCTTTAATGTGCTATAAACATTTTAGTGTCTCTAAATGCTCCAAAACTGCAGCCTATATGCGAACTGTTGCTGCAGGACATGACAAATGTATCCTCACCTTCCTGAATGCATTAGTATATGCTCTGTCCTACAGTTCCCATGTGTGACTTGTAAATTACTTCCACATGCTTCACTTGTTCTCTCATATCTGTCAGTTTGTGTGTGTGTGTGTGTGTGTGTGTGTGTAGTAGAGACTGAAGGGAGTGGCTGGAGGCAGGTGTGCATTTGTGTGTAAGGTAGGAACAAAACAAAGGACTCCACAGGGAGATTAACACAAAGTCTATAATATTTTTCTTTGATTTGATGTTGTGTCACAGAACAAAGTCTGACTGAAATGAAATGCAATCAAATTTCAGCCTGTGACTCACTTTTGCATGCATAATATATTCTACACTTCCATATTGTGCATGCAAGATAAATGCGAGTGCACTTATGTCATCTACACTCCGCTGGCACGTCTCTCTTTTCATCACCCCTGCCCAGAGCAGATAGCCATCTTGCCGTTTATATCAGACCCCTCTCTATATGGAGTCAATGTTTTCTCTGTCTACCTCCACATCGGAGGCATTCTGGCAGCATTCGGAGAACTCCTCAGAGTATCTCTCTTTTTCTCTCCCAGATGGTTGGAGATAGCAGCTCTCCAGTTACTGACATAGGACAGTCCCTGGTATTTGTTTCCATCGGTGACAGGCAGAGCGGATGGTGGCTTTTCATTTGGTGAGATGTGATTGTGCAGATTTACAATCTCTCTCACATACATACATACATACACACACACGCACACACACACACAAGGACAAACATAAATAGTCACCCATGCAGCTGTGTGCATATCCTATACATTTACACTTCCTTGTGAGAGCAGTGGTTAATGTATTTGACAGTTGTTAATGTGGACTACTTACCTTTCTGTGTGTGTCCGTGTACAATGGTGTGAGAGAGAAATAAGTCATATATAAGATTTTTTTTCAACCCCATGGGCATAGCCCTGTCCCACCAACACCTTCCTCACCCCCCACACACAAGGTGTCATGGGACTGTCAGCAATGGCTTTGGCTGCAGCTCCTACAGGCATGTGGTTCTGCCACCTATAATCTACAATGAGCAGAAATGAGTTTCTTTTGTAGACGCCGCCTTTTCTGGACACACACATACTGTACTTAAGCTCTCTCACTCTCTTTCTTTCTCTGTCTCTTTCCCTCTCTTTTTCTTTTACACATGCACACACCTAATCATATATGCAGCTGGTGTAATAATAAGGCAGGGTGCAGACGGTACTGGAATAACTACTGAGACAGGGTGATATTTCACAACCCCAATAATTGGATACGTCTCTATTCCCTAATTACTAACTAAATCATATACTCTGCAGCACCATACCAGGCAGATAAAATAGAATGACACACACACACACACACACACACACACACACACACACACACACACACACACACACACACATCCACACACATTCGGCTGTCCGCAAATATATGCACAAATGTAGTCCAACATCAATGTGTCTGTGCAAACATGGACAAATACACACATGCACTTCATTAGACATGGTCTGAAAGCGCTTTCTCTCCCTGTCTTCTCTACATACCCAAACAGACATTTCATACAACACAATAATGTGTGTTGTACAGTTGTGCTTGTGCACACATTCACATTCAGCTGCTGACCATAGTTTTATGGGGTGTGAAACTGAGAAAGCTTTGGTTATATACATGCAATATAAAGGGTGTGTCTTTTGAGAAGAAATGGCACTACATCAAGTCATAAACCCTTGAGGCGCAAGGTGTACCAATTTGTAGCAGCACTACGCATGTGTGTGTGTGTGTGTAGTGCTGCTGGAGTTGGGTGTAGAGTAAAGAGAGATTGTCTGCTGTTTTTTGTGTGTTAGATATTTATAAGTGCTGATGTCAGCAAACAGAAAAAGGCAACCTGTCATATCAACATTTTAAAGACCTATATCACCTGCAAACTGTATATCACTTTATATATTTGTGACATTCTATCCCCTAAATCACCAAATTATTAAAAGACTCCTTTCTTTTCTTCTGCGTATAAAAACCAAGGTAGTAGAAAATACACTGTAAGCTTTTTTTTGTAATACTCTATTGATCCCTGCAGGGAAAATAATCTTTCTGCTTGTGCCTTTCCAGGGGAGGTCAGAGAGCTGGGTCGGCTACAGAGCAGTGTCAGGTAAAAACTGAGCATTATTATTAATGGTGGACAGGACAACCCTGAGTCAATGGCCTGTTGCAAGGCATACAGGATGGGGTGACTGATGTTTTGTAAGCCTGTGGTCAAAGGTGTGTGGTGCAACTGAGGCGCTGTGATGGAGCAATGAGGTGGTGTACTTTCAGTCACAACCCATAAAATCTCCTGCGATGTATTCCTTTTCTGTAGAAGTGCTGCACTCTGTATTCCCACTCTGACTATTTCGTGACAGGGTGAAAAGCCTCCACCAAGAAAAGGTTCTCCCAAGAGGAAACTGAGAGTCATTTGTAGGAGTGAATATGCGGCACCTTAAATGAAATTAGCTTGCTCGGGCACCATGTTTTCATTGTTTTTGGAGAGCTAATGCCCAGTGTAAGAAACAATTCTGTGATATATTAGAAGAGTCAAAACAGAACAGGCAGCAGAAAAGCCAGACCCTGTGTCTATAAAGACTGCAGCTGCATCAACAATTACTCTACAATTCCCTCCTCAGTCTATGTGTTATGATAATGACATGTATGTAAATGTTGGGCGACAATTATTCGCACCAGTGCCACATGTGTATTTTGTTGGAATATGCTGTTGATGAATGTTGTTGTTATTTATTTGTTCCTAGTGGATATATATCAAAATTAAATTATTATTTATTATTCATGACTGAGGTGTTGTTACAATAATTCATCCGTAAATTGACACAGCAGGGTACCGCTAACCAAACATTTAATTGTTGTTGTTTTGTGGCATGCACATAAGAATCAGGTGCCACTTGTTTCAAAAATAATGTAAAAAAGGCAATTATGAATTATGAGACACCCTCAAGCATGTCTTTTGTTGTGATTGTAGGTGTTCATGTGCTGCAGATGGTAGCCATCAACATCATCATCATATCTATAATCATGATACAGGCTTTCCTCTGGGGTGTTATTTCTTGAACTGAACATGGTCTTTATCTTAGTGGGAAAAGAGAACCATGACGCTCAGAGTTTTTGCTTGGTTAAACTGTATAATAAGCAATCACAGTTCATAAACTGTATGCTGGCACAGTTCTAGTGGCATTCATGAATGAAAATTATCTTAAAGAAATGATCTTAATTAATTATCATGTCTCAAAAGAAATGTTTATTTAACCACAGTATTGTAGATTTGCTGACAAGTTTTTCTCCTCTTTTTCGGGAACACCTTGCTGTAAGAGGCTTGTTCAAGGCCACGTGATATTAAATTCTGTTATGTGTTATGTTTTATTTTATACTATACATGTGATATTAAATTCTGTTATGTGTTATGTTTTATTTTATACTATATTAAGTTCTGTCATGTTACTATGCTATGTTATACTACGTTATTCTAGGCTGTGTTATGCTACATTTTGCCATGTTATTATGTTATGTTATATTACGTTGTGTTATGTCATGTTATGTTATACTATGCTAATCTATGCTGTTATATTATTTAATTTTCTGCTGTGCTGTGTTAAGATAATAAACTGCAATCTTGCTGTTACAACAATATACTAAAGTCTATTTCTGTCTTATTTCGCCTTAATGTAAGCACTTCATTTTGATGTTCATATAAGCAATTGAACATGGGTCCAAATTACTGCATAAATAACCAGAAATGGCAAAAATCCTCCTAGAAATCAGTTAGTCTGTCCCAGCCGTGTGCAGCCGGATGATGTTTGCCATCATGTCAGAGCAACAGCTGTTTGTCTAAGCAAGAGGAGAGACATATTCAGAGATGGTGGATGTTGTTGTTATTATCAAGGCAAGGGTTTAGTTCTTAATTGGAAAATGCAGAAACAATATGAGCATGCTTGCTTAAAGTTGCCTTTTTGGAATTGTATAACTTTTATTGAGATGTTCAGTAATGCCTAAACAGTACTGGCTTAAAGACCCTGGTTCATATCCAGGCAGTCACATATGGTATCAAGCTGTCCCAAGACATCTTGCAATTCAACAGGGGAGGAAATTGGAATAGTTTGGTCACGAAACATTCCCTTTGCCAATACGAAGGATTGAATTGGCAAAGTGTTTCTATATAAGACCAGTTCCAAAAGTCTCCCTCCATGCTTCTCCGAATACAGCCGGCCCTCCCATTGTGATATACAACATCTTTATCTGTTGTGCTGGTTTTGTCCTCATGAAATAATGTCCATCCAAAAAAATGATGAAAATATTAAAATTTTTATTGTCAATAAGTTTGAATTTGAGGCTTGGTCATTAGATAAATTTTTGTTTTACAGTGTGTTTTTTTTTAGACTTTTGTATTATTTAAAACTGAGTATTTTTTACATTCATCTTGTTCTCTTCTGAAACATTCAGAGTAAATCAATATTGTATTTTTAAGTATTGGATAGTATCTTTTACATCTTAGTATTAGTATCTTTTTACAATAATATTTTACGAAACCCTCGTGATTCGTCAGACACCATGTTTCTATCTAATGTGTGTGTGTGTGGCCAGGTTTTTGTATGTGTGTGTATGTCATGTGTTTTGTTCCAACTCCATCTGTCTCCCATTGAAAAGCAGGTCTTCTGTCAGGTCTTATCAGCTCTCCTCAGACTGTGGACTGTGACTCATTCAGGAGGCCCTCGCCTGACACATCAGAAGCCCATCGATGTGGCCGTGAATGTTAACTTCTGCAGATTTAACTCCTCTCCATCTCCAACTTATTGCTGCTACAGTCGTTCTCTTTCTGAAAAGCCCTGTACCTTTCACAGACCTGTGTGTGTGTACATGCTGAATTCTATCTTTCTACGCTGAACTGGGAGAGCAGAATTATTGCACAGTGTGATCCTATGTAGTTAACAAAATCATAGTGTGAAGGTCCAATATGCTGAGTTGACAGAAGGTTGTGGCTCAATGGGCAGTGCAGCAACATAAATCAGGTAAGATTCTGCTCACCAAACATGGTTTATTAACTGCCCCAAGTGTAACCTTTAATCTTTACATTTTTTGCTCCTTCTTTTCATTTCTTTAATGCTTTCAATGCCTGATTCTAGGACTGGTCGATAAGAAATGATATATACAGTATATAGCCTACTCTACAGTATTACTACTCTCAAAACAGTTTAACAATATGAAAATAAGAAACTTTAAAGTGTTGGTGGGAACATTTTTTTATGATGCACACATAGCCAATTCCACACTACCAAATAATATTACAATCCTTTAAAGTGAGATTATGTAATCTTTGATGAGCAGTGGTCATAACTGACAATTACAAGATAATGGTAAATGCTTCAACATGGCATAGCAGTTTAAGAGGAGTCATCAAGTCAGTGAACTGACTCTGTATTGTCCTGTAAATCTGAAATTTATAGGCATTAGCTAACATTAACCATCGTAAGCTACTGGTCATACTAGAACAAGTAAGGTTGTACCAGCAAAAGTGAATTTTCATTATTTATGAATTCAGCTTTAATTTTAAGAGGAAGATTGTATTTTTTTCTTTTAAAAGCTGCATAGTCTCACTACATGTATGTATGTTCTTTTGCTGTTGTGTAAAAAAAACAGACACAGTGGATTGCCTGCAAAGAATGCAACAGTTCAACAGCCATGATGACTTTAAATGTAAAGAATAAACAAAGTAAAAAGATATTTGTGTGTGGCACAAATTATATTTACATATATAATATTTATATACCTCACAAACCAGATTTGTGAGGTATATAAAAAAGAAAAAAAGGACAGGAGAGGGGAATAAGAGTCCAGCAGGTGAAAATTATTGCCTCAATAGTGACTGTACTGTCAGACTGTAGTACTGACAGGAGTTAACGTTAATATTGTGATATATCAGTATCAACAAATATGACTTGTGAATTATTATACAATATATTTTTTTCTAGCTCTACTTACTTCAGATAATCAACATTAGATCCAGTATCTGCCAGTAAAATAAGCAAACTTCATTTTTACCTACTGTATGTCCTCTGTACAGAGTGTTGTCAAGTTGGAATGTTTTGACCTGGTTGGTGCTGAAACTCTCAGGAAAATAGTAACAGAACTGAAGACCTCCATGTGTTCCCTTGACCCAATTCCTACCTCCTTTTTTAAAACTATTTTTAATTCTGTATTTGAAGACATCCTTGCCAAGGTAAATCACTCCTTACAGCTTGGTGTCATCTCCACTGATTTTAAAACTGCTTTGGTAAAATCTCTTTTAAAGAAGGGAAACCTGGATATTTTTTAACAAACAGCATCTTTAAACTGATCTCAAATCGCCTGTTTTTTAGTAAAAAAATTTCAGAAACTAGTTTTTCATCAGTACCTTTTTAGACTCAAACATTAAATTATAAATGTTTCGATCAAGTTTTAAGACACATCACAACACAAGGACAGCCCTGTTTAAAGTAGCAAATGATATCAGAACAAATCTTAACAGCAACAAGTCTTCAGTTCTGGTTCTGCCTTAGTGCTACCTTTGTAATGTGGACCTCCAGATTCTTTTAGATAAAGTGAGCATGCAAGCCTGTCTAGAATTGTTTTTAACTGGTTTCAGAATTTTTTTTTGCATTTATAGATAACCACATTTCCTGCACTCTTAGTGTTCAGAGAAGTGGGTACACCAAAGATCAACTTTAGGGCTGTTACTTATTAATTTGTACATGCTACCCCTGTGCAGCGACATCAGGAGGCACAACATCTCTTTCCATAGCTATGTTGATGACACTCAGCTCTATGTGGCTGCGTCTCCCAATGATACCAGTCCGATCGATTCACTTTTTAATTGTGCTTTAGATATAAAGGCCTGGATGTCATAGAATTTTTTTTACAGCTCTACCAGGATAAAACTTAAGTACTGATCATTGGTTCAAAGCAGTTACGTGCAGAGGATGTTAGAGGGGCAGGGGCTCAAATTCATAAAAGGTGATTGAAAGGTGAATGACTATTACATGACTGAGATTGGTTCAAACACTGCTACATGACAGTTAATTAATGATACATGCAAAGAAATTAAGTATATTTCAGTAAATTCTCCTCATGTTAGCCAGCCCAACTTTCCTACTGTAGCCCTCTGACTGACATCCTCACTTGCAGAAGCTCAGCTTAACACTGCTGACAAAGATGCACTTCCTCTGGCTGCATAGCTGCCTCTCTCGTCTCCATATCATCTCTTGCTGCCTCTCCATAAAAGACATAATTGCTTCAGTAAGAAGATGCTGATATTGTATGGCTAAGATACTATTGCTATATGCCAACAAATTAGTTTAATATAGTTCACGTCATATGGAAATACTGAGGCTTGGAAGACATAATTTAAGCCACAATTCTAAAAACTAATATAAAGTTTAGACACACTTTAACAGTAAACATCTTTCATCCCTTTCATCCCTCCAAAAATACTGATGAAATACTGAAAAAAAGCTTGAACATAACTACTTTCCCAAATATATTATGATATTTAGTAAAACATTAACATTCAACATTCATATAAATATAGTTGCATTCACTGTCCTTATACACATATTCACCTGTTGAGAAAACATAACGCATAAAATACAAAGAAAGGAAATATGTTTGCTTACTGTATATATAACTGTTCATCAGGCGTTACTTAAATGTCTGACATTAACATCAAACACAATGACAACATCACTGCTCACTAGTTAACTTGCAAATAAATTTGACATTTGAAACTCGGATTAATTTAATTAACACTGAACGCACCTTATTGACTGCTTGTTACAGAAGGCAGGAAAACATATTTCTCAAATGCATTATTGTTGTTATATTGTATCTTGTTGAGGATAAAGATGCATTTTTCGCAAAATCATAGCTAACTTAAACAACTTGGAGAAACATGTTCTCTGTCAGCTACACTGAGAGACAAGATGAGGTACTGAGTATATTGTTGTGTCACACTGTATGTAGCAGGATTAACAGGAATGTATTTATTTATTTAAAAAACACCTCAGGGGTGGGGCACTTTCTCTCTCCAGTAGGCCAAATGGGCAGGTGCTCAAGTCCCCTTTGAGGTCTATCTGTGCGCATGCCTGGTTCAAAGGCTTAGATAGAGAAATTGGCCTCCAAACTAAATACACTAGGACTCAACCCAAGCCAAGAAGCAAAAAATCTTGGAGTGATTTTTGAGTGAATTTCAAGGCTCATGTGTGGGGTGTCACAAAAAAGGCATTTATCATTTAAAGAAAATCTCCAAAGTGAGGCCATCTCTCTCTCGAAGCAACACACAACGACTGATGCACACTTTTATAACTAGCAGTTTAGAGTATTTCAGTGCTCTCCTTTCTGGTCTAACGAGGAATAAAATTAATCAGCTACAATTAATCAAGAATTCTGCTGCATGAGTTCTGACTAAGAACAGCAGGAGGGCACACATTATGCTTATTTTAAAGTCTTCACACTGGTTACCTTTTAGTTTTTGTACTGATTTTGAAATTATTTTATTAGTTTATGAGGCACTACGTGGCCTTGCACCAGACTACCTCTCAGTAATGCTTATGGTTTATGAACCAGGAAGGCCCCTCAGATCCTTTGGTTCTTCTCTTTTTAGCTGTTCCACAAAGCAGAACAAAAACCTTTGGTGATACTGCTTTCAGCCATTACGCTGTGCGCTGCTGGAGCAACCTTCCTGAGGTTTCTAAAGATAAACTAAAAACCCATCAGTTTACTCTAGCTTTTATGTAGTGTTTTATAGTATGATTTTATTATTACATACCTCTTTTATTTATCAACATTATCATTTATCCTATTCTATTTTATTCGATTAATATTTTACTGTTCATTATAATCTATCTATTCTTTGTAATATTTCATAATTTTAATTTGGTATTATTTCTTGTTATAATTATTATTGTTTATTTATTATTATTGTTTATTGCTTATATTATCTTTCATTATTTATCTTCACTGCCCATCTTTTATTTATTTCCTGTTCAATTAATTATTTTGGTGTGCATTAGTCTCCAAATTCATATTTACTATGAAGACCCAAATGCAAAAAGTGGATGGGAGACTCATGCAGATTCAAGAATTTACTGGAGGTTTACAACAAAAATCAAACTCTCGACAGAAAGTGAACCCAGATAAAGGAAACTTTGGCTGAGTCTTTATGCTTAAGTGCCGAGTGGTCATATGAGGGCTCTATATACAGTATACTCCCACAGACTAACAAGCTGATAGAGCAGGGCTGGTGATGACTGATAGAGGGCAGCTCACAGCTCACATCCAGGGAGGCAGCCAGGGACCTCTGGTGGATCTATAACAGACAGAAGGGGTTAATATTAAGAAACAATGGAAGCCTCGTCTATAGTTCTGACACGTTTTGTGAACTTGTGAGGCACTTTGAATTGCATTTGATTTGTTTGAAAGGTGCTATATCAATAAAGTTTGGTTGACTGACTGACTCATAATTTTTTCTTTCTTTCATTTTTTTCCTTCCATCTCTTATTCTCATATTCATTTCTTCTCCCTCTTTTCCTCTTTCCCTTTTTTTCTTCTCTAGTTGGTGTAGTCCATTGGTATGCAGGGCGATGTTGGCTGGTGTTTGCAGGGGGAAGGATAAAGCGGTAATCAGTGCCAATGAAGCAACTCTTGTCCCAGAGCGCAAATGTGCCAACATCAGCAACACCACCAGACCATGTGTGTAAGTGTGTGTGTGTGCATTTGTGTGTGAGAGAGAGAGGGATCAGTGTCAAAGAGGTCAGACAGAGGTCACTGTCTTGGACGCAAATGTTATACGACTGCTTTTTTTCTCTGTACATCGCAGGCAGTGCAATATGATCACAGACATCAAACACAACTTTCTCATTTTTTTGAGGTCTTGACTCTGACCTCACTGTATCGATTTGTGGGACTAATTATTCTTTCTATGGACATATGTTATACTCACTGGACATAAATGTTATACATGTACAACCTTGGATACACAGGGCCCGTATGCATGGTCCTGATGCAACTCTAGTGAAATTTGGAAAATGTGGAACCAGATGCATTCATTATCCTTGTTTTCTTAACATTAGAGAGCCAATGAATTTAATGCAGAGCACAATACAGATTGTTGTGCAGGCTTGAAAGTAAGAATGAGACACATATCAAAACTCAATCATGCAAAATATCATTCATCAACACATTATCCTATTCACTCATATTTAAAAAGCAGACATGTGACCATATGAAAACCCCAAAACACATTCATCATCCTATTTTCTCAGCACATTAGCACACATTAACTATGTTTTTTTTCTCGATTTCTGTTATCTCTGTCAATTAAGTTGTTTGATTTAAAGTGTTGACTGAATTTCTGGCATAGCAAAAAGTGTTGGATGGTTGGTGGATGACATATTCATGACATAATGCTCAAATCCAATATTCTGTTTTCTCTATCTATGTTCACATTCTCCTCTTTCCTATTTCCACCATGCTTATTACGCCTCAGGTGTCATGTGAAGACCTGTGGACAGAAGTGGAAGAGGTCACATTAGAGTGAAATGACCTGAAAGATTGCAAGAATTCAAATTATGATAATGTGGTCGGTGAATCAGTTTTCAGCCTCAGGGTAGATATGTCAATCTCTCCATCTTGCTCACGTAACACTATCTTTGGCAACAATTAAATACAGGAAAATGTCTTGATATT
Organism: Euthynnus affinis; assembly: GCA_029490765.1. Taxonomy (NCBI): domain Eukaryota; kingdom Metazoa; phylum Chordata; class Actinopteri; order Scombriformes; family Scombridae; genus Euthynnus; species Euthynnus affinis. The sequence continues at coordinate 16,400,962 of CM055853.1, read as the reverse complement.
TTTAAAATTATATCTGATGCAACATGATTCAGTTTGATTTGGTACCAAAAAGAATCAACTTTAGAACAGTAAGTATGAACATATAATGTCCAGATTTATTCCTGACCATTGCACATTTCACTGTGACATTCAATGTGCACTTTCTCTGCTAGATGATGGTTTTAATTCTCCTCTCAGTTTTTCCTACATCCTCTGTCAACAATGCTTAAATCTCACCCACTGCTAGAAATATAAAATTTGCACAGCAGCAGAAAGAACAAACACAGAACAGGACAAATAAATGTTTATACTGTACTGTGACATTAAAATAGAAAACAATTTTGAACTACCAGTGCCTTTGTGTAAATTTAACCAATCCTGCACATACAGTAGGCATCACTCAGGATATTATTGTTCATATGAAATAGCTCTGAACAATTGTCATTAACTAAAATTCTACAGAAAGTTGCATTTAAGTGTGTTAATGGCTCCAAAGGGGCAAAGGTTTGAGTCAGCAAGTCTTTCCAAGAGTAACAGAGGAATTAACATTCATGAATTTAAATTGCAAACCGGGCTTTAATTGTTAAAAGATGGATGGTATTAGGGGCTCTCTTTCTTTGATGGTACACAGTCAGGATTTTAGTGAAGTTGTGTTTCAGCTGCAGGCACAAACAAACAGTGCTCTCACCTCAACACCAATGTTTTTTATTGACTCACCCTGAATTTGGCTGTTAGGACAGACACAGTTGGGGGTGTGTCAGTTATTATCAGGCACCGCAGTGCAATATTGATGTCAAGCATTTGAGTGCTTTGTGCTGCCCGCCTGCTCGGACAATGGTTTGTAGCATAAGCCTGCAGTTTATACTATTATAATATACCAGTATTGACGATAACCGTGATATTTAAAAAATGAAATATTGATATTATGTTGATAACACACATATGATGATATTGTGTAAATAATCCAGTGCCTCTTAAAACGCCTTTACATTCTGACGGCCTGTCCACAGGCCATCACACTGTTAAGTACACAGCTATGCTATGTACACAACTCCTGTCTTTAAGTAGGTAGTCATGCAACACATTTTTGGAGATTTAAAATACTTGTGATTCAATTGATGCAAACCATTTCAAGATGCAATCACAACAGCAGGTACAATCAACACCATTGTCAGACCACCAACAAACAATTACAAAATTCACGATACTCAACTATCTGGCCTGGTATTACTCCACTGACTGATACAACTCACAATGGTCTTGTTACACTGAAAATCATCCAGTTGATCCAATCAAGTAAAATATTTAGTCCAAAACACATTAATACATCAGTAAATATCCACAAACAGCTGCTGCATCATTTCAAATTAACCAGAAGATGTCCTAATCTTCCAACATATTCTCCGTAATAACCTTTTATACAGTCTATGGTAATAACTTAATAGCATGTAAACCGTGGCTATATAAAGATAAACAAATGTAAAGCTATATTGTAAACATTAGCTACATCTTGGTATCAAAATGGTGGCTCTGACCTTTTGACACACACCTCACTTAGGAGTTTCCATGTCCTGTCCACAGCCTACAATAGCCAACAAGAGTCAATGTTGAAAGGAGGTGCCTGCCCCTCTTCTTTCATGTGAAGACCAAGCCAATAGGAACAGATTCTGCTGATGACTGGTGCTTCAAATAGCCAATGAAATTCTGAAAATGACCATATACATTACAAAGCCACAACATGGAAATTATGTAGATATAAATAGTTTGCTATGATTCACTCTTTATATGAACTGCTTTTCCACTATGGCACTTGTTTTGACTCTTTTATATGCATAAAGTTTAGTTTCAGCAGGGGAACAAACTACTATAATGTGTTTACGGTTGAGTTACTCTGAAGCAAGTTATTTTGTGTCTCTAAATCGCCTTTTTTTTTGGAAGAAGTCTAGACATACCCTTGGAAAAACGTGTAAAATATTTATTTTCTGTGGTATTGTTGTTAAATTTGAACTTGGACTCAGTAAGGCTCCATGCTGTGATCCAATTGTGTTTTCCAGCTAATAAGTCACAGCTATAGGTCGTCTGCAGGCATCTGTTTGCAAAAAAATATTCAGATGGACATAAAAACCTTCTTCTTTCAAACCATGTACAGTTATAATTACCAACTCTCTCTCCACCTCCCTACACCGTATTTTGAATTTAATTCATTTGTCAGAAAAGAGGCAAAGCACACAATAAACAAAGATGATCTGACTGATAGAACATTGTGATTTCTTTTGGCCACAATAATCGTGTTGTGAAAATCTGATATTATGACAGCCCCAATACATACCAATAAATGTGAATATGAACTGATTTTATTAAAATAGCATTCAAAACCTTCTTGGGGATGACATGTCCATCAATTTGATATACAATATTTGTTTATGGCTTGTGGTTGTCTTAGTCTCAAAGCTATGCCACTGTGTTGCTTTTCATGTAATATTACTGAGGATTTTCCCACCCAGTGCCACAGTTCTCCTTAGATCACCACACCAGGGTGAGCAAAAGTGTTATCTCCCCCCAAGTTAATTTAGTTGCTACGTATTTACTTGTGCCGATTCTGCACCTCCCGCACAAGGACATCAAGTTCCCCTTGAGCGAAGCTTTTGTGGCAGCTGTGCTGAAGACTGTTCTCATTAGAAAATGCAGAGCGCACCGCTTTTGCAGAGAATTAAAGGTGGTGATGATAAGATTGGTCATGATGACTGATGCTAGCCACTAGCAAGCCAACTGATAACATATTCCTCCAAACCTCAACCCCTTTTATACTATGCTGTACTTGTATGCCTCTGGCCTGAAACTAGTCAGTTGCTACGGCTTGATTCTCATAAAAAGAGAACTTTATTTGTTTAAAACTACACTTTGTTTTCAATTAATTGCTACACTGCCACATTCAAGTATCCCACTTGCCACCTGCTTGCAACCGCAAAGTAGACCTTGGAGGGTCTGACTTCAAAAACATTTGTGCACACGTGTTCAGTTTCTTTCAGAGTGGGCTGAAGCATTCGCATATGTTTTCCGCCTTTTGACTGTGACCTTAGCAGGGTGGGTTTATCTCACTGTGTGTAGATTCATCATGTGACTGCCTCCTGTGTGGCCTGGTCCCTTGTCTGACAGGCCAGCCTAATCTGCTATCAAACAGCCTTGCAGACCTTTGCCTCTTACAATGGCTGCCTAGCCCTGATTAGTGTGTGTGTGTGTGTGTTTGTGTGTATGTAAGTGAATGGAGAAGTGGGAGACAATAAGGCATGATGTAGGGGGTTCAAATCAGGGGCAAGGTGGAACATTCTTGTTATGGATTGTAGGGCCTATAGACTGTACAAAGGCATACACATATGCGTCCAGTGCACACATGTTTGTACATGCATGCCTGCACACACAAGCACACAATGATTAATTAAAGGCAAAGCTGTGTTGGGGAATTACCTATATTTCACTGTTGTAAAGTTGCAACGGTTATAATGCAATCTCGTCACTAGAGCCCCTAGTGGCTCAGTAATATCAGGAGGTGAACAGAAACAGTAAATTTAGGAGCCAATCCCGTACTGCCTCATGATCCCTTTAATCTTCATCATGCCTCTCTGCACTGTTGTTCAGCTCATGCTCATATATGCAGTTTCTGTCATCCAGACACTATTTCACCGTGGAGTTTTGCATTTTCACTGCTCAGCATACAATTCATAAAAAATTGAGCACAGTCAACCTCTCGCATTAGCTGCTCTTGGGATCAACTGTGCCAGAATATATGCTTTCTTTCATAACATTTATCATGATTGAAAAAACATGTAAAACCTCTACTTGAAAACTTGGATAGAGGGTAAAATGGGTATCACATTAGCTGTTTGGTATGAGCTGCTGTGTTCATTCTTCACCCTCAGCGGGTTATTCATCAACTTTTTGGCTACTAGATGACTTAAGGTTGACTCATATTCATACAGGTGTACAGTACTTTTTACTATTACTCTGCTGATACAGTCATACGAACATCTTATGCTCCTGCATCTCCCTCCACCACTCCAACATCCACCTTTTGTGCTTAACCTTTGGTATTGTTAATTTTCTTGTGAATTTTGTGAATTTCTCATGTATATAGTTGATAAAGGGGCTTAATTCTCCATGGTTGCAGGTCTGATTCTATGAGGACTCCTCCACAGAGCAGAGCCTTTTGTGCCAAATCTACAGTATGTACAATACTGTGCAAAAGTTTTAGGCACTAAAAGTAAAGTGAGGATGCTTTCAAAAATAATACCATGAATCTTTTTATTTATCAGCTAACTTCAGACAAAGTGCAGTAAACAGAAGAAACCTATATTAAATCGATATTTGATGTGAAAAAACTTTGCCTTTAAAACACCAGTTCTCCTCAGCACACAGTTTTTCAAGGTAAATAATGGTAGGTTGTTTCAAGCATCTTGGAGAAGTTGCCACAGCTCTTCTGTGGATTTAGGCTGTCTCAGTTGCTTCTCTCTTTACATGTAATCTCAGACTGACTCGATAATGTTGAGATCAGGGCTCTGCGGGGGCCATACCATCTGTTACAGGACTCCTTGTGATTCTTGTCTCTGAGGACAGTTCTTTATGACTCTGGCTGTATGTTTGGGGTCGTTGTCGTGCTGCAGAATAAATTCAGGACTTATCAGATGCCGCCCTGATAGTATTGCGTGATGAATACGAATCTAAACATCTAAGGTACCTAATACTTTTGCACAGTATGTATATCACCTAGCTTTAAATATTAAAACTCTTAGTGCAGGTCGCTCTAACTGAATTGTGATTAGTTTTCTAATTTTGGAATTTTAGTGTAGGTTTTCAAATATAAGTCGTTTGTTGACTGCCTGATATTTACCTAAACTAATTCTGGTTGTTAACCATTTGTAGAGGTGTCCCTTAAAAGAATAGTTTGATATTTCGGAAAATACTTATTCTCTTTTTTGCAGAAATTTAGGTGAGAAGGTTGATATCATCCCGTATATAGTAAATATGAAGCTGCTGAGCTTAGTTTAGCACAACAGGAAACAGGGGGAAACAACTAACACTGTAATGTATAATTTTTACACCTTTTCTTTGTACTGGTTACAGAAAAGTGAATATAATGTGTTAATTAGTGAGTTTTAGAGTTGTAGATTTTGTTACCTTTGGACAGATCCAGACTGTTTCCAGTCTTTGTGCTAAGCTAAACTAGCTTCATCTATACCATACAGATATAACAGTGGTATCAATATTCTCTCAGTCATCATCCTCTGCTCAAGAGGGATAGCTTGGTGATGGCTTGGGGAGTTACTTGTGCTGACAGTGAAGGGGACTCCTCCTTTAGTGCTGCTTGGGGGATTGGATTGCCAATGGTTGCTGTGGAAGGGCTGGTGTTGGTTCAGGTTTGGCTCAGACACAAACTCAATACATTTATACTCCTCTCTTCATGCTCTCTTCACATCCTCTTCACTGTGTCTTTGCTTCTTTCATCTCTCATCCAGCACAAACAAAACACAGCACTGACCATAGCCATCCCTGACAAGAGCTCTCCTCAGTTATCCTCCAGAGGCTCTATCCTATGATTATTCTCACACTCATAACCCCTTAGAACAACACAAACCCCCATGTTTATGCATAAATAATCGGGCACTGTATTTAATTATATAGGTGACAATGATATTTGTTAACCTCTGTATTGTTTTATTTAGATAATTATTGGAATTTGTCTGTGGCTTTATTATTCTTTACCCTTCCTTTACCCTAAACACCAAAATAACAAATGCTAAAACAAATAAAGTCTCCTCCACACTGGTGACTGGCAAAAATAATTAAATAAATAAATCTGTGCATAATAGGCTACAAGAAACCACCAAATGCAATTAGTGCAGCTGGTCTTTTGTGTTTCACTCTGTTTTTGCTAATTAGGAAGTTAAAGAAAGAACTGGACAGAGTCTCCTAAAAGGACCTACATTGTACAGAAAATGGAGAATGTTTCTTGTAATAACATTTTCTAAAACTTAAGGAATTGAACTGAACTGTCTTGATCATGAACAACATATTGTACAATGTAGTTTGTGAACTGCAATGGAGATTCCATCCTGTACCTTAATGAAATGTATTGAAAGAACCAAAAAATCTGATGTAATTGCAAGGGTGGAAAAAGATTGCTTCAACAACATACACCACAACTTGGAGGTATAGAGTGATCCTACAGAATGTTGAGCAATTGTAATGCCTAATATGTATATCAGGCATTACATATATATATGCCTAAATAAAATGATAATGTGTACTTTTTGTTTTTGTTTTTCTTTAATAACAACTAAGAGAGAATTATGCTGTGTTCCATTTACCTCGGAAGTTGGAGATGGGAATGAAATTACACCTGAGTCGACCGCGTTCCAGTACAAGCCAGAAAACCACTTCAAGTCAGGTTAGCCATTGTTAGCCATTGTTAGCAATACCAGATGATGGCAATGCATTATGCAGTATTTTGCGCATACAAACACTGAACCAACATGTCCACAGATAGAAGTTTGACAATACTGTGTGTACGACTGATGCACTAGTGCTAATAAACAGTATATCTTAGATTTTAAGGTTGAGGTTGGTGAGGTTCACCACACCAAACAGACACAACTAGCTGACTAGCTGATGGACATAGTGAAGCATTTAGCAGCTAAAGAGCCAGATATTTCCCTCAGGAGTCAGTAGAAAGCAAAACAGTTTACATTCAAGTGGACAGAAACTACTTGGCTAACAAGCTAAAAACTTTGCCATATCAATTTATAAGGCGATGATACGTAGTAACTTGTTTCTGCTGCCCCCAAGTGGCCAAAAAAGCAGTTAATGGAGGTTTAAGGAAGATTTCAAATTAATAAGATGAACACAGTGGAAAAAGGTGCTATTATATAAACATGTTGCTTCAGCCAAAGTGCTTGTCAGATGGTCAAACAGCATCTGAAACCCTGTCCCCACTCCCTATTCCAACATCTGAATGGGAGGGGCTGTGTCTAACAATTTCTGTAACTTTTCAAATTTACTATCTGGCAAGCATGCATGCTTCACACAGCAATTGGGCTAATCTGAACGAAAATCACATCTTTCCCCTCGCTGTGACAGCAGGTTTTCAGACCTACTTATGGATGTGGCTGTGTACACCCCCTCAAAAAAATATGTACAATGTCTGATAGAGTTTTTTTCAGTTGAATAAGAATACAAGCAGGAGAGTAGAGGATAAGAGCAGGGATAATAGATTTTGTATGGTGAAATTGAACAGAACAGCAGCAAAATCACCCTGTTTTGCAATAAAAGGCACTATACATCCTATAACATTAATTTACAATATACCAGAAATGTTTCGAAATGACTGTGTCTCACAGTCATAGTCACAGTCATTTCTACCCCTCTGTGGCTAACACTGGGCCTCATAACAAGTGGAGGTTGTGAAGGTTGTGAAATGTAGGGCAGTGAGCCGACCCTCTCCCAGAGAGCTGGGGGTAAAACTGGCTGCTCAGTCAGTTGGAGGTCAGACACGGACTGCCTGAATGGATTTTTATTCCAGACACAGGTAGTGCAGGAGAGTCCCGTTTCCCACTCTCCCCTGGGCTTCACGTAGCCTGTTAAAATGCTGAAGGCTAAATGCAAACACACATGAACACATGCACTGGCTCTTGAACACACACACACACACACACACACACACACACAACACACACACAAGCAGGAACGTATTTGAACACAGTGGCATCGCTCAGAGCTTCCTCTGATTTCCCAAGTCGTCCTCAAGCTTAGTGGGTATCTGTGCATGTGAGCATGTGTGACTGCAATATTCCTCCAGATGAAGTCTTGAATGATTTCCTCTCCTCCTCCCTCATGCCGTTGGCCACTCTTTACCTCTGATCTTGAAAAACAAATGTTTTCCTCCCATCTTTTACCCTTCTCTCTCTTTGGTTTTCCTTTGCTCAACTCATCCAACCTCTAAGTACAGCCCACTAATCCACTCCTGACCTCTACAACCTTAAGTCTCTTCATTTTTCTCTCTTTATATCCCTCCATCCTCATTTTTACATACACTATTTCACATCTCCCTTTCTCTTTTCTTTCTCCCTCTGCCTGTTTCTTGCGTGTGAATGCTTTCTCTCCCCTTGCTGACATTTCTAGTCAATAATCTCGGGATATACCATGTGCTTTGAATCTAAAAAGGCCTGCTATTTTCTGCAGCTCTGTGTGCTTCACTCTGGGCTCTTGCAGTACTTTTGTTTTTCTTTCTCCACCATTTTGCTATGTCCACTTCCTATCCCCCCTCCCTTTCTGCTTTCTCTGAATATACTTTTAAACATTTGCTGGTAATGTCATGCAGTATCCTTCAATTTCTCTATACTTTTCCTTTCCCTTCATTCCTTCTTTCTAGCCCCCACCCCCTTCTTCCTCTCTCTGTGTGAAGGAGCTTTTGTTAAATGTGTGAAAGGAGCAGAGGGAGAAGTTGGCAGAATGAGAATTCAATCAGTGAATGCCACCAAAAAATAAGCACAAAAGGTGGATGCTGGCTTACCCAGACAATAAAGCCATGAGCGTTATGAAAGACAGCAGCATCTTTTTCAAAATATCTCTATAGTTTGTGGTGATCGTGTTATGGACATACATTGTGAAAACATGAGCCATCCTGGTACACAAACAGCAGGCAATTGCAATTACCCTTTTCATGTGAGTTGTGAATTATCCAACCATATCTGCTCAGTCAAAGGTTAACCGAATCTCTTTGGGTAAAATTATTGCTGCAGTAAATGTAATATTAACATAGAAGGTATTGTTGTCTTTCCTCATTCACACCAACAACAACATGTTGTCATAATCTAGGATGTTTAGTTGCAAAGAAAATAACAGTTTAAAGGAGTAATACCAATTCCCCCCAAACAATTTAAGTGTTTTGGGGGCTTTTTTGTTACCTTTATTCTTTAAAAATGTTTTTGTTGAGTCACAATGTTGGACATTTCATAAAATAATCAGTACATTCTCTGACTTGCACTTTAATTTGTGTCCTGACAGATTTTAACAATGAATCAGCTTACATTTTGAGAAATCTTTAATATTGGATTCTTTGTGTTGTCTAAGCTTTGAAGACTTAATGAATAGTAAATCTTGCTCTAAGGACAAACATAGCCATGAAGGCCTACTTTACTCAGACCTAAATAATTCTGTGTGTGTTTGTCTGTAGGCCCCAATAACATTCAATCATACGGCAGCCTCTGCTAGTAGGCTCCACTTCACACACCAGCTGTCAAGTGAAAAGCTAGTGATGAATGCTATGGCACTGTTTTCTTTTCACCCTTCAAGGTGGTTGGCTTGTAGGAATTTCTTAATGTAAGTCCAAGATGGATCCCTGACAGTGTTTGTGTGCATATCTCATGAATATGTTCACAGGATATGTTTACAGGTGTATGTGTGAATGTAATAGACCGTAGAGCCTGGTTGCATCTGGCATGTTTAATACCTTGATTTGTGTCTCTTTGTTAAGTTTTTGCTTTACCTGTGTGAGATTAGACACGTCTGTTTGAATTTCTGAGTAGGGGACACTTTAGACTCTCAGTGACTCTTTCTCTCCTCGCTCATATCTTCTGATTGCCCTACATCCCGCCTTCCTCTTTCTTTCAGCATCCCATCTTCTTCTCTCTGTGATATTTCCTTGCCGTGTGTTGCCTGTCATGCATTTTGCTGTTGTGCTGTCAGTTCAGCCAGACTGTGGCCTACGCTACTGTATGCATATGCATTTTCATTACTGATGCTCCCCGCTGACAGCAAGTTCAGCTCTGTATGGCCCTCTGCTTCTTTCTAATATCCCAGGAGATATTGTCTAGTGTAGTGGTTGTGGTGCAGACTGTGTGAATGTGTGTGTGTGTACAATAGAGAGTAGATGGTTTTTGTGTGTATATTTCGATGTTTGCAGGTGCACAGTTTATTGCCATTGTATTCATAAAACACTGTGATTATATAATGTATACAGGCCAAAAATATATGTATGTCAGACAATGTCAACCAAGATTGATGCATATAACCTTTACAAGAGTAGGACTTTTTTTAAGGAATGTTGTTTTGTTTTGCATTGAATGGTAATGGTGTACCGACCAATATGATTTTTAGCCATGGTAGCGGCATGACTCTATGGATTGCAGTCTGTTGGTTGGTTGGTCCACCACTTTGGTCCAGACAGAAATATCACAACCATGAGATGGGTTATCATGAAATTATAACTAGTCTGTCATGGTGGCCAGACAATGAATCTTCATGACTCAGTTGAGACTCTCTCCTGTAGCGCCACCATGAGGTTGATATTTGTGTCTGAGTAAGATTGCACAATGACTATTGGTTGGTTGCCATGAAATTTGTGTCTACCTCAGAATGAGTTGAAATGACTCTTCAAAGTATTGCACAAATTTCAGATTTTCTTTGGTTTGTGACCAAATACCCACCAAACTAATTACATTCCCATTAGCTTAATCTGTACTATACTTTGTGTTCAATACTAATTTGCAATAGTTAGCATGCTAACACACTACACTAAACATTATACCTCCTAAACATCAGCATGTGCAGTAAACATTGTCTTTGTGACCATGTTGCTGCTACATGGCTATAGACTCTTCTTCTGAATTATAAATGCTAACAAATGCAGAGCTTCATAGATACATGTCATCAGCTCATCACTGAGATGAAATACCGTCAATTTGCAACTTGAGGTTAATTCTTTAATAACATCTGATAATATAAAATAAGAAATAAGTATATTTTCGGTTTTTGAGATATATGTTTTTAGGAAAGAATAGCTCATGAACTGTGTGTGTCCATTTGAGCAGAGGATGACAGAGAGGCACTGAGAAAGAGAACAGGTACATGGACAGCATGGAAGTCAGTGAGGACCAGTCCTAATCTCCCCATACACAGACAGGTTGTCACTCGTCAGACAGCCAAGGCAAAAGGCGAAATTAAATGTGAAAGTTATACTTGTCGACAGTGGCGTCCATTTGCATTTAAATGTGTTTGACCTCCGCGGCAGCAAGGCCCTACTTCGTCAAGCAGGCTGACAGTAATTACGGACAATTACAATATATCTGTTTCGCCTTTGCTTTTAATTCCCAAGTCGCCCATGCGTAAGGAAGAGGCCTCGTTTACCCCAGTGAACAGAACATCTTGCCTCATTTTTCTTTACATGTATGTACGCTGACAGATATAACATAAAATCAACAGTATGGGTTTCAGATGGTGAAACTCCAGTCCACTCAAAGAGTACCTTGAGAAACTGAGTGGGATTCCTGGTTAATAATTCTACTGGCTGTGCTTATGTGCCCAGACCTAAATAATTAAATAAGACCTTCTCCAGTGTTTCTCCAACACTTTCATGGGTCTGCATCCAAAACCAATGACTTCATCTCACCAATCAATGGAAAGTGCAATATCTCTCTTCAAAGTCCTGTACAATAGCTGTTCATTTAGTTTTGAGCATTGCTACCTTATGCAAAAGTAGCCTGTCATGCAAGATGCATATTCAGTATCTTTCTTAAAACATCACACTCAGGTTTATAGTGTAGAGAGATGCACATGAACACTGTTTTACCACATCTCAAAACCATATACCCCATACGTAGCATTCAAGTTCATCCCTCAGCCTGTTTAATCATGCTTCACATGGATCAGTATGTTGCACTTTTTGTCTTGGAAATTTTATAATCACTTGTGTTTTTCCCCACTCTGTCATTCATGTGAGCACAGAGCATTCTTTAACACACCACCCACTCTTGCTAGTTGGTGATGAAAACAAATGAACCTTTCTCTGCGGGAGTCAGCAAAAGCACCGGCTGGTGCCGATGCTGTGGGGCAGACAGGAGACATAGGTAAACAGATAGAACGGATATCTGACAGTGTTTGAAATGTTCTGCAATGATAATCATCTCTAGAATAAAACACCATGAATGGAAATAATTATCAGCCTTTATTTACAGCTTTTCCTACACAATGTTGTTCGATCTTCTCTTTGGTTTTTAACCATGTAAGTTAGGGCTGATAAGATTAAGATTTATTTTGCTGGTACAGTAGAGGTGGGCAGTATCACAACTAGGGGGGAGAAAATAGCTAATTTATGAGGAAAATGCATCTATAATATGTTGCAATTTGTTACTTCTACATACTTTTTCATTTTGCCAAGCCAAGTGTTTGCCAAGTGTTTATTGTTAATTGTGTGAATTCTCTTGCAGCAAAGAGGAAAAGACTGACTTGCCTGCACTAACAAGACTGTTCATGCACCCAGAATGTAATCTATGGTTAAACTTTTTGTATTGTTTATATTGACACTAGTATCAACACACAAGACTTGATACTTCAGGTATCTGTCTGCTGGTTGTAGGCCCAAGTTATATTCTGCTTATCCTGCTTATACATATAAGGGATATTCATATCTCACATAGGAAAACAAGATATTGTTAATCCTCAATTAAAAACTAATTAAAATGATCTCTAATCAATCAATATTCTATCAATTTTGGCACAGTGGTCTAATATTGTTTTATCTGACTTTATCAGCTAAAGACCCACAGGTCTGTTTTAGATCTCATTTAATCATCCTCATCATCCTCAATTGACGCTCCTGTATTAAACACTGTTTCATTACTGCCCCTGTGCCAGCTTGGTTCATTTTGGTCCTGAATTAATACTGTTTTCACGTTAGTCATACATCAGCTAATGATACAGGCAGGTTTAGCCTTGCATTAATAGTGGTTTTCATTAGCCTTGATGCAGCTAATGTCTCAGCTCATTTCATCAATGCTTTCCAACCCTTGTTGTCATTACCATTAAACCAGCTAATGACTCAATCACTTTGGACCATGCTTTCTCATTCAGTTCCCATTTTAACCTGTCAAAAGCCTCATCCTTTCTTGTAGGAATGACTTTGAATTTAACTGGCAGTGTAATTTCTGTAGTACCAAGACCTTTCTCTACTATTTCCATAATACTGAGTTTTGTTTCTTGTGTCTCTGCTGTTGGTTCATGAATGTGTGCTCTCTGTGCGTGTTTTTTTTTTTTAACCTGCGACCCATTTTGTTTGGGTTAGAGGGGTTTCAATCAAAACCCAATTATAGTCACATTCACATTCATGTTCACATTCACAGGCGCGCGCACACACACACACACACACACACACACACACAGAAACACACAGACACACACAGAAAAACACACACAATGAAAATCCTCTGGCCTATAGTTATTGGATTCTTTGCCCACAACTGTACGGAGTATCATCAGCTGTATAAATATTTTTCATTATATCAAATAATTGACTAGAATCTGTGAGCTAGCTGTACATCGCTCCTCACCTGGGGATTGTCACTTCATTTGGTGGCTTTTTCTGTGGGCGTTTGTGTGTGTTTGTGCGTTTGTTGATGTGTGTGCTCACAGACAGCGAAAGCAGCAGAGATAGCGGATCTTCCCATTTCCTCATGTAAATAGAATCTTGGTTTCATTTATGAAGGCTTTCTGAAAGCTCAGGGATCAAGGCATGATATCCATCAGATTTTACACACCCACACACACCCAGGTACAAAATACACACAGGTAGAAATACACACATAAGCACAGGCTCTTTTGGGCTCTTTGGGAAAAACTTTCATTTACGTCTTATAGTCGGTCACAAACCAAGGACCTATGCCAATCACACAAGCTTTTGCATGCATACGGGACACACAGCGTAATAGTGTGATAATGAGTGAGTGAGCATTTGTTACTTACACACCAAGGAACACAAACAGCAGAGCATAGAGGGAGGGAGCATGAGATCAGAAGAAGAGGCAGCTCTGTTTGTGACACACAGAGAAATTTTTCATCTAACAGCTGATGTGCACTTGTCCTTCCCACATCCTCAACTGTCTCCACCAATGGTCAGCGGCAAAATAATTGCTGAAGAGGAAGAGTACAAAGATAGAGCGCAACAAAAACTGTGACAACCGGAAATATGGTCTAAAATGGGCATGAAGATAGCCGTCAGTGGCAACAGCAGCGCAGAAAGAAAAACTTTTACATTTATTTCCACAGTGTGACAAAGACAATCCCTCGTGTTAAGATATGATAAAAACAGGAATAAAAGATCAATAATCTGTGATACAAAAACAGGGTGGTGTGGGATACCTTGAGAGGCTCATGAAAACATCTCCGCAATGAACAAACAAGACAGGCCAAATTCAAGATGACAAGCAAAGACAAAACTGCACTGGATAACAGAATCTAACTAACAGTATAGAACAACATGGTGGAAAATAACAAGATTCATGAAATGACCAGGGATATAAACAATAATTAAAGTAGCCACAATGCAGGAAAATAAATCCCGAGGGAGGATTGTGTTGTAATTACTGGTATGGGGTGTATAATATATGTCATGTGCGGGAAAAAATGTCTTGAGTGCAGAGTATATTGTGACAAACTACAAATATGTTCTCATCAAAATAAATTATTGTTTTTCACTTCAGCTACTGTTTTATTAATATCTTGATATACATGTATAAGTCATTTATATTTTTGAAAACATATCAACAGCTGGGTTAGAATTAAAACTTTGCCATAATATATTTTTTACCCGCATATCATAACAGAAGAATCTAAATTGCATCTCTATAAAATCATAAGAAAAGAGTCAATCAGTTTTCTATCGCATGCTGTGTTATCCTTTCCTGGTTGTAAGACACAGAAAATACACTGATTTTTAAACTGACAGATCATAACAGGTTCACACAGATGGCTGAGACTCTGCAGTCCAGCAGCATTGTATGTTTGAAACATGTAGAGCTGCATTCTGGTTTATTTCATCCTCTGTGATAGTAAACTAAATACCTTTTGGTTCTGGACTTGGTCAGGACAAAAGAAAACATTTGAGAATGTCACCTTGGGCTCTGAGAAACACTGGTTGACATTTATACCATTTTGAGACATTATACAGACTGAGCGACTAAAATAATTGATAGATTAATGTATAATGAAAATAATCATTAGCTGCAGACAAAGAAACATGCAAAGAAAGTGGAATCTTGTGCAGGAAGCCCATATGAACAAGAAACAGAAGAATAACCACTGATCATATTTGTGAGGCCATGTTGTTACCAAATGTATTTATTTTTCAGTGACATTGACAAAACCTTGTTTACTATCACCTTGAAAATAAAGTGTTGCAGAAGCAATATTGACTCTGAAGTGTTGCACACAGCAACAGCTTAGACAGGCAACCTCTCATTGGTCAGTTTCCTTGTAGAAAAATTGACCATCTGTGGCAAAAGCTTTTCATATTAAAATAAAACACTACTGAATGCTACTACCAGGAGATACTGGACCTCTACTCAAGGCTGGGATGAAGCACTGGTTTAGTACTCAGAGATGTTTTTTTTTCTTTGATAAATAAATTAAACAGATGGTTCATGCATTTGTGAATTTGAACATGTATTTAATAGGAATCTGATCTAATTTCATCTGTGCATAAGAGCTTTCAGCAGCAGAGGTACAAAACATTGTGGGAATCTGTGCAATGCATGATTCAATGAAAGCTACATGCAGAAAATCAAAATGCTACAGGGAGTAACCTCAAGCTTATTTGTTTCATGCTAATTCTGAAATATGAATAATGTTTCAAGAGCCAGGATGATTGGCACTATTTAAATGCATGAACCAATCTTTCCACGCTGCATTTTCTCCATACCATATCCCATGATCAAGTGTCCTATAGAGGCAGATAAGCATTCAGTACCTATGCTGTTCTTTTTATGTGTTTATTTACTAATCTACAATGCCATTGTGAGGAGTAAAATCCAAAATTATCTACAAATATCACTCTGATAATCGTGTACCCAGTGTACCCTTGCCTTCACTTTTATTACTTATTACTATATGCTTAGATTGTATTTATGGTCAGTCCACCACCAGGCCCAGAATTAAATATCTCAGCAACTATGGATTACTATGAAATTTTGTACAGATATTCACGATCCCCATAGGACGAATCCTACTGACTTTGGTGATCCCCTGACTTTTCCTCTAGCACCATCATGAGGTTGACATGTTGTAGTTTTGAAATATCTCAACAACTATTAGATGTCCTCTAAATTTGGTGTACACATTCATGCTCACCTCAGGGTGAGTTATGGAGCTTAGCATTAGTTCAGGCAGTTATGGAAGTCATTTATAGTCATGTGTCTCATTTCTGTCCAATCATTCATGTCCACGACCTATTCCCTCCACTTAGGTGGTTATAACCTTGGTGGTGCTCATTCATCATGCTTGCTCACTATGCTGCTTGCTCCTGTATTACCTACTGACTACAGCATCCCCAGCCTCCTCCTGTATTAGCATCCAGTTGTTGTGATGCTCTGAAGAAGGCTCTGAAACTAAATGCATAAGTGTTTTTCTAATGATAAATAAACAATGAAATGTTAATATTTTGTCCTCCTTGACTTGAAAATAGATATGCTGGCTTTTTTACTTTTTTTTTTTTTTTGGAATGAGCCTACTGGATTTTGGATTTAGCACCCCACTGAGAATCCTGTTGTTGAAGTGCAACCTCTTTCTCCAATTCAGTTATGTTTCCCTGATGTTAAAGAAACAATAGACTTTATTCAAATTCATTTTTATGTGGTTTATACAACACTTCTCATAACATAAAGGCCTTTACATTATGTGGAAACAAGGAAAAATAAAACTTGAAATATAATAAAGAATTATAAACATAAAATGGTATACCTGTTTGCAGAGAAACTAACTTGATCAATATGTGCAACACAGAGACATAGTGTGCAACTCTCTTTCAGCTACATCACACAGCTCGGGGCAACACAGCCAAGACGTTTCAATATTTATGCAACATTAAAATTAAGACATAAGACCACATTTTCCTATAGCTTTTTGTTATTACCTGCATAATATGTTCATATAATCTCTTAACTTGATTCTTGCAGCATTTTTCCTATTAAAATGGTCATAATTTGAGCGCCTTTCTGCACCCTGTAAAGTGTGCAATGATCTTTTTCAAATTGAATTTTTCAAAGCAAATGATTTTAAACAAGAGGCAAAAAACTCCAAGGCTCTCTGAGGGCTGTTATACTCAAGACTCAGAGTGCCTTGGATTCTTTCCTCTTATTTGTAGTCATTATGTCCCTTGACTCCAAAGAGCACCTTTGTCCGCTCAGTGTGATTTTAAAAAAAAAACATGAAAACACTTTCACTTGTCGTTATCTTAAGAAAACTTGAAAAAAGTTGTAGAATGTGAGGAAGGTACAGCATGATCCAGAAAGGTAAAGGAAGAGATTTAGTGAAAGACAATTTGGCACTGTATATCACCACATTACTACTAGCTTTTGTCTCCCTGTCAGTCATTTGAAAAAACACTTTCATTATGACAAAGCATTTTTTTTTTATTGCATTTCTATTTCTTTTATTTGATTTTTTTGTGTATACGTCTCGTTTCTTTTTCTGCTTATCGCATATGTGCACCATATCAGTGCTTGCGTACAGACATTGCTCAGTTACTGTAAAATTATTCACTCTCTCCAGTAATTCTCATTCAATCTTGGAAAGATTGAGGGTTTCAAAAATCCTACACACTGGCACCGACATGTGCATGAAGGGGGGGGGAAATGTCTTTTATGCGCTGCATCTACTCTATTTTTATTTGATTTACACTCTCCTGAGAGTCCCATCATAGAGAACAAACTGCTGCATACTATACTATGTATCCTATTAATAAATGGAAAAACAGTAGAATGAGGGACTGTTGTGTGTGTGTGTGTGCTGCGGGTTCAAACGTGTACTCACATTTAAACTATAGTGTTGATAAACAGAAGACAGAAGAAAGGGGAAAAAAATGGCTTTGCCTGCGGATGTGCGGATGTGGAGGTGTGTTTGTGAGCTCTTGAGCATGCTTGCACATATATCAAAATAATATCTCTAAAGCCTCACTTTTCTTCAGCCTCGCTTCCCATGCATGACTGTGTGTGTTTACATCGAGCGGTTGATGCAAGGGTTCCTGTATTGATTACTATGGCAGGTAGTGAAGTGCTCGCCCAAGAATGCTTGGTCCTCTTCTTCTTTTTTTCCTTCTCCTTGTCTCATTTCCCTGTGCCCACACACACTGCTGTAATATTTGCATGATTTGAAGTACAGGCAGTGCTAAGATGATCACATATTCACAAGCAGCTCCTCATTGAACCTGCTCCGTGGAAAGTCCTTCTCACAACCTCAAACACAGAAGGCCAGAGAGGGAACGATAATGGTGGTGGGGTGTGTTGATGAGAGGATGGAAAAGGAGATGAGGACGATAACGTGGAGACATGTGGAGATTGGAAGGGCACGGGGTGTTGGGGGGGGGGGGGATGGAGGAAGACAGCAGGAAGAGGAGCGAGAAAGAGGTTACAGAGGTGGCGCGACATCCAGGATGATGAAAATTAAAATAAGGATTAAAAAGACAGGCAGGGCAGAGAGACACAGAGAGAGGAAGAATGGTGTCACAAGAATGCCCTCACCTTCCTTCTCTCTATGTCAAGTAATATTTCTTTCTCTCTCTTTCCCTCCTCCTCTGCAGCAAAAGAAAACCTGCAGCCTGTTTGCTGGTCATGCCCTTAGTGCTTGATGCTCATCCTACTGAAGCATTACATTAACTGAGGACTGTGTGTGCATGTGTGTGTGCGTGTGTGTGTGTGTGTGAGAGAGAGAGCTCTGAGGGGGTTTAAGTCAGACGGAGGATTTCTTCCTTCATGGACACAGATCTGGGAACAGCTTTCCCTTAAACCAAATCCTTATTCTTACCATCCAAGTGGAAACGGGACTACGGACTTACAGTCAGCGTGTACAAGCAGCTTCGCCCTCAGCCTGTGGGAAGCAGCTGACACACACACACACACACACACACACACACAGTCTAGACACATACACGTGACTGTGTTCCCTTTTTCTATATCAGCAGGTTCCATCTTTGATGTTATTTTTCTCATGGTTGGCCACACAGACTGCTCACTGTGCCGGGCAAGTTTTCCCTTTTATGTCGTTTTGTGAGTGTGTAGGTATGAGTGTGTGTGTGTCACTGTGGGTGACTGTGCAGTGTGTACGTAACATCTCAGTGCCTTCACTGTGCTCTGTGCATATGGCAAAACAACTTGAGTATAGGCCAAGATTAGCATTTTGCCACCACCATTAGCATTTTCCGCCCACATTAACCAGTTAATGTTCACATTCAGCAAACAGTTGGGCAGTGTGAACATTCAACAGATGCCCAAATTCGCTATAACACATAGAAATGATTGTGTTTGTGCGGTCAGTCAGACAATGTGGGAGCAGCCAGCCCCTCTCTCTCATCTCTTTTATCAGCACACAGTGTGCCCAGAACATCTTTCACTGTCATCATTAATACAGATAACACTCTCCTCCATATAATACTTGACTTCAGCACCATTAAGAGGGCTTGTGTGCAAACATGGAGAGATGTGAGGCATTCAAATTTGCATGTGTGTGTGTGTGTGTGTGTGTGTGTGTGTGTGTGTGTGTGTGTGTGTGTGTGTGTGTGTGTGTGTGTGTGTGTGTGTGTGTGCGTGCGTGCATGTGAGCTTGTCATTTAGATGAAAAATCTTGGAGGGGACATGGATTTCATACAGATGTCAATGCCCTTATCTGTGCTTATGTCTTAATGCGTGTGAGTGTGTATTAGTTTTAGTGTGTTGATGTGTATTTGTGGGTAGCCGGTGTGATATATGAGGAGGCTGACCTTTGGGTGCGCTGATACTAGATGAATAGTTCATTAGGGTGCTGAGGCACCAGCTAACGGTCACATTCTCAAACACCGGACAGGCGCTCTGAAGAGACCAATTAGGATTGATCATCAGCTCATATTAACGTTGTTATACCCCGACATGGTGTGACTGCTTAATGAGAAGAGTCGCTGGATAGATGAGAGGATAAATGAAGGAGAGATACAGAGTGTCAGCTTCCTTTGGGAAGAGTTTCCCCAAAGCTTTCTGGTTATGATATATCATTCAGTCATAGGTGGTGATGAGGAAGGAAGGGATGGATTTGATTAGGGATTCTTTTAATACAATGTACATGTTTTTGTGTCTGAGAGAGTGTTTTAGATTATAGAAGTGGGGAAAGGTGCTAGTTACTTAATTTCTTTTTAAATTCACAAATCTATTTATACTCTAAATTCACATTTCAAGGTTTTCTTTTAATCATATAATCAAAGTTCCTCAACATACAGTACAAAGTCTCCTGGATAATATACAGTAACAACATGATATTTTTATGTCATGGGCATCCATTTCAATTATTATACAACATTTAAGAGTCTCCTCAGGTTGCTATGGAGAATGACTCAAAAATTATGATTTCTGTGTAGGAGAAGCCACTCAGAGGCACAGAGGTAGAAAATTCAAAACACCAAAACAATGTAATGTAATAATAATATAATATTGACCCATAATCCAAAAGTGATTCAATTTAAAGTGCTGAATGTATCATCAGTGTTCTACAAAGCGTAATCATTAGCTGTAGCTTACCATTAGGGACACACAACAGAGTTTTAAAATTGGTGATTAGATTTTTTCTTTACTGAAATGCTCCTATTGAATTGTAGCTGGTTTCTCCTCTTAAAGGAAAACTATGATTTATTACAAATTAAAGTAGATTTTCTTTCTGATGACAACATTGTACTCACCCAAGTAATGGCTGAGAACTTAGGGCATTGTGACACCGCTAAAGATAGGTCCAGTAGGGCAAGAAAAACAAGCGGTCAGGCAATCAAACAAACCATCGGCTTAGATGTATTATCTGAACCAATTTATCTGGAGGTGAATCTGAGAGTGACCGCACCAATAATGTCCCTAATAATCCCCCATTACTCATGAAAACCATGAGTGTGCACAGCTGTGGTAAGTACAAGCCACAAGCAAAAGGGAAGCAAGTACAGCAGGTTAAAGTTAAAACAGAGTTGGTCTTAACTGTGATGCATGTTTATAACAGATGATTTTGATTATGTGATGTGATTATTTTGTTTTCTTTTGCTTTCTAGTCCAATTAAGTTAATTGGAACTAAGCTACGAGTTTGTTTAAAACCTATTAGATTATCTGACTGCTTGTGTTTTTTCGCCACGTTCAACCTATTTTTAGCAATGTCTTCTGAGTTCGATGCAATTATATAGTAAGTGTAGTACAGTGTACAGTGTTATAATAACCAACAGATCCTATGGTCAAAGCAACCAAAATTGTATTAAAATGTGGTTTTCCTTTACATTTTTATGTACAGAGTCAACTTTTGTACTTTTGATCCAACTATGACAGCTTCATGCCTATCGACACCTTGGAAACTAGCCATTGTTTAATCAAAGAAACTTCTACAACAAACCTCAA
This sequence comes from Euthynnus affinis, assembly GCA_029490765.1. Taxonomy (NCBI): domain Eukaryota; kingdom Metazoa; phylum Chordata; class Actinopteri; order Scombriformes; family Scombridae; genus Euthynnus; species Euthynnus affinis. Next base: position 16,379,554 of record CM055853.1, on the reverse strand, counting down.
AAATACAATAACTCCTACTTTATCGCTGTATCCTAAAAAAGGCTAGCACAAGCTCACCTACAGTACCACACAGTAGAGTAGGTTTAAGTGGCATGAATGAAGTGTTTGTCCTCCATCTCCAAATCACAGTCCAACCCATTTTGAAGATGTAAAAGGTCCCATCAGTGTGACCAGGGAACCTTTAACATTTTATATTATAGTTTAAGATTACATTTCACCAAGCAGTTCTGTTTTTTTATACCAGATTTTAAAACACCAAAGCATGCCTTGCAGCTATGCTTGGATAATTCAGTTAAAATGCCGGTGGCTAGATATACACAAGCCGTAAAAAAAAAGAAACTCTCTTTGAATGTCTTTCATGAAAAGAGAGAAAATAGGAAACACTAATGCAGATGTGAGAGGTTTGCCATTTTTATACCATCACAAATAACACCCTGAACTGGGAGTAAATCATCAACAAGTAAACAGTGTACATGATGGTGTGTATGTTTGCACGCTTCCTGGTCAGGCAGGTCTTTATTGCTCTCTCTCCCCTTTGGCCCCCATGCTGTTGCTCTGACTCTCCCTCCCCCTCCATCCGTATACTCTCCCTTATAGTGACAGATCCGAGTGGCACGGCTTATCTCAGCATACCGGAGCAGCTCTTTGGATCATCAGCCTCGGTGGCGCTAAGACCTAGAGATGAGAGAGGCAGCAGAAAGAATTCTTTTTTTTTTATTTTCCCCTCCTTCCAACACAATAGAAAGCTATTATTCCTTCCTATGCTTTGTTCTTTTGTTCCCCTAATAGTGAGCACTCATGGATCCCCCGTCTCCTCTTTTGACTTTGAGAGGCAATTTTGACACCTATTGACTCACAAGCCTTTGTGTTTATGTCTTGAACAAGAAAGCGGAAAAAATATTCTATTTTCCAGCATTATGACTTCCAAATAAATGTTTTCTCTTCGTCTAGATAGCCTCAAATCCTGAAAGGATTTTATATTCATATACTGGATATAGAGTATTGAGAAAATTGAAAAGTATAGGTAAAAAGGCATTTAGCAAGTTAATACCAGCACATGCAGTAAATACAAATGTAGGTCATGTGATTTTTAAGAGATATGATTTTCCTTTCATTTCAGCTCTTTTCTCATAAAACAATCAATAAATTATGAACTACTCAAGTATTAAATAATTGAATATATTCTGTCTGATTTGACATTCAACTGATCACTTCTGTGTTTCTTCACGGTGAACCTAAAGACCCTCTCGTCTTTCCGTGCTTATATTGCTGTCGCAGCTGTGTTGGACAAAAAAAGACAGGAGATAAGTGAAATAACATCACAAAATGCGGGTAGAAAGTGTTACAAGTGTAAAAGTGAAACACCCACTGAATAATAATTCAGATTCTGTTTTGATTTTTACATTTTAGTGATTTCTTTCATCCCAAGCAGGTAGGAATCACAGTAGTAACTCAGGGGACTTTCAACTCTCAACCTTCTTTTTTAAAGGCTAGTGTTACTCTCTATATATTTTTCATTATTCTCAAAAAATCCCATGAAAAGACCAAAACTAACATTATGTTTCTGAATACTGTGGTACTCAGCCCTAAGCCAAACTTTCCATGTACTACTACGACATTTCAGACGGCATAGGCCTCTCTTTGTTTCCATACTTTTCTGTAAAAGTATAAACACATTAGAAAACTGACTGAGAGGATTGCGTTCATATCCATACATTATTCCTCTACATCTTCCTCTGTCTTATCTGCTTTAAATAATTTGCTGTTTAAAAGGCAGAATCCACATATTAAAATAAAAGAATATCAGCAAAGGACAACCCTCTTACATCTTTATGCCTGTTTAGACAAGTGACAGGTATTAAATTTAGCAATAAAGCTATTCCATTATATGTGGGTGCTCTCCGCTTGTCAGCTGGGTCACCTGAAGGTTTGCTGCTGGTTTCCTTTTTCAAGAAGACAGAGAGAGATAACCCCCCCTAATGATGCAAGGGCCCTAATTAATTTTTCATATTAGTTACTTTTTAAATCTAACTCTAGCCAATAGGCCCAGGGCGGTGCTTTGAATGTGCGCACTAATGTTTTTATGCTCTCCCTTACCACTGGCTATGATTTAATAACATCTTCCTCAGCGCTATGTCCAGGGCTTTTCTTTTTTTATTAGAGAGCCTTAATTAGCTACAACTTGGAGCCACCCGTCTCTATCTCGCTGCTCCTCTCTCCCTCCCTCTCTCCATTTCTTATGGCCAGAAGACAGCTACTGCCTATCACTCTTCACACATATAAGAAATGACATGTCCCTTCCTTGGGCCATCAAAGTCTGAGCTATTCCTCTCTGTGTCTGTGTTCGTCTGTGGCTGTGTTTGCATGAGTGAGCGTGAGTGTGTGTGTGTGTGTGTGTGTGTGTGTGTGTTGCTTTGTGCGACTAATCTGATATTCACATGTCCTCTCTCTAACCTGTACATGGATACCACAGGGAACAGCTAAAAATTGAAAAGAAAAAAAATAGAGGCACACAAACAGGCTGACGTAGCTGCACACACACTCTTAAAAAAAACTGGATGCAACTTAAACTTAGTAAACACTTTGTGAGCAGTTTGCAGCCTGTGGACATCAGGAAGAAAGATGCTCCGGAGGAGAGAAGCAAGAGAGCAGACAGACAGGCAGCGAGATCGATAAACAGCAGGGTAGACAGACAGACAGAGAGGTATTCTCCTCGAGCTCTTGTTCTTACAGCGGGATTTGCTGAGATTGCACCTTTTTACAGACGAGGCCATATTGAAGTATAAGATTGAGTGTGTGTGTGTGTGTGCACGTGTGCATGTGTTTGTTTAAGCAGATTAGTGGAGGTAATGGCACCATATTGTGGTTATAGGGAGTAAAGCTGTAAAGCAGTGCAATATCGGAGTTGGAATGGAAAACAGAGGCGAGAGCAGCTGCATGGAGGTGAACGTGTATGTGTGTGGGAGAGAGAGAGATATGCATGAGTGTGTATTACTATTGTTTGCATACACATATGAGTCATATGTCACATGTCAAATAACCCTTTATATCCTATTGATACACAGTCGGAGTAATCAGGGTGACTGACAAAGTAACCAAGGTCTCAGGACACTTTGCTATGACTTGATGAGGATGATTGTGGATGATAAATGAACACACACACACACACGTTCACAGATGCACACATGCACACATGCACACACACACACACACACAAACTGATTGCATCTGCTGAAAAACAATCACTCCCTATAGCCGAGCCACTTTCCGCCTGTAGAAGAATAGGGGAAAATTACCAGTTGAAGGGGGCAGCCTGCAATCTCGCGGTGCGCAAAAGGCTTTGGGTCTAATTTGAAATAATTCTAATTTAGAATGAGTCTTGTGGACAGCATGTATTATCCCACCATGCTATTGTGCCTGGAGAACACTCCACTAATCAGGATTTGAGTAAAGTGTGTTTCTGCTTGCACAGACCCAGGGAGTAAAAGAGCAGAGCTATTTCAGCCCACACAAATGGCCCTTTCAGCCCTGCCATAATGGTGAGGTGGTCTGAATCACAGTCAAGGAGGGTGGTCACCAGACTTTGGAGTTTGCATGAACAGTAAGTTTTTGTGACACAGACTTTACAACTGGAGTTTTTTTTGAAGGAAGGTTGATATTGAAGGCAGATTGGATTTACTGCATCAAAGCTATGGGTTTTATATCTTGCAGTGGTACCGCTTGTTCTGAACTTGAAAGAGAGTTTTTTTTTCTTTCCTGGGTTTTTGAATATGTAAGGCTGCAGCTCACAATCTCTGCATTCTGCAAATTCACAAGTGTCTCACACTTGTGTCTCTGCATGCCCATACACACACACACACACAGAGCTGCATGTATGCTCTATACACTCAAATGCAACATACTGACAAAGACAGTGAGACAGTCCAGCAGTATTATTATTCAAAAGGTTCTGTCTTGGCTCTTATCTTCAGCCACAGCGGCGGGATGGCTTTAGACAGAGGGGTTTTTTGCGAGAAAGAAGAAGTATGGACTTAGTTTGAGGGACCTCTGTCGCTGTCAACACTTCCTCTGTAGAGAGAGAAAACACAAAACAGAGGGGAAACGGCTTATATCAACCAAGGATTTTGATGAATTGAAAATGAAAAGCGGGAAATGTATTGAAATAGATCTAGTTCTTTCACTGGTCATCTGTTTCCTGTCTCTCTCGGGGGTTAACTGTCTCACTTACTTTATTTCTCTTTATATCTCTCTATTATCCCATTAGCGGCCACAGGTGCGCCATAACTGTTAACATCTTTTTCCATCTCTCTCATGACCCATCTCCCTCTCCCTCCCTCCACATCAAGTCAAAGCCCCGAATTCAGTCCACCCCTTGGTCCATCCCCCCTCTTCTCCTTGTCTCCGGCCAAAACAGTTGCAGCTACGGCCTGTTGGGGCCTGCACCATGTGGTCACACAGAGAGGGCCTACATGTAACATGAAAAGCCTGACCGCATGTTCCCTTGTCTCCCTGAGACAAAGGAAGAGTGCCAAATGCTGTTCAAGACAAAGGGAGTCCACTTCAGACTACATTTCCCAGCAAGCTTCACAGTTTTCACACCTCAGCAGGGGATCGCTGCTCACTGGCAGAGACGCTCCTTCACAGCGGAGGGTCCTGCAGATGCAGCTCTGACGTCACTGCCCCTTTAAAAAACTCTGGCTGACTTGCAACAAGTCGTCTTCCCGTTTGGTTCGAGCACCTGGACGTTCGCGTTCCTGCGGTGAGTCAGCCAGACTAAAGGAAACACCACGTGCATGTGATTTCCCCCTCACCGAAGTCTTCCTCTCGCCGGACGAGCCGAGACTTCGCCGTGTTCACCCGAACACATTCTGGATCCGTGAGAGTCGCCTGTGCTGCAACACAGCGACCGCTCAGCACCGTCTGCAGGAGTGAGAAACAGAGTTTCTTACGAGGACGCGGACTTCTCTGCCCCACGGATTACCTCTACCGACCGAGTCGACTCTGCTGCTTCCCCCGCCACGCCGCCGAGGATCAGCCCGCCTAGAGAATCGCCCACAGCGCGAGGATCGGCGCCGTCAGGAGTCCGCGCCGAGGAACCGAGCCGGACCGACCGACGGATCACACACACCCTGCTCGCTCTCCGCAGCGACCACGTAAGAGGCATAAGTCTGGGCAGAGGCAGTGTTTCATTGTGTGTGTTCGACAGCAACAGTGCTGTCGTGTAGCATAAAGCTTCTCAGCTTTATAGCTATAATGCTAGTGACATAACGGACCGTGTCCTTTTGTCGTGCCTACTCTTAGGAGTATGTAAAGTTTGCTGCCTGTTTAGTAGTGTTCACCACGCTAGACTGTTGTTTGTGTTTGTCCCGCTCGGGACTACTTTCTGTGTTTGTGCCACCGTGAGTGAGAGAAAGTTGCTTTGTCAGTCAGAACCAGACAACGTGTGTCTCAGACAGTCGTCCGTACACACGCTCTCTGTGGACAAAGTGACCGCTTCATGCTCCTCACGATCGCTTTCTCTCCTTCCTTTCTCTCTTGCGACTAACACGTACGCACGCACACACACACTCACACACATACACGCACCGACACCTCGTTGGCACATCTGATGGTCAGATAACGTCGAACAAGCACCACTTGTCCTTCCTTATCCGCCATCAGACACGTGTATTTTTAACGGAATTTGGTGACTGCAAGACGCCGACCGCCAGGCGGCGCCATCTTGCTAGTGTGACCAAAACACCGCCATTTTTCCGCCATCCGGTTCTCGCGTGGTGTGACGTGACTTCCTCCCATAGTCACGTCCCGTCGCAGACCGCTGACGTCACCACGTCAGGCCAAGACGCCATCTTGGCACCCACACCTCTTTTCTTCCTTTTCCTTCTTCACACACACACACACACACACCTTCTCATACATGTGTTTACACTTGTATATAGCTTGTGTAGTTTAGATCTAGACTAGTCGTTTATTAACTGTAGCATTTATTGACTTTGTTGATTTTGCTAAGTTTAATAAATACTGTTTTGTCTGTAAAGAGAAGTTTTTCTGTGATTATTGTGCAACATATTGTTAAAAGGTGGCTGATTGAAGGAGTCAGAGCTCGACTTCACCCTTCTTTGTTATCTGTGAACATTGATATCCTTAAGATATTGATGTTTCAGATTAACTTTTCATGAGACTATCCTGCTTGGTTATTGGTCCCGGTTTCCGGGTGGTGCCCCGTATTTGTTAATTGGTATTAATAATTCTCTCAATTTTTAATAATTAATAGATTATCTTCGATAATTGCTAATTATTGCCCCTTTATCAACTGTGCTTCCCACCACTGGTGAGGTGCTTTAACAGTTGATGCCAGAGTTATTAATCAACATTGACAATCTTTCTTCTTACAATTCATAACTGTCTATGACAATTATGAATTATTGCTAATAACCAAACGCACTCCTATGCGAGTCCCAACAGGCCATTTTGACCTACTTCTAGACAATACCCCCCCCCCCACACACACACACACTCTTATACTTTTTCTCTCTTGCAGACACTGGTCTTTTTGCAGATGCAGTTAAATTGTGAGCGGGAAACACTCATGGTGAAGTCAGTGCTCCCCTGTGTCTGAATGCCTGAGAGGTAACCTATTTAGGAGCAAGGAGAAAAAGAAAAGATGGTGGGATTGAATATCAATTCAGTTTCGGTATATTAGGTCAAAACCATGTTTGAGACAATATATCAGACAAAAGATATAGGTGAGGCACGTTTACTGATAATGTCTCTCTCTCTATTTTTTTGTTTACCTTTTTCTTCAGTGCAGGCCAAGATTGTATGCTACTGTATATGCATGTTTTCAAAAATCAATACCAGTACATGGATCATATTCATACACACACAGATAGATGAAAGTCGAAGGGACCTTTCCCCAACTGGTTTGTCTTCCTTTATATCAAGACTCTGCATTTTTTTTCTACAGCAGAAAGTGATGGCAGAAGGTCTGGGGTTTCATTGTTCGTTGTCCTGTTACCATTCTTGTAAAACTAATTTGATGTCAAGGGTGGCAAGATTTTTATGATGCTGCACCTTTGATCAAGAAATTCTCAATCCTTCTATTTCCACTGGATTTAAATTGCTCCACACACTTTGAAATATATATTTTAGTAAGTCAATGAATCATCTGTAGAATATTACTCATTAAATTTGATATTTCATAAGAAATATCTGCCTGTAGGTTGAGCTAATTTCCATAGAGCACAGTGCAAATCAACTTCTGTTTGCTTTGCTTTATGTTACTTCCCGAGAGTTCAGCTGCACTGAAAACAGGAGATCTCATTCCAGTGACAGAGCTCTTCAAGTTTTGAGAGAAAAAAAAAGAAGTTAAGGTCGAATATGAGACTTAATGACTTGTAAAGCTCTGTAACCATTGCAGTAAAATTGAGTTTTATTGCACTGTGAAACTAATTCCAGTCTGGAGCAGTAAAGATAAGATGCTGTAGTGTATCTCAGGCCAGGAAGAGTCCCTGAGAAGAATTTTATCCCCTGCATCATCTCTTGACACACAGTCTGCATAGCTTAGTGGATCTCTTTCCCATACTACCCACAGTCTTCTGCTTGGTCTTCCAGATGGCGCAGTTGGCAGACAACACATTTGACAGAAGAGGCATAGCATTTTTCTATGAAACCCTACCAAAATGCAACTTTCATCAAAAGCACAGAAAGCCTTTTAGTATATTTACAGTATGGTGCCATGCTGACAGAGCTACTTTTGTAACATCAGTGGAGGGCAGCCAGCAAAAGTGAAATGTCAGAGGGATTATTTGTAGTGGCTATAAAATGCATACAGTGTGTGTCTCTGTGTGTGTGTGTTTATGCAGCTAATCAGAAAGGTGGTGTTTGTCTTCATGTGACTGGATGTCTACTAATAGATTTCTAATGGTTCTCTGTGACAGGGAGCAACCACGGCATCCAACAGTATTGATCCGAGCAAAATGCACATCTAAGGGAGCTGTCCAAGGCACACAGCAGGCTAACAAGCAACATAATGGTACTGAGAAAGCAAACAAATTTATTTATTTATCTATGGTTTGTTTGATAGGGACAGATACAGTGTATAGAGATAAACAGAACAGAAGAACAACAAAGGCAAGAAACTCTTTCCAAGTCACACAAATGTTGACCTGATGCCCAGAGGTGTAGTGTAGATATGTGCTTTAATGCTCTATTGTAGATATTTTACATAAGTCATGAGATAGTTGTTAAAGCCAAATATGTTTTCCATTCTTATTCCTTTAAATTGATTTACTCAGCAAAGCCTCCCTGTACCTGTTGCTTTCTCCCTCTCTCTCTCTCTGGGAGTGTGTGATTGTGTGAGTGGAGACAGGTGTGCTGCAGCCAGAGTAGATCCTCATCAGCTGCAACCTGCTCCATACCAAGACTTCTACTTATACTCAACCCTGCCAGATCATAGCCTCTGCATCAGTCAATCTATGCTTCAAGTCATTTCCCCTGCATTTGTACTGTTATTTTGTTGTTGCCTGTTTTCCTAGTCTAACCCTGTCTCCTGTTACCCTTGCTCCTTCTCCTGTCCCTCCTCTTGTCCCCGCAGTCCTGCCTGCTCTGTCTCCGGTCCCTGCCTCCCATCCCTTGTCTGCTCCCTGCTTCCCTGCCCTGGACCCCCGCTCCTCCCAGCTTACAACCCAAGCCTCAGCCCCAGGCTCCCAGCTACCAGTCTAAGCTTCCCCAGGTTTGCATCTCATTTCCCTTCTCCTTGCAATAGATACCTTGTCCAATCATGTCCCTGTCTCTTCACCATTGAGTGTCTGCACTCTGGATCACCTGCTCCGCCCCCACGTACCACAAGTGTGTTCAGCAAAAGGGAAAATTAATAAGATACAGTAAACATTAAACATTCATTTCCTTCAGGGCATCTGCTACATTCCATTATTCATCTAAGAGCATGCTATATGTAAATGAACAAATTCTGCTTGACTGCGACATGAAACATGAACACTTGTATCCCTCTCTGCCTTGTATATCCCTTAAATGAAGGATTTGAAATGAGACATCATGCATATTCATTCATTTTAAGCTCTCTTTTCATTGCCAGTAGGTAAAGAAAAGGGTGTTTATTTTTCTTCATATTCACACATGTGTGTTGCTCCTGGTGTGCATGCTGTTAAAGACACTATGCAATGTTGGTCCGCATAGTAACATGTTTGCATGTGGGAATGCGATGGATCATTTCACTTTACATTTTTTTCACTCAGGGAGCATGCATAGTAGGTTACTTGTAAGTTACATACCAAATTTTAAATAACTAGCAGGAGCCAAGTACAACCAGAGTATTAGTGTTAGTGACTCATTAGAACTAAGGACTAAGATAAGTGCCTTGCTCAAGATCATCATCAGTATTTTGCTGTTGGGCTACAGTGGAAGGATAGTAACAAAAACATGAAATTTTGAACAAAAAATAATCTAATTTTGGAAGATATCCACTTAATGTGACTAACCCGAATGGCTGAATCCCATATTCACTTAAGATAAACATTTGAATACATTTTTGTACAAAACAAGGGCTATGGATTTTTTCCCATATCGCTTACATTGAAAGCACATGAGGTAGCAATTTTTTAATGGCCAGTCTCAGGAATGTTGAAAGCAGGTTAAACCTGTTTCAATGTTCATATACGCTTACATCTGACTTAAAGACAGAGCAAATATCTGCATTTTGATAAGTTTAGCAGAAATTTTGGCCTTGGATAAATTTTGAAAGAGGGCTGACTTCATGCACAAGATGAGATGCGTTGACATTTTCAATATTTAATTAAAACTTGTAGTCTGTGGTGTTGGTCTAATTCTTTGTTGATACAGTGACTTCCTGGGATCTTGTTGTCACCTGTCAAACCACAAATTGTAATTTTTACAAGTAGGTTTTTGTGCAGATTAAATGATGATTTAATGATATTTAGGGGTGCTGTTAGACAGATTTCCAGTTTTTGTGCTAAGTTAACCAACTGCTGAATCCAGCTCCATAATTAAAAAACAAATATAAGTGGTATCAATGTCATCTAACTCTCTGCAAGAAAGCCAGTGAGGGTATTTCCCAAATAAAAAAAATGGATAAAAAATAGTGAAAGAGTTGTTTGGTTGCAGTATATTTCTATGCTTCTACTGCACCTGTTTTTGTGGTAGCAAGTTGCATTAACTTGTCCACCTAACACATCTTAGATTAGATGTTCCCTATATGTTGGATGATTCAGTCCCTTCAGTGATACAGGTTTGGATGTTCCAATTCCCCCAGCTCATATGGAGCTGAAGCTGAAGGCACATGGGCACTGAAAAATACAGCAGCTTGAGAAAGTCTCACACCAAATCTGACTGTTATCTCCAGCTTCTATTCCAGGCGAGCAGTGACCCCATGCAGGATATACTGCATGAAAAAACAGTCAATTTGCCTTTGGCTGTTTATAATGCTCCTTTAATTTAAAGCTGCCTGTGTTTTTACCAGCTGTAAATGTTCCTCTGCATGTACAGAGACCCATTTAAGTGGCTCATTGCACACAGTAACACCGGGTACATAACCTCTGCCGTGCGCTCTGTCAATGTACCTGGCAGAGCATCCACTCACACCATTTACATTTCAAAGTCAGACGCATTTGCACAAACACACACATGCACACAAACACACATAGTTGCCATCTGGTATTTCTGGTTTCTCTCACACCCACTCATTTTCCAGGCCGTATGAGTGAAGCTTACTTAGTGTTTGGAGTGGGATAAGGCTATAAATGCTTGTGTTGATGCACGTTGGAACACAGAAGGAGGAGTGAATGTTTCTGCATGTATTCCTTTAAATTAAGGTTGTGCTTGTGTGTGTCACAACCCATTACTACGTGTATGTATGTGTTTCAGCAGCTGTTTATACAGTCTACAGTCTATATGCATCCAGCTGTGCATGTCTCCAGCTCTTTCCTATGCGTTCTGAAAATGCATGTGGGTGTTGTGCAGGCCTGTGTGCATGTGTCTATGAGTGTGTATGTTTGCTGGCTTATGGTAGAGGCTGTGGCATTGAGGAGGCCTTATCTGCTGTGTTCAGAGAGGTAGCTCTCATAGGAGATAGAGCTCTCAGCCGGAAGCATGGGCGCCACTGAAAAGACTTCTGACACACACCTACAGCTCTGGCTCAGACAGCAAAAGAATGAACCGAAGGGAAACGCGGTGGAAATATCGAGAAACAAATTTCACAGTCAGAGGTGGGAGGGCGGATGATTGAGGGGTGTTCTTGTGTGCTTGTGTCGATGTGTGTGTAACCTCTATAATATATGAATCTAACATAAATGGTTTCCAATCTATATAATGAGCGTGTGCATAAATATTTTTGTTTATAAATGTGGGATCTTGCTTGAATACATGTCTCAATGTCATGTGTTTCATTTATGCACTCCCATCAGAGTGTCCTCAGAGGCGGTGCGTGCATATTTATGCTGCAACATGTGACCATGCGTGTATATGTGTGTGTTTATCTGCAAACAACAGGGTGTCCATGAGGCTGACTGTGAGTCGGGGTTAATGTGCTCACCACTGGGCAGGCGAAGCAGCTCTCACTCTCTATTAAACTGTCCTTCATGTGGGAGAAGATGAGCCTCATTATATTAGAGTCCCCAGCTAATGATCACTAATCCCCTCCCTACTGTGGAAAAAGTGAGAGAGAGAGGAAGTTGGGTTGAGAAAACTAAGCTCTGAAATGTAAAGAAAGATGGATAGAGAGGTTGAGAGGGAGGAAAAAGGAGAAAGAGCGTGACTAGAGGCAGACATTAATATTCTAATGTTTGCTGCTATTGACCTCTCCCTCTCTCCCTGCACTCCTTCCTCTCTCTGTTTTCACTTGCAGACACTCACACATACACACCTCCCATACCCATCCCTCCTCCTTCGTTCCGTCAAGCAGAGATCAGTGCAAGGGAAACGGACTGTGAATGCATTAATGTCATCATCATCATCAGGGGACATGAGGCTTCATCTGTCATCATCCTGCGACAGCGAGGGCAGTTCTCCATAGGGCGAGCTATTACTCTCCATTACCCACCACACATACACACACTTGGACGGGTAATGATGGGGTGCATCAGTGGGCGTCCTCACCCTCCAAAATCTGATACATAATGTTTTTTCATCACTGTCTGGTTAAAAATGTATAAATCAATTTCCCTCCCAAAATACTGCACCATCGACCAGAGGCCTTAAGAAGGTTTTTTTTTTTTTTTTTTTTTAACCAGACTCTTGCCTCAACTGATCCAGAATGAAATGAAATTGTCTTCTCCCAGCCTGCATGGTTACTGTTATCAGTCGGAGATGGAAAAATCTACACACACACATACACACACAATGATGATGAAGAGAGATGGGGAAGAAAGGCATGGGGGGAGAGATGAGAGCATGAGGGTGGGTGTAGGAGGTGAGGATGGCAGAGTAAGAAGAGATTTTTCAGCAACCGGTATGATCAATATTTCTCTATTCTTCATTCTATTAGAGCGGCTCAGAAACAATTTTCTGTTAGCCCTCACTCAGACTGGAATAAAATCGTCTTTCTCTCCCTGACGGTCACACTCTGGCTTAATTTTCACTCTCTGACAGAGGTGACAGTTGTGAAACTGTTACCATTAGTTACAGTGATAGTTCGATCAATGTGGAGATATCAAATGGAAGTGTATAACAGTATTTATTGAGATTAGCAACAGAGAAAGACTTTAGACTCCATCAATGGGAAGCATCTTCATTTAGTGTAGGCTCATATGTAGATAAGACAGGATCTCTGCAGTCTAGATGCTGCTGGTGGTGGAATAGAGTCAGCAAATGGTTGATGGAAACTTGCTGAAAGTTGGACATCTTAAGTCAGGCCTCAAATCTTAAATTCCACCTCCGCCTGCTTCATTACACCTTTTTTCTTTATATTCATCTCTACAATCAACAGACTGTAGAAGAGTAAGATGAATTTTCTTCTTCTGCATTTATGCTGGGTTTGCTGCATCCTGCATATATCCCAATTTCTTATGCGTGTGGTTGACTTGCAACTGATTTATCCGACATCAGTTGTCATGGCCCTGAGGGGGCCAACCTTCTCTGTCAGCCATGACACTCAAATATCACAATAACTCAAACAGTCCGAGGGGAAGATTACATGGTGCATCATGCCATGACAGCAAAAGACTCAGCACTTGGCAGCACTTGTTAGCTACAGGCGCAGCAGGCTCAATGGTACACTACAGACCTTTAGAGATTCAACTTACTCCCTCACTCAGAATCTTAAAATGGGTGCTGTGTCTCAATCTGGCTTGGGGACACCAGTCGAATACAGGGTTATGTAAGGAGCCAGACATATTTCATCTCACTGTATCTAAATTTTAAAGTAATTAAGCACACAATTTAAACATTTTTTGAGATGTTTAAATTACACTCATTTATACATACTAATGTAGATCCAGGGACAAAATATGTGCATGCAAACATTAATCTTGTATAGACAGAACAATAACAAGATCTCATGAATCTTTACTTCAGATTTAAACTCACAGGACACAAAGACAGCAGTTAAAAAAAGGTATTTAAACTTGAAAATTATATTCTAATAAACTTTTTGAAGACATTTTCAAGGATCATCTTTAAATATGTAGAAGCTCCATCTTTCTCTCAAGATATTGCCACAAGTCAGTCATAGGAAAAATCCCAAAGTAAGTGTATTGAAATGAGTAATATTGAGAGATTATCCACTTGCTTTAGAAGTATAATTTAAGGACTGTAAAGAAGTTAAATACTGTGTTAAAATGGATATTGTTGTGGTGCACACAAACACAAACCACTTGCACTCATATCTGAAGCAACTTATTCAAGGGCATGCCGGTTCTTGACTCATTAAAAAAAAAAGCACAACAATTTTCAGTAACGATTACCCAAAGCCAATCACACAAGCGCTGATTAGCACTTCAGTGCATGCTTTGGTTTGTTGTGCTCATTTCCAGGAATGAAGAGGCCACCCCTCGGAAAATAACACAGAAAATACACACGTATGCTCACTCCAATAACACTCACAGAAACCATAACTATCATGTTGTGTCATAAAAAGCAAATAAAAAGCCAGAGACAGTCACGATGAGCACAATTTCACCATGAACTTTCTATGACACAGGGTCCCCTTTAAACTCACACTGATAGTGTGGTTTCAGATGTTTAGCAGAAGCAACAGTGCAGCACACAGCTATCGGATGCCATTTGTGCGTATGAAGAGGACAAGGGGGTCAAAGAAAAAGGGACAAAATGGGAGATCAATTACTCATTAGAAACCATGCCTTCCCCTCTGTTATTTATGTGCCATTAAGCAAATGTTTATTTTCGGACCAGTGAAGCTGACTGAATCAATGCTAAGAGAGGCTAGAGGGGCAAAGATAGAGTGAGAGAGGAACAAGAAATTTGTGTGTGAAAAAGAGGCGAATGAAGAGAAAGTCAGTGTGTGTTTATCAGAGAGGCAGGGAGAATGTGAGTGACAGGGTGTTTGCAAGAAGGATTTGCACATTATTGATCTGTTGACCCGATGATCACTTTGATTTAGTGTCACTCTATTCTAGCCAGGATTCCGTGATTTAATTAGGAGCGTTGAAGTGATAGTATGTGACGTTGTGGATCTGAGTATCCCACTCCTTTCAGATTTCGCCTAGTTTTGCAAAGTAGTCGGATGGCCTAGCCACGTTCCATTTAATTTAGTTCAACAGCCCTTTTCAAAACAACCAAGCCATCATTAATCTGCAAGGCGCATCCAGGGCAAAGTTAGAGTATTAGAGTAAGAGTCAGATGCTCAGCGGATTGACTCTTTTGATCTCATGAAATGAAAGCAAATCTGGGAGTGTGATACTTTTGTCAGTAAAGGTATTTCAGAAGATATGTTTCGGAACTTTTTAGATTACTGGTTTAACATTTCTTCTTTTCACTTTCTTCTATTTCCCCTGAAGAGAAAGTTTCAATAGGCTCAGAATGAAAGTCTGGCACCCTTTAACAACTGCCATCGTTTACAGGGGCTATTTCTGTGTCTGTTATTGTCACTCAAATGTCCTAATTCTCTATGGATGCAATGACCTGTGGAGGAAATCTAGTTGTCTGGGACTCAGAAGTGGATGGACAGATGGATGGATGTGCACAAGGATGCGTGAAAGAAGGTGCCCTGAAAATTGGATTTTTCTCGCCTTGGCCTCTTAGAGGCTAAAAACAACAGGAAAATAAAGGGTAGTCTGAAAATGAAGAGAGAGAGAGAGAAAGAGGGTGAGAGAGGCAATGGAGGGTTATCACCAGGGGCCCTGTCAGAGAAAGAGCTGAATCGTGGAGTAGTCCTTTTTCTCCTGCCTAAATTCCACACCCCATTACTTCCTCATAGCTACACCTGGCCTTAGCCACAAAGGTGGAGGGGTGGCTTCGGGTGGTGGAAGCAGAGGAAGAGGACACATACGCACACACCCAAACACACCCTCCCCTCAAGACAAGCTGTAACAGCAAGGCTGGTGCGTCAAGATGAGGTCCCGGTCCGCCAGATGTAGGACGCAGACGGAGCTACTCAAGTGAGCCAGAGAGGGAAAGAGGGATCGAGGGAAGGAAAGATTGGAATGGGATACACAACTCATGATAAACACATCCATCCTCATTATTGTAATAACCCGCCTGCCACGCACCAGTGCAGCCTCTCTCTCTTCCCATGTCTATGTCTCTCGCCAATGGTTGCTTCTTCTCCTTCATGCCCGCACACACACACACACAGCAGGCAATACATTTCAAACACACGTATCAGTGCACAAGAAATCCTGAATTCCAGTTTCATACACAGCCCCTCCTATGCTATCCATGCAGACAAACTATCTAATCTCAAAACTGCAGAACAAAATCACTTTTCGGTGCAATTTTGTCAGTCAGGAGAGGTTCCACACCAATACTTTTGTTAGATTACGAATGAATGTTTCCTGTGGCTTCCGCATTGTAAGCTCATCACCTATTCCTGCTCTGTCTGTGGTCCATGAGAAAAGCTGAGGAAAGCACTAGTAGGATTAGTGCCCTAGCCACAGGGTTTAGGGCACTAAAACACACACACACACGGATATACAACTTCCTGTAAATTTGACATCCTCTTTATTCCACTCCCAGTAATTTAGGAGGTGCAGCGTTTGGTCCTGAGGTTCCATGTTAAGTTGAATTTAAATTAATTCAATCAATTAATTTAATCAAATCAAGGTAACACTTTATAATACAGCCCACATTTTACAGGGTCACTTCCCATCACTTACCATGTAATTTCCCGGAACTTACAGTGCATCTTCCTCATATGAATCCGTACATATAAAAAACTTACCAGTTCTTACTGGTACTTAAATGTAGGTACAGCAGAAGACCAGCAGAAGGCAATTGGGTTTTAAAGTGTAACTTTCTCGTATGAGAATATATGTATATATATAGAATATGTGTACTGAAATCAAATGTTTTTGCTCATGGCAGACAATCATTTTTTTATTCATGTGTGTTTGACAGGCAAATTTTACCCACACTCCAGAGATTTATTATCCTTATGTCTTCTACTTCATTGTATGAATTTGAATAGAAAAAGTTGAGAAATGGGTCTATACTTATGAAAATGACCTCCTAGCAGCTCATAACAGGCAAACTTGCCTCTCTCAAGTGCACAGCTATGGAAGGCTTGTATTGTCATCTGAGGATAAAAAAATAACATTACAGTAATGTAATAATATACATAGTATATCCTTAATTACACAATAATAAAGTACACAGGAAGTTATGAAAAATATTTTTATTCTTTAATTACACAGAAACCACAACGTATGTGCTGTTCTCCCAGTCTTACTCTGTAAGTACACACTAATTGCCCTATAAGTACATGATAACAACAGGGAGTGGGCTAGATTATTAAGTTCACACTGTTCCCCAGTCAAGTTAACAAGTTGAAAAATGGTAGAATCATTTTGGTAGGCCTATACTGTATAATTTCGCTAATTTAACAACAGTGTAGGGATGTTGAAGCAGGGAATGATTTGATCACCAGCAACAGAAATCTGAAACTGTGAGCATAAGTAAAAATTCAGAGGAAATGTGTCCAGTTGTCTTGAGTTGAGAAAAGTGCATCTGATAAATTTGTTCACCTCTGAATGCTTGTGTCTGTTTCTTTGTAACTGTGTTCCCCCAGACTGTTTTGGTTGTGTTACGCTTCTCTTGGTTCATCAGAGACTGAGAGATAGAGAGGTGAGAAAGAGAAAGTAATCAATTTCTCCTCCTAGCACATCTTCATCACTTGTGTTATTAATAACTACATTGATATGAGAGTGTAGGGGCCTTGGGGAGGACCTGGCCTATCGACCTCATCAACTAACAGAGCAAAAAAAACAAAGATGTGGGGTGAGAGTCATGAAAGTATAGGGGGAAAGCAAGGATAAGACAATAATGAGGCAAAAGGCAAAGGGAGGCACATTAAATCAGGGAAACAAATACAGTATAATATACTATAATATATTGCTTAAAATATTATAGGCAAATATAAATAGCAGAGATAGAGCTAAACAGTTAGAAAGCACTGAGTACAGGGAAGAAGAAGAAGAAGAAACAAAGATGGCACTGTGGTACACAAAGCTGAAAGTCAGCCATCGGTGCACCAATGTTAAGTATCTGTGGTAGAACTTTGGCCATAGTTTTGTGGCGTGTCCAATACCTTTGTCACTAATCAGCCTTTACTGATCCTAAATTGCCTTTATGACAAACCATTCACAATGTCAAAATTAGATTAAGAGTCCAACAATGCTAGCAGCTCTGTGAAGCTGTACTCAGGCACAGCGGTAGTGTTGGATAACTAACCTAATGGTGGTGCTAGATGAGAGTCAGAGGATCACCAAATTTATTAAAATCCATCCTGAAGGGGACATGAATGTGTGAACAAAATTTCGAGACAATCCATGCAATAGTTGTTTTATTTATTTATTTTACTGAAAACCAGCTAGAAGGAAAGTTATGGGGTCATCAGTCTGTAGAATTCATCCTCTAGGGACTGTGTATATTTGTTGAGATGTTTCAGTCTGGATCAAAGTAGTGGACTGATCCACACTGCCATCCAGAGAGACCTGCTGCTAGCATGGCTAAAATGGTAGGATCATTTGGTTTGTTTGTGTTTTGTTTGGTTTATGAACACAGACAACCGACAAGCTAGTTACTTTCCCAAAGTAGAGCGTTGGACAATTGAATGGATGGATTGCCATGAAATTTGGTTCATGCCTCCCTCAGGATGAAGTGCCACTTATAACAGCAGACATGTGATAGCACAAAGGGCTTTATCAGCATTTGTTGGCGCTTATTCTTTCAGTTCAACTTGGTGTCTACAGAGGAGAAACCGGGAGTAAAGAGAGAAAATGAGAAAAGTTTTGAGCAGCATGTGATTGAGAGAAGGGTAGAGAGTGCATAAGCAGAAGTACTGTCTTGCGCAGCGTCCCAGAGTTGTTGGTGATCCCTCTGTTGGGGGTAAATGTCAATCTGACAGCTGGTATAGATCCAATCTGACCCCACTCCGTCTGATTGCTTTAGTAATTGTTCATATACAACTGGTGCTGTCCTGCTAAAACAAGGTGTGTATGTCAGCATGTGCGTGTGTGTTTGTGCGTGTGCTGGTGGTTGGATGATTGTGCAGAGCACATGGAGGGCCAGCGGGGCAGCTGCCCTCTGGCTTCAACTGGTGCCAGGTGATAGAAATTACCCGCTGCTTTGTGCACAGGTTTCAAAAAATGCTGACACACACGCACACATAAACTCGCTCACTCATAAACTCATACAAGGCTCAAATGTAGACAACAGATGCTCACCCAAGAGAAGATGATATTTTCAGGACAGTAATGTTTGCTTGCTTAAAACATTAGGGACATCCTTTTTAATACTGAGTTGCAGTCCCTTTTGTACAAAGTTTAAAATCACTTTTTTTGAGTTTTATATGAGTTTTTTTTTTTTTTTTACATCTCCTTCGTGATTGATGAGATTTGTTTACTTTGAGTCACATTTCTCTAAGGTTTTGTACATCCTGTATGTGTGTGTATCAGTTGGAGCCACTGTATTGTGAAACATGCAGTCATTTACCATCAGTAGCCAGAGATGGAGAGAGTGTCTTAAGATACCAAACTGCTGAACTCATTTACAGTTTCTGGACACTCAGACATTGCTTGTGTAATATTAATGTAACAGCTGCAATCTCTCGCAACTTTCCCAATTACAGTCACTGATCTGCTGACTGCAAAAAGTAGCACTTTATTTTTTATAAGATTTTATTCTTGTTCAAATAATAACACATTTCTTTTTTCCAGTGTAGTAGTGTAGGGAGGTATGTGGATTTCTAGTGTTTAAGTATCAGTTTCTTTACTACAATTGTTGAAAAAGGAATAATCCAACCCCGCAGATATCTCACTGTATCCTGTAACATATCTTGAAATATACAAATGATAGATTAAGATTAAATTTATCCCCCAATACTTCTGATAACCAATGTTCTATATCAAAACAAATCTTGGATCATGGATCAATGAATCTTTAATTCCACATTTAAGACAGTTCCCCAGTATATTTCTATCATATTTATTAACTTTATCTCTTGTACAGTAGGCTCTGTACATTATTTTATATTGGATTAAATGTATTGGCTGTACATCTTAAATTAATATTATTTCTCTTTAAATCTTGGCTCCACAAATAGATAACATCGTGTCTAGAGAATATTATTTCTGAAGGGTTCTGTAGAGTTTACCTGTTGATGTATGACCTGTATCTGAATCAAATATAATTTCTTTTAAATTTCTCTGCTGTCCAAAAGAATGTAAGTGTTGGAATAATCTTCTGAGTTGCATATACCTGAACAATTCTTCATTCATTAATTCATTAATGTTTTCTATAGCTTTATCCCTCCATGTAGACCAGCTATCCAAGGATTGTTCCATAAAGAGGTAATTTTTGGAACTGATATCAACTCACTCCAAAATACTCTTCATTTTTCTCCATGTTGCTGCTACATTCCTTACTATGAAATTGACAGAACTGGTGTTTTTATCCTTTGAAAATATATATGAAAAAGGTTTTGAAGATAGACTTGGCTATATGGTGTAGGTAAAATGCTTTAGTAGCAAGATAATATAATTCTAAATCTGAGAGATTAAATCCATCTTTCTACCTTTGGAAGATGTAAAACCTTCCTTTTTTCCCCGAAAGAAAAGTAGTACTTTTGTTGTTAATGTATATGGAAGGTCTTTTGCACAATGTTGGGACTTTTATTCATTGTATTTAAGATATGATAGCGGTTCACATATTTCAAATGGATTTAGTCACTATATAGTAAAGAAGATAATAAGCCTGAAAGCAAGAGAATGGGGGCTACAAAAACACTTTAAAATATCCATAGAAACACTGTAGGAGAGGGTTTGAGAGGGGGAGGTGGGGGCTGTTCATAGATATTTGCCATTTGGAGCTACAGGCCACCAGACACCAGACAGATCTACCCCACTTCTTAAAAGTGGAGAAAAGCGTAGAAAGATATATAGACATAACCAAGTTATGTCAAAGTATTTTGACGTAACCTTTCAAGTTGATGAAACCTCCATAAATTTAACAAAAGTCTGTCAAATTAAATTGTTGAGTTAATATTACAGTTTTCAAAATTTCCTGTAGATTGCACCAGGTGCCTGCAGAGGGAGTCCAGCTGGTCAAAGGAAAAAACGAAGGATTTTCAAGCTAGCTACGGTGAGAAGAAAAGGTTGTGTTACTGCTTAAAAGTTGACATTAAAGTTATTCAGGATAGCGTTACCATGTTTGGGTATTTTGTTGTTCACATCAAATCTACAGGGGACCAGAATTTGATGTGTTTTAATGATTATTTTCTGGTGAGTTTATTTTCTCTTTCTGTACTAGCTTAAACCAAACATAACATTAGCTTTTCTTCATTTTCATGACCGTGAATGAAAACAAAACAAACAAAAAAAACTATGGAGAAACGTGTATCGTGTAATAGAAACCCAGCATTGTAAGAGATTTGAATGTAAAGTTTTATTGCTTCAGAGTGTTCGCCTTGTGGCATTTTATTTTACTACTTTTGTGAAAATTTAGTAGTAAGTAACATTAAGAAGTGATAAAGGACTATGAGATCATTGCAAACTACCTGCATGTTGTAAAAATTTGACATTAACTGATAAATAGTACCCTACGATATGCAGGTCAGCTTTTTGTATGATAGATTTTTGAAAGAGGACGATTGGATTTTCTGCGAGCGGGAGGCTCAACGATGCTGCTGCTGTGTGTGGAGGAGCCGCTTCATGGATCTTGGATTTTTTTTGTAATACATCTTTTTCTGTCTATTTCTACAATGTAGTATTTGTGTCTTCTTTGTTATCCTCCTTACTAGGCGCAGACTTAAGACACTGGTGTCTGGGTTCCCACGGATCCTTGAAGTAGACACAGACATGGGTCATTGAAAGTGCTTGAATTTTTATATTTGTTAAAGAATAGAATATTGTTTTGCTGTGCTGATGTTAGAGAAGGCAAGAGACCACATAGTCTGTGAGCTTCTGCAAAGCCTGCTAGTTCTCATCATAAAAATTCTGTGTTGTATCTGTAATTAACCTTAATCTGTGTCTCAGGCTATGCTGTGTGGGCCCTTGAATTTGAGGGAATTGGGTCTGGAAACGCCTTGAAAAGTCCTTGAAGTTGATGTGTAAGAAGGTGTGGGAACCCTATGGTGTATGTTTAATTGGCTTTTAACCTATTTCACTATAACAAGTAGTTGAATTAGCATGAATCTGTGTATTAGTCAAATCCTAGAACAGAGAAGGATGTGTTTTTACTACCAAACTAAAACTATCATTCTATACTATTATTTTATAACTATTTCTTGATATCTGAAAGTTTTCTACAGTACTTCAGATGCTGTCAACAAGAACACAATTAGTTAATTGACATGAAAAGCTAAGGTTTTAGCTTTTTTCTTTGGCTAGAATTCACTGATATAATTATGAATAAAATTCAGTCAGTCCAGCAGAAGAAAAGTGTTTTTCAGACTCTGCTAATGCATTCAGTGTAATTTCAAATAACATTTGCTTTCAAGTTCCAAACATAATAAAAAATGTGGTTTGTGGGTATGTTCAGCATAATCAAATGTGCTTCATAACAACAGAGTTTACTACCGAGAGTAGTGGGCATCATAGCAGGGTGCACCATATCCCCTCACACATTTTCTATGGTACTAGAAGCAATCATCAGGCCATCAAACTGATTTGATGGTAGTGTAGGTGGAGAAAGGCTTCAGGCACAGCTGTGCCTCCAACCAGTCAGCGCACACAGACAATGTGACTACTGTCGCAAATTATTTAATGACCTATTTAGGGCTACAATGGCTGTCCGTTAAAATACTTATAGCTTCTCAGGTGGAAAAAAGCAAGCAGAATTTTCTCTTGAACAAACAAATCATGCAGTGGGACAGTTTAAAAAAACAAACAAACAAAAAAAACTTAGGAAGGAGGAACAGCATGTTGCCACTCTACAGCGCAAGCTAACACAATCTTAAGACTCATCAAAGTGTAGAGAAAAAAACTTGTTGGCACAGTCAGACACAGGAATATTGCAGGACAGATGCAATAAAGAGTGGAGAGGCTTATGGCTGTGCATACAGCAAACTTGATGGAGTTAGAAAAATCTGTTGACGATAAGAAAGATGGCCATGAAAAGAAAAGAGATCAGCAGGTGGAAACAGTAGGATGTGCCAAGCTTGTCTCTCAGGCAAAGCAGGGTCAGTGCATGACCCAAGAAAGTGCAGAAAGGAGGAGAGTTAGCTGAAGTTGTGTGGTATGTAGTGAAACCAGTGTATATTAATTACTCCTGCTGTTTATGGTGTGTTACAATATATGGTAGTGCATGCACATGTATGATCGCAGAATGAGTGAATATCTAATTGCAAATAATAAAATGACTGTTCTATTATGCAGAAATGTATGAAAAATGTATAAGTGGTTTGAATTCAGTAAAACTTCAGTGCACAGGGTATCTCTGCCAACTAAACCCACATCAAGGCCATGGAGGGAGGCCAAAGAACAACTGCTGATGCCTTGTTATAAAAACTGGTGAGTGCAATGGTGCCGTCAGTCGAGATGTGTCGGACTCTGGCATTGTTCCAGATGGGGAAAACGACACTGTTTACCAGCCAATGCACTCAAAAGAACAGATATCAGAGTGGTGACCACTGCACAAAGCCTTTTTCTCTGCAGATCACTTGTCTCTCTCAGTCCAAATCGTTGGGGAATTTTTCACATTTTACTTCTTTACAAAACATCCCAAGAACATTTTTCAGCTATTAATTTCATAGTTGAGTTGTCAGTTTGGTGTTTCTATATGCAAGAAACATGTATTACTTTTTCATTTACCAGTGTGATTATAGCATTTTGAGGCTGCATAATTACATATACTCACTTAGCCTCACCCATCCCCTTCCAACAACGTAGGAGAAGCTGTGGTGGCCTTCAGGTGCCAAATGCAATTTCCCAAATGATGTTATTGTCTACAGCAGCATTGAGTAGCTATAATATGTCAAGTCATGAGGTGTAGATGCATTTAGTTGTTCAGTCTATAAAACTGAATGTTAGTTGTTCCGCATTATGGTAGCATTTTATTGCTAACGTTTGCTGCTTTGCATGGTAATACAAGCTAATATTAACAAAGTAATGCTAAAAAGCTATTTTTTTCTAGGTGTTTAGTCTGATAGCGAGATAAGTCTATGAGGGGAGGGGGAAGACATGGGTAGGGCCAGTGGGGGAGACAGTATGCACCAGCTGAGCAATTTTTACTGGACTACATGGGTGCAAATTTTTGTCCAGCATCCAGCTCTTATAATACATCCATGGTTGAGAGGCAGAGGTGGTGAAGCAGTCAGGGCTGGACCACGAAGAAGAGGAGAGAGTGGAAGCCCTCCAAGGGGACCAAAGGGAAGTAACAGAGGTTTGTATTTACAAAATCATTGTATTACATTCCTACCTGGTGTGTGTGTTATGCAACACAAAGTGGTATTTTCATAGCAGCTCTGTGCTTTACATGTAGGAATGGTACTGTAGTCTATAGTTTGATGTGTTATCGCAGTGTAATGAGAATCATTTCCTGGGAAACGTCAGCAACGCTACTGAATGATTATATAAATACTATACAGGAACTGTATCATTAAGTGGTATTGTGACATTTTTTTAAACCCATATTATTGTTGTAGACATGTTGGGGAAATGCTGGACAGCCTACAAACCATAATCTGCACTACCATTACCATATTTACAACATAATATCATGCAACATATAAAGCCTCATCTCCAATTTTCCTGTGTTTCATTTTTCCAGAGACTGCATCAAGAGATTAGCCCAGAGAAGCACAGGGAGCTCATCACCCAAATGCTTCAGCGGCAGCCAGGGATACGTTTTGATGCTTTGATGATGCATCAGAGTAGGCATGGTGTCCCACCTTTTGCTGGAGTGCCAGGGGTACCATGGTGTACTTGTGGTAACTATAGGGACATGCCTACGGACTGAGAGAGGAAATGCTGTGGCCAGGAGCCTGTCAACTGCGTGAGCCTACTACCACACTGCTCACAGTACTGCCTTGAAGAAGGTTGTAATATACACTTGTAATATAAATATCCAGTAAAAAAGAAAAGGGTACTTTAACTTGATGTCAATTACTCGGGAACAGGGTAGTGTAGTACATGTTATCTATTTATTTTCATCACCACTTCAGGTTATGCAAGCTGTCATTTACCAGTTTGAACCATAAGATTAAAATCACTGACAACAATGACACTTATAATATAGATATCTTTTATTTGACAATCATTTTTGGACATCCTTTTCAATTTTGACAATAAAAGGAGAACATTAACTTGCAGCTTTTAGTGTACAAACAGACAAACATTTTGACAGCTTATTCCGTCTTCAGAGTAGACTCGGATAAAGACAGAATAAGCTGCTGAAACATTTGTCTGTTTTTCATTTGTCAGCACTAAATGCTATGTGTTTATTTTTGTCATCCTACCTGAGAAGCACCTTTATTCTGCTATTTATTGTTGGAAGAAGCATTGTGATCATTCCAAATAAGCAGCTGCATGGAAAATAATGCTATTTCACCAAGACTATGAGTTACAGGGTATGTTAATATGCTACAACCTGAAGACCTCTGGTATTTTCTGGTTGAAGGCTCCTCTTTTGAGGCATCCCCACTCTGATTTTGAGTCTCCCATTGACAGTCCTTGCTGGCAATTCAGAGACATATCTGTATGTTTTTTTCCTATTTTAGGTTGTATACATTATATCTTATGGCATTTTTCTTGTACAGCTTTCTGTAATTACACAAATTTCAAACATTTAATATCAGTTATTCATTATAATAACTGGCAACCTTGAGTGCACATGTAAACAAATAATCAATTGCATACAAAACTGTGACTATAGAAAACTGTGTGACAGTACTGTAAATGGGAATATTTCGAGTGTGAAATTTGCATCTGTTTTCCTTGTTCTGGTGGAAATTATTGTCCAGAGCTGGAAGCAGAACTCCTTCCTCATAAACTGGGGAACTGAGAGCGTAGTGCTATGTCAGAATCTGATGCTGGAATGCCTTTAGTTCTGAAGTTGATCAGACTGATGATAGATTGAAGATACACACACTGACTCACTGGCCACTTTACTGAGTAAACCTGTGCAATCTAATGCAATCCAATACAACTCTGCTATAAAATCTACTTTTACAAGGTTTATACATTTTCATTTTTTGTTGACATTGTCAGAAAGGTCTACTTTATATTTGTTACTGAGGTCATAGAGGTGGTGTATTAGAGTGCATTATATTGAAAAATGTTCCTAATACACCCCCCTTGTATGTTAATGGAATGGACAAAATATTTGAAACACCATTCAGTATAAATCACTCCAGTACACCACCAACAGCCACTACAACCTCAGTAAAAAAAAGTAGACTTATCACCTTTCTGACAATGTCAAATAAAATTGAAAATGTATAAGCTTCGTAAATGTAGAATTTATGGCAGAGCTGTTGTATTGGATTGCATTAGATTGCACAGGTGTACCTAATAAAGTGGCTCGTGAGAGAAGTCACAGTTAGTGTTTGACATCAGTCCGGTCACGCCATTGTCTCTTCATAGTTATGGAAAAAAATGTTATTGACAAAAAAATTTAGTCATAGTTTTTGTTAACAAAATTAACATTAAGCCGAAGTCTCTCTGGAGCCACACCTTTCCAGATGTTACTTCCAGGGGGTCTGTTTCCCACGTTGGCAGGTTCCCACAGTCTAGATGTGAATGTCACAGACATGGTGAATGTTGCCAACACATAGTGCCTGTTAAAAATAACAGCACTATAAAAATTCCCATCATATGGAAATTTATGAACTTACCAAGAAAAATAATAAGTATAAATGATGTGTTTACAAGAAACTACTGTGTTGCGTCAGCTGTCTTACAACACCACCAAAAATGGTTAAAGATGTCTTTCAGCCAGTTGAGGAGAATGGATTGTCCTTTTATCTTATCTTTGCTGTCTTGAGGAGAGAAACAGAACACATAATAATGTAAGACATGGGTATTCGACTATATTCCATGGGAGGCTGCAAGTATGCAGATTTTCATCCCAACCAAAGACCACACCAGATGTTTTCATTGATTAACACAGATTCAGCCAGAGAGGAGTAACTAATCAGTGAAACCAACTTTTGTAGTATTTGACTGGAATGAAAACTTACACCCCATCAGCCATTAACGGCACATGGTGAAATACCCCTGAAGCTATAGTCACTTTGGGATGAATTTATAGGCAGTAACATGAGCCATTGATGACACTTAAGCAGCTATATTTTTGGCCAGGTTCTTGGCACCACGCCACATGTCCAGACTGTGATGACTTCCTAGGTCCTTGTATCTGCCTTTGTCTGGGTCTGTGAAGTGTGGAATCATTTCATACTACCACAGCATTGCAATTATCTTTTCAGCACATGTATTCATAAATTATATCAAATGAGTACTTACTCATAAGAGCTCCGATCTGGCATGAGCATCTGTGCAGATTTCCACTAGTTTTATCTCTGGTGTAAGCTTGTCCACAGCCTGCAAACTCTCCTTATCCATGACAACAGAGTTCCAAGATGTCTGCCGCTTGTCTATGGTGGCAACATGAATTATCTCCTTGGTGTCATTCTCCATGGAGGTGTAGCTGCAGTGCTGTGCAGAATGGCCTGGTGAGTCATTTCTCCTATCAGCTGAAAAAAAGTAATAAAAATAAAATCCAAAAATTTAAAATATATATATATATATATATAATAAGAGTAACGGCTTACATACAATCACACTACCATTGCCTAATCTCTTCAATACTTATATTTAAGCTACACGCCAAGGAGCACAGCGTCTTTCCCTTGGAGAAGAGAGAAAAGGAAAGGTGTTCTTGTTCACCATCCACATTTTTATAAATATGAACAAGAGGGCAACCTTTGTGTAGTTGTTAACAGACAACATAATGTTGGTAGACAACAGAAAATCTTGCATCCCAAATTCATTATAGGCTGGGAATTCCACCTCCACCTCATATGTTAAAGACAAATAAAGGCAATAAATGCATTTGAAATTTGTGTTTTTATGCAACCATATAGTTATGATATACCTTTATTGTCAAGACTTACCCCTGTGACACTTATTGCTCTGTCTTTGGAAGTGATGTTGATCTCCAAGGGGGCAATGCACTCACACACCATACCAGTCTTAAAAAGGCTTGTACATTTATCTGCAGGCAGGATCATAAGTATAGCTAGTTGTCTCAAGCAGTCCTCATATACTTTTGAAACTTTGGCTTTGATGTCATATTCTCTAAGGACACGCTGTAGGGCTGGGAAAACAGTTGCCTGATGACAGGGAGAAGGCTCATCAGAAGGGTATTCATGTGAAGGCTGGTCGTGCACTGTCTCGTTGATTGCAATAACTTCAAGTCAATCAATAGATTTCTGCTTTCTGTAAGGTTCTACTTTTTCTGTTTAGGCACAACATAAAGGGATATGGCAAAAGGTTGTAAAAAAACAAACAAACAAGACACCACACAACAGCCTAACAGTGTTAAGAATGGCCAATAACACACCATATACTAATTGGTTGAAGATACTATTCATCAGAGCTGTCATCATTCTCTTCACTGTCTTTTTGATGAATGGAAGGGTAACTTTCTTCTGTCCAATTATGTAAAGAAACTACCATAAAGAAAAGACTAAATAGTAAAAAAATGTCATTAGGATGTACTACTTACACACTGTTCAAGGGGTATTGAAAACATTTCCAATATGCTCATGTAAGTTGTGAAATAAAAACATTTAAAATATATACATTATGAATATATACAAACACAAGACGTGCAGTGCAAAAAAGTTATGACAGTTGAACTGTTATCTCTGTTCAAGGCATTGAATTTCTGTGGCTTCTGTAATGACATCCAGATGCTTATCTCTGTAAAGAATAAACAGAGCATGTCTCTGTCTGTCCCACTAGAAGGACCAGTACTAGACACTGCTGGAGTTGTGACTTGAAAAGGTTTTGTTTTCATAGGAGCTGATTCTGGGGGACTTCTCTCAGAGAGAAACAACAGCAACATCAAGAAGATAAATGCTACATGACACAGTCACATACCCCTGTAATACATTACGTTACATCCTAAGGTGCTGGGAGGGTAGGCTCGCCTAGACAAACATACCAAAATAAATAACAGATAAATTCTAGTTTTGGCAGATAAATGTAAAATTACAATCCTGGTAGCAATTGGATATTTTTCAACACTGACACAGTAAAGGTTACTTGTTGGGCTCTACAATAACTTTTTTTTTTCCACAGAGTACATATTATGCTGCAGATGAGCTGTTCAGAAAGTGCTGCTGCGGGCATAGGGATACTAAGTGGCAACCTCTGGGACTGAAAAGTGAAGCCAATGCAGAAGTGCCAAAAACTGCAGTTCCTTGAATGGCCACTTGAGGGTGGCTCCAAAAGTGAGTCAATCCCCTTGGACCCCCATATTGAAATGCCTAACTTACAGGAGAAATAAACATGTTTACAGCCTGATATAAAAGATGGTTTTGGTCTCCACAGCTAATTTCCCTGTTCTTGACAACTGTACATGGCATGAATTTTTATATAATTCACCCATTTAAATTTTATTAAGGTTTAAAGGTATGCATAATTAAGGACGTGGCTGCTTTGAGTGACAGGTTGCTAGCTGCTAGGTGGCTTGTTTCAGCAACTAGGCTTCATTCGGCCCACTTCAGCGCCACCTCTTTGCTCTTGGATTAGCTTGGAGATAGGCAGTGTCAGGCACTGCCAAGAAGGTGATGGCCAGAGCCGCCTACTTTGAGCTTCAGAACCACTCTTCAAAAACCAATGGATGATGTCAGTGGTTAAGCCAGTCAGCACACCCACACAATTTTCATTACATTATTTCATTAAATTATGCTTTGTGAAAAGTAACATCAAATTTCATCATCAGAAGAACTTAGTGAATTGTCCATTTGATAAGATTTGCATGAAAAATGAAAGCAATATGGGTAGGAAATAAATGAAATACAGTAATAAATAACTGTGCAACAGTGTGCAATGTGCATCATCTGTGTAGCTGATCTGTTGTTAACAAGGCATATAATTTATAGTTACAGAGTAGCCTAAATGCTGGTCCTGCAACACACCAGGACAAACTGACACAATGTTTTTTATGCTTGTTTACAGTCAATGAAATTGTCTTCTTTTATAAATGTAACAGACAGTGTAAAACACATTTTGTGCTTGCAAAATAAACACAATACTTTTAAAACTTTTTTTTCCAACAATTCACATGTATAGTATGTCCCTTCTAAATAGTGTACCATTCCTGCAGTATGTTGTCATTTTCATTGTTTTTAGTTGTTTCCATCTCTCTGTTTTTTTTCATCATGGCAAATATAAGACCATGAGAGGCTAATGATAAACAACATACTTCTCAATATAACTATATATTCTTATACATTAAAACGAGCAATTATTGTTACATTTGTTGTGTTATGGGTCAAAACCAGATAGCCTACTTTCCTATGAAAAAAGGAGACAAGTCAATTTAATTTTCAAAAACAGAGAATAGGTGAGGAGTGTGAATTTGTCCCTCCAAACCCTCTCAAACCTGTCCCAGCAGGCATCACATCTTCTGTAGTTTGTGATTATCATCATCATCACTTTATTTATTTAAAACCTCAGAAAACCTTTTGAGGGAGAACCCTCATTTTCAATGGTGCCGAGGTATAGACATAGATTAAATACAGACACAGCTAAAATCAAATAACAATAAAAGAAGAATACATGGCTATATCAATTAAAAACAAGGTAAAATTAACAATGCTAAAAAGCAAAAGTGTAGGAATTGACAATGAGACACAAATAAAACAATAAGAATAAGAACAATTAAAACAAAGTAAAAGCAATGGCAGTACAGTTACCGAATATGGCAGTCTTCCAAAGTGTAGAAATGATACCAGAGGTAATGCCAAGACTGAAAATATGAGATATATGTTCAGAAATTTGCGGTGCTGAGGATTTCAAAGCAAAGGGTTCCAGTTTTTTGTCACCCGTTGATTTTCATGCATCAATATTGCATAAGGTGTCAGCAACCATCTGACTGGAGACAGGGGAAAAGCTAAAGGAGTGGTTTATTTCTATGTACTACACAACCGTTGGGACCAACACTAAGACGGTCAAATAACTGACAAGATGGAGCAAATTGTTAAATGCAGTGCAAATTTCATGGCTATCAGTTATCTGAGTAAGGCCGTTGAGAATATAGGCAGGAAGAAGAGTGTTAGAATTGTTTGAGGTAGATTTGACTATTTTCCAGAATTTACTGAGGTTATAAGAGGAATTATGAAAAGAGTGCATAATAGTCAGTTTTACTATTACTCAACTGTCTAAAGGCAAGCCATTGACAGGGGTCTTTGCACCCTGCCAGAGTCTATTTTTTGTTTCTGGCATATAATAAGGTAGACAGCTCAGTGATGAACCAGGGAGTGGAGCTACATTTTGTTCTTGTATATAAAACTTAACTTAACTTAACTTAACTTAACTTAACTTAACTTAACTTAACTTAACTTAACTTAACTTAACTTAAAGTTTGTTAAAAAACAAACTGGTAAAATAACTTATAGCTAGTTCAGGATCAGCAATTTTGAGAACTTGTGCTGGAGTAAAGGTCATGTAGTTTCCTCTGACCATTATGTGTGAATTAGTCTTCCTCTTTCACATTTCTATTGCAAACAATGGGACAATGGTCACTACCACCAAGGTCAAAAACACCACAAGAAGAATATTTATCTGGTCTGTTTGTTAATATTAAGTCAATTAAGCTTTCTTTGGAGGACTCCTTCAGGTTGGGGCGAGTGGGATGTGAAATAAACTGTGTAAAATTAAGACTGTAAAAAAGTTCTTTAGGATTATTAGATGCTGAGGTAATGCTGAGGTCTAAAACGAGATCCCCAAGGATAATCACCTCATGATCAATCAATGGTGCAATTAATTCACACAATTTTTCTAGGGCTTCTGAAGAGGCAGAAGGAGGTCTGTAGACACCAATTACAGAATTATTATGCCCCAGATCAGGAAATAAATTCAAAATATTTAGGTATGTATTAGATCAGCTCAAGCACAGAGAGTGATGATTTTACACATATTGCCACACCACCTCCTTTACCAGCTCTATTTGCTCTGAAAATATTAAAACCACTGAAAGAAACAGCTTAATTATCAATCTCTTTTTTCAGCCAAGTCTCTGTAAAAATCATAACCTCTGGATGACTTTGAGATAATAGGATAGTTAAGTGATCATATTTGTTATAACTTAGTGAACAAATGTATATTTAGATGTAAGCAACCAAAACCACTTCTAGTTTTAAAAACCATTTGGATCATTTAAATAATCGTCTGAAGCACTCACGTAGCCACAGGTATACCCGGGTACACCTGTGCCACCCAAATGTTGTGTTGTTGCCTGCTGAAGCTACGATTAGTTATTTGCTGCTTGTTAAATCACCTGGGTGTATTCCAGACAGTGGGTTTAGTGAAGAGTTTGTTAACCATGAGATTAGGGGTTGTCAGTTCCAGAAAGAGAGCTAACTTAAACTCAGGGTCAGGTACCATGGTAACTGACCCTGTTACCATGGTAACTGACTCTGTGAAGCTAACCTGCTTGATGGTGGGTTTTCTTCAACAAACCCTCTTTATCTCCTCCTTAAGCACATTCATAAGCAGAGGTTTACTGTCTGTCAGAAATCAAATCCTGGTTGGATGTTACTTTGTTACTCAGGACTATAAAGTTGTTATGTGCATCAGTCATTTCTTTGAACAGCAGTTTTTGCCTTCACATAAAAATATTACTCAGTGTGAATTCACCCTCAGCTCAGAATAAAACCTCTGTATGTCATTCTGTTATAACACTGTGACTCTGCACACAAGATAGCTGTTAATTTGTTGGAGCAGCTCCTGCGCATAAAGGATGTTTATTGCATATAAAGTGTAATCTCAGTTTGAATTATCTCTATCATTCATGAACTGATTGGTTGCACTGATCGAACATCATTCCTTTTATATTGGAGATTATGTGTTAATATTCCTGAGTGAGCAAAATCGAACAGCATCACTGAATGCTGTTGAAACCAAGATATAAATAGATGTCTAAAATTTTAAAAATCTACTGTATTTTAACCTTGACACCTTTTAAGTGCAAATCGCCAAACACATTATTACTGGATCAGACTGTAAGCTTACAGTCATGGTTCTGAGTCTCTTATCTATATATATTTTTTAAATCTTTTAACTATATTTTTCATCTTCAGTTGCTGCCTCCTGTGTTTTGTCCGTCAGATTAAAGCTGAACAAATATATTTAAAATGTAGTGTAGGCTACAGCCTGATACACAGTCAGATTCCACTTTATCATCATTAAGGAAATGTAAGTCTGGTAAATGATGAATTAATGGACGAGAATAAAACATTATTGACACTTTTCCCTGCTCTGACTCTGGCTCTTTTTTTAAAAGATAAATGTGCACCATCGACATATACATGCATTAATATCTCTATGTCCACTGGATTAAAATGGAGGCTCTGCCCTTGGTGAATCGTAGTATCAGAGCACTATTGATAATGGCTTTTTTAATTCATCACAACGTGCTTAACTCAAAGTAGACATACTCAGAGTTGATTGAACTGACTCTGATCAGCTGTCCTGGATCCGAAAACTCTCTCATCAACTTTCTCATCTTGGGGTTCATCAACTCAGAGTTCAGGGTTTGACTCAGAGTTTGTTGAACCTGCTTTCTGAAATGGACCCCTGTTGCTACCACTTGTCTATGATTTGTGATTGTTTGGGGCCTGTACATTAAATTAAATTAATTAATTTATATATATATATATATATATATATATATATATATATATATATATTAGTAAATAACTATAGTATTATAAGCCTTCGGTATTTTTTGCATGTCAAGCATATAAATGAGAGTGTGTAAGTCATGTATCTGATACATGCACCTGTTGATGTGAACACAAGGTTATAGAATTCAAACCTGTATCAGAGTTTAAGCTTTGTTGGTCTGTAGCCTATATTTTTGTTTGCTAGTACATAAGAGAATTCTGCAATAGCCTACTTATGATATGTGGATTGCATACCCGATTGGAGTGATTTTCTGGATGAGTTAGTTATTGTTTCCCTCCTACAACCCAAATTATGTATGTGTGTCTGTAAGCACATCAGATTTTTCAGAGACAGATTTCTAACAAGCAATGATGTGTTGTTCCATCATGTCTTGCTATGGGAAGCAGAAACAGAAAAATAACATTAATTTATATTCTAAACTCGGTTAAATATAGTATCCACACTATCTAGGGACATTTCTTTCTTTCTTTTGTGATAAATATGCATGTCTTTGGATTCAAAGCAATGTTCAACCTACAGTAAGCAGCTGGTCCTGTGCATACTGTAATATTGCTAGAGTTTATTTCACTAAAATCCTGCAGCTACATTTCTGTGACACCTCTGATTTTCATTTAATTCTGATAAAGTCTAAAAGCATTGGAAATGACACATCATAGCTCAGTGGATGTTTCTTATTGTTTTAAACCTTGAAGATGTGCTGACACATGTAAGTCATACTAATGTGCTTTTCGTATAAGTTTTGCTTTTTGATGGTAGAAGTAGTTTCTGAAATGGGACCTGCTGGTGCAGCCTATTGTGTTTTTGGCTGAGGGAGGGATTGTGAATGTAATGATAGGCTATAAGTGAAGCTAAACTTGGTTAATCTCACACTTTGCTATATTGTTGGATACATGACGTTTACTTAATCAATGTAAGTGGTACACTCAGTTTGTTTTTGCCAGTGGTGGTTGTGTATGGTTGTGTGGTTGCCCTTGCTATCAGAAAATCTGATGTGATGTTACATGTTTAATGCTGCAGAAGTTCAGTGAGTAAGTTAGACTATTGCTGTTGCCACAACTCAAGGTAGGATATTGCTTTTATGCAAAGGTTGTGCTATCATATTCTTGGGGAAATTACTGCAGCATTAAATAATGTTGTATAATAAAAAAAATAAAATAAAAGAGATAATGTTGTAGCTTGCCTCCACCGCCTTATTTCTTGAGTCTACCATATGTTGCTAAGCAAAAGTAAACAAATCCAGTAGCCTGCTATAGATACAATGAATAGTAGGCAAATGCTAATACTAATAATAATGAGATGTTACAATAAGAGTAAACAACTGTTATGGTTGATCTACAGATCACTTTGGTTCCTGCGCACCTTATATCCCACAGACATACCTAAATTAATATTTCTGGCTACGCCAGTGGTCTGAAGTGACGAGTGAAGAAAGTAGTACAGAAGTAGTCGACTTTAGATTAGAAAAAGCTGAAAGAGCTGGCTTCAGGCAATTTTGAGGCTGAACATTAACAATAATGAGGTTCCTGGGACATGCACCAGATTGTTTGACTGCAAATCTTTTCAGGGCATCTATAAGTGATTTTCACAGGGATGTTGAAAATGTCAGACAGACAGACTCTCCCTGACATTAATTTTTATCCATAGTAAAAGTTAATGGGGGAAATTAATTTAATGAAAAGAAAGAGAAACTTTCTAATAAATTAAGAAAGTAGCTCATGGTTCTTTTGTTGTTCAGACCTAAAATTTACTCAGATTTTGATGGTGAATCAGCAAATAAATAAAATATAAAACTTGGGAGTCATACACTTGAGTTTAATCTGTTATCTTTCTTCACTCCAGTATGAAAGTGCAGTGCTGTAGTGATATATCAGATAAGTCCTTCTGAGATTATGTCCTTTTTCAGTTGGTGGATTTTGGTGAAACAACTCAAGAGTGTTATGACATAGCAACAGTGATGCAGAAACACACAGCAAATACATTAAGTTTCCCTTCTTAGTTAAGACATAAGCAATCGTTTTTACAGAAACACATTGAGTCAATATTAACATGCAGGTTACCAGGGCGCATCATATCCTCCCTACCAACTTTCTTTTTCAAAAGTAGCATCTCATGTTTTATCCTTGAAACACAATGAAGTTCAAACACTGTCGTGTAACATGAATTAGTAAGCTATGTAACCATGTATGAGGTGAGATACATTAGAATTATTGCTGAAGAAGCAGAAAAGTACTTTGAACGGGCTTCACAGTGCTCACAGTTTCACTGTTGCAGTCAGTCACATGTACTACCTGGCGGTTGTTGGTGCACACTGCAGGAATCAACTGGATTAAAAAAAGTCCCCCCCCCCAACCCCCCACCATAGCCGCGGGGCACCTTTCCCTCCGCAGCAACCACGTCAGATGAAACGAATTACATCTGTATGAGCAAACAGAGGATGGATGCTGAGAGGGAACGTAAAAAAAAGGTAGAAACAGCAGAGGTAACAGATCCTGATGGTAAAATGCAAAAATGGAAAGCAAGCAATCTTGGTAATACAGAAGCTGTGTTGGAACAGGAAAATGATGTGTGGGAAGCAAAGAGATAAGCAAGCATAAGCAGACAGAAGGAAAGAAAAGAAATGCAGAAGAATGCTAAAAGTGGAGGTAAAACACTGGTAGAGACAGTAGAAGAGACAATGGATGCATCACATGACCAAAAATGCTGTCTTACACCTATGAAAAGCCTGGAAAAAGTCCATTTTGATTTCACTGTTTAGAACCAGGTCATTCTAATGTTAGTTGCCTTAGATGTATGAAAATTCCAGCCTGAATGTCTCAGTTCCTTACAACTTCTGTTGAGGCCTCAGTGACGAGTCTGGCTTCTCTCTGACACACCATGAGTTCTAAATTCAGCGTCCAAGGGCTTATAGATTATATTTGTCAAACAGTTTGTGGTTCAATCATGTTGTAGAGACAGTCAATGGTATTGAAGCATTCAGGTAAAGCACAAGTTTAAGAGATGTAATTTGAAAATAGATTCATTTGAACAAGATTTACAATCTTTTCAAAGCCCAGTTAGCATAAAGTTGTTGGAGGGAATGAACAAAATAATGACTTTTTTCCCAGTAATGGGAAAAGTATGTTAAAAGACCAGTGTGTAGAATCGGCAGAAATTGAATACAGTATTCATAAGTATGATTAAATTAGTGTATGAAAATAAGAATCACTGTATTCTCAATACCTTAAGATGAGCCCTTTATACGTACATAATGAGTGGATTCACTCATATGGACACACTACTTCCTGCATTGGCACTGAGCATTGGTATTGGACATAAACAGTGAGTTGAAGGACTGTGATATGACCAAAATCTCACATCTTGATATAGGTCATTTCATATTCCAATACACAATATAGCACATTTTCTGTAAATTCAATGAATAAAGAGTTGCTGGTACATACTCGTGATTCTTAAGCATACTGGTCTGGAGCTTTGGTAGTGATACCAGCTCCCACTTGGTGACCTACAAACAAACCACAAATGAAAAACCTGACAAAAAAAATGAGAAGCACGTTCCTGCAGGACAACAGAGTTCACAGAATGGTTTAATAAGAATTAAAATAATAATGGTGTGGCCTTCCTAGTTATCAGATCTTAACCCACTCAGACACCTATAAGAGTATGTGGAACAGCATTTGTTAAAATAAGAGTATCATTAGAAAGTGCTGTCTACCACATCATCAAAAGATCAAATGAGTGAATATCCCTATTCCAGAGACTTTGATAATCTATGGCAAAGAGTTTTGGATCTGTTCCAGGGCCTCAAGGTGAAACATCTCACCAAGGTTTTCTTTTAATGTGTGACCCATTTGTAAATAGCTGTCAGCTCTTAGTTAAGCTTTGTATCTGGTGATAGAATTTGGTTTTCAAACTGCTAAACAGGCTTTTTCAATCAGCAGGGTCAGCCATCCAAATAGCCTGCTGTCAAAGCCAATTGTGACTTTGGAAATTATTGGATTTTGTGTCAACAAGCTGTAAGTCAAATTGTAGGGCAGTGTATGTGATTACTGAGGAGGGGGTTTGTTTCTGGGATGCCACAACTTATTACTGAGCCTGCTGTTGGCGTCAGCAGCATATCTCAATGAAATATTGGTGTAAGAACATGTGCCTACTTGATAAAACTACTGACAAATGCACACTACCAGCCAGCATTTTTAGATTAGGTGGTAAGTGAATGGTGCTGTTCGCCACATGGTCTTGTAGATCTGTATCAGCATAGCATGATGTCTTCCACCATAGCCATGGTACGTGGGATAGTACATCATTCTGAAATGGGTTCTGTGTAGCTGCTATGTGTATTATGGTACAAGGGGTTGTTACATGATATTAAAATAAACAGATACAGAAAATGGTGTAAAAAACTAAAGTAGGAATAGAATAAATCATTTCTGTCGTCTTTGCGCTCTCCTTCCTCCTCTTTATGCTTTGAGTCTTTCCCAATCCGAACTGCATACATCATCCATGGTATCCATGACAATAAACGTGCATGCGTCTCTGAGTCCCCTGCAATCACAACGATAAGAGATAGAACAGCATGCCCATAGGCTAGTATTGCTGCACATTGGTGAGAGGATTCCAAAACGAACAGATGTGCCCAGTTTCCCAGCTCACACTGCAGAACAGATAGCGTGACTGATAAAGGTAATAAACGGATATGTCAAACGTATGTCTCCACTCTGACTTACCGTTGTGCTCTGGACGTGTTCTCCCTAAAGCCCATTACATCCACAACGACATGTATTACTTAGTTTGAGGGGAAGCATTATTCATGTGCATGAGATAGTTGTACACAAGTGTGAAAATTGGATTCACGTTTAATGGAACATGAAAAGGAGGCGATGGGGAGAAATGGCAAGAGTCCAAACACTGATATTGGATACATATCATTGACTGAGACATGCTAGGTTGCGTCATAGAAACACAAGTGGCAGAGATACACACTTTACACAGCTGGAATACTGCATTATGCTTTAATGCTTTTGTTGGCATTAAAGATGTAGAAAAGGAGGCTAGGATGAGATAGCAAGAGCACAATAAAAGTCAACCAGAATTTAGTGGTCACAGTTATAAGCATTCATTTCCTCTGATTTAACATGGCAGATGCTCCAAAAGGGGGGGGGGTCATTTGTAAGAAATACAGATATCCTCTATATGAAACACTTCCCAGCACAACTTTTCATGATCTATGTCCATGAATAATACATTACAAACATTATGACTTTTCCTCTTAAGGCTGGTTCTTCTTCACTGATGAATCAGTCAGATTTGTTTATGTTTATTGGTTTTTTGGACTCTGTGTTTAGACAACTGACAGAATGGCAAGTACATGCTGTGATATGCCTTAATGTGAAGCATATTGATTAGAGCTTTGTTGATCACTGTTTGGAGTACAATATAATTCTATGCAGGTTGATTTACACTGTGATTTTTATATACTATTCACTACACCACATGATTAAACTTTTTCTCCCCAAAGCTTTGCAGGAGATTTAATATTAATTATTCTCAGAAGTCATCTTAATGTGCACAGGGTGTCCTAAGGCTTTGAACTACGCTTGCTCAGTAAAAGAACATCAAAATGTTGTGCATATCACACCATAAAGGTGAAAGCTAATTTGTCCCTGTGAATTGGATGATCCCTCACAAACTTGAAGTTCATTCTGTAGTTCTCATGAGGTTGTATCATGCATGTTCTTTTGTTAGCAAAAGGTAAATAGCAGTGTATTTTGATAGACATATATT
Organism: Euthynnus affinis; assembly: GCA_029490765.1. Lineage (NCBI taxonomy): Eukaryota > Metazoa > Chordata > Actinopteri > Scombriformes > Scombridae > Euthynnus > Euthynnus affinis. Next base: position 16,340,207 of record CM055853.1, on the reverse strand, counting down.
GAAAAATTGTTTATGAATAGCTTCTGGATTTTACAACAGGCAGTACAATTGAAATATCTAGAGCTGCAAAGGTATGCTGAATTTTTATTTCCATTTTGGTAGTAATGGTCATTGTCTATACAAGTAGTAGTTTTAGCAGTAGCATAAAATGTATATAACTCCAGAATTGATTCCAGTATATTTTTTTTTTTGAAGAGGACTGTCGAATAGAGCCATATTATTCAGCAATCATCCACCTTCTTCTATGGTGTGGATCTGCCAATTCTCACCTGAGCTCCTGACCTCCTAATAATGGCCTACTTTATATATCCCACCCATTTCCTTTGTTCTTGCTGGCAGCAACACTAACCACATCATTACCTTCTTCATATGTTGCTGTAGTTTAATTGTTATTTGTAGATTCATGTAGATTGAATGTGATTAAATACTTGACCAGTATTAAATGCTTGTCCCTGTTAGCCTTGAGCCCACATGTTTGTGGTATTGTGTGTAAGTGCACAGTGCACATTCTCTGTAGTTCTTAATTAAGGAGATGCAACATCTAGTATCCTCATTGACTGATTCAGAATATGAATATATAAAATATGATTTCTTTCACTGTGTAATTGTTAAATGTAATGTTTTGCTATAATGTAGCACTACTTTCAGCAGTGGTAAACCTACCGATTGCCTCCCTAGAGTCATGCGCGTGATTGCCATGGGGGACCAGGGGACACATCCCCCCAAATGTACAAAAAAGGGAAATTTGACCTCCTCCTAAAAATTGTCATCCATTTATACAGGTTCAAGCTTATGAAACTGCACTGTCAGTTACTTTTCTGTGGTTAATTACACTTGGTCATGTGGAGGCAGCATTGATTGTACTAATATCTATTGGTGTACCACAAAAGAAGCAAAAAAAGATACTCTGTACACGTATGTGTGTGTGTATATGTGCACACACACCTTCCAGTAAAAAGAGACAGAGGAAAAAGAGGCAGAGAGAAAGCGGACTGATTAGATGCAGGTTTGAGGTCAGCACCAAGACATTGTATTACTCAAACAACACTTGCACAACAATATTGTTGGCAGCATGTCACGTTCATTATTTTAGTTTGTTGGGGGTGAGACAAAAAAGTTTGTAGAACTTGGCTAGCAACCAATCTCCATATCACTAGCTGTTGTCCTGAGGTCTTTGTCTTTTAACCCACTAATATTGCTTCCCCTATCAATCTTGCAGTGTTTACATGTATGTATGCTGTGTATGTATTAGTAAGTTAAAGGGCCAAACTGTTTATATCCCTAACAGGCAGACACGATGATGTTAGTTTTATGTGTATGGTTCTTGCTTGTCAGAACATAGATGATTTGATCCTCTATCACTGCTTGACTTGCAGACAGAACAACTCAGCAACTACAAGTGAATCACTAGGGAAAAGGAAGGGACCAGATATGGATAAGTGAGTCCCACAAACTGTCAGCATTGTTTAGGATGATTTCATTATCACATAGCATTGGCAAAGAGGGAAAGAATGTCTTTGCAGTCAAGTTACTTTTCTTGACCCTACCTGTATTTTGCTTCTGTGTTTTTTGAGTTTGTATCCCCTGTATTGCACATCAATAAAGGTTTGAGAGCTGCTTCCTGCCTCTCATTCTACACTTCCTGTCAATCATTTACAATATTTTTGCACAATATATATGAATGGTGAAGTTAAAGATTGAGAAAAAAGATTGTTTGGTGAACATATGAGTTTATATTCAAAGTCAACAACTGTGAGAGAAATCTGAGCCTCAAATTCCCAACACAATCTGTGACACTGATGCTCATAGTGTGGGACCTTCAAGAGTGTCACAGTCTTCTGCTTTGAATCTTTACTCAGATGTACAAAAGCTGATATACCATCCATAGATACCACCACAGGCTTTATTAATTATTCCTGAACATCATTTCACTGGATCTCTCAGGACAATTTGTGAAGTGCTGCTAATACACAATTATGGAAGCAAGTAATTACGAAAGTCATTTAAATTATATCAGCAACTGAATACCACATTTTGAAATTTTATTAGTACTGAAAACTTTAATGTTGTTGAATACCACTTATTAGTCACTTTCACTTTGTTCAATTTCAAAAACTTTATTTCAAGTATATATTTTAGGGTTCTCAAATTCAGATTCACCTCCCAAATATTGAAAAGCTATATTGAAGTTGCTCAGTTAGCTCAAATTAGATCAAGTCAAAAACTCTGATTTGAACATACATGAATTCTCTATCTGAATTTGAGAACCCTAAAATAAAAATTTACTGGAAACAAAGTTTTTGGAATTGCACAACTTGAACGTGACTTTTGAGAAGTGAAAATTCAGAAAGATGGTTTTCAAAGTCAAATATTTCAGTAAAGTAAATTCTGTGGTATTTAAATTTCAACATCAAGTATTCAGTAGCGATTAAATGTCAACATTTGGTATTCAGTTGCTGATATATTTCCAATTATTATGGCAATTATTTGCTTCCATACACAACCAAATGCATTATCCTCACACACACACACACACACACACACACACACACACACACACACACACAGTTATTCACTCACTAACTCCCCCCCCATTCACTGCTTTGTCAGGTACCTATTTGAGTGATAAACATTAGTTAACTGTATATTGTAATTCTTGTATGTTTTTCTGTTTATTTTTTATAGAAAATAATAACTCTCACAAGCCTCATCATCTCCTATTGCCCTAGATGTGTGTATAGTGGCAATGAATGGTTTAAATGGAAACATCAGTTGTTCCTTCTACATTCTTATTGACTCCCACAGAGATAGACTCAACATATTGTGCTTTTTGTGATTTTCTGTTACTTTTATTTTGTTTGTGATTTTGATGTCAGATGTCTATGTTCAACAAGTTCCAAAACTTGTCAACATATTTAAAATACTCCCCTACAAGTCAAAAGCCAAGGCTTCAGCCTGCTCTGTCTGCCGTGTTACCTCTACTTCCCCATCGTACTGACATCAGATTGTTCGAGCATGCCCACAAAGGGCCATTTGTTGGTAGCCTTTGATGCTAAGGTTGTTTCATGTGTTGTGCGTGTTGTCCACTCGCATATTTTGGATTGGGTTCAGGCTTGAAAATGTACGGTTGTATTTTTCGTTTCCATTTTGAGTAAAGAACAAGAAAAAGTACAACTACTGTTGTTTACCAGGCCTCCTGAACTGCCAAAAGTCTGCTGAGGGGAAGCTTCTGAGACCAATAAGAACAGAGTGTGCTTATAGGGGAGGGGGGCCTTAAGGAGACAGAAGCTAAAACAGCCTGTTTCAGACAGAGGTTGAACTGAGGGGTTGTATAAAGGGCAGGTGTAAGATAAATTTTTGGACTGTAAATCATGCAAAGATATTCCCACAGAGCCTCGGAATATATGTATAGATCTGAAAATGTGCATGATTCATCCCCTTTAAAAAAAATAAAATAAAATTTGACTAGTTTTAGACCATAGCAGCACTGTGGTGGGCAGAAGGTTCACTCCCACTGGCCGGCTGGGGCCCTTCTGTGTGCAGTTTGCATATTCTCCCTGTGCCTGCATGAGTTCTCTCCGGGTGCTCTGGCATGCAGGTTATGCCATGAACACACTACACGACTTTCAAAGTTGTTAGTTCACTGTACTGTTCACACAACACAAGTTTCTGTCTTCAGAAACTTCAGTAATCAGAAGTCTTGAAGTCGTCATTTGCTCACTCTCCAAACCATGTTTTGTCACAAAAACATGTGAGAAGTGTGCTGATTTACAGTGAAAAATGAGAAAGAAAACAAAAAGAATATGAGTGAGAGAATGGACTGGGATACGTGGGCAGCAAGGATCATCTGTTCTACAGAGAGAGTTGGAGGTAAAAATATTTTTGCAATGGAAATGTAGCTGATAGAAACTATATTATAGTTTCGTTCAGATAGAAACAGATAGAAACTATTTTATAGCTTCTATCACCTAAAAGTTTCTGTAACACAAGACCTGCTGCAGATGACAGCAGACAAGTTTGCTCTGCTATCATCATCCAGGATATCATCAGGATGTCTTGTGCTCTCATTGGCTGTAACTCATTGCATGACTCCCTGACACAACCAGATATTTAGCCTGCCTAATATCTTTCGGGCGTCTGCCGGGCATCAGCAAAGCTCTCAGCAAGTGATAATTTGTGAGCACCAACCCAACGCCACAAATCTGGGGACTTTTGTTGACAATCTTCAAAAACTGTCACCAAGTGGAAAATCAGGGCTAAAATCATGTAGTGTGAACCCAGTATTAGGTTAACTTGTGACTCTAAATTGCCTATAGGTGTGAGCATGAGTGTGAATGGTTGTCTGTCCCTATATATCAGCCCTGTAATTGACTGGTGACCTGTCCAGGGTGTATCCCACCTCTCGCCCAAGGACAGGGGAGATCGACTTCAGCTCCCTCGTGACCCTCTAGAGGATAAGCAGTATGGATACTTTTAGACCAACAAAAATAACTCAATAAACAATTAATAAAGTATTTCTCCACTAGAATTTTATTCTTAACAGTGTGAGGATAAATTTATAAAAAAAAAGTATTCCTACCAGTGTGAAGATGAATTAATAAAAAATGGCAGGCGGGGGTTGGGGCATACTTGTATACACTTGTAGTATATACACATATTTGGGGTGTTTTGATAACCACAGACAAGAAGTTTCTCTGGATAGCAACAGAGCAAATTTATGGTTACAGACTTCACAGAGCAGTTGCCGTTTTAGCCGCGTATTTACACTCCATTGCAGCACTGGGTTGCATCTCACGGTTAGGAAGTTAGAAATCAGTTTCTACAACCTTGCCAAACTTCTCTTGACTCCCCTGGTATATTTTGTTTTTCCCCCATCTCTGCTCTGCTCTATTGTCTTCTAACTATGAGCTCTAGTGAATGGTGATTCTGGCTCCCTGTTAGAGGGTCACGAAGAGCACAGAGAATTGGGACTGATTGCATTTCAAACACGGCAAAGTCACAGCTGAGCACTGACCAACTCTTGCCCTCAGGGCTCACAGCTCAGACGGAGACAGAAAGAAGGATGGGCAGGGTGTAAGAGGCCACTGGCAAAAAAAAATCTGCTTGATTATTCTCTTTACCTGTTTTGTTTTAATTATTAAACCAGCTGCTCCTATAGAGATACCTTCATGTTTGTGTAAAAGAAGGATGCTAGTAAAGACAGGAGAAAGAATGTTTTTACTTGGAAAGAGTGTAGTGTGATTTTTTATGAGCATGTACCTGCTTTAAAATAAGACAGCTTTTATGTGTGTGTTAAAAAAAAAACAATATGAGTGTTTCCCATCACTTAAATTGGCTGAGACAGATTCAGCCGACTCACATCAAAATATCGAATCTCACCATCAGTGTCCTTCTCTCTCCCGCTCCTCTCCTCCTCCTCCTCCTCCTCCATTCACCCCATCCAATGTGCTGTCAGTACACGAGCACAAACTCAATCTGCTTCTAATGATTGCTTTATTGACGAGGCGAGGGTCTATTCACTCACGCAGGCCTGCAACAACTACAGGCCAAATCAGTTGGAGAGTGGAAAGAAAAGACACTGAGAAAGCCAGAGATGGCAAGCCAGTGGGAGTGGATCTGAGTTATATTTACTCCAGACTAAATAATACTCGGGACTAAATAATGGTGAACTTGGCAGAGTTTCCAAACCAAGTACTTCCCAGCCAAAATGCAAAAACATATTTTATTTGAATTACTGTATACCCAGTGGATCAGAGCTACAATGAGCAATCAGTGTGATGAGACTGATGCAAGATAAAGCAATATTTACAAAGTGTCTCTTTTTTTTAAACCAAGCTAGCAGCATTACTCTAGGGATGAGAGGATCAGTCTGTTGGTCAGTTGGTCCACACAGGATGAACACTAGCATACTTTATGGATCTAATGACCCTACCTCTAACGCCACCATTAGGTTGACGTTTTTGTCTTCTAGTGTAATGTCTTGACTACTGTTGGATTGCAATGAAATTTGGTACAGACATTCATGTCTTTCTCAGGATGAATTGTAATAACTTTGGTGACCCCGTGACCTTTATTATGGTCATCCTCAGGACAATTTAAATTTATTTTATTTTTTTTATGAATAACTGACCTAATGTTAGCATGCTAACATGCTAAACTAAGAGGATGGAAATGGTAAACATTTTAAATGTTTAACATCAGCATGTTAGCATTTTCATTGTGAGCATTTGATATTGTTTGCATTTAGTTCAAAGACATTAACACTGAAAAATAGCTTTTTCGCGTGCCTCACCACTATTGTATATGTGGTGCTTTGCGAGGGCTCTGTTCAGATGTTCGCAGTGCAGAGAACAGGGGTGCAAGTTCGAATTTGTTGACATTTGGCTGGAGCTGTGCTGACCTTTTGTGGAAGCATTCGATCACTGTGTTGACCAATGCTTGAAGTGAAAGATTGACAAAAAACTAATTACTTACCTTTGAATTTCATTTACAATCAAGAACTGCTCTTATATGCATCTACCAACTTTGTTACAAAAACACAATTTGAGTCTTGTAGTGACATAGTGATTTACTGCTAGCAACATTAGCATTAAGGTGATGCTGTTTGGTAACGTTACAGTGCCACCAGGAGTTACGGAATGGTAATTGCTGCACTGACCAACACGGGACATGCAGCGCAAGAAGCTTTTACCGCTGTAATGTGAATATGCCTTTAGTCTTGTTCATTTCATGTTAACTTTGGTACTATATTTGAGACAAGCATTTTTGTTTTAATACTAGGTGAACTGTTACTAAGTGTACATATCTGTCACTATTTCTTAGCCTTGACTCATGGTTTATTGAGATGGTAATCTGCAAGCAGCATGCAGTACATTTTATTTCTATATGATATCTTTATTTTTGTAATGAAATCCCCTGTGATAATCTTTTTTTCATATATGCTTTCATTGTGAGCCTGCAGTGATCATCATATCCAAGAATAATTCTTGACAGCTGTCCTCAGCCACCATAACAAGATTAAATCTTCATGAGATGCTTTTTAAATTGAGCTAAAACAAATGCCCAGCAACTTGGATTACACTTGTGCATTGTGTCTCTTAACAGGCATTACAGTATCTTGTAAGATCTACGCATATATACACGTTGTCACAGAATTTATTGCTTCTTTTCTCTCGAGGCATACACTAGAATTTTTTTTTTGTTTATTTCAAAATTTAATTAGAGGATAAACCCCTTGAGATGCACCATCTCATTTCCAAGGGGGTCCTCAGGCACAAAACATGGAAGATAACAAATGTTAAAAAAATAAAATGAATAAATAAATACACAAACAATAATAATGATAATAAATTAAACAATCCAACAACACAAAACAATCAACATAGTAATATCAATAAGGACATACACGTAAGGACTCAAATCCCACCATCCCAAACTGCATCTACTACATCTGTTACAAGTATCATCTGGACAAAAAATTAACGAGTAATAAAATAAATGTACAGTAAACAAAATAAATTTGTTATGTCAAAGTAAAAGTCTACTTCTAAATTAAAGATGAAGATAAATACAATCAAAAACACAGGTTTATCAAGAAGAACATAATGATCAAACCAAATCGAAAGCTTTGGTTAACTCAATAAAAATTTTACCTGTAAATTGACCTTTGTCTAAAATCAAGTATTGAGATCATTAATATACTATGATAATTGACTAAAAATTGACATCTCAAATATTTTAGCTGTAGTTCAAATAATAGATTTTGGTGTAGATCCAGTGGATCTCCTCCTTTACAAAATAGAGTAACTTTAGCATGTTTCCAAATAGATGGAAATTTACAAGTAGATAGGCACAGATTAAATAGGCCAGCAAGTGGGAAAATAAGCACTTGAGAAGCTAATTTTATAAACTTAGCCTCTAAGCCATCAGGTCTAGGAGAACAGCCAACATTTAGAGCAGAAATAACTTGCATAATTTTAGTAGGTAAGATATGCCTAAAGGAAAATGAGCCACTACTAATTGAATAGCTAACATGATGTTTTAAACAAGGTGAAACAAACAAGAACTACAAACAGAGGAAAAATGATGACTGAAACCTTTCGAGATAATGGCAGGGTCATGGACAACTTCATCATTAATACGGATCTGTGCAACAGAACTTTTACTTGGACTAAGGATAATTTTCATCCTGTTCCAAAACTGTTTAGGGTTACAAAAATCTCGAGAAAGACTATTTCTATAATAGTTGGGCTAAGCGTTCCTAGTTTTTGTGTTACAGAAATATCTTAAATGTTTGTCAGCTGGATCCCTAGTTCGATATTTTGTCCAGGCCTTATCTCTAAGTTTAAAAAGACTTATCAGATCTGAACTTATCCATGGTAAATGTTTACCTTTAACTTTCACTGTTTTCCAGAGGGCATGTTTATCAACAACCATAATAAATTCACTCAAGAAAATTTCACATGTCTTCAATATAAGGTTTCAGTTGAAACCTATCCCAAGTCCATTGCAATAACATCTTGAATAAAGTGGTTAAATGTAAGCTATCAAATAAGTTTTTATCATCCAAAGAGGAACGATCAAACCAAATTAGACTAAAATCCCTGAACTAATCAATTCAGATGGACAATTATGATAGCTAATTATAGACAATATACATTTAATGGATTCAGAAGGTACAGATGGAGGTCTATAGAGATTTCCTATAACCAAATCTTTATGATGATGAAAACTTATCAAAAAGGGTCATCAGGGTCATCTTGAGAATTAGCGAGTTGTAACCACAATCTAGAAGTGTGCGTGTGTGTTTGGGGGGGGCCATGATAATAATAATGATAATAATAATAATAATAATAATAATAATAATAATAATAAGGGTCTGAAATAGAGAGAGTAAAATGCAGCATTCTTGTGCACACTTCCTGACAGTCAGTAAACCAATCCAGGATAACTCCATTTACTTTACTGTTTACGGTTTGCAAACTCCTGATCTAAAAAGATATGGGGGAGCAACAACTCAGAAACAGTTGTAGAGAATCAAATAAAGCAAAGATACATTAACCAGTCACAGAAACCCCACACTATATAATACCAAGGTCTCAAACAAGGAGTGAAAAAAATGCACAGGAGTAAACTAAGAATAGCACAGACTTGCTCAAAGACTGTTCATATTATTTACGACAGTCCCCGACAGTCAGTAGACCAATCCAGCAGGATAACTCAATTTATGGTACTGTTTACAGCTCGCTAAAACTAAATGCTTGTAGAGCACAAAAATAAACATACGATAGTTATCAGTCACAGAAACTCCACACTATATGATACTCTCTGCATTAGAAGGACAGAGAGGGGCACTGTACCAAAATAAACTAAGATAGTTTTAAAGTTAGATGTTATATCTACTCATGTCATTGACAGTTCCCACCAATAGTCCATTCCAGTAGAAAGAATCAAATAATACTACTGGTTACAGCACCAAAAGAAGAAACAAGGAAAGAAAAAAAGAGGAGATGAACAGGCTTGAGAATGATGAAGATCATATATACACCATGGACATATTCCATCTAAGTATAAAGGAAGGACTCTGTATTTCTCTCTGTCTCTGTCTGTACTTTGGGTATCTCCACAGCCATTTGATCGATCGACTTCACATTTGTCAGGTGTATTGCTTAGAACCCAAGGAAGTACAGTGTCAAATTTGGTGCGATTTGGACACATGACATGTTTAATATCAATAAATATGAATAAACAAGCAATCAGCAGGCCGCTCAGCTCTGCAGCAGTGGGCGGGGCTTCAGAGCTCTGCGACTGCATGTCATGAGCACAGCCGGCAATCAGAGCTGTACAGTGAGTTGGAGAAAAGTATTTTCACATGGAGTGCTTGGAAATGCGACATGTTTAATATTAATAAACTGTACAAGCAAACTGCTAGCCACCCAGCTCTTTATCGGAGCAAGTGTGCTGTCCAGGAGTAAGGAAAGAGCAGGATGCTGAAATGGTGACTGTCCTCCACTGTTGAAGTAGAGCATTTCTCTGTATCTGGAAATGAATTTGGATTAGTGTGAGTGGACATTCTCACTCAGGATAAAATTTGATGATTTGCAAATAGCTCAGGGCCTAGAAATGGCTAAATGATATGCTTAAAAGTCAAAAACAAAAGTCAAAAAACAAAAAAAAACTACTGAAAGTATGAGTGTTCATTTAATCCTGAAGTTCCTGCATGAGTTGTTTTCACCAAAAAATATTAATTTTTCTGATTTTTTGTACTCTATAATAATAAAAACATAAGCATGAGTACAGCTGTAGATCAGAGCTGTACAGTGAGTCACAGAAATGTTTTTTTTTATGGCGTGCTCTATAGAGAGAAAAGTAGAAATACAGTAGAAAACACAGCTTTTAATCAAGAATGGACAGACTCTTAGGCTACTTCCCACAGGCAGCTCAAAACCAGTATGTCTCATATAAGTACAAATCTTTTGAGCAAATATACCCACTCAAATGATCCGAACTGAAGCCAAAGGAAATAAACAATCTAAGAGCCCAGTATGATTGATCCACTTTAATTTAGGATGCACATTTTTTCTAAAGCTCTCTGTCATATATTTTATTTTTAAATGTAACCCTCATTATACTTGGAATTAGAAAAGATTCACTATTACAGTACTTAATATCTATGTATAATATAAAGTTAGTTTCTTTCATGTTGTTGGTGTTTATACTCACATCAACTGTATTCATTTTTCTATGCGTTGAAGCATCAGCTGGAGGCCAAGCAATTGGCCTTTTCTGAACAGGCACGTTTTCAACACGTACTGCACAAGTCAGTGAGAATTTGATGAGAAGTCATCGAGAAAAGACTCTGCTTCTTCTGGATAACGGAGCAGCCTTGAGTTACCATTGATTATCTCTCTCGGTGTAAATAGATACAGTAGTGAGTATTTCATGTTGAGTTTTTTCTTGACAGGGTCAGATTCCCTGTATTTCTTGAGTAGCTCAGCATTGAAGTCTGGATAGATGTGAACTTGAGCTCCATTATTCAATATCCACTGCTTACTCCTTGCAAGCAAAAGTATTGTCATCATGTCCTGGAAGTGAAGAAGTTTTACCAGGATTGGACACGGAGCCAGTCCAGTGTCCTGCCAGGACAATTTTGGAGAACAGTAAACCCATTCAATAAATGAGGGAGTTGGAAAATTCTCTTTATCAAGAAGAAGCAGATAAGCAGAAGATAAGTTGTTTCAAGAAGCCAACAACATCACAGCCGTCAGCCTTTTCCTGAACATGAATGAAGTGCAGATTCAAAGATTGGCTTCTGTTTTCTTCATCATCCACCATAACTTTACGGTGGGAATTTTCTTTTTCACACGGTTTTACACATTTAACCAAGTCATGAATGTTGTCCTCAACATCTGAAACTGGTTCGCCTCATGGTGGTCCATTGTGAGAAGTCCCATCCAAGAAACTGCCAGAATAATTTTCCATATTACCAAATTAAGACAAACCAACCCAAAACTTTAGCCTGCACAATGTTTACATAATAATTGTTGGCCCTAAATGTTATCTAATGATGCAGATGAAGCACGTGACACGTGACTTGCAGTTTCCACCAAACTCTCACACAAATACAACATGACAGTCATGAACAAAGAGCTTTGTTATTCAGCACAGCACTGTTTTAACCTGCATGATTCAGTGATAACTTTGTTTTAAGAGTTGTATTTTGTGTTGACCACTCCCTTTGCGATTATATTCAATGCTTCTGCTAAATATTGCAGTTTGAATTATAAATTACATTTGTTTTAAGGACTTTTGACACCAGGAGCATGCTACATAAATATTGTATGACAATGATGCTACTATAAATATTGATTATTTATTCATGAATGTCTCCTGAAACATGTCTTGAACCTTTTAAGAAAGTGCTATGCAAACTCATTTCAAAGAAAGTGATTCAATCTTTCATTTCAAAAGGGACCGGTAATCCCAACACTAAAACTGAAGTGAAGCTCAGACACAGACAAGAAAAAAAATTCTCAAACCATCTGATCCCTGTATCTCTGAGAGCCACAAAGATCAGACACAAGCGCACAGTCTGCCTCAAAGATGAAAACGGTGGGGAAGAAATAAAAGCAATTTTTATTTATCTCTTCTGTGGAGCTATAAGATAAATGAACACTTTGACTTTTCTGTGGAGAGAAGCTCCTTGTGTCACTCAGAGAACTTTCTGAATTAATGAAACATGTTAGAGAAGTTCTTTATTAACATCCGTTTATTGCAGCTGGGGGACAATCCGCAATGCAGAGAATTAAAGATAAATTTTCTGTTTTGTGCTTCGAAGTGAAGTGGTAAAGGTCAACATGCAGATAAAATCGACAAACTAGTTTGTCACGGATCAAGAGATGTAATTGTTGCTGTAGATGTTTAAACCACGCTGAGCCCACATTGCGTATTCACTCTCAGCTTGCACATTTGAATAATGACTAAGCATCAGGAAAAAAAGGCTTTGAATGAAATCACTTGGTATCATTTCTCTGCACCACTCTCCTGCAGACTCCTCTTGAAAACGTCCTCACCGTGTCATATTCAGCCTGGTAAAAGTCCCTTCCAACAGAATTATGGAGCCAACTTGCTGCAGATTGTTTCTTTACATCTGAGAAAAAGACATCAAAGTATGTGTGTGTGTGTGAGAAAGAGAGACAGAGATAGAGAGAGTGTGTGCGTGCATGCTTGCATGTGTCACTGCTGTAGAGCGTCACTGAGGCCGGAGAGAATGAAGTTGCTGACTGGTGCTGGAACAGGCCTTGTAAATCTGCTTTTATTCCCCGCCTCCACCTCCTCTTCCTCTTTGTCTCATTTCAGATGCGCAAGCCATTCCAAGAGGGGATCTGATTAGTGGTGTGTGTATCAGTACTCTGTATACATGTGTTTATATGCGTGAGACAGACAGAGCAAAAGAGGCTGGCAGATAGGTGTGTTTTTGCCTACGAATCAACGTGTACGTATGTGTGGCGTTCGGCTCGAGCAAATAAAGCCCCCGTACATGCTGTTGTCTGTGTGTGTTTGCGTGGGTATTTGTGGTGTTTTGTAAGAGCAAGAGGATCACAAATTCCTCTCAAAAGCTTCCCTTCCTCTCTTCCTTTGCAGTGTCATTTTGATGCCGAGTGCCAACGCTGCCAACAGATCCTCTTTGTACTGTATGTCTTTGTGTAGAAACCCACACCCAGTGTTTGCCCATTATACTGCAACTTCAATGCACTGCATGTAACACATTTGACCAAATTCAATAAATCAGGAAAACCTGTCTTTTGCCGGGGCTTACAAATGGCCAACAAATAAAAAGAAAAACTGACATGTGTGACTATGACAAGTGTCATTGTAGTAAGACAAAACTGCAAAACAGCATTAAAGGGGCTATATCATGCCTTTTGTGATTTTCTGTTATTTTTACACAGCATTAATGTCATATCTATGTTAAACATGGTTGAAGTTCCAAAAATTGTGGTGAACATGTACAAATGCTCCCTTAAAGTCAAAAGCCCAGGCTACAGACTGCTCTGAACGCTTCATTTGCAATGTTACCACTACTTCCTCATCGCGATGACATCAGATCATTCACACATGCCCATAAACGGTCAAGGTTGTTCGGTGGGTTGTTCAAGTTGTCCATTCGCATGTTATGGAACCAATTCAGCCTCCAACATGTATTTTGGGAAGTTTCCATTTCAAATCATTTCAAATAGTGAGAAAAAGGAGTGAAATCCGACTACTACTGTTTGTTTATGTAGCCTCTGCAACCGCTGGAAGTCGGCAGAGACGCAGCGTCTGGAAATAACCAATCAGATCAGAGTGGGCTCATCAGGAAGGGGGCCTTAAAGAGACAGGAGCTAAAAGTTCCTTTCTCAGACAGAGGCTGAACTGAAGGGAAGGATAAAGGGTCAGTATAACTGCAGTTTTGAACTGAAAAAATGTAGCAGTAGAGCCCCAGAATATAAATAAAAACCTGGAAATGTGCATGATACACCCCCTTTAATGCTCCTTGGCATAAATTCTATGAGTCTCTGAACTCTACTGGAGGGATGAAACACCACTCTTCCAAAAGATTAATGATGAATATGTCTGGCAAAAATCTCCCATAGCTGTTCAACTGGGTGAATATGTAGTGATTGCAAAGGCCACAGCTTATGATTTACATCATTTGCATATTTGTTAGGTCATTGAGTGACCCAGTTTGCCCTCTGGAAGCATGTGTATTTGTTACACACAAGGTTTTTCCTTTCCTTCCTAATTTGTCACCTGTCTCTATAGAAGATGACTGATTGGTGGTCAATGAGACTGTTCCATAGAAGAGAGGCAGCAGGAAGCTTTGTCTCTTGTTGTCTGTAGCAGGCACATAAAGGTGTGGCAGCAACAGGCAGAACTATGAGGATAAACTGCAGTGTAGGGCTGAGGTCTGCAACAGAGCAACAGACAGGGACCCTTATTGGCATGCATACTGCAAGTTCAATATAAGGTTTGATTATAAATATTAATGCTTAACATTATATATTAGTAGATTAATTTTTGAAAAATGACCAATAATTCCATTCAGCTTTATTGTACTGGAGTGGCAGCAGTTATCTCAGAGACTGACATCTCACAACTCAGAATCTCAAAATAATTAATTGATTTCAATCCAGTCTGATAATTTTCTGCTTGCCTGGCTTCATACTGAATGCATCACCATGCAGAAGAAGTCTTACACCTTCCTTGACTTGCTGACTGTGTTAGATGGTTGTTCATGGAGAATATCAAGAGTGATGTTGGTGAAAGGGTAAACGTAAAAGTTGTCAGGATTTATTCGGGATTTATCAGCAGCTGGTGAAGATTTGGTGAACGTTTCGAAATGGCAAAGTGGTCAGTCAGTTTCGATTTATTAAGAAGTTGGTCACTTTCTTACTATTGTGATTGTTTACAGGTGTGCTCTATCAGTGCGGAGAGATTTAAAGATCTTATCTGTGTGTATGTGCTAGTATGTCTGCTAACTCAATACTTGCTGAGCCTCATGACCACTGTCTTTATATTTACAGTTTGACTGGATTCTTTATCATGATGGATAGGCCATACAGCAGCCGAGTAGACAGTGTCTTTATTTCACTGTTACACTGAATGCATTTTTAGATTGAGACAAGTCAACCCCTCAGCCTTTGAGTAATATGTGTGTGTGTATGAGTGAGAGGGAAAGAAGGGGAGGGACAGAGAGAAAGGTAGAGATTGAATTTTGATGCCAAAATGTTCGCTGTGGGCTTTGGTTCAGATTCTCGGCTGAGCTGCTCAAAATGGGCCAGGTTGGCCAAGAGCTGAAATTTCAGGCCTGAGCAGGACTCTCATGGGGCCACAAGAAGACTAATGAGGTGTCAGAGGTATTCTGGTTGTGTGCTAGCCATTGAAGATTGTGCAAGTGGGAATGTGGTGTTTGTGTTGTGTTGTTTACAGGTGGGTTGAAAGGTACATCTGTGTACATACATCCATACATACGGTATGTTAGGTGTAGCCTATAAGTACCACATAAACAATTCTACTCCCTCCTATTTGTTTGATGTAGCTTATCGGATCAGCCTTGCTGCAGCAATGTTGAGAGGCTGACTTTGTTCAGAGGGAATGACAGCCTGCATTTATCACAACTCTCTGCAAATTAGCATGCTAGCGCATGCGGAGCAGCTAGCTCTTGCTCCTGGGGCACCTGAGTTGTTATTGTGCATTGAGTGAAGGCATTATCACTGCCCTGACTTGGCGCTCTGACACAGGTTAGGGCTAATCATCCCCTGCGGGAGAATCAATAGCCTGCACAATTCACTAGGAGGAATAGAAGAAAGCAAGGAGAGTAGAAAGGGATAAATAGGATTTAACACCAAAGCAACATACTGATGGTTTTGATGTTTTCACCCATTAATTGTTTATATTTTGTATTACCGTCAACCATGTTTTTACAGTGATTTCAAGAATTCCGGGCAGCCATTGATTTGCACCCATTTTAATACAGCAAAAAGATCTACTTTTTCATTGTTCTTTCATTGTTCTTTCATTGTTATTGACATGTAGTAATGCAACTCAAAATAGGGGCTGTTTTATAGGTCATCCCTTTTTAGTGCATTTAAGCTACAATCTTGCAATTTTTAGTACCAGTTAATTTTTGAGCTTAATGTACATACTGCTCTAAGGTCTTTTTCACTGCAGACATTTTGGCATGTCACAGCAGGAAAAACACGGGTGTAAATAATACAATTGAATATGTCTAAATTACATTTAGCTGCTTCCGTTTCAAGATCCTAGTATTATGCATGCTGGCTCAGTGGCTACGTTTACATGCACTCTAATAATTCGATTATAATGCGATTAAGGCAATAATGCGAGTAAGGCAGAACCCATGTAAACACCATACTCCGATTATGTTAATGCGATTATGTTCATAGTGGAAGTAAGAATAATTGCAGTAAGATATGTGGATTACTCTGATCGTCAGAGCATGTATACACCTGCGTCGAATTACTGAAACTCTGATAAAGGTGCACATGTGCAACTGGTAATATAGTGCTCCATGTGGTGAAGTGTAGACAAAGGTGGTAATGGAAAGCAAAACAGAGAAGAAACGTTTCTGGAAGTTTCAGGAGACTGAGTTTATGTTGCATGTCTTGCATAGCATGGAGATAATGCGTTTTTTGTTTTTTTTTATGGGTGAAAGCACCGTAAGGGTGATATTTTTAGGCATATCAAATAATATTGTGGTGTGATGTATTTCTAGTTATACATGATGATATGTTTGACATGTATAGAAGAATAATCAAGCCAGTCGGGTTAACTAGAGCTCCTGTGTGTTCATTATTGACTTAAAAGTATTAGAACATAACAACAGGAAGTTAACCAGGCTACTCAAAGCCTCTTTAGATAATTGAACTAACTATACAATACACGTGAACAGGATTATTAAAGGGAATGATCATTTTCGCAATCATGTAAACAGCATAATCACACTTATTTCTTAATAGCAGTATTGGCCACAATCACACTATCTGATCAGAGCCACTAATGTTATCAGTAACACCTGTGTTGACAATTCCAAATGTCTGCTTTGAAGGAAAGGCCTATCAAAGTGAGTCTTAAAGCAGGATGCTTTTCTTTTTTACCTGTTTGTTCACAGACTGAGGGAACAGAGAGGCAAAGCTGATTAGAGTGTCATGATAAATGGGTATAGCTGTAAAGACTGCTTTAAATAAACCAGGCAATAAATGCATCTAAAAATTAATATGTACCAATAAAAAGTTCTTTTAGCATTAAAGATAGCCAATTAAGTGCCTCATACTTACCACAATGAGTTTCAAATGGACATTTAGAAATCATTCTACACATGCTGTTATAACATTAAAAGAGAAATGAAAACTGTGTTTCTCACAGCAGACATTTGGACTTGTTGTATTAGGAAAAGTACAGGTGTTACTGATAACATTAACAATGGCTTTGTTCTATTAAAGTGTCCCAGTAGTATGACAGTGAGCCAGCATGCACAAACCAAGGCAGTGAAATGGAATTCAGACATCATTCATTTTATTATTTACACCTGTGCCTTTCCTGCTGTGACATGTCAAAATGTCCTCTGTGAAAAAGGCCTGTGTTTAATAAAGTTTGTTTAAACAAAGATTCAACGTGAGGATGTTGCTGTCTTCCCCTCCTGCCCAGGTGTGTTGCATCAGTGGCTGCCCAGGTGTGTTGCATCAGTGGCTGTCCAGATGTGTTGCATTAACAACCCACTTTACTCTCCTCCATGGACTTTATATAAATATGGACAACACATCTCCACTTCCTACCGCTATGCAAAAGTGAAGCCAAAATATCTTATTTCTGGAGCTGCCATCTTGCTTGTGTGATGTCATTTGGAGCCAAAGTCTGCGCAGTAGAGTAGGGCGGTGGGATGACTGCCAATGAGATACACCTCCTCAACCAATACCGCCGCCTGATGGAGGTTTGAGAGCAGCTGTAATAGCAAACTTATCAGAAAAATGAGCACTTGAACAAACATCGACGTGATAAGAACTATCGAAAAGACAGAAACCATCTTTGAGAAAAATTCATTTGACATATACTTTGATTTTTTTTTCAGTTTGGCTCATGTCCCATCTGCTAACATGGAGAGGGCAGGATTTATGACCTATACTGCAGCTGGCCCGATATTTTAGCTTCACTTTTGGGGCACTGTCATGTTGTCATATTTATATATAGTCTATGTTCTCCTCCTGCAGATGCTCAAATCTGGCAGAGGATTTGGCATACTAGTTAATAATACTGTTTCTTACATCTTCCTTAACAGTCATCTAGATTATGGTTTATGGAAATAATAATTCTATTTGTACTGTAACATGTTGATTAATGTCGAGGTTTACTGAGTGTCGGCTCAGCTTGGTGCTGGTTCAAGACCGAATGCTTGAGATTGTTTTGATCTCTGAGAGTGCTGCTGTTTAATGATTTGTTCAGGTACTGGAAACCAGTACACTCGATGCTCGACTGGAGATACTGTGCCTGCAGGGTTTGGCTGACTAGAATTTTGTGGCTTCATTATTAGGTTGGATCATTTGCATATTGGTGTAGTCTTCATTTATTTCTGCTTCTCTTCACTTTTTTTGGGATGAAAAACATTCTATAATACAGTACATAATTTGCCCACTGACTTATTCACAATACTAGCATGCAAAACCAGTATGACTCTGTTAGCCTAACTCTTAAAGGGAAAAACTCAAAAGTTTGTTACATTTAGAAGTATTGACTCAGTGCAGACAAAATTTTCTGATGCTATTGTGACAACCAAATTATGCACTGATTGTATTAAACATTTTTATACCCAAAAGGGCCACATTTAATGATGGTAAATAAATGGCAAAAACTTTTTTCTGCCACTGAAAAGAAATTCTTAATTTTACTGCCTGATTCAGTGAAAGTTATAAAGTGACTCACAAAGCAATAAGCCATGTTTACACTTGTTTTCTGTGTAATTTGGCTTTAATTTAGTGTAGCCTAGCTTTTGTTTTTCCTCTTTCTTTAAAAAGATATCAGATCCTGAACTTCTTTCAATCAAACAGAAATAATCAGCACCTTCTCACAAAGAATCAAACAGTCTAAACCCAGAGGGAGCACTCACTGAAGCGTAGCCTGTTTCTTTTAATAAAACAAATTAAAGCCTGTACCAAAGTCTGAAAAATGATTTATCAATGACTCCACGTATTTTCTTTGTCAGTGAATTGTTGGACCAGAAAGAAAACCAAGCGGAGTGTTTTGGCATGTCACACACACAGACACACATGTCCAAACACCATCCAGTATACCAGGTCTCGCTCTCTCTCTCTCTCTCTCTCTCTCTCTCTGTCTATCTAACTGCATTTGGGCAAAGTGCCTGAACCAAAGCAAATTAATTAGGCAAACAAAGTGCATACTGGGGGAAAATTAGACCTCCATTACTGCAGTGCATTCATCATTTTCGCTTTTGTCTGTCTTTTTTGGGTGCTGTGCCAGAGATTGATGTAGCAGGCAGCACCCCCCCACCTCCAGGGGGAAGAATAGTCCGCTGTGTGTTGGTGAATATTTTGTTCTGCCTCATCAGTACAGTTTGTTTGTGGAAAGTTAAAATGGATATTTTACGAATAAAATACTCCAAATATCCAAACGGTAAAACTATGGTATGTGTCTGTCTGGAGTGATAGTGGGCCAGGAAATGAAAACCATTTAAATTGAACCATTTTACCATTTAAAACTATTTTCCTTTTTACAATATATTTGCATAATTTGTCCATCTGAAACTGCAAAAAATAATGGGGGCTTTGAAAGAATATTCAGGTTCACACATCAAGAAAAAAAGTTCCTGTTTTTGAATGTTTGGTAGGCATGATTTCGGTGTTGAGTGTGTTTGTTTTCATCAGGTCAGTCAGTTTCTTCAAGCCTCAAGTTGCAAATGGCTGAAACGTGAATGAGTGGCAGGGTCCTTGCTTGTCCTTGTTGATAATATACTGTGGCATGGATGGATCAACTGTTGGGACCCTATTGATCTCCCATCTTCCACCCTCTGTGTCAGTTTGTGGTAATTTGATTAAAATTTTTTTAGAAGAAGCACTGTGTAAATATAAACTGAAATAATAAAGGTCTTATGACTGTATTTTAACACAGGTAACCCTGATGATACACAACATTTTTGTGTGTTGTGGACATGCTGCTACAGGTCATTAAATATGATCCAAGAAGTAGAGTCCTGAGATCAGACATTAGACTGTACAGTGGTTTATAATTCTATGAGACATGATCTTAGGACTCAGGAAACATAGTACTGTCTTAATTATCTCAGTGTAAACACTGGAATTACACTGTAATGCCACAAAGTAATTACCGGGAATGTGTGCACTCACATGTACTTGATTGGCCAATGCAGGGCGCTGCCAGATGACTTTGCCTTACGTTGCGGCAAAAGTTGAATCAGGTTCAACTATAAGCAGGATGACCCTGTGTTGTTGGGTTTTTTTTTTGTTGTCTTGTTCTGTTTTTATTTTTTTGGTACATGCTGAGATAGCAGGCACTTGACACTCATTAAAAAAAAATCTGAATAAAGGAAATGAATAAATGTGTCCTTCTTTCCCATGTTATCAGTGTTCATGCTTTCTTTTGTTGCACACACACACATACACACACGTGTCGGTGGCAGTGGTGTGAGAGAGTAAACAGTCCGAATATGACAGCTAATAGAAAGCTCACATATTAGATTAAAGACATCCTGCTTACCCTGGTTTGGCAGACACAGAGTAAACCAATCTGACTGGCAGGGCCGGCCTATATGCTCATGTCAATATTGAAATGGAAATGTAAAAGTGAACATATGATAAGGGGCATACTGAGCCAGGTAATTACCATGCATAACTCACGGCACTCTTCTCAGTTAAATCCTGGTGGACACTGGTATTTGATGTGCTCACATATCAGCTCTGTGTGTGTGTGTGTGTGTGTGTCTGTGTGTGTGTGTGTGTGTGTGTGTGTGTGTGTGTGTGAGCGAGTGTGTGTGTGTGTTTGCGTGAGAGAGATATCCACAACAGTAAATCTTCATTTCTGCTTGGTGAGTGATGCTATAATCTTTTCAGTCAGTCATCCATCACATCAGAAAGAAAATCAGTATTAACAAACATCACAAGGTAAGACAAAAACAAGCCAATCATGGGTTACCTGGATTAAGTTGCAAATGCCACAATTATGCAAATTCCGAATAAGTCAGAAGAAAATTAGACATGGGTAAAATAAACAAATTATTGTATCTTGGAAAATACAATAATTGCACTGTTTAACCCTGAGTCATCAATAGGAAAAAATGCACTCTTGTAATAACTCAACATTTTGGAAAGTGTGTCTGTAGCCTACACTAAATATGAAACGACAGCTGGTTATCTTAGCTTAGCATAAAGACTAGAAACAGGGAAACAGCTAGCCTGGCACTGACAAAAGGTAAAAGAAAATCTGCCAAGCAGCACCTCTAAAGCTCACATGTGTTTTGTTTATTTGATTCATACAAAGTGAATGCAAGAGTTAACAAGGGAGAACTTTTGAACACATTCTGGAAAGTCACTGCACCTGGCAAAGAAATACTGTAGGTCCAGCACATAATGTCTGTTAAATCAAAAGTCTTAATTTGTACCTTTTGGTTTTCGTATGAATTAAACGAACATGATTTAACATGTTAATACCAGGCTCTGTCTAAAGGTAATCCAACTTTTTGGATTGTAGTTAAAACTGGAGTGCGGGACTTCTGTCCCCCCCTTCTGGCAGTGAGAATAAAAGGGGGTGCTTGGCTGTGATTGCCTGACACAGGCATGCAGCATGCAGACATGACAGGCACACAGAGAGCCCAAAAGCATATTTTTTGGCGGTCCACCAGGATTTGTCACCGTATGTCCGATCGCCAGTACACCACTGCTTGTAACCTACTGCTGCAGCTGTAAAAGAGTGGATAAACACAACCCTCATGAAATGACTCGTTTCACTATCATGTTTTAATTCATTCAGATCTATAACTTTTTGAAAGTCTAGAAGAGCTGCACAATTAATGGCCAAACAGCCAGCACAGGAATGTCCAATCTGACATGAGATTTAAAAACTCCGTATACTGTGAGATTTATCTGGTGGCAATAGGCACAATCAACATTGTGTTAACTTGTTTGGCAAGGGCTTGAATGTAGTGGATGTTAATTAAGTTCCGTATGGCAGGTTTAATCATCTCACCATGTACGGCTCCCATTCGTCAATGTGACCTGTGCCCCTCCATGATGTCACTAGGTCAATTAAAGGATCAGCTGACTTTTTGTTTTTCTTCCTCTTTGGCGGCAAGATGCTCTTCATGGTTGATGTTGAAGCAGTAGCTATAGCTAGTGGTTGGCAACACTGGTCTCGTGATTGGAAGGTAGGAGATAGCAGAGGGAAGTGACTGATCAGGAAGCACAGTAGGAGAGATGGAAATAGGTGGAACTAGGAAACAGGGTTTAAGAAGAATGTGAAAATCAGATAAATCAGATGATAGTGATTGTGATGGAGAAACAGCTCCAGTAAAAAGGAGAAGAGAGTATTACAAGGTAATTGTTAAACTTGAATACCAGGGGGCTCCTTTCAGCGACTAGAATCCAATACAGCTAACTAAATCCATAGGTAAAGAAATCGGGGAGGTGAGGAGTACTAAAATATTGAGAAATGGATCACTTTTGATTATATGTAAGGATGGAGATCAACGAGGGAGAGCAATCAGAATGAATAAAATACATGGAGGGAAAGTGCAATATTCTCTGACAGTGACAGAAAATTAGTCAGGGGAGTTGTCACAGGGATTCCAGTAAATGTATTAGCAGATGATGTGACAGGAAATGTAACAAATGCAAATGTAAGTGAGGTCAAATGTCTGAAGGCAGAAATGGGATTAAATGTGATAGTCTCTTGGTTCTGTTCCCCTTTGATGAAGAAAGACTCTCGGAAAAGATCTACATTGGATATATGTGTTATGATGTGAGGCTCTATGTTCTCCCACCACTCAGATGTTTCAGGTGTCAGAGATTTAGACATGGTAGCAGTGTGCAAGGGAAAGCAAAGGTGTGAAAGATGTTGTGTAGATCATGGGTATGGCAAGTGTGCAGAGGGAGCAAAGCTGATAGGTTGCAGTTGTGGAGGAGGTGAACATAACTCAGCTTACCATGGGTGCAAGGTTAGTAAGAGAGCGGCAGAGGTGCAGCGAGTCAAAGTTGCCCAGGGAGTCAGTTATGCAGAGGCAGTAAAGAAGATTTCAGGAGACATGCAGGTGTCAAGACAAAAATGACACTAGGAACAAAATTACAGTAAGATGTGAAGGATAAGTTGAAGGAGGAAGCTCTGACAGTGAGTGAAAATG
This sequence comes from Euthynnus affinis, assembly GCA_029490765.1. Taxonomy (NCBI): domain Eukaryota; kingdom Metazoa; phylum Chordata; class Actinopteri; order Scombriformes; family Scombridae; genus Euthynnus; species Euthynnus affinis. The sequence goes on along the minus strand of CM055853.1, from coordinate 16,316,785 downwards.
GTTTTGTACTCTTTATGGTGGAGATAGTCAACACTTTAGCACAAATGAAAAGCTAAAATGAAAGGATCAAAATAATTGTTAGATCAGCTGAGAAGTATCTTCACATGAAAGGGCTACACTAGGAAACAATTAAAGACATTCTTAATGAAGATACACAATCCTTTCAGACATGGGCTGAATCCTCTTAATGGTGTTATTTCTACTTCAGTGGAATGCAACAAGCTTAACTGCAAATGGCCAAGAGTTTAAGAAGTATATTGATAATTTGGGAGAGAAACCTAATGTTATTTGTATACAGGAGACACAGTTGAAACCACAGTTGGATTTTATTATAAAGGGATATGCTGCAGTTAAGAGACAGGGAATCTGGCAAAGGAGGAGGATTTGCAACATTCATACAGAATGGAAAGAGTTGTAAGGTTATACATGTAAGCACAGATCATGAATCAACTGTGATTAAGGTATGGATTGACAGAGGTAATAAAGATATATGTAACTATTATAATCCATGTGGGAAACTAAGTCTAGATATATACATATATTAGAGCATGTTGGGGGACCATTGAAAGATAGTGCGATATGGTGTGGAGATTTTAATTCACATAATTCATTATAGGGGAGCAGTAGTACAGGCACAAATGGTTTAGTTGTTGAAGAAATTATAGATGATCAGATGATCACTGTTTGGTGTTTATTAATAATGGGGAAGGAACACAATATAGTAGCGTGCAAAACACAGAAGCAGAAGTTGACCTGACATTTGTATCTAGTGCAATAGCAGGTGTAAGCACATGGACTGTAATAAATCATACTACAGTAGGTAGCGATTGCTACCTTATAGTGACTAAAGTTGGAACAAAGATTTATTACGATAAGGAAAAGAAAACTCCCAGATGGAAATTGGGAGATGCTAATTGTGCTGCTTTCCAAGAAATGAGTGCAAACAGATGATGAAACTTCAAGAGGTGAATTAGATGGATGTAAACATATTCAACAATGACCTAGTTAAAGTTGGAGTGCGGGACTTTTGTCTTCCCCTTCTGGCAGTGAGAATAATTACAGAAACACTGTCAACACATTCTTAGGTCATAAGCTCCATCATAGCCTACTCTGTCACTACTGCTGTGACTGTAAAACGTCAGATAAATTGTTTTGAGGGTCACAGAACCCCTGCAAAGTGACTATCTAACTATCAGAATATGATCCATTCGATCTGACAACATTTGGAAAGTCTAGAAGACTTGCACGTTTAATTTTTGTTATCCCCATTCAAGTTAACAGAGAGCTAACCGGAAGTTAGCCAGCTCAGCTGGTGGAAGTCTCTGGCGCACTTGTCCTCCCCATAGAGTATGCATAGTATGCATTAATCCAGCCAGTGCAGGAATGTCAAACGCAATGCCAAATTAAAAACTCAAGTATCCTGTGAAATACAGATAGATACAGAACAGACATTAATTTATATGTAAAAGTTCTTAACTGCAGGTTTAATGAAATAATTCAGTCTGCTGAGGAAATGATCTTTAAGACTATAGGACCTAGGCATACCAAGAATGTACCCCGGTAGAGTAGCAGCTACAACAAAGCCATAAAAGCCAGAAATAAAGCATTTAGGCAACTCTAAAAACTTAATTCTCAGGATGCTTTGATCCTATATAAAAGGGCCCAGGCAATAGTAAGGAGAACAATAAGAACACAAAAACACACATTTTGGAGGCAATGTTGTAGCAGTATTGGAAGAGAAGTACAGCTGTCAGATGTATAGGGCATATTCAGAAGAATGGGGAGGATCAGAAGAAATTATGAGTTACCAGTGATGAACAGTGGGGACTACTAGCCAACTTCCTTTAGTGACGAAATAAGCAATAGTAGTGCCTGTTCTAAAACCAGGGGAAAAAAACCCTCAGATCTTTCTAGCTACAGACATATTGCATTAACATCCCATTTATGTAAACTCATGGAACGAATGGTCACAGAGAGATTAACATATTTCCTTGAAAATAAAACTCTTTTGTCTCCTCATCAAAGCAGGTTCTGTAGAGAACACAATGGATTCTGTATTGTGCTTAGAATCAGACATCAAGAAAGCGCAGACCAACAAGGATGTAGTGATAGCTGTCTTCTTTGATGTGGAAAAGGAATATGACATGCTTTGGAAAGGAGGGCTACTTATTAAGTTGAAGTCACTGGGAATTAGCGATAGAGCATATAATTGGGTTATAGACTTTTTATTTGACAGGAAAATATAAGTTAAAGTAGGTGCAGAATTCTCCAGTGTATATACGGTGGAGAATGAAATTCAGCAAGGTAGTGTATGTAGTCTGTTGCTATTCAACATAATGCTCAATGACATCTTCTCTCAGGTGAACAAAGCGTAGGAAAATCTTTGTATGTGGATGACAGGGCTATGTGGATAAGAGGCCGCAATGTATCTTATGTTGATAAGAAAATGCAAGCTGCAATAGTTGAAGTGGAAAAATGAGCAAGTGAATGGGGATTCAAAAACAAAAGTAATTTGTTTCTCAAGACGGCATAAAATCATATCCATCTCCTTAAAATTGTATGAACAACCTCTTGAGCAAGTAAAAGCTATTAGAGTTCTTGGGGTTTGGTTTGACGAAAAGCTCACATGGAATGTTCATTTGGATAAAGTTAACAACAAATGTAAAAAAGTCATCAATATACTTTGCTGTTTGTCAGGACAGGAGTGGGGAGCAAGTAGAGCATCTCTACAAAATATATACTGGGCACTGAGATCTGAAATTTGTCTTTGGGTGTATAGCTTATATGTCAACAGCAGAATCAAAACTAAGGAAGTTGGATGGCTTACAAGCTGAGAATCTGTAGCGGATCATTCAAAACATCTCCAGTATCAGTGATGCAGGTGGAAATGGGAGAAATGTCTTTAAGAAACAGATGAGTGAAGTTGATGCTGGCATACTGGGTTAATCTCCAGGGGCATTGTGATACACATCCTGCCAAGATTGATTAAACAGACTGCTGGGAACATAACAAGACAAATTTTGTATGTTTTGGGTGGATTGGTGAAGCAAAGGCAGAAAACACAAGATTACGTAAATCACAATACAACCCCACAGTTTTAATTTCTTCCATTCCTCCCCGATTATTCTGCTTGCCAAGTATAGACTGCAACAAACAGTAGGAATTGAAGGACAAGTCAGAGCAACTTCCAGCAGAGTGCATAGTCCTGAACTATTTTGATCAGCATTTTTCAGACTCAATGTTTATATTCACAGATGGCTCCAAAGATCCTGATACAGGGTATGCAGGTGCAGCAGTATATATCCCAGTGAGTGAGTCATATATTAAGAAAAGGGTATCAGACCATTTGTCAGTATATACCACAGAGCTATTGGCAATATTATCAGACCTTCAGTGGATAAAGGAGAAGGAAATAAATAACACCGTTATTGCATCTGACAGTTTTTCAGCACTAACAAGCATAAGATCTGGCAGATCGTTATTTAGCAAAGATATTGTCAATGAAATATTCCTTATAATGTACTAGATGGAAATTAAGGGTATATCTACAGGCTTCCTTTAGGTTACTTGAGGCTCATATTAGTGTGAGGGAAAATGAGCAGGTGGATATTCCAAACACTCAGAATTAAGCATATAGACATACAAGTTCCATTAAGCAAAACTGAAGCTAAGACATTCATTAGGACATATACAAAATCAGTATGTCAGCAGTATTGAGATGATAATGAAACTGGAATACATCTATTTAATGTACAAGACATATTGGTGCTGTTATGATGGTGAGCTGGAAATGAAGGGAAGAAAATGTCATCACTCATCTGAGAATAGGTCACACAGGTCTCAATCAAGATAGGCAAGCACCCAACCGGAAAATGCACACATTGTAGCCAACCAGAAACATTGGAACATTTACTACTTCATTATAGAAAATACGATATCAAGAGAAATCACCTTTACAGGCACTAAGGAAGGCAAAACACCATGACTTTTCATTGTCAGGTCTCTTGGGGAAAAATCAGGCAAGATATACTGTGACATTATTAAGCTTTCATGATAAACTGATTTAGCTAAAAGAATCTAGGATTTGGGTTGTTTTTTTATTCCCTGCACAATCTCTTGTTCCACACTCCAGTCCAGTTAATGACAGTAATGCACCTCTAAGCTGGTTTGCCAACCACCAATAAACATCAAAAAAGAAGACAAAGTTTCTTTCTCTTTCTCACATGGATGTATTGTAAGAGCTGGATACCAAACAAAAAATGGTGCCCATTCAGTCAGATAAGAATTGCCTGGTTTCTGCCATCCAGATATACTTCTGCATTGTGTTGCCTACTGAATATGCAAAGTGGTGTTTCCCCCACTGGCCCTGTCCATGAATTCCCACTCAGCTCATAGACTTGTTGTACATTGTGATGATGTCACAGATTTTTAAATTATTTTTCTCAGCTCAAGGAAAGTTTTACAGATATAGAACCTCCATGGATTAAAACTTAATTTAAAAAATGAGTCATAATTAGTCTTGTTTGCAGCTCGAGGTGACCTGTCAACAGTTTTACAGACATCTTTTAACAATGATGTTCTATGTGGAAAATGTTTTTTGAGCTGCACTGCCATGAGTGACCACTGGGAAAAATTGGCTGCAAGGCTGAGCGGAGCCCTATCCAGCAATTATAATACATCCATGCTTTCTCCTCACTGCTAATACGGGAGCAGCCACAACTGGCTCTCCCCTGGACACTAGGTTCTCCTTCTCTACTCTGCCCATGCGCTTGCCTGCAGGAGCTACAGCTGCAGCCTGCAGCTCTTTGATCCAATGCGGTCTGCTCACTAAAGCAGACCACACTGAACTTGTTTTTCACAATAGAGACGGTAGAGCCTGTCTAAGATCCCTGGTTAGCGAGGTACGCACCACTAATCAAGCAACAGGAGCTATGAAGCAAGTTAGTGCCAAGCTGCTAACTCTGTAATTAGGACAAAGGAAGCGAACAGTTTCCCTCAAAGACTGGACAACAAAGACTGCACCATCCAGCATTGAAACCACAACTCCTCCCAGCCTTGCTCACCCACAACTGACAGCATTGCCAGCTCAAGAAAGCAGCAATCCAAAGCATCTCTCTATCCCCATGGATCTGGTAACAAACTGGAGCTATTGTGTCTTTGTCTCACTCTCACACAGACGCCATATGGTCTCAGAGACCATCTTTGATTCTGCCATCTTTGTTGTTGTCCTTTGCTTACCACCATGCGGTCCCAGTCTCAATTTTGAGTCAACCATTTTGTTTTTCCCTGCTTTCCTACACACAAACCCAACTGTATATAGGTACATTTAGCTAGATTATATATTATGTGTTTTTACTCTCTTTGATCCATTAGTTAAGTACAACATATAGTTATAGTTACATATTGTGTATTTTACCTTTGATATATTGAATATATCTAATGGTCTATTTAATGTTGTACAAAAATGAGTGTTGCCAGCATCTGCTCTGCAAGAACTCCAAAATCCTTTAACCTTTAATAGCTATTGATATGATCATTTTGGTTGTAGTTGTGGAGTTGTAGAGTTGTTTTCAGTCAGACATCCCACCAACCAAGGCTAGATAACCACCTGGGAAAAGTAGTCAACTGCCCCAAGCCCCAAGGGCCCCCAAAAGTCCTACCATAGGCTCACTGCAAACATGGGAGCCTGTGTAAAAATCTAGTTAAAACCCCTTTATTATTTTGGCATATATTGTGCTCACAGGTTTCCTATTCCTAAATTTTGTGTTCTTACCTTTGAATAAAGTCAGTCTAGCTGTTTCCTGTGTGTATGCTAAGCTAAGCTAACTGTCCCCTGGCTGTAGCTTCATACTTAGCGCACTGACATGAGAATTAGATATCTACTTTCTTATCTAACTCTCGGAAAGGAAGCAAATAAGCAAATTTCTCAAAATGTCAAAGTTTTACTGTAATTTACTATGATTTCCTCTTCTGGTTTGAAATCAGTAACTCTTGTAAAATTGCCTGAATCCCCATCACTTTGGAAATGTCCAAGCTGCATAATAAAGGCTTAATTCAAACCCAAACATATTTTGGGCTTTGAAACTATCTTGTCAGGATAGAAGTGTTGCCGTGGTTCAGAATTTAACTCATTACATTTCCAATAAAACTTTTATAGGAGCCTTTAAACCTCAAAAATCAGTCAACTAGCTCTCATTTTGATTACATCACATAAATTAATGTGCATGACTACGGTATATGTAGATGGAAATATACGATGGAGATCAGGAGTGTGTGAATTAGAGGCTCTCAAGTTTGTCCCATTAAAGTTATAGCACACTCACCAAAATTAAAGGCATAAAAGAGACTTTCAATCATGGAAATATCCAAAGACTCCATACTAGTCTTTACTTCTTTTATCATCATTTTGAAACAGGATCATTGAAAGAAATGTTTTCCTCCCCAGAAATGTGTAATACTTTGGTTGAATCATCTGCGCATTTGCCTTACCACAGACAATAAAAACATAAAGTTAACTTACAAAAACATACCTCACATGAATGTAGTGTCTATGCATCTGTATATTAACCATGTGAATATAAATTATGAAAGACCTAGCAGAAGCTAATGGGCTCATGCTGCCATTCATCATAATGAAAGTCGTATCAGTTTCTAATTTCATATAAATTATATAGCCACCAAATTAATTTAGATAGTGTTGACGAGGAGAGAACAGCAACAGATTACTGATGTGCTCAACATGAAGAGACATGATGTGATATCCTTGAATTAAAAAAAACCCAGCTCCACTTATCTCACACTAACACCTTTAAGTCTCTTGAGTGACGAGACAAACAAAATGTCTGTTGCTCAAGTGACAGTATTGATAAGCATGCCTAAGCTCACTTACTCTCCTGTGAAAATCAGGACAAACTGTAAGCCTGCAATAATAAGCACAGCGATACAGCCTTAACTTTAGGGCGTTTTCATGAGAAACACTGTTTGCAGGAGTTTGGCATATCATCTGTCTTCATTTGATTATCCAGACAGCCAGAAAGACACTCATATTGTTGGGACATGAAGGACTGAGGCTTGCAGACTTTCAGACACTGTAGCAGGAGGATGTGTCGTTCACCAAAGTAATGCTGCGCCATATCAAAGCTGAAACATCAGGAAGCTAATGCAATCCAAGTAACAAACGGCCTTTGATGCCACTTTTGATGGCAAGCAGATGTTCTGCAGATGATATAGACAGTGTGTGCACAGTACTTGTGTATGCCCTTGTCTGTGCATGTGTCTACAATTTTTCACTAAAAGCCTAACACTTTCTTCCTTCCATCTTTGTCTACAGGTGTGAGTGCTGCAGCAGAACAGGATCGCAAAGTCAGAAATGTAAGATCAAAGGTAGACGGAAAGAGGGACAGAACATGAAAGAGGGCAATAAGTCTGGCTATAGTTGAAATGAGGGGTTTCAGCTTGCTTTCTGCCACTGCATTATCAGCTTTTGACTTCAGTGTCCATCATCCAGCAGCAGAGCTGTGATGGCAACTATCAGATATTTTGCAAAACACCATTAAGAGTTCTGCTTGTTGCACCTAAAAGCCAGTGCTTTTTGCATGAATGTGATTGCACATTTGGTTAAACTGAAACGCTACCAAAATTGAGGATAAATGTGGTGGGCTGATTATGATCAAGCTTTTATCTAAAAAATGGGTTGCCCTCAAGGTTCTGGTTTAGATTGTTATACCTTTACTTGCTAGAACTAAGGAAATGTATTTGAGTGGCATTGCCTGTGAAAGCCAGAATATTGGGCCAGATAACCACATGAGGGATACAAAATGGTTTTGGAAGAATTTCATTAGGTTGGCCTTATTCCCCACTTTCTCAAATGTAAGCAGAACGAATAGTGCTTCATTTTATTGCGATCAGGACCACCAGAAGGCTAACCAAGTTGTCTCACCAAAATTTGGGTAGGAAAAATACCTTTTAAAAAGCTGATTAAATCATTAAATGAAGAACTGATTAGACTGTCAGTACTGTGCTGAAACAGAGAGCAAGAAAGACAGAGAGAGCTGAGTGCCAAAATCTATTTATTTACCCAGAGGGTCATTAATTCTATTTTCCCCTTCTACATGCACCACTGACCCAGCTAAACAGTGTCAAAAACAAGTGGCAAGACAAAACAAGACAAAGGGGTGCGCCTAAGGCTACTGGTTAGGAAGCATGCCACATAACCACAACATCTACGGGTCAATTCCGGCAGCGGACCCTTTGTGCATGTCACCACCCCATCTCTCGTACCCCTTCATTTCCTGTCAGCTCTATCCATTGTCACCATAATAAAAGTATATAATGCCCCAAAAAATATTTTAAAAAACCAAGACAATGGGATATGGACGATAAGTATAAGAACTGGATTTAAAGGATCAGAAATATTGTCAATTCTAAGTTTTTATTACCACTTGTTTATTGGTTTGTTTATGTGCTACCACAATAGCCAATACCCAATATTAATATTCTGTACTTGAGAATAGCATTAGCATCACAATGGCTGTAATTTTAATGAGAGGACATTTGATATATTTTTGATACAGTATCTTAAATATGATGACTAACAGCAGCATGGACAATCTGAAAATGTTCTTATTTGCTGAAGTTTAGTTTTAATTAAATAAGAGAAATGACTCAATGACTTCTTTTTCAACTTGATGACATAACTTTTTGATCCATCAATGCTTACAAAACACAGATCTTGGACAATTACCAAGAATGGCCATGTAATCTAACAGAATTGGGGAAAAAAGCATGATGGAGGTGCCTTGACCATTGTCAGTGCAGTGGACTTGCTGGTCTTTTCAAAGACAGCAATCCCAAAGGTGTACAATGAACGGACCAGAACACAATTCATCTCATCAAAACATTTACTATGTGGGAGGTAACCCTCTGTGGATGAACATAGGAGACATCTGTTCCGATCATAACTGAACAGTTAACGTGGCAATTTCATTATTGGGTGCAATTGCCAATTTCAGAACACAATGTATTGCGCCCAGGCCTGTATAGAATATAAGATGATGATTACATACATATCTCACATGTCAATGGTAAACCATTTAAAGTGTTTGCCATGGAATATAAAAGAAACATCCTGGACTGATCATGACTGAAATCTGGTCACAATGGTGGACTTTGGTAAACATGTGAGGCATGTGTAATAAAATCATCTAAACTCAAAGGTACATTTGTTTTCTTCATATAATGAGATGAGGTTGAAAGCACTGCAAAGCTAGTAAGAGGACCTTTGTTCTTAGACTGTTTTGTTATATCTACTGTTCCTTAAGACCAAGCAGTGTTGACCAGATGCATCAGAGTGTATCTGATCTTTTGGGTTTTCCAGTGGCTCAAACACTAACAAATTCTCTCCGTCCTTAGTGGAATATGAAATTTATCAGGTGAAGTTAATGCATGCTGCATTTATATATAACTCTTAGATGTTATATGTGGCTTGATAATTGTGTCATAGTGAATAAATACTTAAAGCACAAGAATCACATATTGACAGGAACGTTTTCTTCAAGGTTTCTTTCCCTCTTCCCAAATGAAAATAAGAAAGACATCAGAAGGCTCCCTTAAGAAATAATAATCATAACACAATGCTTTATTGATCCATGCTGGGAAATTCTCTTTTAACTAACCCCTCGCCACAGGCTATTCCACAGCCTCAAGTGAAAGAAAGTGGAAGAGTAAAAGGAAGGAACATCTTATTCTTCCTTATAAGACCATGGATGACACTAAGATGCTCAGTATTTATTATATATAAATATATATATTCTGTGAAAAGAGAGAAAGGAAAATTGTGCTCTTTGATTAGCTGTTTGGGTGCTTATGCAAAGCAAAGCGAGAGTGACATAGATTATTTTCTGCAGCAAATGGAGCAAAATTAAGGCACTCTGTGAAGTGCCATTATGAGAAATGCTGTATAGAAATGCTGTTTGTTCTCACTCTAATTGCCGGGGTGTTTAATGTGATTGCAGCCATTTGCTTTTAGGTTGCATACCAACAGGGTGGCTCTGTGTGTGTGCGCATGTACAGTACCAGTCAAAGGTTTGGACACACTTTCTGATTCAAGTGAATGGGAAGGTGTGTCCAAACTTTTGACTGGTACTGTACATAAATTCATGTGTGTGTGTGTGTTACTGTTTCATTTTGTCACATAATTAAGATGCATTTTAGATTCACAAATTGCTGCAAGGTGAGAGTGGTGGGTTGCTTCAGCAAGTTAGACATGTAAACCCATCCCATCTCTCAATTCATTTCACTTTCACGAAGAGAATGGTGCAGAACTCAATAATGACAATATGCAAAAGCCCCAGAATCTAATTTCTACTCTATCCATCTGAATTACAATGCCATCATTATTATTCCAATGTTGGAATTATACACTCCATCAGCTGGAATAAGCAGTTTCTACCGACGAGCCAACTTTGTGTGTGTGTGTTGCCCTTGTTTAAGCTGTGTGTGTGCGTGTAGCATGTTTATGTGGGAAAAGACAAACACATGCTTTTTTCACATACATGTGCACTTTCTTTCTATAAAAGCTTAATTTTTCAAGCCTACTGTAATTATACAAGGGTTATTGCCCGTGTCAAAATGCAACTTTCTCAAAAAGGAGTAATTGCTAAATGTGCAAAAATGTGTAACATGACATACAATGAATACTGAGTACACTAAATGTGATGGATTTTCCATTGGGAATGAATGTGTGCCCACCACATTCATTTGAATTAAATCAGAGTTGGATACAACAGTAAGATTGTTTCTGGTTCAATTTGATCTGATTCTTCCAGCTGTGCTCAAATAAGGACAGTGACTGCTATTGTCAGCCTGTCCTATCAGATTTGTGTGTAATATAGTTACAAAAAGGACATAATTTTGAAGACTATTCCAGAAATAAGTGAAAGAGGGGGTGGCCTGACATCAGAGAGCATATCATCTTGTATTAGTCATGCCAAAATCTTATTTTAACCAAAGTTGGTGTAGTTGGTGTTTCCTAACACTGTTTGTATCCTTAACATACATTTAATAAATTTTTCAGTGCAGTGATAGGACGTGTGGCTGGCATTGTGTAAGCAGTCATTGGTTCAGTTTTCATAGGGTATTTTGTGTAAGAACATGTTAGATTTTTAGCCATAAAAGCCAAATAGCTTGTACAGATGGTGATGGTCACAGGTCAGTACTTTGTTCATTCTGTTAACTCTAGTTCCACCAACAGGCCAGGTAGTAAACCTAGGGTTCCGCATGTTGTCATGTTGTCCGACCATGTCTAAAGGCAAAAGTGTTTATACCTGTCATAAATGGCCACACTCAAACACAGGGCTAAGAGGCTGCCGTAATAGCCTTCTCTTGTGTGTCTTTGTGGTCGCAAATCGCACAAAAGGAGAAAATGGGAAGAAGAATCACTCTGACCAATTTAGTATTTCTAACTGTGTTAGAAGTCATGTTATTCTTTTTTTCTTTCTTCTTTCTCACATATTTATATTGATTTTACAACACTATTGTAGACAATAAACAGTGACTTGTCCAAGATGTCTGAATGAACTTCTTTCTGATTTGATAGACAAGACATATAAAGAATATGCAAGACATAAACAATAACAAGAACACGAACCAACCCTCAGTTCTATTGACTCCTACTCAGCCTTCAGATACCCATTAACCCTTCCACCCAAATACCTCCCACAGGCTATGAGAAAGTAAATATTAAGTGAGAGAAAAATAAGTACATTCATTAGACAGAAGTCATGTTATTCTGAAAGGTTCGCCCAAGGCTACCCTGACTTTTCATTACCAGCTACACAGATTTTGTCATATAATTGTCTTGCAGCATATTGCAAATTGTTGAATACTGCTTATTATAATACCAATGTAATGCATTGTGAGAATATTGTTTTGCAAACTACTGTATAATGATTCCAGTCCCTACACAACATCTCCCATAAACCACCCTCAGGCCAATAAATAAGAAAGTGTCTTTTATTTAAAATACTTTAATGCTCACCAGGATTGTCCTCTCTTCTTGCGCCACCCTCAGGGCAAACTAGTGTTAAAGATTTAAGAAGAACAAACTTGTTTGCGATCTGGTGTGAAAACAGCATTACAGCCTCATGGAGCAGCCAGCTTGGATATACACCTTTAATATATATATTTTTTTATCTTATCCTTCTAGTAATTTCTAAAGTAGAGCCCAAATGAACATGACTTTGTCGGTTTATATTTACATGGCCCTTCTGAAGTGAAGAAAGCTCTGTGTCCTTCAAGTGCATCTTCAATCTTTGAAAGGAATTTTCTGCTTTCCACTGTGTGCATTTTAAGAATGCAGTGCGTAATGACTTTCAAAGATGAAAATTTTTCAGCTTAAAGTGAAATATAGCCGAGGTCCAAGCTATTAAATATAAAAAGACAAAGCTCAGGCTCGTATTGAAATTCACCAGGCTAATCTGAGGTTTTCAGGTTAAAAGTCTTGACAAATGGGGAATGTGGTTCATTGTTGAGTATGGGTTGTAAATGCCTAGCACAATTTGTTAAGAAAAAAATAGCTGCGGTTTCCAGATTTAAGAACAGTATTGAGGATACGACACATACTGTATATTATAGTATGTATATACATACTGTATACTGTGTAAAACACTTTTTTCCATTGGTGACAGTTTTACTGTAAAGTCTTAAAAGAACCATTAAAGCATGTGGTTCTTACCTCACTACTGAAGAGTGTAAACAACAAACAACAACAAAAAATGTCATAACCATTACCTGGATGACTGAGAATCTTCACAGACATCTTACTAAGTATTTTGGGATAAACATCCTCTGTATGGTACAGGAGTATGAAAGGACAGCCAGGAAAATTGTAGATTACAGAAACCACCTACAATTTAACCTGAGATGCTGACAACACAGACTCATACCAAACAGCCTGCATCTAGGTTCTACAGTGAAATGCCACGGAGCTGGAATGATCCTAGAGAAGGTGCAAAACCAGCAACTGAATGAGAGTGTGAGACAGGTCTATTTCACCATTGAAGATTTGAGTAAAGAGGCTGATTCAAAAATTGAAATCACATCTCCCTAGGAGAAGGTCAGTGATTTCATTGAGAAGGCACAACTATCTCAACACACCAAAAGCAAGGAAAGACAGGCAGAGAAATTCAAAACTTTCAACATTCAAGAGTCAGTAACACTAGAGAAGCAGAAGAACTTACCTGGAGGCAAAAGAAAGGTAATTACACATTGGATGTAACAAACAACAGATGGGTGAAGAACCTGTCAGAAAGTGAATTTACCCAATCAGAGCAAGATGTCCAAGCCGAGATTAAATTTATGATCACACCACAGCATTTAACAGTGGTTGACCTTATCACAGCAACAGAATCAGCCATAAGGAAAAACAACTTAAGAGAAACAGAGGCAGAACAGCTCAAGAAGAGCAGAACAGCAATACTTTCCGCTCATATCTTGGGATGTTTAGAAGGAAGTGAAGTTATTTTAATTCTAACTATTCTAATTATCTATTAATTCCCCGTGCTCTTTCATCTGCTTCTGTCTTGAAAAGTCTCTTGTTTTTCTGCATTGAGTGTTTTGTCAGAATAATTGTTATTTGAGGTGCTTTAACTGTGCGCTGTGCCTCATGTCTCTATGCACCTTTTTTTCTGTCTATTTCCCGGTTGATGATCACGGCGGCTGTGGTGGAAATTGTAAATGAAAGTTTTGACAATATTTTGGTTGCAAATTCAGGAGGCTTATCTCAGCCCGGTTAGCACAGTTATAGTAAAGTCAAGCGCACCTGCAGAGCAGCTGCCCCACACTTAACTGATATAATTGCTACATGAGTGCATGTTTTACCTGCAAGACTCGTGTTTTAATGCTGCTGTTCATCGTTTTGTGATGTGAAAATGTCAGAGAAATAAAAAGCTTGCATCCTGGTATTAGTTCAAATATAAAATACGAACACATCGCAGAGTGTCTCTCCTGCTGACTGCTGACAGTGCTGTCAGCCAGAGAGTTGATCACACTGGATGGTAGTGGAGGAGACAGCAAAGACACTGGTATGTGTCCATTTAAACAGGAGTTTAGCCAACTTCACTGCATTTAACACCACAGCTGAGAGTGTCAGAGCTCTGAACAGAAACACTGCTCTGCATTGCACTGCTGTCCTCTGCTTCCATCATTTTGCACCTATTCGTTTTCAAAGAGCAATGGCTATGGAGAATCTCTAACACAGCCAGATGACCAATGGTATAACTTCATCACTCACTCAGTCGCTCACTTACTCACAGACAGCCATGGTAGGGCTACAGAAGGAGAAAACTATCAATCATTAACAATATCATCGTTTGTAACCTTGAGAAGCCATCCCATATATGTGTGGGCTTCCCAAGATTCGCAAAGAAGGAGCCCCTCTCAGGCTCATTATCAGCAGCATGAACTCAGTTACTTACAACATTGCTAAACATATATCTACCATCTAAGCCCCCTTGATTGGTGACACTCATTGCCATATTCAAAAGCCCATGAATTTTGAGAGCAAGGGTTGAGATTGAAACTGGACCCAGATGAAACCATGGTGTATGATGTGACCTCATCCCAACTATGGATGAGAGGGGGTGGATACACACACACACACTCAGCAATTTACCTGAAAATGGCCTCATGACAACTCCAACAACTGTTGTTTACACTTGACCTCAGGTGACTCCAACGACTCTAATGACATTCATTACAACAGCCAGGAGCACTAATGAACCAAGTGGTATCAATGACCTTGATAACGACCCCCCAGAGGTTAAATACCTGAGACTCTCTGCCAGTCAGTTAGAACTGAAGAAGCCTTGGATAAGAGATGAAATGTCTTCGAAAATCTACAACCGAGTACAGTTGTCCTCGATTCAACCCCTCTTGGATAAACAACAAACATTCCCTTGAGTGTCTCCAGATTGTTCAAGTGTACTCAGAACTAAAAACAGAGACATTAGAGGATGGGAGCAGGTCGGACAGTCTGTCCAATACTGTATATAGCGTAATACATCTCATTTATTTGGTGTTTTTATCCAGAGCCATGAGTGCATCCAGGTATGGGCACTTCCAGTATGAAATGAAGCTCTAACCCTGCAGAGCTACTAGCACCACACTCTACCCATTACACCACTGAACATACTCTCAAAACAGCAGGTTGACAGAAAAGCAAAAGTTCCAGCTCCTTTGAGCAAAAAGAAAGTTGTTATGAAGGTTGCAAAAGACAACTGAACCATTTATTCATCAGAGTAATCCAACTATTTCTTGAACCCCTTTTATTAGCCGTTACTTAAAGCTGCACAAATCAACATTTTATGACAATGGATAAAATTGGAAAGAATAATGATGAACCCACAGAGCATTATCAGTGACAAACAAAGTTAGTAACTACATTCAACAGCACTTAGTAGCTGAAGAGACAGATATCTGCCTCAGGAGTTGGTTGAGGCCTAAACAGACCTAAAAGGAAACTAAATGTTGGTCTAACATCCATCGGGATACCAAAAACACAACTCCAAACCAATGCTAATGTTGCTTCATGTCTGCTTGACATGTAAATTGGCAGCTTACTAACAAGTTTATCATATCAACAGCTTGCTGAGCTGCACTGAGTTTGCTAAATGTTTTTCCACTTTTCATCTTCAAGACATAGTGGTATCAGTATCTAATAAGATATATTTAAGGTATAACTAAAGGCTTTATTAACTAGTAACGGTGAGCGCTAGCGAAAAAGACAGAATGAATGTCAGTTACAGGGATTTTTCACAAACTAGCATCCCAAATGTGTAAACTTAATTCCTTATTACTGATCTATGAAGCACTGGGGTGGCAGCAGGCCAGTTGATAGAGAAGGCTGACCATTGGTTCAATCCCCGGCTCCTTTAGCAAGACACTGTGTTTCAAATTACTGTAATTACTGTCACTTTTGACAGATGTCTGCCAAATGAATATAACGTAATGAATAAATAAATTATTTATCAACCATTTATTAACAGTATCAGAGGACACTTGTTTAAATTTCACTATTGGAGGTGTTTCTCTCTCTCCAATTACATAAAAGCCTTCTAGGAAAGATGTTACAAATAAGCTTCGATCAAATAAAGTGAGACATAATCACATCACCATTTAAATGGAAATCTTTGAAGCATATTACTCCAATCCACATTCTCAGTTCTTCTCTGTGACATGTCCCCAGTCATCCATAAACATGCTGTAAACACTCAATCGTGTGTGAGGTGTATTGGATTGAAGCTCTGTGAAGTTCAGCCATATATGTGTGCGTATCTGTCCATATTTGTTGGTACTCATACAATATTTATGTTTGTATGAGTGGGAAAAACATTAGAAAAAGGTATAGGTTTTTCTGCTCTATTACACATAAATGCATGCTCAGCTCTCTCCTGCATTAATATTTGCTAGTGTGTCTCAGAGCTATAAATTGTACAGTCTTATTCATGTTTTATTTTTGCATAAAAAAATCGATATCTTCACTCTATAAATCTAGACTTCTTTTCTCTCCTCTCCTCTCATCTCTCCTTTCTGTTTTGCAGTCATCCACTAGCCAGAGGGCACAATCACACAACCAGAAAGCCAATCAGGAAGCTTATTAAACATGACACTTACTGAGCACACTCAATATAGGCGAAGGACATAGGCTCTGAGGTCTACGTGCCAATTAGGAAAATCAGATCAATCATGGCAGCCAATGTGAACTCTATCTCCACTCTTTCTCCCTTTCCTTCCTTCTCTCTGTTCCCTCTGTGTTGCACTTTATCATTTCTCTAGTCACTATCCCACTCGTCTCCTTTGAAAATACTTGATTGTGCAAGCTGTGCACGCCATCACACACAGTTTGTTTCAAAATAAACAGGGGATAGATCTACACAGCCGCATGCGTGCACACCACACTCCAGCAAGCTATTCATCACAATTTCGCCATAGCATTAGACATTGAGGGACAAATATACCCTCTCTAGAATACCAGCCAAAACACTAACAGCTACACACTTCTGCTCCCATGACACTCATTTTCCCCTCCATTTGTCAAAACACTCTCACACTTTTTTAATTCCTGCTAAGCTGTCTGTCAACCCTTTTTTGTCTCTCCTTAAAAATTGTCTAAGCCATTCAAGTGAATTTAAAGAGAAAGTCAGTGAAACTGGAAAAAAGCCCAAGGACGTTTTTCTATGACTGCATTGTGTGACTAGATTACAACATATAGCTGCAATCCATTGAGTTTTTGATCTTTATAAAATATATATTTTGTGCATTTTTTTTACATGTCTGATGAGCTCTCTTTATTGATGTTTTATGACATCAAACTTAATATATTTATGAGTCTTGTGCAATAGCCTGTATTCAATAGTAGGACTGCACATCACGTTACTTGGTCCATCAAGCCTCATAAACGTGAAGATAAGTGAAGGTTTTTCTATATTCAGGCCTTATAAACATGTCAAAAAGGAAATTTAAACAGGAGTGTTGATCAGATAGGCTGTTTTCTACTGAGAAATGCTGACACAACTTACTGAAATACCTTCCTATTAACTCATTAAAACATGATTTGAACTGCACTTTACAACTAGTGGAGTGCAGCGATTTGAAATTAGATGTCACATTAATCCACATATAATTAAAAGCACCCCTCAAAAGTTGTCTTATTTTTTCCTGTTAATTTGGCAGCTTTATTATATTAAGTGCAGTAGTAGTACATTTGATATATTGTGCAGACTTGCAAATGTTATACTCCTGGGAGCAAAATGAAGCTCAGTAAAGACTTTTTTTCTGTATTTATCTGCCGTCTTAACTTCTCTTGATTCTCCTGCATTACCCTCTCCACCTTCTTTCTCATCACGACGCTGATGGAGTGCTACAGGAAAAAGAGGACTTCTTAAGGTCTTGTCAAACACTTGTTGAGAGGTAGTAATAGGCCTGTTAGAGTGGTGATGATGAAAAAGAGAGATCTGCTCACAAGATCTAATTTCAGAACCAGTGACAAAAATGCTGTAGGCAAAAACTTGTTTTTTGTGGGCATTAACTACTAAAGTGCACTAGCACCACCTATAGACAAGCTGTAAACATGTACAACTGTAAACCATTAAAAATCCTCCTTCTCCTAAAGTTCTTTATTATACACAGCTATGCACAGCAGCTGTGACCAAATACAACTAAACCATATATATAATAACACTTCATATATGTTGGTGATGATGCAGTGTCCGGGGAACTCAGATCAGATTAGAGATTATGTTGCTGACTTGTGTGTGCTGAGGTTCGACACCTATTCTTGGTTTTTTAGGTGTTTTGATACTTAAAAATAGACACCTGCAGAGGTCAGATCAAGGTTAATAGGAATCTTAGCATCCTAGTTATAATTCGCATGTATACATTTTAAATATAATTTACTGCTTGGTTGTTTGACTTCAATTAATTTGATTGATGATACTGCAGAGGTATTTTCTGTGTTGGCTTGTTGGTACTATGATGTTACCTCGTTACCTGAACTCTTATATCTTTACTATGTTACATCAATAACCTACATGAAAATTCTCATTCTCACATTATTGTATAATCCTCTACAGTCTTTTGTAGTTGTGTGATTTAATGTCCTGCTTCTCATAAAATCATGGAAACTACATACAGCAAGAGGGGCATGTATGATAGGCTTTGACAATGTGGTTTAAGATTTAAACACATGACAAAAGTGATGCATGATATTTGTATTAGTGTCATGTCTTAATACAGCACTGATTTAACAGTCTGAACAGCCCATTCATAAGTGTTGATTTTGAATTTCATCCAGCAGATGGCACCACCATTCAAAGTAAAACTGGTGAGGTTTCATATGACCTTAAACGTCTAATATTAATATTCATATTATATTGACAGTTTGTGGTTTCAGGTTTCCAGACACATATAATCAGGACTAACTGCTTGACTAATGTGGGACATTTATTCCAACAGGAAAACACTTTACAAAGCCTCACAATCGACCTGGAACACATTGGAGGTGTATGTGTGCATGTAAGATGAAGGCCTCACATTCCTATCAAACACACATTCATACACCAATGTATAGGAATGCACAAGAGCAGTTTGAAGTTAAGTGCTCAAAGACACACGGGAGGAGGTGATCGAACAACAGCTCCTGCAAGTTCTAGAAGTTAATACCATTGTTAACAAGCTTTATTTAATAAGTTTTAAGTACTGTCGCCGTTTGAGTTAAGTGCACAGCTGTGTGTGTACCAATGTGATTTCTGAGGAAAATGCAACAGATGTGAGGACGTGTAAACAGGAAAGCTGCAACCTCAGGATGGAATATTGGCTTGCCAAATGAACAAAATCCACATTGAAAGAGAAACATGAAAAAGATAATAATTTATTTGACCAGATATGAAACGGATGGCGACATGTCAGGGCTGAAAACCACTGAAGCCAGAGCCCCCAACAACTTCCATGCGAGTGTCTCAAATGTCTGACTCCACAGAGTTTAGTAAAGATCACATTGTCGTGATGTAAGGAGGTGTGTTGGGGAAATGTAAAGAGTTCAGGACACAGACAGGTAATCTTGAGGTTTCATCTCCAAGGTGACAAACGCAGACGTGCAGAACATCTAGGACCCAGCACCAAAGTAGACCAGCATTCATCCAAACCAGACAGTCCCGAACCTGTAAAAAAGAAGGAAGGAATAAAGAAAGAAGGAATCAAGAGTGATGGAAAGTAACTAAGTACATTTACTCAAGTAAAGTATGTAAGTAAAGATTTAAGGGACTTACACTTTAATTGAGTATTTCCATTTGATGCTACTTTATACTTCCACTCTGCCACATTTCAGAGGAAAATATTGTATTTTCTACTCCACTACATTTATCTGACAACTTTTCAGATTAAGATTCGACACAATGATTAATCTAACAAGCCTTTGAAATACAACACATTGCTAAAGACTAAACCAGTGTTATCCAGCCTTTTTTGGCTTTTGACGTGTGTAGTCAAGGTCACATTTCAAATATCTATGAGTTGTTAACAGCTCCAACATTTCTCACATGGTTTCATTTCAATAAATGTTCAAATAATCTAATATTTCAACAGAGATAAATAATAATAATAATATTTCAACAAAGATAAAAAGAAAATTTTCAAAAACCGAAAACAGATTTGTGTATGAGAACTTTGGTTTTTCTTCTTTCCTCTCTCATTAATCATCTCATGACCCCTCAGATATATCTGGTGACACTTTGGACTGGCCCAACCCTTAAGTTGGGAACCACTGGACTAAACCAGCTAATTGTATATGAAGTGGTTTAAACGATGTCATAATGATGTCATATATATCAGTCAGAGGGACCAAACCACTACTTTTACTTTAATACTTTAACTACATAGACTTATGTACTTTTACTTAAGTAGGATTTTTCATGCAGGACTTTAACTTGTACTGCAGTATTTCTACACTGCTGTATTGGCATTTTACTTAAGTAAAGGGTCTGAGTACTTATTGTACAACTCAGAATCCATAAGACTGTGGAAATATGAAAGAAGTGCAAAAAAACAACAAACCCCCCCCCCCCCCCCCAAAAAAACATGAAAACAGCAGAATGAAAGCTGTCACTGCCAACCTAATAACTGACAATTTGGCCTACAGGGTGTCTTACATAAACAGACATAACTTACATCTAAGTTAAATAAATAACTTACAGCTAACGTTAACTCGCAGACAGGTGGTTTGGCCAAAAAAACTATATCCAACTGAGGATTTACTGACCAACATGTAAGGTTTTACCCTCTCAGAAATTCAGTCACACACTCGTCAATGGACCACAGGCCTAAATTACATTCATCTCTCAATGTAGGACACTTGTTCACGTTACCATTCAAGCCAAATCGATTTTCTTCTGTGTTTCTGACAGTTTATCCTGCAGCCGTTTCTTCCTCCAGTCCAGGAACTTTCTCCTCATTCTGTTGGCCTGCCAGCCCGCCAGAAATCCGGCAGCGAAAGAAACCACGACGGCGACTTGTAGTGTCCTCTCCGAGACGTCTGCCATGTTCACCTCTGTCTGACAGATGCACACATTCGTGTATAAGCCGCATGAAAATCATACGCCAGTAGCCATTTTTTTTCCTAGGATGGCGTAGTCAGGACCCGCCTTACTCTGCCTCTGATTGGCTAGTACTCGTTGCTTTCATTGGGTTAGGTTTGGGCATGAAGAGTTTGATTGGTTAATATTCGGGTAAGAATATCAGAATAAGCCAATTAGAGGCAGAGTAGGGCGGGTCGTGACGTCGCCATCCTAGGAAAACGATATCGCATACGGAAGTGAATTGTCGTACTTACGCGATATTACAACGACGTTAATCTCGCAGTGTTCAGAATTAAAGTCCAGAAACCATGGACCAAATTTACTGTACTAGTTACTAGTGCTAATTCCTTTATTACTAAAACAATTACTAACAGTACTACTACTGCTGCTACTACTAATTGATATTGTACATGTCAAATTGCATGATATGTTGGAAGCTGGCTGGAGAAACAGCCATAAAATCACTGGAGTCCTTATATAAACAAAACAAAACTGGGGGGGATACATTATCACTAACACTACACTAACAGAATACTGAAGAAATATGATTTAATTTTGAGCGTTGAGAATTTCAGATTACATTTTAAATGGTTTGGCTCCTCCTCCATTATATGGCTTTGTTTATTTTAGGTCACAGAACTCAAATCCGCAAGAATATCCTCTAGAAGAGATTGTGCTGAACCATTTCGTCGCACTGTATTTGGGCCGTCAGCATTTTCTGTGAAAGCCACAACTCAGTGGAACGCCCTGCCTGATGACATGAAGCACTGCGGCTCCATCAGTAATTTTAAAACCACAGTAAAAAATCTGCTAAAAGCTACTCAACTCTGTAACTATTGTCTATACATTTTATTGGTCTTCTCATGTATGGAAATAATCTTGCTTGTATTGTGCGTCCTGTGTGTTTTTTGCTTTACACTGTTTTGTCAATAACAAAACTGTATAAAGCAAAAAACATATGTTATATGTTTTAACCATGACCTGCTGGAGAGACTGCAGATGAAAATTAGCTGAAACCTAACTCTGGTACATCAAATGGTAACATTTATGTTTATTACTATGGTGTATGGTCCCTTACAAACAAAATAATTTAAATCATAGTATAGGTTAAATCTTCGCCCCTTTTCATCTTTTCATTCGGACAGAAGATACAAAATCTGATGTAGGCTACTCAAGAGTTCATTAAACAAGCAGGTTTATTTTGTCAGGGGAACAGTGTGCTTTAAAAAAAATACAAAGAAGAAAGGTCAAAATGAATCAAATTTGATTTCATATGGGTCACATGATTGATCAAATCTGCAGGACAAAATTGGAAATATCTGTGGTTTAGAGTTCACATCACTGAAATTAAGTCATCATATTGGAAGTGGTAAATTGTAAAATAAAATGCAAGAGTTTAATGCGCCCTTTTCCTCAGTAGGGCTCAAAACAGTCATGAAATATAGAATTCATACAAAGACATACATGCTGTACTTCACACAAGTCTGCAGCACACAGACTTAAGCAGAACACATAAAACACATCAGTAAAAGTTTAAAATGTTTAACAATGAATGTACAATAAGTAAAAAAGCGTTGTTTTTAACCATAAATTGAGCAGTTGTTGGGTTAAATTTGCCATATACAGCATGTGATTGATCATTATTATGTTTACAAGTTATTTGTACAATGTTATATGATAAAACAGCATTTAGTGGCTGCATAGCCGTAATTCTGAGAGCAGGCACTGCATTAATTAAAAAAAGCTGCTACTATATAATGCTTAAGACATTTCATTTAATAGTTTGACACTTATTACAGTTTGGAGGTGAAATACTGGTTTATCATATGGCAGCACAAAAAATGAATCAGAGGATTTCATATTCAAAATTATTGAAGAGGTATTGCATGAGAAACTGTTGCATTTTATGGAAGTCACACAGAGTTGTTGATGAAGTGTGTGAGAGAGTAATTAAAGTGTTGAGATTGTAGTGGCAGTAAAGGTTGAGCACCAAGTTGAATGAGTTTGCTACAAGTTGCTTTCTCTCACACCATTTTGCAACCTCAAGTGAATAAAAAATTTTTTACTGCTAAGGTTGCAAAATGGCCCTCTATTCGGTATTGTCATTTCAAACACCATGATATACAATTCATGGGTATTTTATGGTAAAAAAAAAAGCCTCAGGTGTCTGTCTATGTCTCCTTTCCATCCTGTATGAGTGCTGGCTGTGTGATTCACATTGATGAGGCACCAAATCGCTTCACTGTTGTGCTGTGGTTTGTGGTAAAAAATGTTCAGGGTATCAAGTCACGTTGAGTCACATTTCTTGGATGTGACGTATTACTTGTTTTTGACGCAGTTTCACATGTTTCATTATCAGATTTTTACATTGAAATGAAAGTATATGGATTCGATTCAAGCAAAATTCTCATCTATGGGTCAGGATTTTCAACTTATTCTAAGAATAATTCCTCTTCAGGCGCAACCAGCTTGATGCTGAACGGATAGATCGAAACATAAAAAGCCTTTGATTTTCCAATTATTGCATCTTTATTTTTTTTTGGGCTCTCAGAGACTGAATAGCTGTGTTCCACAGTGACACATAAGCAGCACAGTTTTTGGTTTTGGTTGGGAATGATCAAGACAGACTGAAAAAACAGAAGATTTCAAAAGATTTGAATATGTGCCGAAGAGTTTGAGAGATCAGTCATTACGATGCCAGGATCGACTTCATCATCAGTTTATAACAAAATTATTTCTTTTCAAACAAGATTTCTTTAAGTCTAAATAGGATTCTGAGGTTTAGCACCATTTAAGTTTTATGAGCTTTGTCTCTGCAGCTCTTCAGAGATGTTGATATTGTGTCCATGGTTAATATCTGCCCAAATTCACACTGCTGGATTTCTCTTTTGGTAAATGCAACTGAAAGTGAAATATAGCAAGCTGTGTGCATTACAGGTCACATTTGATTATACAGTAGCTGCCATGTTGGTGGAACTGAACTATTTACAATCTAAAGCCTTTCAGAAACCCAGTAAACAAAGATAGAAATTAAATACTTGCTTGTGGCTGTAATTAGTCTTAATATGTACAGTCAACATGTCCAATTGGTCAACAAAATATGGTGCAGATGCAGTAAAAGCTGTCAGGTACACAATATGGATCCCAAGGCGTGATCTATTGCTGACGGCTGAGAACAGCCAGAACAGTTTGAGAGAATCAGCACCAGTGCAGTTTTAGTGAAAGTTAACCAGGCGATGAGGGGTTCGGCATTGCCCCCACAACCCCCCCCCCCCCCCCCCCCCCCCCCGAGGCAAATCACAACCGATTCTGTTTAAGCCTGTCGATATGGTAACAGAGTTTGAGCGCAGGCCCCAGCTTCAGTCCCAGATACTTCATCATCATCTCACTTTTCAGTAAGAGCAGAGCGTCTCCATCTATCTCCTGAAACACAACACAGAGCTGCATTACTAACAGAACCAACTTATGTCACCTGCTTGTATTTGTAACTTTATGTATACGATAATAAAATCTTTATAACAATGCTTTAAATTCTGCACCTGTATCATACTAAACAGTGCGTCATAATATGTTTAAGCAGCTACAGTTGTCTCAGTAAATGTTTCCTGTCTGATGCCCCAATGAATGCTACAATAAAAAAGCTCTGTTCCAGTACATCTAGTATGTCAGTATCATTCAACAGCTGTGACCTATGATATGTCGTCTGGACTCACATGTTTCCTGAAGGCTTCAGCATGAGGTCCCAGGGCTTGAGGGTCAGCATCTTTGATGAACCACACAACCTCCTCCACTCCCCAGCTGGAAGGGTCCTTACCAGCAGGACGCTTGCACTCTCCAGCATCTGGCATCGGGCTGTAAGCTGTATAGTACAGAGGGACAGGCGGAGCAAATGTTTAATGCTCAAATGTGATACAGCAGCTAAAATAAAAAACAAAAAAAGAGAAAACACTGAAAGCCTCCTAAAGTCACCTGACATGACCTCAATCCACTGTGACCACTATTGTTTGGGAATCAGTAAAGCTGCAGCTGCTCCAGAGACTGTTTTATAATTTCATCACTGTTAATTTTAAATTGAAGCAATATTATATGCCAATATTCTTGGCAGACTCTCCAACTTACGTGTACAAAATTCTTCAGAATTATCATTTTTTTCCAAGGACGGTGAAGAAGTCAAGACTGTATTGATTTTTGGGGGGATTTCCCAGATTAAAAGCTCTGCACATCCACACAGGCCTTTTGAATGAACCTGACTGATTGGACTTCTGCTCAGGTTGACGTTGGACAGAGCTATGATGGAAATTACATGAGGTCACCAATCTCAACATACCAATAAGACTGATGAAGTGTAAGTTAACAACTAGAGGAGAGAAATCGATGTAAATCAAGAACATTTGGCACACACCTCCACTGTCCTAAGAAGAGGTCTAATCAGTTTAAGTGAGAACATTGTGAGTGGATTTGTTGGGCCATTAAAAGCTTGCTAACAAAGCAGTTTAGCCTTTTGAAAGATGTAAATTAAAGCAAAATATACATAAAAAGAATCATTGCACTGATAAATAAATGTATATTTGTAATGTATTGGTTTACCATAAAAGCATGTGTGCACACTATGCATGCAACTAGAGCTGTGGTTCCCAACCATTTTTCTTTAATGGACCCTTATTTCACAATTGAGTGAACTAACAACCCCTGACAAACTGACATAAAATTTCATATTTCATATTATATTCAATGCGCAACATTAACATTACAGAACAATTAATAGTGGTACAATGAAGCAAAATATTGAACTCAATACCTGCAGGAAAACTAGCAATGTGGATAAAATTTGAAAAGTTTATTTCCCGTGAATATTGCCATGCATATTTTTAGGACCTTCTTTATACAATTCTATGTTTTATGTTTAAAAAATTAAAACTATCCTATGTAAGTAATCGGCTCCTTTTTGACAAAGTCAGTATCCTCTTCTTCCTGACACTTAGCCATTGTTGCATTAGCTGTTTGTTGTTTTAACTATAAATAGCTAATGCAGCGGTATGCTATATAGCTGGCTTGTTACACTAGCTTAGCAGAGAGAGACGTTTCTGTGAATGTAGCTTGTGATCATGTCGATTCTTATCCTCACATGAGATTCATATCTTTAATAACAATATAAACTTTAAAAAATAATGAAATGTAAAACCCTTAAAAAAAGGGGTCTCATGACCCCATATGAAACTTTGGCGACCTCTAGTAGGGGTTGTGACACCCAAGATGTACTCTAGCCCAATGGTTCCCCCATTGGGCTAGAGTACATCTTGACCACAAAGCACAGCCTTACCATTCCTGTTTCCTTCCTGAAAGCTCGCCGGGCTTGATGCTTGTCTGCACAAGACCATCGGTGTAGTACAACTGTTGCTTCTGCGGTAACCATACGAGTGCTTTGGTGCGTACTGTGATGTCATGACATTGAAGGCGGAGTCACTGGGGTCTACAGCATAACGCTTGGAATCCCCCGGCGGGTCACATAAGAAGTCATCAGGCATTGATGTTTCTGCTGCAGGAGGAATGACAGGAGGTGAAACTGTTAGAGCCGAGGCCATTGTGAACATATTATGTATAAACACAATGTATACGCTGAGTTTAAACTACATCATTAGCTTTGTTAAAGCTTCTTCAGTCTGTAACTGGGTGGATGTGAATCGGCTGAATGGTAGTCAGTAAATCCTCTGAATCTGCTCCCTTTGTGCCAACCGATTTTCAGCTTGTCAATAATGTAGATGCCTGCTGGTTATGCCTGAGCTGGGCAGTTATGGATTTACCTGATGACAGATTTATTAGATGGAAATATTCTACTGAGATGATTCTGAATTACCTCTACATTGTGCTCACACAAAGGTCAAATGAATTTTATTAGTTTACTGAAAAAAATCTATTATGTGATAAGATCTGCACACATGAGTTTGGAGGCTTTGCATGCACACACACACACACACACACACACACACAAAGTACAGAGGAGCCTTCATATTGTACAATAAATCAGTACTTTACAGTAATGTTTAACATACAGATTGGCTTTCTGTCTATTTTAAAACAAACACTGTATCTATGTCATTTAGATCAAACGCAACAGTTCAATAATGTTTTTCTTACATCTTGAACATCAAAAACCTTAAATGAACCATGATAATCATAAGAGTCATGACGAATACATTTTGTATTAAACCAGTTATTGAAATAATAATATAATAATGAGATTATCAGTGCCTGAAAGGGGATGTACACTGCTGAGACAGTATCCCAAATAATATTCCTAAAATACTGAGACTATTTTTGAAATGCTTCTCTATTTCACCAGAGAAATGATTTACATATCTGTCTGGGTGGCACCACAGGGAGCAAACTGGTTTGTGTGTGTATGTGAGAGTGCGTGTATGTGCCTTGCCTCTGTACTGTATGTCTGCAGTGTGACATCAAACACTTTTCATGATTTGCAAGAACAAAGAGCAAACCACTGGTCCTTGACACATGAGATTCCCATTCATACTTAAAACACACTAAAGGCAATCTTTAAATATTTGCTTATTCAGAGCAGGACAGACTGAGGGGGGGGGTTGGGAATAAAAAGCAAGTTAGACAGAAAGGGCGGCTGTGTGAAATGTATTTTCTTTTGTGACAGAATTAAAAATGCCTGATTCTCTCCAGAGCCTTAGCAGGAAAGGAAAGCAAAAAGATTGAAAGGGAATAGATAAGATGATGTTTTTGGGTTATTTGTATCTCTTATTTTAAAACTTGTAAACATACATGCCCATAGACACTTGTGTTGTCTGTGATTCAACATGCATAAATGCATAAGTCTAATATTTGACATCTTAAAGCATATCTCTTCACAGAGAAGAAGTCATCTGTGTATTTAGAGAACAAAGATGAAATGCACCACACTTGTAAAGACATATGCTTGTATTTTGGCACTGAAATGATGTCACAGTCAGAGCAGGTTTGCAGGAGAATAAAAAAAGATAACGTACAAGAACAAAAGAGAGGAAGGGAGGGTGCAACACACATACCACAAAGTCACACCACCAAGTGAGAGTCTAACAAGTGTAAAAATATCAGGACCATCTTCCTCATAACAATGGCTCTAGCACTTTTGAGGCTCTAGTGCGTCAAAATCATTAAATATTGTTACTTGAATAATTTTTCTTATCATTATATATCTAGACAAAGATTTCACTCTGTCCTATTGTCATTTATAATCATGCTTCCAGATAGAAAAGCCTGTGTGGGTTAAGCTGGCTTTGTGGTGTGTATGCCTGTGTTGTTGTGTTACCTGTAAGGACCTGTGGTGTAGCAGAGTGGGGGACAATAGCAGCATCCTGTGGGATGGAGCCCATTTCAGGCTCTGGTGTACTGCTGGGAGGAGAGTTAGCCAGTGGGGACATCACCATCCTGGGCTTCAGCTACACACACACACACATAAGGACTTATCAGTTATCACAATCCTGACTACACACCAGAAAATAAAAACATTTCTGAAAGAGTCAAAATGCTTAGATTTTAAAATCTTAACCACTAATGGTGCAAAAAATGGAAAGTTTGGTCAGTTGGTGGCACCAGAGCATACTATGCTAGCATGTATAGTGGAGACTAATAGGTCATTAGCTTTAGAAATATTCTGTCCTCCACTGAAGTGTTTAGACAGGAGAATTTTTTGACCTAATTGTGGCATGAAAGGTCAGATGATAAAAGCAAGATGTAGGGTCCCAAAAATGTGCTGGTTCTTTTTGTGATTTTCTGTATTTTGTATACTGTTATAAGGCCGGATGTCTGTGTTAAACTGCCAAAGTTCCCAAATTTGAGGTGAACGTATGTAAAAACGCAGCATTCAGGTCAAAAGCCCAGGCCTCAACCACCGCTGAATGCTCCATTTGTAGCCACCTCACTACTTCCTCCTCATGATGACATCAGATTGTTCGCGCCTGCCTACAACAACGTCCATTGGTAGCCTTTTTTTGCTATGGTTGTTGCTAAGGTTGTTCAACGGGCTGTTGGCATTTTCTATTCATATCGGATTTGGGCTTGAACATGTACGGATATATTTGAGAAGTTTATATTTTAAGTAAATAACGGGAAAAAGAAGCAAAATCCGACTACGATTGTTTGTTTACTAGCCACCAGGAGCTAACCAGAGATGGCTTATCACAAAGGGGGCCTTAAAGGGACAGAAGCTGAACTGAACTGAATTGAACTGAGGAACTGCATAAAGGGCCAGTACACAATAAATAAGGAGTTTTTTGAACTGTAAATCATGCAAAGATATTCCACTAGAGCCCCAGAATAGAAATATAGACCTGGAAATGAGCATGGTAAGTCCTCTTTAGGAGGAAATCTTCACAGAGTACCTTTAAATTATAGAACGTTGTAGCTCAACTAGTAATGAAAATGTGCTAGTTCATTTTAAGAATCAATATTACCACAAAATGATGACAGACTGACCTTAAAGCCGGGTTTCCTGCCTCTCTTCTTTGGGACCTTGAGAGGCGACATAGGCTCAACGTAGTGGCTCTGGAACTCCAGTTTACGGATAGGCGGCCGTCCTCTCTTCCTGCCAGGTACCTTACCCTGAGGCCCCGCTATGAACTGGGGGCCGAGAGCGGGAGTCTGCATCTCTGAGCCAGTGGACAGGTTACTCATCAGACCTGAGAGAGTGACGGAAAGAGATTATTACATATCATTTCAAAGTAACAGGAAGTGGAGGCTTAAAATGCAACACTGCTTCAGCTCCAAACTGGAACGGAAACTCACGTCTGAGACTACTACCTCCAACACATATGCACCCACGCACACACACACACACACACACACACACACAAGCTATAGGAAATAGTAGAAACAAAGCCACATAATGCTTTGTACTTCACTATACCCCTCCCCCTCTCCAGCTGCAAAGATTGCAATAAATATCATTACTGCACAGAGAGAGAGAGAGAGAGACAAAGCCACACTCACACACACAAACACACACACTGAGGAAGTAAGAGCAAAGCATCTACCCACACAATCAAACAATCAATCAAGTGAGCATTGATACACACACACAGACACACACACACAGTACCTTCCCCTTCACTTGAATGAGAAAGTGTGCCCAGACTTTTGACTGGTACTGTACATACAGCAGTGGTTTCAAGTGTCAGTCTTGGTAACATTTATCCACATGACCATTATTCTCACAATACACCCCTCTCTAAATCAATGTGTCCAAAATTTAATTTATACAGCACAATCCCTTACCTGACATGGCCTCTGAATCTGAAGTGAAGTCGCTCTGTGATGATAGGCTGTGCTTTTACAGATGCTGGTGTTCTACTATTTAGCTGTCATATACCTATTAATCTTTTATAGCCGGTAGCTAAATAACACACCGATCTCGACTTCAGTACAGACAGACTGGCAACTGGTAAAGGATAATAGCTTATTTCTGTGATGACAAACACTGTCATTGTAGGAAGAATGAAGAGAAACAGGAACAGAAACAGAAACAGACAGAGCACGTGAATATGCATGACGCCTTCCATCCTCTTCCTCTCAAACAGAACAAGCTTCAAAATGAGCACAAAATGATCATTTCGAGCATTGCCTACCATGCGCTCAGCCGTCTCTCTGCGTGATGCTTCACCCCAGCAGCAGGTTTCTAAATATTCCCCTGATGGATCTGCTTGCCGAGTCTCCAACAGTCTGCCTCCACTGTCAAGACGCCGGCAACTGTGCGTGCCTCTCTCTCTCTCTCCTTCTCAATCTCTGACCACCTTTCTCTGAAACAACCCTGTTCCCTCCTCCTCCTCCTCCTCTTCCCTTCCCTTCTACCCTAACCCCCTTCCTCTGTGTCCCCTTTCAGTCGTCATAGCAACCCGCCTCTAACATCCCGCGGCAGCCGGCAGACGTGCTGTGCTCAAAGCGATTTGTGTGTATGTGTGTGTGTGTGTCTGTGTGGGTCTGTAATGTAATTACAGTTGCCGCAGCTCAGGGTTTTTTTTTTCTTTTCTGTCTTCAAAAAAAGCTTAGAGCTGGTGACAAGGGATTCAAGCTGAGCAGTGTTTTGTGCTACAAGCGTTCAGGGTTACAAACTGTAATCTGTACTGAAAAAGATGGTAGATAATTAATTTCCAGTCAAGAAATTTCACCACAATCCCCAAATATGGTCTTTTTTAACAACTCTTAAAATTTGTGTTATCTTTTGATATACATACTCCCTTACAGGTAATGAGATCAATTTTCTTGTAAACATCAAAAGGTTTTGGGAGAAACCCTTCAGGATTTCGCTGATGCTTTTTTTTGTAATAGAAGATCATATTACTGTCAAGGATCAATCTCTTCCTTTTATTTATGGGCTTCCTCTGCCTTTGTGTCAGCTCATGTATGCAGCATTTGTTTTATCTCTAATAATAAAAAAAAACAACACACACACACGGAAAGAAAAAAGACCAGCTAAAGGCAAGGTTGTGTGTGTGTTTACCCTCTAAGGTGCAAGTATTAAAAGAAAAAAACAGGCTCCAGAGTGCTTATTTGCTCTCATAGGCTACAAGTGTAGAGTACAACTCAGGCTTTACTCTCTCACCACCACATATCGATTAGCTACGCTCAGGTTGCTGCGCCGATTCCCGTTCGTGATCAAAGAAATTGGCGGGTTTTAACTACTCAATCAAAATCAGGTTATCCTTTCAAAGGGAGGTTCAAACGCTGGTGTGCCATCGCTCACACGCACAGCTGCTGCCAGCGTGTAAAGAGATTTGTCAAGAGTGGGCTGTAAAGCGGTCGCTCACAAGCTGTTTTAACACTGACTGTGACAGGCCAGAGAAATCCTAGTGTTTCATTACTCAAAGCTCATACACAGTAATTAAAAAAAGGGACAGTAAACAGCAAGGTCAAGACAATGAGACTATGATAGTGAGCACTGGCGCACATTTACACACTTAATCTCCACTGACCACGATGGTAGCAGGCCCATCTGTGTGTGTGTAGAAACAGAGTCATAAATCATAAAAGTAATTACACAGTGAGATTAATCCTGATGTCCCTCCTCAGTCAGTCCTGTCCCATTACGGCGCATCACATTACAGACAGAGACAGACTGAGAGAGAACAGATAATCATCTTTTACTTTAAAAAGAATTGAATATGAGGGGGGGGGGGGGGGGGGGGGGGGGGGGGCATTAACACTGACTGACATTATTAGACAACACCATATTTTTTGCAGGCGAGGGATTTGCACCATTGCACAGCACCCTAACATAATACATTTGGGACTACAGCCTAATTTGTTTGTGGCTAATTAACCAATTAAGTAATCAGTGAACCCCTGCGCCCCATTTTATTTTCCAGTGTAGCGATATTGCCTCTGTTTGGAAGCCGAATGTTAGAGGGAGGCATTTGAAAGCTGTTGGAGCCTACTGTTATCACCACAGTGATGCAGCAATGATCAGCAATGATTAGCATAACTTAATCACTAGCTTCAGGGGATGGAGATTTGTATCTGTTTTCACTTATGCAGAGGGAAACTGCAATGAAGTGAGTAATGCTAATGACTCACTAAACTGCACACCTACACACATAAACAGTCTAAAGACACCAAACACACAAACACAAACACCAAAATCCACATATGCATATACACACTCACACACTAGTCTAAGAATCCGCTTTTGCCATTGAAAATAATTGAATTTTCCCTAGAAACTATATGCACTCACCTGGTTGCAGAATAGATTAGTGTGTGTGTGTGTGTGTGCGTGTGTGTGTGTGTGTGTGTGTGTGTGTATGTGTGTGTGTGTGTCTGTCTGTGTGTGTATGTGCATGTGTGTATGTGTTCTCTAATCAATGTAACAATGTAACAAACCTCCTGAATTTATTTACAGCTCAGGCAGGGCGTCACCATGGTAACAGACAGTGAAATCGGATCCCGCGCCAGAGTCATGTGATAAGGTGGGAATAAATAAAACGCATAAACAACAATGTGTGTATTAAATAAGCACTCGCACACTCCATCAGACATGCGCGCACACATACATACACATACACACACACACACATACCACCCCTCCTTTTCTCCACTGAGCCACTTCATAACACGACACACTCCAGAAGAAAGGTGAAGAGTATTGCTCTCTTCATCAGCTATGGGTTGGGAGAAAATGAGAGAAAATTTGATAAATCACAGCCAGAAATACACAAATGCCCTCTTCTACAGAGACTCTCTCTCTCTCTCGCTCTCTCTCTCTCCCTCTCTCTCTCTCTCTCTCTCTCTCTCTCTCTCTCTCTCCCTAACACACACACACACACGCACGCACACACAAACACACCTGTATGTCTAGACTGCACACATTTGAAATCTTTTTAAGTGGCTCTTTTTCCCTTAGGGATGTTAAATAGTTGTGGAAAGTAACTAAGTACATTTACTGAAGTACTGTGCTTAAGTTTAATTTTGTGGTATCTGTACTTAACTTGCATTTTCTGCTACTTCATACACCAACTCCCTTTCATTTCAGGCTGGAAATACTGTGCTTTCTACTTCACCACATTTATTTTACAGCTTACAAATATGATGTATTGCTTTAGATTAAACTGCCCTTCTAATTTAATACAATTTAATACACTTTAATGCATCAGTAATAATGATCAAACAGAAATATATAATATCAATGAGACATGCCATTCTGCTCCTATAAAATCTACTTTAAAGACCCCCTGCAGACATGTCTTAAGATATATAAATATATCTTTAATTTGGATGATAATTTGTGTCTAATGTAAAAAAAAAAAAAAAAAAGTTAAATTACCTCATTAAAATCCTTAAAATTACATCTACTCCTTCTCCATCAATGAAAAATCCAGAATCTATGAATATGCAAATATTTTTAAATTCAAAAGAGCTGGACACAACAGGTATCCTATTTCTTCACACAGTCCATTCTCAGTATTTGTTCACTGGAGGCTTCAACTTTCCATATCACACTTGTGTAAGTTGCATACTGGACCTTGCTAGACTTAGCTGTATGATGTCACAAATCATGCTCTCAGGGTACACACCTTGAGCTCAAATTTAAGGGGAACACAGAGTGAAACTTTCCCCCCTTCAGCAGATGAATGTGAAAACGGTAATTTAGAAAATATATAATCAAAGAAAATACATCATTCTGCCCAGTGAAGCTCAAACATCCAACTGAAGGGACAGCAAGAAAAACACATTTTTGAGTAGAGGGGGACTTCAAGTGGTCTATATTGTGCTGATAACATGTACACACATAACCTTAAGTGACATTTTGAATGCAGGATTTCACTTGTAACAGAGTGTTTTACTTAAAAAAAACAATCTGAAAACTTTTCCCGCCACTGATGTTAAACTGCAATTCAAAAACATGCCAGTTACATGCCCGAAGATATTTGCAGTCTAGCAATATCATACTCCAAACAAAGTGCAGGAATCGACTTTTTTTTTTTTTTAGAATCAAGTCTTACTCTGTGCGCAGGTGTTATGGGCCCGATTCCTCAATCTCCGCCCAACTGGCTCTGACTCCGTTTCCAAGTCCACCAGGTGCCAGCAGCCCCGCCCTCTGTCGTCACAGCGATCTAAGCGTAAACGCAGGCGTACACTTTTGCTGATGATGCCAGGTAACCAGGCAACAGGAGGAGCAGGGGCCACTTCCAGGTGGGAGTCAGGGTTAAAATCCCGCCGTCCTCTTAGTCTCATGCCCTCGTGGCCCGCCAGGTTAAAGCGGGATACATCACACTGCAGAGACAGCGAAAAAATACTTTAAAAACAACAATATACTGTAACATCCATCGAAATATTTATGTGTAATGTAAAAAAAACTGCTGTACAGGTAATTCAAAAGCCTGAATTCTTAGTATTATTCTACTTCTTAACATTAATCACGTCTTCTACAAATTAATTGCAGACCTTTTAACCCTCAGACAGAAATAAATGTGGAAATGGCAGAAAGCAGGCAGAGTGAACGAAGGGGGGAGAAAGAAACAGAGAGACTGGAGGAAGCATTAAAAGAGAAAAATAAATTAGGCGGTTGTGTGATTATTCTAGTGCGTGTTCAGAGGTCAAAGAAATAAACTGGAGGCTAATGGGAGAATATGGCTTTGCTAATGATAAAAGTATTCAGCACAATGTGTCTATTGTGCTGCAGAGAGAATGCAATTTGGCCTCCAGGGTGCTGGATTTAGTGATTAACGTTAACTAACTAAGCTTTCAGTCTCTTCTGTTTAGAAAGGAACAAAGGCGGGTGAAGAGGGAGGCTGTGAAACTTGTTAGAGCTGACAGAAATGTTCACATTATCACCCTATTACCCTATTCTGCAAGCAGATCTTATTTTCTGTTTGATGACTGTTAGCCCTGCAGTAATTACTGCAGAGAGTTAAACATGGGCTTTATTTACCACTATCAGGCTTAGGGCAAATAATGCAATTTCATGCCTTCTTTTACCTACTTGGAGGTTAGAGTTTGGGTCATTAGACAAAACAAGTTCCAAACCCTAATTGCAAAATTTGTAATAACTTTATTTCACGCGTTAAGTGGATTAACAGTCCCCCAACATGTTGCTGCCTCGACTATACTTCATCATAGGGCAGTGATAATCAACATAACATGAATATTAGCAAATACCATTTCACAGAGGCACAGAATCTTAAAATATCATACTCTTTTTTTGACAAAATATGTTTATTCAAAATGTAATCAGATAGTATGAAGTGTTTAATTACAGTGTGTAAACACACTGTAATTAAACTTAGTCTTCCTCAAATATTGCAACAGGGACAAAAGGACAGAGAGTAGGGTAGGTTCCTTTGATTAAAAGTAAAGCAAAATAAAGTGCATCAACAAAAATAATTAACTGATATTATATTAATATATATTTGCATTTTTATTGAAATGCATTTAGTCTTCTCTGTCTTATGTACAGTATATTTAGGTCATAGAATGAGTTCTACAATAGTATTTATATCAATGTAAATTAATGATTTTAAAACTACTGTGAGCAGCTGTGTTGAGATGCACTTCATGTTAGCGTTCTCACAGTGACAATGCTAAGTTGTTGATGCTCATTTCCAGCTCTAAATTTTTTATTTCTGGACTCCACTAAAGGAGCTTTGCATGATTCACAGTTTTAAAAAAAAACCCTCCTTATTTATCTTATACTGGCCCTTTATGCAGCCCCTCGGTTCAGCCTCATAAGAGTTGTGTTAAGTTACTGCCAATGTAAACCCAACATTTCCTGCTTTGCTGCTTCAAATGAAATGCTTTTAATGACTAAATAACAAGAGACTTTTATTGTGAAGAATTTACAGGAAATTAAACATGTTCGTCACTAAATTACCAGGGTTTTATTGGTGGCACTAAAAACCAGTCAAAAACAATGACATTTGGAACTATTTGTTCAGGGGATCAGTTTGAAATAATGCAGGGAGGAATAGTACAAGCAGAAACAGCCACATTGATGATGATGTTTGATGAAGAGCTGCAGTTGACCAGCACACTTCCAACAGGTTAACCACTAATTTTACTTTGCCCTACTGTGTAATGGAGTCATGGCTTGGTGTGACTACCCCCAAAACAATGGAACAACACCATTATGTTAGCAGAGCAGTGCAGTGAACATGCGCACTGTGCGTGGAGCACCTGACCATATAAAGAAATCCATCAAGAGCTGGTGAGGGATTACTTTGACTTATGTTTACCTCATTATTTACCAACATTATATACATGTTGCCCACTTTTAACATCAACAGCCGACACTGCAACATAATATATATGACTGAAAATAAGGAAAAGCATAATAGGTCCACTTTAAGCAGGTATAATTTTAACCGTATTCACCATCTTAGTTTATATGTGTTAGTGTGCTAACATTTTCTAATTAGACATAAACACAATCCAGTTAAGACTGATGGGAATGTCATTAGTTTTGCAGGTATTTGGTTTTAAATCATTCATAAAGTGTTGAACAAATTGGAAATTTGATCTGATGGTACTAGATGAAAGGTGAAGGGATCACCAAAGTCATTAAATGAAGGGGACATGAATGTCTGTACCATATTTCATGGAAATCCATCCAATAGTTGTTGAGACATTTCACAAAAAAAGACATATGTTAACCTCATAGTTGTGCTAGAAGAAAAGTCATAGGATCTCCAAAGTCAGTAGGATTCATCCTTTGGGCACCATAGATATCTGTAGAAGATTTCATGGCAATCTTTCCAATAACTGTTGAGATATTTCAGTCTGGACCAAAGTGGTGGACTGACCATCACCAGACAGATCATTGCCATCCCTAGATACATGCCTCGCTGGCTTCGCTAAAAGTACTAGTACAAACCCACAAAAAGCTCAACAAGGAAATGGTGAGAGATGAAGAAAAAAAATGCTGTTTGAATAACATGCAGATTTACTATATTTGAATAATTCCATGACTACCTTCAAACAATAAACCATACACCACAAATTGATTCCAATTTTTCTGTCTGCTGTGTAAAATGTGTAAATAAATGAAGCTCAAAGTAGAAATATAAAACAGAATTAAAGGGGGGTTAATAGAGGAGCAGTTAAAAACATTTTGAGGTTTGAAGTGTCAGCTTCGATCAGATTAAAGATGAAAAACAAAATCTGCCCTCAACCCTAATATTTCACTTTTACCAAAAAAAAATCAGAAACATCAAACCATGATCCTGAAAAAAACATGAAAGAAAATGGTTCTTCATACACACACAGCTGCCATCTGTAGCATCGCAAAACAACCAGAATGAAAAAAAGATAGATTTGATGAAACAGAGTGCAACCTGACCAGCACACACACACACACACAAAGGAATATTTTCACTTCTATCTAAAGGCTCTTGGGTCCCATGAGAGCAGCAAAATACTTTATCTTGCCACTCTACCAAAACACTTGTGGCTTGGAACCCTGCCAGGAGTGTCGCTGTCGGAGAGATTTCTTTGACAGAATCAAGCACGCACGCACGCACAGACAGACAGACACACACAGCCGCTCTTCATTCTCATACACTGTGAAAGATACATAGAGATGAAGTGATGAAGAAAGCACCTGAGAGGACTGAAAGAAAGTCTCATGGTCATATTGCTTCTGTTTTCCCATTGATGGTGTGACTTCACTCACCTAATTATTCCACATTCAGTATTTCTCAGGTAGATGTGAGATATCCTTCTTTCAAGTAAAAGTAGTCCTTCTGAGTAAATGCTCTTTACCATATAAGATTTGCAAATATTCTTGATTTACCTGTGACATGAATAATGTGCCAAATTAATGCCTTTTGGTCTCAATATCAAACACACAACTTAATCATTCATTTACAGGTTTGCTGCGAGCTTCATTTGAATCTGAATGTGAAATATGCAAATTAGCCAGAAATTTACCAGAAACACGCAAATATGCCCCCCCCCCAAAAAAAAGCGTGTATATTCTTTAAACCTGCGATACACAATCTATTTCCTTGTGGCTGTTTTTTCAATTAAGTCCTGGTATGATCAGAGTGTACTGTTATACAGTATAATAACTCGTTTGTTTGGGTTTGGGGATGCACCTAATGATTATTTTTATCATCAATTCGGTCTATAAAATGTCTCTAAAAACTCTGTTGGGGTTATACAAAATTGAATTCCTGTTTGCAGCCAAATTTGGCATGTACAAAATTTCATTTCCTGCCTTCCTGAACTCTATATTATGTGCATCTGATAGAGCATATTTAGGTGTCAAAATGTGTGGATCTTTCACTCAAGCAGCTGTTGAGGAGAGTGTCGCTGCTTTATTACTGTGAACATTGTCTGATCGTGTCATTATTGTTAAAAGACTAATAATGTGCCACCTTGTAAACGTTTGCCTCTGTAATCCAGTGATCTCCTTCAAAGTGATGACCATCTTTTCTTTATTAGAAAACATTCCCAAAGTTTGCCTTACAAGGAAAAAGAGGCTCAAAACAAAGTGAAGAATGTCCTTATTGTTGTGCAATAACAGCAACAAAGGCAACTGTGTTATTGTTGTCTTTCCAAAAAGTATATTACAGTATTTTATTTAGTAGTAGCTAAGAAGAAGAAGAAGCCACTCATTTAATAGACTTAATTTGACCTCACACTGGAAATCTGCAGGTTTAGGACCTTTAAAGGGTTACTTTAGCCAATGCGGATGTCTGCAGCACCATCTGGGTGATTCAGTTACCACTTGGCAGTTTTGATCCCAGGGTAAAATATATATAAGTAATAAAATGGATATCAAAAATTCCCTTCTGTTTTTTCCTGGAAGAGCCAGCAGAATGTGCATTCTTGTACAGCGATGTGCTGTCATCTGCATTTATTATTATATCTGCATGGACTTAACTTTTACTATTCCATTGTGTGAAAATGCAGTCATTATGGGAAATGCGACCATTTGTTAAACTTTTGTTTTCTGTGAGGATATT
Source organism: Euthynnus affinis (assembly GCA_029490765.1). Taxonomy (NCBI): domain Eukaryota; kingdom Metazoa; phylum Chordata; class Actinopteri; order Scombriformes; family Scombridae; genus Euthynnus; species Euthynnus affinis. The sequence goes on along the minus strand of CM055853.1, from coordinate 16,277,199 downwards.
TTGAATCCACTGACCTGATTTCAAAACCAAAGGGAAAGACCAAGATGTTCTTGGTGACATGAAAGAAGAGAGGGATGTTGCTGTAGTACAGTTTACTATTTGCATTGCCTCCCCCCACCCCCCTTCCCACTTATTAATTAGTAATACCACCACATACACACACACACACACACAGACATATACGCCACACAGACACAGACATACCACCTGGTTTGAGGAGGGTTAACGGTTAACTGTCAATGTATTCAAATTTAATGCATGGAATTAGGCCCAAGGAGAAGAGATATCAGAGCTGTGCTGTGTTACCAGTACACTAAAATTAGACCCGCATTGATGTCCAAGTTCCTTGGGTTCCATAATTGTGAGTCCACTGCTATTAAACATATATGCAAAGGATTTGTCCGTGGTCTGCAGTCCACTGCAATCAACTTTTTGATGTGCCATGGAGGAAATAATAAATTTGTCCTAAATAATTAATTAATGATATACCATGACATTAAATCACTCTACAGCATCACATTTAGACATTTGTTATGCATGTGGAAATCAAAGATTAGGTTAAAATGACCTTGTACATCATGTTATGTCATGTTATTTCTGATTTTGAATATAATATTTAGTACTGAAACAGGGACATACAGTTCTCTTAAGTATATTAACAGACATTATTGTCTCCTGTCTACATTTCCCTTTAACACTTCAATGGGAAGTTGAGTGACCTTGTGGTAGGTTAGGTAAAATTATGCAATTAATCATTTCCATTCACAGACAATTTAATTCTATAAAAAAATAACATGCCTACAGCCATGGTTCGTTTTGGTGATAGATTCGACACATCTTTACCTATCTGAGCTGATTCAGCGGCGGGAATCCATTTCTCCACAGAAAGGGTGGCTCAGAACAGATCGTGAGCCGGTGCACGGAGCTGCAGAAGCAGCAGAAACTCCCGGGGACTCTGGGCCTGGATCAGTCCGGGTTCCACCCCTGCCGATGCGGCAGGGAAGCGAGCGAGCTCCGCGCGACTGCTGGATCTCACGCTTCCTGGAGAAACTGGACAGGAGTTGTAACGTCCTCAAAGGTGCAAACTGGGGCAATAACCGTAAGACTGAGTCGTCAGTAGGGGGACTGTTCGTGTGGATAATTTTCCTATCTGACTTTGAAGCTGCACCTCATTTACCTGCACTGGTTCAGCAGACAGAGAGGGAGACAGAGAGTGTCACGGTAAACAAAACAGGAACACTCAAACTGAAGAGGTTCAGCCCCCTTTTGATAACACTAAAACAGCCCTTATATAGATATGAGCTGTGCCTAAAGAGAAAAAAAATATCCAAATACGTAGGCTATAATTTTTGAACTTCATTTATTGTGTGACTCAAAGTTAAGTTTTTATTCCATTGGCATCACTTTAAAGCTATATTACAGGTAATGCTGCACTCTCATTTTTTCTTTTCATCTCTGCCTTGTAAAGCATTGCTTGTTTTGATAAGATTCTATACAAATGAACTTAATATTATTCAATATTATTTCCCTTGGTCTAAAATAAAACAAGTATATTTAGTCTTTCTTTGAAAGGTTTGTATTATCTGGAGAAACCTGACCCTAAATTTGCAAGATGTACTGACAGGGAATTCCCACACCTGTTCAGATGAGGAAGCTGCTGTCAACGGCCTTTGCTGTTGGGCCATTATTGCAGTTTACTCCCCATAGGAATATGTATCTAGGGAAAAGACAGGGACAAAAATATTGAGTCATTGGGTTTATACTGTAGTTTAGAACGTGAAACTCACTGAATGACTAAAAACAGGTGACATATTGAAGCTGGGGCTTTGGGTAGCCAAGCTTTGCTGGCATGTATCGATATCGGCACATCAGCTGGTCAAATTTAGAAGTGAACTCATTTAAAATATTAAAAACCCAACATTTACAATGCATTCAACATGTTACTACTGGAATGAGCAGGGCAGCCCTCTAAGATGAAGCCCATAGAGTATAATTGCAATAAATGTATGGGACAAGCCTGGTATTTACAATTGCCTGAAAGATTTATTCTAAAGTGAGTTCAGTTATCTGCAGTTCATGGGGGGAAAAATGAAACTATCTCATTTAAAAGTTTTTATTTGAAATGATTTTAAATACAAATAATATATTTTTCCATTTACAATGACAGTTCCTTTGTAAACAAAAGTGGCAGATAGATAGTCATTGGGTAGTTTGTCCAAACTGAGGCGGTCTGTCCGCCTGTCGCCTGGACAATATCTGTCATGGGAGAGATGGTGTTGTATTTAACCTCGCTGCAGTTTTTTTTTCCCCACACAGCGTAAAATCACTGATGCTACATTCTATTGCAGAGCAATAAATACTCAGAGTTCAATATTACCTGTTATCATACACCTGCTTTGAACACAATTACAGGAGGGTATAGTGCACGCATGTGAGTTTTGTTTGTGAGTATGCACGTGGTGTAAGGAGAGCATGCCCTGGGATATTCAAACCTTTATCTCTCCCACACGAACACGACACACACTAGCATATACCTTAACAGAAAAAATTAACTTCTGAGTGTGGATATTTATGGTGAAAGATTTCTTTGAAAAACTGAACTGCAAAGTCAACATAGCGAGAGCCCACAGAGCTACACAGGGAAGCTCTGATTTTCTTTTTTCCCCACTCATGAGTCTAACAGATGTAAAAATCAGGGTTAGAATGGAATAAAACAAGACTTATGTGTAACATTTGTTATAACTATAGCTTAACAGACAAAAAAAAAAAAAAAAAAAAGACAACTAATTTTTAATGAGATGGGTTCCTGTTGGTTAGCCAGAACTGCTCTGTATTCCTCAGACAGATTTTTATTTTTTATTTTTATTTTTTTTTTTTAAAAAAAAAAGGACATTTAGTGAAATGGCAGTTGTAATTACAAAACTAAGCAGGTTCTGCTTATGCAACTAAAGAGAAAAAGGTGCTGGACAGAATATGCTTAGGCTGACACTACAAGTTACTTTCAACAGGTTTTTTTTTTTTTTGTTCAAGACACTTTTAAGATCACAAGTGCCGTCTGTGTCAGCGACCTCATACTCTAATCCCATTACAACAGGGTCCCAAGGCTAAAACCCCTTCAGCCACATTTCACATATGACTGCTAACCCTCTTTCAAGAACACAAAAACTGTACTTAGAGGCTTTTGTCGTGGCAATATATCAGTGATATGTATCCCGAGACAGAGGAGCTAGTAGGTTACTATGAAAAGACTAACCCTAAACTGAAACAAAAAGAAAAAACACTGTAGATCTTTACAAACACAAAGAAACATTTTTTTTCCTGCTCTCCCAAGAACCAGAGGTGCATAGCACCCCGCAGACTTGTATGTTGCGGTATTTCAGTTGTATTCATAAGGCCTTTTTGGACAATGAGTATAGACTGGAATGTGCTACAATTGTTTAAAAAAAAAAAAAAAAAAAAAAAAAAAAAAAATGAAGAGAAAGGAAGTCACTTCTGAACAGCCACAAGTATGTTTATACTAACTAACTTAAATATATATATATATATATATATATATATATATATATATATATATATATATATATATATATATATATATATATATATATATATATATATATATATATATATATATATATATATATATATATATATATATATATATATATATATATATATATGAGAGCCCCTTTAAAGTCTGAAAACTCACGTGTTTATGTAGTATAAGGACAAGAACAGTACTAATAATTCAAACAAATCTTAACACTGCAAGTTTTGTCATTACCCCCCTCCCCCCGTTATACTTGAGGTCATAATTCATTTCAAGATCCACCTGCTTTCAATCAACAGCTTTCAGAAAAATACAGTCTGACGTGGACCAAAGGGGCAGAACAGACATCGTTAAGAGAACCATCTCTTGATTTACTATTACGTTAAGAGAACCATCTCTTGATTTACTATCATCATCATCTTCCTCTTCAGTATACAGAGAGTACAAGGACATACAAGTGACTGGCTGGAAAAATAAAAACTGATGAGACTCCCTCCCCCCCTTCCCCGCCTCCCCTGTGCGCTGAAAGGCGCAAATGTCCCAATGGTTGACTTGGATTGTGGATCCCAGACAAATAGGGCTAAAGCTCACACTTCTGCAGTTTAAGTGTACAATAGAAAGTATCATTGGTGTGGCAAACATCGGTGCTGAGTGATGTTAAAATTAGGAGCGAGAGCGATGTCGTGATTTCCGTGTGGAGGTCATGTGTTTTTTTGTTGTTAATTTTGCAAACGTAATTAACTGTTATACATCTCCCCTTCTCCCTTTGAGAAAAAGAAGAAAAAGAGCCCAGATAATAGGTCCTCCAGTCCACAGTGTGTCAATCTTTCATACCTGTACAAAGACTTACAAGGTTACAAACACATGTCATGCACTCACATTGGAGCGCAAACACACACATTCTCACACACAAGCACGCGCACACACACGCACACACACACACACACACGGGCCTGGGTAAGTATTCACAGAATTCTCTTCCGCAAGCAGCGGACAAATGAAAGTCTCTGTAGAAAAGGGAAAATGGAGGGGCGGGGTCACAGTTCATGTCATTGTAAAGGTAAAACGGCGGAAGAGGAGCGGGGCTCTGTGTGTATAAACTGTCCCCACTGATTCTTTGTGTGTGTGTGTGTGTGTGTGTGTGTGTGTGTGTGTGTGTGGGGAGGGCACGGCTTTGCAGCTCCTCGCTCGCTGCTCTTGAGTGCTGTTGTGGGGTCAGGAGTGGGTGGGTGGCTGTCCATGGGGGCGGTGAGCGTGTGTGTGTGTGTGTGTGTGTCTGCGGGTGTGGGTGTGTGTGGCCGCATTCAGTCGTTGTCCTCATCGTCGTCTTCACTCTCCTCGATGACGTCGCTGTCCTCTTGCTCCTCGTCCTCCTCCTCTGTGTCGGGGATGTCCCACTGTGGGTGGTTGTCCAGCATGGCCTTGGCCTCGTGGACCTCCAGCTATAGAAATCACACAGCGCGCGCGCGCACACACACACACACACACGAATGGGTGCAAACTGTTAAAAGTCTCTGCAGAGAAATATTAAGGACTCCAAGTTTTTTTTTCTTTAAAGAGTGATGAAAAACTTGCTGAAAAATCCTGCTTTTGCTGCCATCTAGCAGTTGAAATTTACAAGCCTAAAAGTAACTCATTTGGAAATTGATAGTGAGCCTCTGTGCACTGTTAAGGAGTATATTTGCGAAGCGAGTGGGAGAGCGATCAGCAGGAAGATGATGGTGGATGTGAACGGAGTAGAGGAAAAGGTTAACGATAAGTTGTCAGTCTGCCAGTAAATGTAAAGTACAGACTATAGTGTGTCAGTTAATAAATGCTAAAAAGTCACATCTGTTCCCCCAAGTGCTGGAAAAGTGAACGGGGTTAGCTCCAAAGTTAGCAAGATGAGTTCACTGCACTGCACTCTGTCCCATCATAAATATTTGGTAAAAGCACCTTATCTTTGTATAAATATTACATTATTGTGTTTTGTGCTTTTGTTATTTTTTCAGTTTCACTCCTGATACTCAACTATATGCATACATTGGGTCTGCAATAAAAAAAAAAAAAAAGCTAGAATGCTATATCCCGACTCTTGAGTTGTTTGTATGGAGTTTGGCTGGCTGTCTAGTTGAAGTTCCAACATTTCAGCAAGGACAGTATAAGTACTACTTATGCTTTTGTTTGGCTATTATATTAACAAATTCCCTTGATTCTCAACACCTAGGCAGCAATTGACACCATTGTTCAACAAGCTTCTGCTACATTTTGGCTGTGACTGCTGGATCTATTGTTCCAGTCGCTTTGGCAGGCAAAGAACCATTATATCCAGGACAATTTACAGTACACTGATTTGGCTGAGTAAATGGTGGATAGTAATATCTGCAAACCACTTTGGCCAGTCACACACATATGAGGGCACACACAGACACGCAGTTTTCTCTTCACCTTGAGTGGTTTGATCTGGTCCAGTCCCAGGTAGGAATCAGAGCGGAGGATGACAGAATATTGGTAGTTGCCTGTTTTGGAGGGGGCTGGAAACTTCAGCTCCACCTGGAGAGGAGAATTAACACACACAAAACAAAATGAAAAAAAAAGTAACAGACAAGGTTCCCCTTCTTTTATCTATCAAAACTAAAAACACTAATAGAAGCAGTAAAAGTAGGCAAACCTGTAAAAGACAGAATAATATAAGGCCAGTTGTTGGTCACTGTTACTGATGACGTACAATTACCTAGCTGCAGTCACGGTGCGGTAGGTAATCACAAATGAACTGCCACATGATGATGGGGTCCAAATGTAAATATTAGACCAGCATTACCTCGGGCTGTGATTACTATGTCGCGCAATTACATGGCAAACATCTAATTATCGGCACAATGAAGCAAATTATTATTCAGCGTGTGGAGAGTGAGCCGTGAGCACGGTGACAATTTACAGCCTTGTTGGTGAAAGCAGCCCTCCCCAAAAACATGTCTGTCAAACACACAGCGTACACACAGTCGCACAACACACAAACGACAAAAGGAACTGTTGAAGTGACAGACTAATTGATTGCTCAACAGTAAACGATCACCTCTTGCTATTACATTCCCTCACAGCAGGGACAGCTGGTCCTGCAGACTTACACAGGCTTCATTAAGCTTTTACTTCCCTGTCGATCCCTATTGTTGCTCTAGAACAACGGGATCAGAGGTGCAAATTGTACAATATAAACACACACACACATATATATATATATATATATATATATATATATATATATATACACACACACACTCCTCTAAGGGGATAATGACACAAGTGCAAAAGGTTGCCTAGCAACAGGATGTGAGTGGGTATGGTGCACAGGCAACACTTTAACTTAATGAGACCTTTCTTCTACAGATGGATTATAGTATAAATTACAAGATACCTACAAACTAATATAATTCCACACACAGAACAATCAAGTCTTATGAATTGACAGTATTTCGGATGATTGTTTGATCTTTATTGAGGAAAATGCAAAACAAATGCTGATTCCAGCATCTCAGAAGTGAGGATCTGCTGCATTTATTTTAATTCTATTTTTGACATTTATATTAAAAAAATGTGATCAACAAACTCACCTCTTCTGTGTCTTTTAGTGTGCAGACGTGGTAGGGCATGGAGACGAGGGTCTGATCTCGGCGATCAGCGATGTAGAGCCACCACCACTCCTGCTTCTCCTCAGGGAAGTAAAGGCTGTAGACGGGGTGCGTCACCTTTGACTTGGTCTCTAGCAGGGCCCGCTCTCGCCGCTGGATGCTTTGCTGCAATGCCTCCCACTCCTGTGTGTGTGGAGAGTCAGAGGATCAGGTTAGGTGCAGGTACAGGTAGTGTTTCCTTTCTATTCATTAGAGTTTCTAGCCTTGTCAGTGGGAAGGTTGTAAGAGTTATTTTATATTTTGGTCATTATTTGTGGCCCACAACACATGACAGTCAAAGCATTATCACAACATATAATAACACAGTGATTACTGTGGCCTGAACATGACTGATGCTGCCCACTCAATTGTGACATTTTATGCATATGATATCGATTTTGTATCTTTACAGATAACATACAAATACCTCCATTCAATTTAATGCATAATTGATTTGAGTACGGGCACAAGACCAAATCTGGGTATATAAACAGTTGGTTTGCGCTGTGTTCTTCAGTTGAGTTGAGTTGAGTTCACTATAGTACAGTTACTGAAGACCAACACAATCACCGGTTTTCGTTTATTCTTTCAGGTGGGTAAATGTCACCTAAGCACCTTCAGATTTTATCAGTAGTCTACCTTTAATAGATAATTTTTTGTATAGTTTATTGTGCTTCGTTATGTTGTTTGAGGGAACTGTAACATAAGGTAACTGCATAAGAGTGGATGCAACGGTCACTAATGCTAGCGTAGCTCCTCAGGGATTAAAGCTGTTATTACTCTAATTTTGACAATCTAACCTGTGACAACACATTAGCTAAGGTTGTGAGGTCTATAACGGTTGCTAGCTGTTGTTGATTTTGTTTAAATATGTTAAATTGTAATTTTATGGGTTATTGTTTGTCAGACAATTGAGCTAAGCTAACTAACACCAACATCAGCCGTCACTTGTTGTCATAGCAACAGTAAATATTCATGTATGGGCTAATGGGACGTGCGAGTGCAGAATCAAGCTTCATTGTAAACATAGTTAAGATACATTGTATTAAGCACAGAGTGTGGGATTTTAGTAGTTAATAAACTTTTAGAAAAGAGTTTAATTTGTAATAACACTTAATTTATTGTAATCTTTGGGCTCATAAGAATTGCAGATCAATGAAGGGGTTTTAATACCTTTTTGTGATTTGTATACAATACTGTGATTGTTGCCCTATATTGTTCTAAACCATCAGTTTGCAGTTAGACCGAGTGTAAAGCTACTCGAGACAGGCAAAAACACAGTTTCTCATTTATTCTTTCAGAATAAAACCATCTCTCTTTAAAAAAAAAAAAAGAAAAAAAAAGTTCATCCTGAGTCCGGTGTGATTTGTGTGTGCAACATATGCAACCATATGAAGTTTCCCTGACCTCCTCATCATCGCCAGCCATCTGATCCACCTCTGTGTCACTTTGTTTGTCACTGTCTTCGTCTCTCTCGCTGGGAGAGTCCTTATTGGCCTCGCCCTCGTCTGACTCACTGCCTTTGTCTGAGGCCTCGTCCTCTTCCTCCTTTGCTGCTGCTGCTGCTGCTGCTGATGCTGCGGCTGCCGCTACGACGACTTCCTGTGACATCAAATATTGATATCATGAATGTTTACAGTTATGACAAATGAATCCAGTTATTTGTTTATGAAAATCAAGCAGTTTAATTCAGCTGTGATTGAAGACTCACATTTCCTGCCACGTTGCCATTGGCCTGCTTGGTTTTAGCAGGTGCAGGAGTGGCCTTCTTCTTAGTTAATTTTTTCTTCTTGGACTTGGCTGTCTTCTTAGCCCCTTTACTCTTGTTCTGCCAAACTTTAGTTTTGGCTTTACTTGAGTCTGCTTGCTTCAGATAGAAAGAAAAAAAAGTTTAAGTTTAAGTTTAAGTGAACACTACAAGATTTAGATTTAAATGTATTTTAAATGGCTCTAAATTGACATGTTCTGCGTGTGTGTGTTCTCTTTACTGCTTCCTCTGTGTTGGCAGCCTCCTCTCCTGGACACGGTGTGGACTCTTGCTCTTTTTCAAACACCTCCTACACACAGAGTACACCAATAGAGTTCATTCATGCTTTCCAGCCATTGCATTGAGGCAACAGTACACTCTAGTGGTCATCCATGGAAGTGTGTGTCCAAGGGCAGCAACATTTGCAAAAGCTGCTTTCTAGTAACTCACCGTCATGTCTAGTTATGTCTCACCAAATGTAATTGCTCCTTACCGCCATCCGTTTTCTGGTTAAGGTGACAGTAACTGTGACGATAGAGCCTGCAGTGATGTTATTGCTGTCTTCATCATCAAGGACTGCAAACATAGGGGGAGAAATTCAGGGTCTTTAAATGACAGTTAACAGATCCATACAGTTCCTCACCACATTTGTGTAAATGTTTTAAAACTAACTGATAAGAAGGTTTAGCCAACATCTGCTAAGTTTATGGCCACATTTTTTCCAATCTAGATGCACTGACATATGAAGGGCATCCATTTGGCTGACTGCATGTGAAGTTTTTTTTAGGTGGCAAACATGTTACAGGTCAGCTGGTGGCCAAACAAATTTTTGAATGTGTGTATTTTTCCAGGACTGACCCTGCAGTTTGGTATCCATGGTGATGTGAGGAAAGCTGCTCAGCACAGCCATGACCTCATCGTACTTCTCCTCCCCCAAGAAACGCAGCATGCTGCGTCTGTCTGAGTCTTTGAGGCTCACCAGGTCCTGCAGACTCCGAACTTTGTACTAAAAAGAGAGGATGAGGACAGTGGGAGAACAAAATGACCACCGTCACATAAAAAAAAAAAAAAAATCCAATCTGAATTGTTCACACAATATCACGTGTGCATATACAGGCACTCGGCAAGTACCTTCTTAGAGATGCAGTAGCGCAGATGCTCCTCTTCAAAGTGGGGCAGCTGCAACAGTGGTGACTTTGACTCCTGCAGACCTTGCACTATCATCTGGGTCAGCTTCATACAATTCTCAATGCTTACGAGTCGAGGAGCATGTAAACCTGGGCAGAAGTATGTCAGTGAGCACACATTGATACAGGCGTCATGATTTTGACTCAAGAAGTTCAGAGAAAATGTCGTGGCAGAATAGAAAGAGCAAAAGGTATTTTTTGTAGATTTATAGATGCACAGTTTAGTGGAGACAGATGTCCACAGCAAAGATAACATTTACGTCAATAAGAGACAGTTGTAACTTGGGATGTGCCTGTGAATATGCAAAGATAACATTTATGTCAATAAGAGACGGTTCCCAGGGAAGCTGGGAAGGGGGACGATCAGTAATGTCACATTTTGGTTCTCTGTTTGCAATGATTGGTATTTATTTTATTATTATTTATTATTTCTAGGCCAGGTGCAATTGGTACATTTTAGAGAAGTCTGGGACACCATTGTTTCCAAGATTAATCGTGCTTGTATTATTACCAAAGTGTCAAGGTCAAATGAGCTGGTGCAGGATATTATTGAGCCGATTCTGAAGTTATATCGCTGGTCGAATAATCTTGCAGTAATTCTTGCAGTAAATCTAGTAATTCTGCTTAACTCAAAAATTCCCTAAACTGAGCTAAAATTACCCTACATTAATTGGTGGAGAATGACGCGGACATACGTTTAAACTGTTTGTAAGCATATGGAAAACATAAGTTGTTTGATTATAGTCTATGTTTGTTTGATTGTAGCCTAACTGTTAGATGTTTGATGGTACGGAGTGGTAATTAGATTGTTGTTGTTGGTTATAACATTTGAGAAAGTCTTATTTTCTCCCTTTTTCCCCCCCTTTCACTTATTTCTTTTCTTTCCCTTTCCCCTTGTAACATAAAGGACAAAGAAAGTCCTTTGACTTAAGTGCACAAAGATGCCTGAACGGCATCATAATTACACCGGTTTCTGATGAGACTCTGACTAGACAGGTATATAGTGCCAGCCCTTTCTTCAGTTTCTGTGCAGATACTCCTACTCACCTATCCACATGGCGACGATTCGCAGCCAAGACGTCCCCCTTTCTCTATGGGAGAGCTTGGAAGAGCTTTGGCTTGGAATCATAAGCAATGAACTTTTACCAGACTATGCTGAAACACTACAGGGAAAAGTCCGGACGGATCTTGACCAAAACATAACTGAAACAAGCATACGGAAACAAAGAACTGGCAAAGATCTTCGGCTCTCTGACCTTTAACCTCCAGCCCTCTTGAAGCTAAATGAAGAACTCCTGCAGTTACATAAGGATGCCAAAGCCCTGGTTGAACAGAAGGCACAACTCAACCAATTGCTATCTCTAAAACAGCAGGAACTGACTCAAGCTGAAGATAGCATCACTGAGTTTGAGGACAAAATCAAGAATCAGCCAGAAGTGGACAGACTCAGTAAGGCCATGAGAGAACTACAAGCCGAGGCAGATCACCGTGAACAGTTGTCACGGGATGCTGAAGATGAGTTGGCAGAAAAACTCACAAAAGCTGAGATGCTCTTACACAAGGCACAGGAGGAGTTTGAAAACAAGAACAGTCGTATCCTGGCTGGACAAGGAACTTGGGTTTGCTGAAAGCCAACTCAACGACATTCAAGAGAAGCATGAAAGCAACAAGGAAGAGTTGACCTGAGTGAAGAGAGAACTGAAACAATCTTATGAGATAAACAGAGAAATCCCTAAGCCTCACTTGAAGGTGAAATCCTCACCGTCCAGTCAGACAGCATACTATGGCCCAAGAAAAAGGTCTGATGTTGAAATGGATGTCCATCAGCAAGACGACGGTTGGTACAAAAAGAGTCTGCTGACACACCCCAAGAGGAGCACCTCCAGGGAGGCAGAACCAGAGGAAACTTTCCATGAGAGACACACCTCACAGCAAAGAAAGGTGTCCCTCAGAGACTTGGACAGGCGGCTTGAAACATCAACACCTTCACCCCCAGGCCAGCTATGCGTACCTGCAGGACATAGACTTCCACCTGGGGATGCTGGGCCAAACAACCCCTCAAGGCAAAGTGTACTTAATTAGGGTAACCTTCAGTCTTGAAATCCACAGCTTACTGGACCATCAACCATGGGAAGTCAAGGCAGACTCTCAACAATTACAAGAGGCCCTGGTTAGGGAATTTGCAGACCCAGAATCTGAGGAGGACTTAAACTTTAAAAGGCTTTTCCTCTGGAACCTCCATCCGTCCATAAACCGGTACCTAGGTTTAATAGCTGACCCCCTCACTATGAAGATCCAACAGCTATGTGACCTAGCCATTAAAGCACATAAACAAAAACTGGCAAATGAAAAGTCGGCCAAAATGACAACTATCCTCAGTGTGGCCACCCAGAACTCGGACCTCGCATTGGAAGAGGACCATCCATCCATACCAATCAGAGGTAGCAGTGAAGGTTGGAGATCTACACCCCCCAGTGTACTCAACAGAAACCCACTCTTCACGGCCCCATCACAGGCCATCGCCATCATCCCCACGGTGCCCAGAGGAACCCTATGCAGGATTTGAGGCTCAGATCCAGCAAATCTTGAAGGATGCAGAGGCCCTCAACAACGATTCAGACTGCCAGAAACTGCGACAAGTTCTCTACAAATACAAAGACTCCTTCAAAGATTCATTGGACTGTGGACTCACCAACGTCCACATGGTAAGAATCAACACGAAGCCAGGAGCATTGCCGACCTATGTACAACAGTACAAAATTCCCCATTGCATCATATGAGTCAGTCCAAGAAATTATTGACTCCATGCTGGAGAAGGAGGTCATCCGCCCATGTAACAGCACCTACTCAGCCCCCATCTGGCCTGTTCTTAAACCAACTGGAAAATGGCAGCCCACCATAGACTACAGGAAACTAAACCAACAGGTTCCACTGTCTCGTTGGCCCATGACACAGTTGGATCAAGAACTTTCCAAGGTCCACAGTGTCAAGGTCTTCTCCACCCTGGATGTGGCTTCTGGCTTCTGGCTTCTGGATCATCCCAGTCCATCACAAGTTGGCGTTCACCTTCGCCAGCAAAAAGTACACTTTCACCAGGTGCCCTTTTGGATATGCTAACTCTCCAGCAGAATTCAACATATTCTTGAACAAGGCATGCCCTGATGCCAGAGCAAGAGGCATATTGTTGACCACATTCTGATGAGAAGCATGGCCTTTGAAGCACATTTGGATGAAATAGACCACATTTTGGGACAATTGACAGCAGCAGGAGCCAAAATTGCACTGCACAAAGGACAATGGTGTAAAACCAAAGTCAATTATGTTAGCCTCCTCTTCAGACCTGAAGGTATTGAACCAATCTAATCACACCCAGGCCATCCAAAACATCAGAGCCACCCCACACAAGTCCACAGGAGTGACACCCTTTGAGCTGATGACAGGGTGACCCATGACACTGCCCCTACACCTGTTGTATCAACCAGGTGATGCCAACCTCCTCACTGCCTACACAACTCACCAATACCTGGAAGACCTCCATCACCATCTCAAAAGCACTTTTGCCTTCGCACAACAGAACTTACAGAAGAGTGCAGAAGGCCTCCAAGGAAGAACTCCAAGTGGGGGACAAGATCTGGCACTAGAGCTACCAACATGAAAAGAGGCAAATCCCAACGCCTCTCCAAGAAATTCCTGCCCCATTGGTCAGGACCCCATGAAGTGGTGGACAAGCTCTCCCCTGTGGCAGATCAGATCAAGATAACCAAGGGATCCCACGAACCGATATTCAAATGGGTCCATCGAAAGCAAATCAAGAGGCACTCAACTCAAGCCCTGCACGGAAAGCCACAGAAGACATAATCCTGCGGATCCGAGTACCTCAATATCTCAGGAACCACAAACTCACTGCACAATTTTCATACATCCTCATTCATTATGCCAGACTTGCCTGATGAGAGAACATTTCATCAGCTAGGACAGGAATCAGGCAAGCCTCAGTTTTCCCCTTTTTTGTTGTTTGTTTTGTTTTATTTTGTACAGAATGGCACCATATACCCAGGTTAGAATCAGAATGATAACAGCTTATGCTAAGTCAAACATAGACCCTAATGAAGGTCCCTCAGGTACCAAGCTTCTCTCTTGTTAGATAGCCTTATCTAAGGCTCCTATAACACTCACACACACACATATCAACTTCATACTTTCCTTTCCCTCAATTGATAACACCACCCGAGTTAGCTGATTGGAAGTGTTGCACTTTGTTCATGGGCATCTGTGTTCTGCTTTATGTTTCTGTGTTTGCCGACGACAATCCCAGATGATGATCGCCGCCCCCAAAAAAAGTGGGGGAAATGTAGGATATTCCTCAGCAGAACATACGCACCAGCTTCAAGTGTATTTCTTTGAGTCTTTCTCTTGTAAGTTTTGAGTTTAATGCTAAGTTGTGGGTGACCTTACTGGCCCATCTGAAGATTATCCACAAAAAAAGCTTCCCCTGCATGTCACAATTTTATAGAAACTGATACATCTACACACAATGAATTTGACATAAAACACAACTATACTATTCAAGTACTCTATTGCTCGGTCCTTCTTGCCCCCAGAGTTGGGTCCAGGCAGAAACTGGCGTGGCGTCATTGTGCCATCTATGGGATTTAGCGAGCTAACTCATATCAAGAAAAAATGGAAAAAAGCGTTGTGGCAAGACTGAAAAATGTTAATTGATTCATGAAATTTCTGAATTGGCAGAGATAGAATCACGATTCTTATGTTAATCAATTTTTTTTGCATATCCCTAATATGTGTATGTGTGTGTATTTACTACCTCGGCTGTTGGCCATCATGGTAAGCTGGCAGCCCACATTGATCATCTCCTGAAGGAGAGCTGGGCTCTTCCTCACCACAAATCTCTGATCTGGAACAGAAACACACCACACGTTTTGAGTAACATGTCTAATACAGGGTATAAAGGGTAATACCCTTCTCACTTTTCTTACATAGAATATTTCTGCTGAAAGTAGTTCCAAAAATTGGATTATTGTAGAGATAATGGTTGAATATTCAGTAATGCTTCACTTCAAAAGACACTTCAATATGACTCATTAAGCCTCTCCACTGTCTGGATAACATGCAACACTTTACATTTCACAACAACATAGAACCAAAAGCCCCAGTTGTTGTTTTTCTCCAGTGTGCAAGGATGGTTTGGTAGCATTTTCCCAACGCAGTTGAAGATGGATGAGGATGTCAGTCAAAACACTGGTGAAGTTTATGTGTTCATATCATGCACTGAGTGTTAATTAGTGCAGCTCCCAGTCAGCAACCTTAAAAATGACACAAGAGGTCAAAAACATGATTTTTTTTTTCTTACAGTTTCCACACAACTGGAGAAAAACATGTACTCAAGTGCTCCTAATACCTTCTGCTAGTTGAGTATGTACTTACTGTGTGTGGGAGTGTAAATTTACAAATAGGATAGAGTTGTATATTCATAATGAAATCTTGTGACTTCATAAGATTGGTGCAGCTGTGTTGCTAAGCACCTTGTGCAGCTGTTTTATTTTGCGTGACTGCATTCATTTTTGAAAGAACCAATTTGGGTTTATTTGGAGAAGGCTGACAAGGTGCTATGTTAGCGAACTTAATGTATATTATGTGAACATACTAAATAAGATAATGACAAAATCAGAAGTTTTGGGAAAACTTAATTCTTGGAGAAGCTTTTAGAATAGAACATGTGAAACCTGATCAGCCAGTAAAAAAGATTTTACTTTTTCCAAAGACTAAAATACTAGTTCTTAAAATTCCATACTGTAAGACTGTCCTACCTTCCTCTAACTGGTCTGATACCTCCATACGTGCAAGATGAGATAGCACCAAGACCCTGGCCTTCAAACTGTATGGGTAACAGAATGGAGGCTCCTTCTTCTTCACATTGATATTCCCCAACTCACGGATCAACTGCAAGAGAGACAGGAGAGGTTGTTGTCCTTCACTTAAAAAAAAAGAAACAAAAAAACTCCCCTGTGATTTCTGAACAGTCTATTTTCCTGACATACAGATACAGATCCAATGAGACTGCCTTTACCTGTGGCACTTCAATGTTGTCTGTTGGCCGTGTGGTGGCTTCTTTATTGCTGCGAGGCTCAAACTCTAATGCTGCTGTCAACACCATGGCTAACCCTGGAGGACAGAATCAATCAGCCATTAGAATTAGTGAAGGAGAATAACCATATTTGATGTTGGTGTGGCTGAAAATGGTCACATTGGTAGATTTAATACATTTATATTAATCATAAACATACATTATCTAACATACATTTATCTAGTTTACATCTGGTCCAGTCTTGTTGTACATAATACATTCAGAGGCACTGTGGTGCGGGAAGTGAAACTCACGTTTCATGTTCATGTTAGGTGTTTTATACATGAAATGCATGAAGAGCTGTGTGGTGTTGATGAGGATCTGGTCTCCACTGTAGCGGATAGAGCGGTACCACCACGTGCCCTAACACATGTGGACAGAAATAGAGAGAAAAGTGCATACAGGGTAAGAGGTACAGAAGGCAGATGATATATTCTTTTGCACAGAATCTGGTTTCAATGGTGAGGACTCACCACAACAACAGGGAGGATGACCATAAAGGCTAGTCCGTATACCAACAGCACCTACGAAAAAGAAAACAAAAACCTTCAGATCTTTCTGCTTGTCAAATACAGTTCAAGCAAATCAAGACGGGTTTATATATTAAAACTCCATTGACAACAAATAAATATATACCAGCATTGAGTTCTTCTGGTCAACAATCCAGGCAGGCAGGGCAATACCAAAGCTGGTTGCTGGAAAGGGAGACATAAAAAGCAAAGGATCAAAATGGCAAACAGGTAGGCTCTGCATTATGGGGGAAAAAAAAAAAAAATCAGAATTACAGGTCACCTGATGCCATAGGATCAAGAAAGATTTAATTCCAAATACATCCATTAAAAAGTAACACAAATTAAACTATGAAAATGTTCAAAATTGATTATTTCAACTGTCAGAATTTAAAGCATGTGATAGACTTTAAGGGGGCACCAAAATCTGGATAAACACGTTATGTTTGGTGCTTGTGGGCACCCATGACACCTGCTTATACAATGTGGGAGCAGCCTTCATTGGAATGAATTGGCTGGTAATATTTCAATTTATCTTCCATTCATAACAATGAAACCCAGGTTAAATAATCGTTGCATATAAAATTAACCTGAATAAGGACAAGTGTTACATAGAAAACAGTTCAATCATATTAAATAATGTACAGAAAATAACCTGTCAGAATTAAAAAGAATAGAACATAAAGATATGTGATAGATGCACATTGAGGTGAAATAAACAGAAAACTTATCTGAAAAGATACACAATTATTTTCCTTTATTAGTGTTTCATTTCAGTTATTTTAAACATTTTATATGTGAATTTAAGTGGCTAGCTCAGTCAGCCAATCAGGTATCAGTTACATCTGGTGTGTTGACAAAACCCTTTCACTTCCTGTTTTGAGTCACAGCAAGGAAAAGGGTAGCTATCGTGACGAGCACTATTCATTAATCTTAAGAAAAAGCTTAAAAAGGAAAGTTGCAGTTGAAAGTTGGCTAGATCAGCCCGGAGTACTGTGTGAGTCCAACCAGAGAGTCCTGTCATCCTGGAAAAAATGTGATGCTTAACAGAAAGAGTTGTGTAAGTTGACTGAACAGCACATTGTTTTTGGCAGGAACTGGAAGGTAAGCTTTGGTTTCCCTGTGTACAGAGATTTTGGGTTGTCAGAAGGGGACAGTGAGATGTATGATAGTCTGCAAGAACATTTGTTGAGGGACGGAATGTGTTTGTTGAACCTCAATGGTGCAGTTAGTGTTATTATTCATCACCAATATTGTTTTGTGGTAGTTGATTGTGGCACAAGAGATAACTCTGGGTTGGCATCAAACATTGGCACAGCTGTTGTTGTTTTCACTACATGCCTTACTATACCTATATCAGGAGTCTAAAGAAGTCTTTGGGTGCACAGTAGTATGCCATTAGTAGCATTTCTGTGAAAGCATGTGAAATTGATCCTGATACGGGGAGTGGTACAGTTTTTAGACACAGCGTTCAGAAAAAAGTTGAGAATAGCAGTTTTGTCAGGGGAGCATTGCCAAGTGATGCTTTTGAGTGTAATGATGCTACAGATGAGATTGTCGGTTAATGTGTTAATGTGGAAAACATTAAGGTGTAAATGAGGCTGACACTTGTACTTCTATCTGCGTCCAACATAGTGTCACGGGTTCATTTCATTAGGGGAGTGATCACTTTAAATATGCAGGACTTCAGTGTAGGTTAGGCAAGCCTAGCAAAACATGCAGTTGACAGAGTTTTTGCATGGCAGACAAAAGATCTGGACACAGTTGTACTTTTAGGTGATTGGTTGTACATGTCTGAGACACAACAACAAGATTAGTGGAACATCCAAACTGTTCCTGATTTGCCCAAGCACCAAGTTATTGATGGACATAACTTTGAGTTTCAATATGGTGACTATGTATCGGGTAATGTCAATGTGGTTGATAGAGACCGTATACAGGCCAGCATATTAACATCTCTACAAAATGGTTTGGAAAACATGTTTGCAAAATATGTTCTCTAACATTGTCATCAGGAAATGCTGGATCAATATTTTGATGATATATTGAATCTTGCACTAGTAGAAGGGAATAATCCTATTAAATTGCTTTCTGACATATGAAAGCAGAGCGAATCGTTTGACAATGTTGCAATGTTTTAATAACAGAATTCTACATGCAGATGGTAAGTTTGCACAAAATGTTGAATATATCTTTTTTGCTCAGTACATGTCTGAGATTGAACGGGTTGTGTCTAATGTATCTATAGAATTAAGATTAGGAAAAGGCTATAAATCTCAAAAAGGTACCTGGTGATAAGGTAAGCGATCTGTTAAAAAATGAAGAATCTTTGAAAAAGTTGTTGGGAGTTTGATGATGGAAAAAGAGATGGGATTGTTGTTAGGGAATGTCCAGAGTGACGCATCTAAGGATGGAAATGTTAGTGCGAAAGATGCATTGAAAAATGTTTTTGTGCTCAAGAAGCTGTGTATAGGTTAACAAATATGCATCTCAAGGAATGTTAAAGGAAAGTTGTATTTGTACCGACATGGGACAATATAGTTAAAATGAATTTTCCCTTGAATGTGTTGAAGCAAAGTTGTACCAAAGAAGACGTTTGGATGACTAGTTTTGTTGATCATTATAAGAATAGGCCAAATGATAGTGCTTTTAATGATGTGTATAGCAACATTTGCATCTGAATATCGCGTTTTGAGCAGAAAAGGGCAATGTAAGACCCGGATTAAATTAAACAATGATTTTGGATTTGTTGCTAAAAGAACACGAACAAAACTTGCAGTCGTTTGTTATGCGTGCTTTTCTGAAACAGAATTATTTTAACATAAGTGTAATGCAGTAGTTCTTGCCATATTGCTTAGATGTGCAGCTAAAACCTCCAAACTGTGAAACAAGAATAGTCATGTAAGGTTTAGTGTTAGATCAAGACATTAGGTCAGGTCAGTTGTTGATTTAAACAGAAAGAAGTCTGAAATTTAAACGGATACATTGGATATTATCCAGAGTAGGATTGATACAGATTATGTATCAAAGGATGCGTGGTATGAAATGTGCCCAGAGCAAAAGTTGGAGAGTTTACAGTGTAAGCAGGAACAGAAAGACAAAAAACAGATAGCAGAAGAACATATTCCAGATTTAGCAGTAAGTAGTCAAGAAGTTGCACATTTGGAAAAGAAAAATAATATCACGTGTAGAAGTGATGGTTTGGCTTTAATCAGGTCTTTAAATAAGACACAGCTTTGTTTTTGTTTTGTTTAAAATCAGATTTGACAATGGTGTTTAAAGAAGGGGGAAAACTCAGACCCATTCCATGTATTTATTACAGGTGGTGCAGGTACAGTAAAAAACTCATTTAATAAACGTGATTCAATATGAGGCAATGAGGTTATATCAGTGTGTCGTCATCCTGACAATATTTGTGGTCTGTTAACAGCTCCTACAGGGATTGCTGCATACAATTTGCATACAGCAACTATTCACACCATTTAATATTGAAAAAATATTTGTTTACCATACACACTTTTGGGTGAAGAAAAGGTCAATTCTTTGCATGCTAAACATATGGATCTTCAGATTTTAATAATTGATGAAATATCGATGGTTGATCACAGATTGTTGTCTTATATCCATGGTAGATTAAGACAGATCACAAAAGTGGTGATATCTCCCCATTTGGAAACGTGAGTGTAGTTGGGTGAAAGACATGCCACACATTTTTCTCTGCCCTTAATGTTTAAACATTTCATAATAAAGTTATAATGTAACCTTAAAATAACTTTTCTTTGGGCCCCAATCTTGAAATGCCTGATTTTATTAAGTTCTGAGAGAATAAAGGGCAAAATTGTGATGCAACCATAGAAATGTAGCACCAAGAATTTAAGTTGCTGAAAAAATGTGTCATTTAGTTCTAAATGGCCTCTGAAATACATGGGTATAATCTTAAACAAGTATTTTTTAATACCAAATAATAGAGAAACATAGCAGTTCTGAATATTTTTATTAATATGGGGAATCATGTCTGTCAAGTCAAACTCGTATATGCACATGATGTATTTATGTGCATATATTTATAGGTGTGCGTGTCTGTGCACATACATGCATAATCTAGATCAGTGCTTGTATGTTTATCTGTATGTATATGTATGTTTTGGTTTTGTTTCAGCCAATTTTCACCTTTTTCAATAAATGTTTTCAGATCAGTTTGTATGTTTATTTTTGTTGAAAGGGCATCCAAAGATATCTCTTTTACTGAAAAAGATGACTGACCAAAAGCAGTTTTGTACAGTGCCACTCTGCAGTTGCCATTTGCTGATTCCCTTGTGGTTATTCTATTGGTGTTTATTATTATTATTATTATTATTTTTTACATATGGACAAAGTACAGTTGGGGCAAGATTATTATAACATTTAAAAGTCAGTTTGATAAAAGAAAACTTGATAAAGCTGTCATAACTAAGCAGCTTGTACTTTTTCAGAATTATACAGTGGTGCCATTTCATTTGTTTTTGATCCATTATTTTCAGTGCTTGTTTGTTTAACGGGTTTAACAATTGACTGTGAAGCTTGGCTCCATACAGTAACACATAGGATAAACGTGAAATTATCACGGCATGCATAAACAACTGAGCTGCCTTAAAGCCAATGCCAATCTATTGGGGATTGTTAGTTTTGCATTGATTAGTGACACGGGCACTGCACGAAAATTTCTGGATAAAAATCGTCCTTTCAGCCACATATTTTGGTCTACACAAATAATTTTTTTCCACAGTAGTAGCCACACTTGTGCTCTGTCATTTAAATCACTAACCGTAGCGCAGACACTAACAGAATTTGAACTGTCAGCCCTTTTGTGAAGGGTTTATTGGCCAACTGTCCCATAGACTCTCATATTAATTAAGATTTCAGGAGGAGAGCTGAACCAACTGTAGGAGCCAAAATGTGTGATTATTTCTGTTTATATATTAATTTAGGCATTATGTATCACGTCACTTACGTTGCTTGACACAAAAGGAGTGGTTTCCTATTATTTTACCTGTTCACTCAGGTGGTGGCGGGAGTTTTTTGGACAAAGGGAGTTGGTTGAGCTGATATTTTCTGTTAACCGTCACCATCATTACTATCGTCACCATCGTCTGTTCATCACTGTATTTTCACTGTCAGATCGCAATTTTTGTATATTTTTTGTGCAACAGCTACTTGTCAGACTCTTTCATTTTTTGTTCATTTTTGCAATAAAACACAAGTTAAACGTCATCTGGACTTCGGGATCGTTTTGTATGGACGTGTCACACATAGGAGCCTACTAAGTCTCTTAGCGGCTTTTGAAAAGTAGTCACTACAATTAGTCAACAGAAAATAGCCGCATCTAGGGACACCTTGGATGATCTCAGAGTTTGGACCGTATTTGTGGTGTAGTTTGAGTTATCATGACACCTGTAGTTTGATCACGCAATGCATTATGGGTAACCCCTACTCCCGGGTTGTTGTTATCCAGCCATGTGCTACAAGTCATGTAGCTATGCTAATAAATAGTTAACATCACGTCAGAGTCTGGATTATCATTGTTATATTAAGTAACATGGAAGAGTGAAAGATATAACAGTATTGATGGTGAATGATCAGCTGATTCCCCTCACTGGCATGGAGAGAAGAGGCCAAAACTGACTACGGCGGAAAAACCTGGCTTGTTGACAGCAGTGCATCACAGCCATCAGAAGCAGTATGTTGTGGATTCCTTCTGTGTGTGTTTGTTGAAAGTTTGAACACAGTTTGGATGTGTCCATTGGGGATTGTTGGTTTTGGCTTGTGTTGCACGCATTTGTCTTGCTGAGATCGCGGAGGAAAAGGACTTTTTGGATTGTGACATTGTGGCTGTCGTGCTCTGAGTTTAAAGATCACATTGATGACAAATGTACAGCTGATGGGTGATCTTGAATGAGATCTATTTGTGGAGTGACGTTTATGTGTTGCAGTTGCTGTGTATCTCTGAGCGTGCACGTTGGAAAATGTCAAAATGAGTGATGACATGGATAATGAAATGGAGGAGAGGAGGACGGTCAAGCTTAAGTAAGGCGTTGGCTGGCAAAATTGAAACTCTTCAAAAGGAATGACAATCAACTGTGAAAACACTGAAACGACTTACACATGAAATAAAAGAGCTCACGAAAAAGGATGAATATGCAAATGATGTGAAATTCAATTTGGAGAAATGATTCAACTGTATGAAAATGCAAAAGCAACACATGAATCAGTTATTGGATTACTTCCCAAAGAGGTACAAGGAACCCAGAGTGACTGGTTTACTCGCATAACAAAATGCAACACAGATTTCATGGATGATGTGAAACAATGGCTTTTTGAAACCGAAAGAAAATCTTTGAAAACTGTTCGCATGGTTGCAGATTTGCCAACTCCTGCAAATACAGACATTTCTTCCATTTCACCTGAAAAGGCACCTGTTGAATCAAAAGGAGGAAATTCCTCAAAATGGAACTCAGCATGACATTCCCTCCCAGCAGTCAAACATAAAGGCAACATCCGACATACAGGAAGAAATACAACCAGGTGACAGTGTGTCGAATGTTGGAAGCAGCAGGAGGAGCAAACAAAGTTCTTCTAGATGAAGCTCTAGAGTGTCAAGTACTTCATCTGTACGCATTAAAACTGAGGCTGAAGTAGCTGCTCTTGTTGTAACTGCTGAAAGATAAACATGCTTTGGAAGAACAGGAGGAGTTGCTGAGGAAAAAAATATTGCTGCCACTATGGCCAAAGTGCAGGTGCTTGGAGCTTCAAGAGGATCCAGTGTACGGAGCCATTTACCTATAATATCTGATAGCATGACATCTTATTTTTAGAAAGGACAACTGGAAAAGAATAAGGCAGAACCCAAAGTTACAAAACATGCCTACACAAGGACAAATCCCAAAGCACAGTATCACTAATCCACAAACCCGTAATACACCTGTAATAACAACTCAAACACAATCTCTCACCACGATTCCTATGACACGTCAATCAAGTCTTAGAAATTCAGGTGGACATGAACATGTGTCATCTCCAGCTACCTTACCTGCTTCAAAAAATGGTGAACAGAATAACTTCTTCTCAGTTATGGAAAAACAAAATGAAATCACTGCATTGCTAATTCAGCAACAATGTCTTTCTTCTATGCCAAAGAAAGAAATACAGGTTTTTGACAGCGATCCACTTCAGTACCAAACATTCATTAAATCCTTTGAACATAGTATTGAAAGTAAGAATGAAAACTCCAGAGATTATCTATATTATTTGGAACAATACACAAGAGGACAGCCAAGGGAAATTGTAAGGAACTGCCTACATATGGACTCAGGCAGAGGATTCAGGAAGGCAAAGTCTTTACTGCAGGAGCATTTTGGCAACGAGCATAAAATCACCACAGCCTATATGGAAAAGGCTCTTTCATGGTCAATAATAAAACCTGATGACACAAGGGCTCTACAAGCATGCACTCTCTTTTTAAGAGGATGCTGTAATGCCATGGAAGATGTCGACCATGTGTCACTTTCAAAATTTCTGCCACCGAAATTTTCTAGTTTTAACATGTTGCTCTCTACATTCAAGATACAATGAGACAACAACGACTCAGCAGCCACACATTTCTTGTTGTAACCCATCATTGCTAACTTTGGAGCTAACTCTCTTCACTTTTCCAACACTTGGGGAAACAACAGACGTGACTTTTTAGCATTTCACTGACACACTGTAGTCTGTACAATACATTTACTGCCAGACTGACAACTTACCGCTAACCTTTTCCTCTGTGCCAGCAGGTGCGCTGAGGTCTTGCCGGTAAGTCGCTACATTAAGTACATCTGGTACAAGCTGCTCAGGAAGCCCGAGCAGTGAGTTTGCCCTCCAGCCAATCCACACACAGTCCCATGGCATACCACTCCAACCAAGTCTGCCGCCCTGGCAAAGGATGTCGCTCCAGCCCGTGTCCAGCTGGCCTCCAGTCAGTCAACCCACTGGTACACACTCCATGTGAGTGGTTGGTTGATGGGCCAGGGTTTAATTGTACATCGCTGGATAATAAGATCAGGATCAGTAGTATAATGGGAAAATGCCATTTGCCTCCTCTCCAAGTGTTTTGTTTGTTTGGTGTGCTGAGGGCATGTCCGTTTTGCCTGGTGATTGAGTAGATTACAAAGTATCCATGTCTGAGGAAATTCAATCTCAGCCTTTCATTCAGGAATACAGAGTAGTTGGCCATTTTTGTTGTTTGTTTTTCCGCATTATCTGACTTAAAGCATTGTCCAAGTGGCACAAGCAAAACCCAACAGCAAAGCAGCAGTAAGTAAACATTTCCATTATCTCTGTGCTTATTGTACAAATTATCTCTCCATTTTAGGCCTGTCCTTGATCTGAAAACAGTGGCTAAAACAGTGAGTAGTAGCAGGGAGGAGCAAAAAAAAAAAGGACAAGAGTGGAGTCCAACAAACCACCCATATCCTCGGCAGCAATCTTGCCTGTTTCGCCTTTACTGAAAAAGTTGGCAATTGTTTACTGTATGGGTTCTTGTATGTGCTTTAAGCCTTTGATGCACACAACACTGGTCAAAAGGGACCCCACTGAGTTTTCATTTTACTGGATTTTTGCAACAAATTAATTTTATCATCCATCCAGTCTGTATTATTGGTGAGCTCAGTGCCTTTGAGAGAGTTCTCTCCCAAGAGCATAGTGTGAATACACCAAAAATCACAATCTGGCCAGAAGTCCAGTCAGAGCTTCAACTTTGATGGCTCCCCTGCCTCTGCTGAGTGAAAGGAGCACACCACAGAGAAACTGAACAGCATGCCCAAAGTTTTCACCCAAAATGATTTTGATTTCAGAAGAACTGATCAAGTAAAGCATTAAATCAAGCTCTCAGATGAAACACCCTTCAAGCATAGAGCTCGTCCCATACAATCTGGAAGCTGTCTGTAAGCATCTGCAAGAACTTCTTCAAGTTGGAGTGATGCATGAGTCTAAATCTCCATTCTCTTCACCTATAGTAGTAGTGAGGAAGAAGAATGGAAAAGTCCGCCTCTGTATTGATAATAGGAAGCTCAACATTCAGACTGTAAAAGATGCTTATACACTCCCAAATCTAGAAGACGTTTTTGTCTGCCCCATGGGGCAGTACGTTCCAAAGTTTGATGGAAAAATACATGGGTGACATGAACTTGAAGGGAGTTCTTGTGTTTCTCGATGGCATCATTGTTTTTTCCAAGACACTGAAAGAACATGAGACAAAACTGATGCACATCTTGACTCACCTAAAAGAATACAGTCTAAAACTCTCCCCTGAGAAAGCAAATCCTTTTGGAGGTCAGTCAAGTACCTGGGACATGTAGTACATGTATATTGTACATGCCATCTGTGAGAAGCAACTGGTTTGTAGCACAGCAGACAGATGTAAAGACGAGGATGGTGCCATAACGCTGGTACAGTTTCTAGTGATCTCTGAGGCCTTACCAGACAGCTTTGTGAATGAAAAACAGTTTGGTGGCTTACCTGGCCTTCCCCACCTGTCTTAAAAAACAAACAAACAAAAAAAGAGATCGGAGACAAATAACGAGCTGACTCCTGTCTCAGAGAAATTATAGCTCAAATTGAGAGTGGAGAAACGCTACCTCCAACAGCCAGAAAAGACCTTCCTGAGGTTCTCTTCCTTTTAACGGAGTGGAGTCATCTTGAACTGCACAACCAAGTTCTATATTGGGGATGCTCAGACACCAGTAGTATCTCATATCAGCTTGTCCTTCCCAAACAATGATTAACAATGATATGGGTCACTTAGGTATTGAGTGTACCGATGTGGAACTAAAAGTTAAGACCTGTGATCGGTGCATGCACAGCAACACAGAAAAAGCTGCACCACTGTGACCACTGAACCCACACGGCCTTTAGAGCTTGTCTGTATGAACTTTCTATCTGTAGAACCTGACAGAAGTAACACTAAAGATATCCTGGTGATAACAGATCATTTCATGAAATATGCAGTTGCCATTCCAACGCCAAACCAGAAGGCCCAAACTGTTGCAAAATGCCTTTGTGAAAATTTCATAGTCCATTATGGAATTCCAGAACATTTGCATGGCGATCAAGGACCTGACTTTGAGTTGCTTACCATCAAAGAACAATACAAAGTCACTGGTATCCATAACATTCATACTACTTCATATCATCCCAGAGAGAATCCAGTCAAACGTTTTAATAGGACGTTGCTAAACATGCTAGGAACACTGAAAAATAGAGAAGTCTGATGATAATGAAAAGTCTGTTTTTCCAAAACCACACAAGCCAAGGGCACAGAAGTCTGTTGAAGAATCTGAGGATGTCAATGTGTACTTGGACTCTGAGGAACATATTCCATATGAATGGTTCAGGGAGCAGCCTGCTATGGAAATGATTTCCAGCCATTTATGAAATCGCCAGAACAAAAACTGCCCTAAGTCAACCATTCAAAAGGGAAGCAGAAAAAAAAAAAAAAAAAAAAAAAGAGTGCCTGAAGATAAACTACCTGTTGATGCTCCAGTAGGTGAAGAGTACCTTCTTGATAACCTATCTGATAATTGACACAGTGTTGATGTATGAGATCTTCCTGATGTTCTGCCAGCAACTACTCAAAGTGAATGCTAACTTTTCAAGATTCCTGAAAGGGAAATAAAGACCAAAGAACCAGCAGACGTATACTTACCCTTGACAGTGTTTCCCCTCTCTTCACCACTGCTGCAAAATTATGAGCGCCGTTACTAAAATTTCAGATGATCATTAATAAATAGGCTACTAATAATTTTCACTCACACACTGCGAGCACAAAAACAACCTACGTTATTGCGAAATTGTTTTGAGTCATCCTCCTTCTCTTTCATATTAAAAAGACATCTACATGAAAGGTACAAGAGTAGTGTAGCTCCATTAATGAACAGGGCAGTACGTGTGTGTGTGTAAATGAGCATGTGTGGTTGAGCAAGTGCAGAAAGCGAGCAGCAGAAAAGTGACGTGAATGCGAGCAGAACAATAAGTGGGACTGAGAATAGGATCTGAAAGACTTATTGGTCTGTTAGAATTTTGTTTTTACTTTTCAATTACCTGGGTAATAATTGTGTTTTGCATATACATTTTCATTTTTCTACTTTTCCTCACTGCATTCCATAAAAAGGAAGCATTTTGTCTATTTGGTCTATTCTGGCTCTGTAGATGATCTTAGTAACTTATGATTTTCTAGCCATAGTAAATATCACAACTATTATATTCCCTGCAACCATTACTATATTTCATAAGTTTTAGTAAAAACGGTTACAACTATAAGAGCCTGACTCCGTGTCAAGTAGGGTTGTTGCAGTGAAGGAATTGCACCTTTGGTGATTCAGGTTGGCTCAACATTGCGGTATGTGGTCTATGCAGTCTTAGCGTCTTTTTTATTTTATTTTATTCTTTAAAATGAAAATCAAGGTGTGTTAGTCTGATTATGTGTCGACCGAATGGAGCAGCATTACCTGATGAACATGGAAAACACTTTAAATCATGTTGTGGTAGGAGACAACATTGTTTACAGCCAAGTTGGCAATGGTTGGCTTGCCTATAGCACAGTATTGAAGGTGGCTTAACTCACCTCCTGGACCATCTGGATTGCCATACACTTCCCAGTTCAGCCGAGACTGTTCATTGGTCAGACTGTGGAAAAAGACGAGTGAAAAGGTAAATGAATTAATCAAGCCAAATACAGGGGTGCAGCAGATTGTTACTTTAATTACTGCTTCATTTAAAAACCTGACAGACACTTACGCAGCATAGGCTTTGGCAATTCTCATGAATGTAGCCTCATCACCACCTTTGTCAGGGTGGTATTTTAGTGACAGTACACGGTATTGCTTCTTTATTTCTGACAGCGATGCACCCTGTAGACAAGAAAGGTAATTACGGTAACACCTTAACACACCACATATACATATATATTTTAAGCCAGGGGTTCTCAACTGGCCTCACCCTGGGACCCACATTTTCCCATGGTTATTAAGTCGCAACCCACTTTTATAGAATTCAAACCCAGCAAATTTATTTTTCAAAAATATCCTTCAAAAAACACACCCTCTCATCCATCTATCTCATCTTTTTTTTTTTTTAAATAAATACATATATTCACATGTACCAAGTGTATTTTAGAGTCCATTATTAATAAACTGAGGAGGACCATGACAACTGCATGTACACTTAAATTAAAAAGAAAAAATGCACAGAATAAATGAGATATTTCCACTTATATACATATATCGTGTCATCAAAGCTAAAACAGCCAGAATGTGCAAACAAGCTATAAGACTCATGAGCAACAAAGAACCTTAAACATGTACATGCAAAAATAAATAAATAAAATTTAAAAAAAATAAAAAAATCAATAAAATCAATAATTTATGCTTTATTTCTGTTTCGTTTCTAAATGGCACTTCAGTTTGGATGGCTTCATACTCTCAGTTGCAAGCACTGCATTACATATCACACACGGGGTTTCTGTCCCTTTTTATCCTCACTGTATTCAATACTCCAGGTCATATTTGCGCTTCACCATCTTGCCTCCGGACATCAACATAAACTTTAAGTGAACATCAATCAAATGATGTTTCCCACAGCTACGGCACAAGACAGTTGTACGTGTATGACACATGCCTGTCAAAAAAAAAAATTTTCAAAATAAAAAAAGAGAAGTCCAACATCAGATGCGCATTAAATATTATTTATTTATTTTCAACCAGCTGTCCGCAACCCACCCAGAATGGGTCCGTGAACCACTTCTGGGTCGCGACCCACCAGTTGAGAATCACTGTTTTAAGCATTAGATATAATTGAATCATATTTATGAGAATACAGCAGTCTGTATGTTTTGTGTGTGTTTACCGGGTCCAAGTTGAGGACTTCATAAGGATTATATTCCTGGTACTCTCTGTCAAGCTTGGACACCTTGTAGGCTAGCAGCAGGAACACAGCCCATCCAAATAACAAGGCTGCTTTTCTGAAAATGTCAGCACACAAACAAGAAACACATGTCACCCACAAACATCTGTTAACTGAAGAAAATATCAGGCCCATTTTATTTTTACACTGTGGCTTATATTTTTTATTATCATCATCATCATCTTTTTTTTTTTTAATTATTATAAGTTTCTGAAAAACCAATCCAGCGATGCAAACTATCTTTCAGTATTTTAAGCTACAAACATTTCTACAGTGATCTCATCTGAATCTGCTGCATACAAGAAGAAGGGCAGGAGAGGGTCTAACATTGTTGTTGTTTGATATTTATGCATGGAAGTTGAACTTGTTTCCATGACAATAGCAAAACCCTTATGGCCTGCTCTGCAGCATCTGTTGCCATGACAACCCCTCACTAGCCTGAGTTGCCAGAGTAGCTCAACCAGAAAAATACATGATGGATTCCTATAATAAATACTATCGTTATGATACAGTTGTGAAGAGGAAACGGATACTGGGATTCTGATAGACGGGCTGGGGCGAGTCATCCTTATTCATTCAACTTAATAAACCCATTTTATGCTGTGAATAGCTTCAATGACAACAGATGTAAAATAAATAATTTCATGGATTTGGGCAGTAAAAACAGGATGTAGGTCTGGTGACAGTACAGGAGTGGAAAGTGGGAGTATGAAGAAAACAGCTGATGAAACAACAAGAAAAGATTGAGATAGGAATGCTGTGACAAGATAGGCTGGGTGAGAGAAGAGCACTTGGGCACTCGTCTTTCTATTACGCACACAAACAGAGTGAATAAACAACCCTGAGAAAACAGCATCATGTTAACAGAAACGTTAAACAGAGTGCAACAGAGTGTTTACATCCATGGAAACATGAACTGAACTTGTGACGAAAATCAACCTAAACAATCTCTTCTATGCACTCATGCAAGCTGGAGTCTGACTACAGAGAGCACGGCCTATGCTTCATCTTCACACCACAGTGAGACCATCCCTGCCTGGCTGAAAACACACAGGGAAGTAAAAAGCTACCAGGAACAGCTCCTGTGATGGTAGGATGACAGAGCTTTCTCAATGCAAACAGCTCAGGCAAGTCACACCCAAATGTGTGAATGATGTGATATTTGGCAAGGGAGTAAAGAGCTGAGGAATAAAGAGTTGAAACCTGTTATTATATTACAAGTCTTGGCCATTCAAGATATTTATATAGACATAATCCAGCTGAAACTGCACTTGAATCAGGTGTAACACATATCATGGTTCCATAAATAACTACAAAGAGTGAATAATTCAGGAGTATCATCATCATCTCAGGTTGAGATAATACCAGCTGCTGTGGAAGAATTTCTTGGAAAGGGAGGCGTAGTAGGCCATCAAATCGCCTGCAATCACTACCTGAACGTTCTCCAAACAGGCTAGGGATTTGTATACATCATGTTTATTTTATGTAAACCTCAAACCAACTCATTAGACTTACTTTAGTGTTGGGACAATGCTCTGCTGTGACTTCATCAGCCTGAGCCGATACCACAGACACCTGCCATGTACCCTCCGCAGGCTTTTCAGACGCAGTTGTTCTAGGGAGACAAGGGACAGAGAGAGAGAGATTATTGACTCGTTAGCACTATTAAAATCAGTCAAAAAACTACTGTTAATGCCACTGTAATTTGAGAGGCATTAGTGGTGTTTGAATCTAAATCAGCAGAGGGTGATATTTTTTCTCAGAAAATATTGTTGTGGATATGTTGGCCAAGCAGGTAAAGAGGCATATGTTTATTTAACTCAGCTAAAACAGTCACATAAAGTTTTATCAATGTATTATAATGCAGCAAGAACAAGGCACCATTCACTCGTTTTTTTTTATCTTTTATCAAGACATTCAGCTGCACATTGCTAGCTGCAGTTTGTGGTGACCTGTCATTAAAAGTACTCCAAGCACACCGGCTGAGTTAAGTTTGCTAACATATGTTGCATAAGCCATGTTAATATGCCCTATTGTTGACAAACTAGCAAAGATAAGGACTAATCAGGATAAGGTACAAAGAAGGCACAATGGCAAGAGGACCTGCAAGAGTGACGCTGGCATTTACTGTTGAAGCTTTAGCTTAATCACCCTGTAATTAAAATTCATGTTTACCGACTGAGGTAGATATAAGAAGTTAAGACAGATGGATAGTCAGTGAGTTGTTAATTTGTAAAGCTGGCGAGGAAACTAAAGCTCTGAATAGTGAGAGAAGCGTGAACATCATCTCTGCAACGTCTGCTAGCTTGCATTTACAAGTTAATGTAGCGTTAGGTTGGGATAGACAGTTTCTGCATCTGGTAGCAAGCGAACCAGAGTAATAGACGGCCAACTGGTGAGCGTTTACCACCCAAGATACTGCCTGAATAGTTCAATAGCTGGTGTTACTTAGTTAGTTAGCCAAGTTAGCAGCACTGGGAGACATCGGGCCTTACCAGCATTCTGATCCCGGGGCCAGAGGTAATATGTGGCTGGAATCACAATGAGTCCGACGAAGGACGTTAAGAAATAGAAAAACGTATTGCCGCTGTCATCATACTGAAACTGTTGTCCGGCCATTTCGTAGCGGCGCTTGGGTCGCCCTTCTTCTCCAACGTCGCGCGTCCGAAAGCTAACCTAGCATGGAAGGCAGTTAGTTCTCAGGATCGTATACGTATTTTACGCCTGCGCATTGGAGTCTTTCTTCTTCTTTGGCGGCTGGTTGGCACTGCAGTTTGGTACTGACCCCCAGAGGTTTTCCTATATAATATAATAATAATAATCATAAAAATATATATATGATGACAGATCGATCCTCCTGGGCATCCAGTCTTGCGCAAATCTGTGCACAAATCTGTAAGATGCTCTGCCATTCTTCAGAGATAATTCTTTTCAGGAGTTGTTCTGTTGCTCTACTTTCCTCTTCAAAATACTAAGGTGTATTCACGTTTGATGCACTTGGATTGTACTATGAGGCCTGTATTTTCAATGTAGTCTATCTAAGCTATCTAATTCTAAAAATACAATCATCCAACATTCTAGAGATATTGCACAGGAGTGCAGTCAGTTTTGTTATATACTGTAAGTGTGTTTTTAGCAAGGATTTAAAAGATTAAACTGTTTCAGCTAGCCTAACTTCTGTTGCATGATGGTTGGACAGGAGCTGAACGTGAGTAGCTTTTAATCAGCCAACTGAGTGTGTTGTCTGACAAAACCTACCTGATCATAGATAAAAATGAATTGGTTTGCTTTAAATGTAATAATTACACTACATCTTTTGGTCTTATGAAAACCTAGATGGCTTGCCCCATGTTTGTGCTCACATGTATCATCCTCACATTCACATTTTAATGATGATACATGAGAGGCACAGAGTGGGGCTAGGGACCAACAGCTGTAGTGAGCACACACAAATTCCAGCATGATTACTTAAAAGACAAGTGCCAGAGCAATGTTTTCTCAAGAATACAACAGAGAGGTACTCCTCACAAGACCTGTAAAGGTTGTCACTGATTCCTGAAATAGCTATTCCCATGTAAGGCTATTTATTATCATTTAACTTTCTGCAAGGTAAAACCACACTGAAAGATCAATCGGACAGAAATCTGTGTATATGTCAGCCTGTAATCAAAAGAAATGGCAATACAGAAAAGACAAGATATGTCAAAAGTAATTTAGAACCAGAGACACCATTACTTAGTTTGCCCAGCAGGGAGCACAGACAAGTTTATTATTCAACTTTAAGATATTCCACTCAGTATATTTCTTGGTCACAATTCTTTAAAAGAAAGAAAGAAAGAAAGAGTCAATCTGCTGTTTTTAACACTGATATATTGATATTGGTTTCAGCCTCAAAAATTGCATTGCAACATTGGTCAGATTAGGCCAAGGACATTACCATTTGGCTACAATTCAGCAAGCACAGTTATTTCTCAAAAACAGATTACACAAGCGTCACTAAAGCAAACAATTCAAAATGGACGGTATTTTACTCTCAGCTGCAGTGCTGGCAAACATCTGGATCTCAGTTTGTTTGGTAAGAGCCTGCACCTTGTGCTTGTTTGATTGATTTAACATTTGTAGGCTATCTCTGGCCCATTGTATAACACTCAATGAGATCACACCCCATGTGAAAGGTTAATGCACCTCTCTGTCCGTAAGTTTCATGGTGTATTAAGTTAGCAAAGAATAGGAAGGAAGTATTACATAAAGAAACTCTTTAGAATTCTTCTTATTTTCCCATCCCTCAACTGTCTGCAGATGTTTAACAGTCAAACTATGTTGTTAATCAGGGGTTTATAATGAAGGCTCCACTTTTGGTTGTCTGTTCAGTTACAGCTTTGAATACAATGCCTTTTCTCTCTGTTTATTCTATAGGTATCTTAAGTAGTAGCTTTACATTGTTGGATTTTTGGGGCACCGAAGGCACAAAAAGCATTTCTAAGGCATATTAGTTGTGTGTTTCATTTCATTCTCAGTTGGGCAAAGGAGATCGTTTTGGATTTTTGCAGTTTATTTTCCCTGCAGATTGACTCTCTCACATGTGCACGATAATATCATCCAGAGGCTTGCGTTTCAAGCCAGGCACAGTGGCGTCAGAAGCAGGGTAACCCACAGGAAGTAGCATCAGCAGCTTCTCATTGGCTGGTCGTTTGAGGAGCAGCCTGAGCTGGGGGCCACAGTTAAGGGGCGTCGAGGTAACAGTAACAAGGCCCACGTTCTGAAGAGCAAAAAAAGGGATGGAAAAAGCAGAAATTCAGTTTCTTCATCAACCATGTTTCTTTTATAGCACAAACACAAAAGTGTATTTAGTTTGAGACTGTGCCTTACACACTTTTAGCATAGATACTCTCTTGGTTAAATGACAATAATGACAGAAATATCTGACTTGTCTTTATTTTAGGGGGTGTGATATCATCCTTTACCTGTAATGCAGCCAACAGGATCCCACAAGATATGGAGACACTGATTTCATTGTAGTAGTGTGTCTTTTTCTTGCCATTTGGTAGAATCCCATAGGTCTGTTTGAAAATGAGGATCAGATATGGAGCTTCATCCAAGTACTCCTTAATCCAGTTCGTCCTGCAGGAGGTAAGAGGTTGTGAGAGAGGGGAGAGATGTGTGAAATTAGAAAATGTAATTAGAGGTTTTGTCCTTAATGACTTATAATCATTGTGTAGTGAGGCTAACATTTAGGATTACATGTTGAGGACTGAATATTACTGTTATGTTACTTGCTAGTGTGTCCTCACCTTAATTTGGCCAAATCATGGACCCACTTGTCTCCCATCCTTTGACGGTAGTTGACCTCTTCCTCTTCCTCCACTATTAGTCTGACCTGGTGCTTTGTCTCTGGGTCTGACACCACAATAAACGTCCAGGGCTCCGTGTGTGCTCCACTAGGGGCTGTACCTGTCCAGAGGAAAGATGACAGAAGGACCAGCACACAAAAAACAGACAAAGGATTAACAGATTACATAGCTGCATCCAACTCTAAACCAAAAATGTTTCAGTTCCAGCTTCTAGCAAATTAACTGTGGTTCATTCGTTCAGTGGCAATATGTCCTCTTTAAATTTGCATCTTTAAACATAGATTTAGTCTTGTTCTTTTTCTTTTAGTCTACATAAAAGTGGTAGGTTATTTTTTGAGATAAATAGGCATTAATCTAATTTTAATTTTGCTTTGTATTTGATTTAGTTTCATACCTGCAGTGCGGATGACATTATCGATGACTTCTCGTGGGACCGGCTCTGGACTGATGAATCTGACAGACCTCCGCTGGTTCATCAGAGTGTAGAACTCCTGAGATCTCTGCAGCATCTTCTCCTCAGCGTAACGAGGTGGTGAGTAGGACACATGTGGAACGTTGTCTTCCTCTTCAGTGCTGTCTGCCCATTCGTTATCTTCTAAAATGATGACAGACAACAAGCAGGGTCGGTGAGCAACTTCTGATATTACAGAGATGCTTTAGTGTAAATAAGGAAATCTGTAAAACCAATATTCTTCGCTTTATTATTGTTAAAGTCATCTTTAGTAAGTCAAAATGTAATAAGCTATGGTAACATGTGCATTAAGGCTGCAGGTAACAATTATTTTCATTAATTTCATTTGAATTAATCTGTCCATATTTTTTTGGATTAGTGTGGCAAATGTGAAACATGACAGTCACATGTCTTGTGTTGTCTGACCAACCAAAACCCATAGATATCCAAATTAAAATGATAAAAAACAAAACCTAGCAGAATAACATCATATTTGGCATTTTTCCTTGATAAACAATTACAATTATTTTTCTCTTATCAAAATTGTTGCTGATCATATATTATTATAATACTAAAATTTTCACGTTATAATTAAATATATCAAGATTGCATGCATTTTTTGTTATGGAAAGGTAAAGTATACCACTAAACACAACTGGCTGGGACTATCACTCTGTAACTCTATCCCGTCCATAGCCAACAGGCAATCTATCATTACTGATCGATCCAGCTGTGAATTATTCCCAGAGATCTAAGAATTCATTGTTCCAGACAAACTCATCCAAACACCTGTAGCCCATGTAAAATATTTATATAGGCTACAAAGCACAGCCACAGAGAAACATGAGTCGCATGTTTTCTGACTGTGATAGCCTGTTGAGATGTACATGATTGATAACCTTGATTTTACAACTGCATTTTTACATCTCTCCACATCTGTTTAGCCTATATTGTGTTGGTCTAGAGGTTAGTGTGCGACAGGCCTGTGTGTGTGTGTGTGTTTTTTTTACTCAGGCAGAAAAGGGGACAAAGTGTCTGTTCAACTCTTACCGGCTTCTCTTGGGGGGATTTCTGTGTCGTCCTGTAAATCCTGGTCCACCCACGGTCTTAAGCCCGCCTTTGAGCCCCCTTTAGTTTTGCCCTGGGAGGTGGTCTCCATTTTCCATGATTTCACAAACATAAAGCCCATCACCATGCACAACACCGCCGCCAGAACAGGCGTGAGGACGGATAGAAGAGCCATGACTGCTGGAGTGGAGTGAAGAGTACTTGATGTGTTTATGTGCCTCCACTGCACACTTGATGTTATGAAACACTTCTACTGTTATCTGGGTTGGCTGTAAAAGCTGAGTCAGAGCTACATTTGTGAAAAATGTCCCATCAGACTGCAGCTGAAAAAAAAGCCTAGACCTAGTATGACCTGCTGCTGCTCTGTTGTTATTGAACTGGTGTTTGATGGGCATTAGATGAATATATATATGTATATATATATATATATATATATATATATATATATATATACATATATATATATATATATATATATATATATATATATATATATATATATATATATATATATATATATATATAAATATATATATATATATATATATATATATATATATATATATATATATATATAAATATATATATATATATATATATATATATATATATATATATATATATATATATATAAATGATACCATAAGCTATATGCTATATACCATAAGCTGGAAATCAGAGTATGGTCATCATAAAAGAACTATAGTCAGTGTTGTAAAGTCGCATAATGCAGGAGAAAATTAATGTTCAACTTATTCCAGGGAGTCCTCAGTTGTTACATGAGTCTAAGGTTCACATTTACTCAGTCAGATTAAATTTTATTCTATAGAGACTTGCTATATACTTACTGTATATTACATTCTCCAGTTATTTGGCTATTATCCTTGCAGAAACTGAGTGATGTGACCCAGGATCAGGTGTGCAAAGTGGAACTTTTGGTCATTTACCTTGGATTATTCAACATAAATGTAGGGCGATCAGATAGGCTATACCATATGATCCACGTGATTAGGCTTAGCCTACTGTGTGCTGATTAGCTTCTCATGTAGTTTAAAAAAATGTCTGTATATGACCACCAGATGGTGTAACGGACTCTTCCCATACATGTCTGGAATATTTGGATTCAGAATTGTGCTCAGCATCTTAAAACATGCAGGTGATCCAGTTCCAGTCGTCTGTGTTATCTATGCATCACACAAGAAGACACAAATAATACTCAGTTGATGTGAGCTATTAAGTTCAATAAAAGATTAATGACAGCAGGTGGCAGAAGAGCGTGGCTAGGATTGGGAAAGACCCTCTGCTGAAGCTTTCCAGCATCCAGTGCGTGCTAGCGCGCAGGCAAGCACCATTGAGGGAATTTGGCTGGCACACTGAAAAAAATACTCACCTTAAAAAGGAATTTTACTGCTTATCTCACTTAAGAAATATATATATGTGTGTGTGTGTGTGTGTGTGTGTGTGTGTGTGTGTGTTTTCAATTAAAATCATTCTCTGACATCTTTAGCTATTATGGAATACCGCTATTATTTTTTCAGTTGTTGCTGATCGTGTTGAAGTGATTTAATACCATCTGGTGGTGGTGAAAAGAGATTTTAATTTTAGCACGAGAAACGCCAGAGATGCTCATTTCTTGCAGTGTTTGCTCCACCTACTCGGCTGTCTACGGCGCTGCGCTTTAAATAGCAGCTGTTTAAAAGCTCCCCATCATTCTCCCGTCTGCTGAGCAGTTCGCAGTCCCCTCTCAGCGCCACAGTCCCCCATTCATTCACACATTTCTTTCAATACAAGACCCTCACATCCCGCAATGTCGGCCGCCAGCACCGAGACTAGTGCTCCACTGCCAACCGCCGGCAGCCGTGTCTTCTTCCAGGCAGCGCCCGGAGTGGGCTGCGTGGGGTCCGGCCCCATCACCGGGGACGACCCGGTCCAGAAGAAACAGGGTAAAGTGACGGTCAAGTACGACAGGAAAGAGCTGCGGAAAAGACTCGTGCTGGAGGAGTGGATCATTGAGCAGCTCAGCGAGTTATATGATTGTGAGGTGAGTGGAATAAATCTTAACTCACGCGTGATTAGTGCACCTTCAAAACCTTATCTAATGGCAGGTGATCCCCCCTCTGTTTCGTCATGTGAAGCAACTCTTTGAATCCGGGATTTCAGATGCTCTAAAGTCATTGCAAAGGCGTCAGGATAATGTACCTACATTTACCGTGCTGGACCCCCACATCCAGTGTCGGTATCTCTTTGTCCTCTGCAACAGTGACAGCCAATCTGCTGCAGACAGGCTCATGGCTGAGACGAGGATAGCCGGAGCCTCTCTGCGTTGCCTAAAAGCTGTCTGGTTTAATAATGTGGCTGTTTGCCTAACTGCTGAAGACTCCCGACTTCTTCGACTGTCTCCTACCTCTTTCTCTCTGTCGTAGACGGGGAGAGGAGGATGACTGGGTCAACAAGGGGAGAAGGTTAGTGCGAGAGAAACCGCACGGTTGCGCCTTTTACGCACCAATCAACTCGGAATGTGCCATATCCCGATTGTGCAACGGGTTTTTCCATTTTTATCCGCTATACCTGACAGTTATAAATCAGGTAGACCTCGAGATCAAAAGGCATGTTAAGAGCTCATTATAGCCAGTTCAGCTATCACGCTGTGTATTGGAATGAATTCCTGCGTCGCCTCTCTGTGGCAAATTTCTGACCCTTTAAGCCCTTTTCACCTTTCGTGGGAGGATCTGTTGCCAGACAATATTGACAGTCTAATTATTTTGCGCTCTCACGTTCACAAGTCGCATTTTTTAGCATTTAAAGAGGAGGAGGAGCGCCATGGGGGTCTGTGTGCGTGCGGGTCTACATCTAAGCAGAAAGAGAGATTCTATAGAAGGTGTGTGTGTGTGCCCGCTGCCACACACAGTATGCTGCCAGAGCCAAGTGGGGGGAGGGGATGGAGAAGAGGAAAGAAGGGCAGTGGGTTAAGGATGTGCTGATGCTGTGACTCTCCTCACCAGCCAATCGCCTCTTCTGGCTCTGACCCCTTTCCTTACAGTAGAGGGTCTGTGCAAACACACATATGCATACATGCACACTACACACATACAGTATGTCTGTCAGCTCAGCCAGTCAGAGATGAAACAAGCAGTGTGAGCGTGCATTCACGCATGCATGCACATGAACCTGTCAGACTACACAGTGGGGATGTGTTTTATATAGATGTGTGTGTGCCTGCCTGAAGGTACACATAGTTAGTGTGCATGTAGTTATCCATTTATGCAACATCTCTCACTATAATAAAATATAAATAATATGCAGTATATGCACATATGTATAAGGGAAACAAATGCACAGATGTCAACATGACACTGAATATCAATATTAAATTGAAATTTATTGTGTGTCTCACGTTGTCCCGCTGCTGACATTGCAATGCAAATATTTCTCCCTCATTCGGAAGGCAAATAAATGGTTCAAATTGCAAGTGTCTGCACACGTGCACCGTGCTTCCATATATTCCAAAACATCTATTAAAACATTACCAAAAGTGAATCTTTTTTGAGCCATGTAATGCTCAGCTGGTGTTTTTATTTTTATTTTTTATGACTGTGGTCTTGTTTGCAAGCCTCCTCCTTCTTTTTATAGTCCTGCTGTGGTTCTCACTCAACTTGAAAAGGGGCTGTATAACCTGTCTTGAGTTTACATTTCTAAGCCTCCTGAGCTCTTGGCTGCATGTCAGTCTGTCGTCAGCAGGTGTGCTTGATCTACAAGTCGTATGATGCCTCCACACAGATCAACTGATCTATTTGATGTTTCGATGAGGGCTGCAGTACGCCGGCCAAATGTTGATTTCAGGCGGGCTTGTTTCGGTCATGCAGCATTTGCCTTTCGCTTCCAGCGGATGTTTTGCTGTGAGGCTTCACCTGTGATTTGCGTAGTGCAAATGTAGATTTGGATGCATAGCCAAAAACCCATCTGTCGGAAATCACAGGATGCGTTCCCTTTTGTGCTTTTTAGATGGACAGAAACCACTTCTATTTATAGTCTCACTATCAATCTTTTTTGTGGCTTAGTGTTAAATAAAACTGCACTCTCTTGTCTGCAAATGTCCCTTTTGTCTTGACTTCAATTTAATGATGGGGACTCTGCAGCCCAGATTTCAGTATAGATATTCCCAGCAGAATGATACATCCTCATAAGATGTCTTTCACACAGCAAATGGGATAATATCACATTAGAATCCCCTGGCTCTCTGGCGTTGTTACCAGGCTGATATCATACTAGCTGCTGGAATGAGCACAGTGTGGTAGAAAGACATAAAAGGTGGCAGGATTTCAGTCTTTTCAGAGAACAGCAGGTAAAGAAACCAGTATATCATTATTCTGACACGTTGTCACTTCGGTGCATTGTTAAGGCTTATGTTCATCCCCGCATCACACTGCTCATCCATGAATAGATAAGTGATGACAGTAGTTGAGCAGGTGGACTTCACTGATGGTGTTTGATCACATGTAAACAGGAAGTCACACTGCCATCATGCCTGTTAACACCTCCATGTTCAGACATATGAGTTAGACAGAGGTGTGTATCTTTGTGTGTATGTGTTTGACTCTGTGTGAAGAGAGAGAGAGAGAGACTGCTGATTTGGCGGAGCTGGTCTCACTTAAAGGTCAGCCTCTGTATCAGTTTCATAAGAAAACCTGATACTAGAGAACATCATCATCAGAGGTGTGTGTTTGTTTGTGTGGGGGGTGATTGTGTGCTGATGTTGAAAGTAATTCAGTGAAAAACAGGATAACTCGGACAAAATCGGATTTTATTGTGTGAATTTCTTGCGTCCAGAAAAAAATGTCTCAAGAATTGAAGAATTCTCAGGTCTCAACTGAAAGAAAAACTGTTTTTTCATAGTGAAAGTTAGGAGAAATTGCAATAAAGATAACAATGATGTCAAAAGTACATTGACAACAATGGGCCGTTCACAAAAATACATGCATTACATGACACTATGCAGTGATTACCATAGTAATACTGTATCTCGTACGTTACCATTTTAGTGTAATGCATCACCATCAGTTAACATGTTGCTCATAATCTTATTCCCTATACAGAAATCATCTACTTAAAGTTGGACATTATGGGAAATAAGCTTATTAGCATTCTTGCCAAGAGTTAGATGAGAATATTCATGATACTCATATTTGTTTGTTAAATACAAAGCTAGAGCCAGGAAATGGTTACCTTAGCTTAGCATAAAGCCTTGAAACAGGGAAAAACAGTTGGCCTGGCTCTGTTCAAAGACTCTGTATAAGATTCTCCAATGCTTAGTAATTGTTTATTTCATTCATTAAAAAAACAATGTGCAAAAATGACAACAATGACAAAGGTAAATGTTGTAATATTACTTGGAAACTTCATTTTTATGTACAGATTAAAAAGCTAATTAGTGAGTTTTAGAAGTGTTGGAAGGCAACTGTTTCCCCTGTTTCCAGTCTTAATGTTAAGCTAACCATCTCCTGACTGAGATGACAGTGGTATTGATCATTCCAAAAATGTCAAACTATTTCTTTAACCTCAAAACAAACAAATCATTATTACACTATTTTTTCCTCTTCCTGCATGTTTGCCTTTCATTAAAATGGTTTTGTCCAACATTGGTTTCTGGTTCTCTCACTCCGGACAAGGCCTATAGGATAGCAGAAGGTGAGTTTTGTCAGAGATGGATTCCCCTCTGTTCTCATGGGAGATGTTGCTGCTGTTCATTTCACTGTTCAAAGGACAGAGAGGAGAAAGAGCAGAAAAAAGACGAGAGCAGAGAGGAGGGGTGAAGAGAGTAGGAAACGGAGAGATAAAGCCAAGGTAACCAAGTGCTCCCAGCACAGCACTTTTAATGCAGTGAAGAAGAAGACTACACTATCTTCTTCTCTCCTTGTTGATTTCTGCTGTGTTAGTGCCAGACAAAGCCATTGCTGTTTCTATCCACCAATTAAAACTTAAAGTAATAATCAGCAACAAAAATGCTACATTTTCCTAATGCTCAAGGTTATGTTATTAAATACTTCAACAATCAATCAATTATCTGACTAATTGATTTATCCACCAATTGTTTCAGCTCTACTCTTGGTTTTACATGGAGGTTGAAATCCACAAGGAAAGTAAACAAATCTTTTATGCTTCTGGTCTTCATTTTTGAAAGGATGTCTTGTCAACTTTCTGTCTTTTTAGAAGATCAAATTGTCCATTTTACATTCAAAACAAATTAACTCCGCTGCAGCATAATTTTCATTTCTTCCTTCCTTTACACACCTTTTTCACCACCTCACCCACTCTCTCTCTCTCTCTCTCAAGAGCCAACTGTGAGCAACTAGTCTGGACTTGACTGGAGTGCAGTTTAATGCTGAGAGCAAGTCTATAGGTGATCAAAAAAATACAGAATGTGTCAGCATAGTGATACATCTATCTATCTGTGTGTCTGAGAGCACTTCACCACAATCAATGATGGCTGTTTATGAAAAGATAGGGACAGCCCAGGCCTTTACTCTGTGTGTGTGTGTGTGTGTGTGTGTGAGTGACAGAGATTGATAGGCTGGCAAATCTGTTGTAGGCTCACACACTCTGCAGTTTCCGTGTTGTCGGGGTGCATGTAGCAGAATAAGGGGAGAGAAACGCTGTGATGTCCTACTTTTAATGGCTCAGCGTCAATAGAGCCCCACTCAAGTGTATTCATGTGTATAACCACAGACACTGCAGGCATACAGCACTCTGCCTTCAGGCTGTGTGTGTGTTTATGTCTGTGTCTATGGGAGTGTGTGGATGTTTGTATGAGGCCATGCGTGCTTTTTTGGGTTTGAAGATATTCCACTGTTCTATGGCAGATATGGGGTGCCAAATGGTAGGGGGTACTTTCCATTAATGGATGAGCATGATGTACTCCATTCAAAGACAAGCACACACAAACAGGTCAATAGTACATATTTGGACCAAATGGAGCAAGGGGAAGTAGGAGATGGAGCATCTTTTCATAGATAATCATGAGTAATGCTCACTCCTGTTGTCTGCTGCTCTCTTTCTCTCCATCATCACAGTGGGGGGTTGTTTAACTTCCGCACTGTTTTGTGTAGAAGGGTCTGTCTCCAGGTGATGCTCGCGTGTAGAGCTGCAACCATTAGTTGGTCGAAAGAAAAGTAATTGACATCTGTTTTGATTATCGATTAATTATTTCATATTTTAAAGCAAAAATGTCAAACCTTCCCCAGTTCCAGCTAGTCATTTGTGAGGATTTGCTTTTCTTTTCTTGGTCTTATGTGATAGTAAATTGAATATCTTTGTTTTGGCGTGTTGCTTTAATAAACCAGGTCATTTGAAGATGTCACCTTGGATTTTAGGGAAATCGTGACAGATAGATGTAGAACAAATGATTAAGCTATTAATCTAGAAAGCAGTTGATAATGCAGCTCTACTTGTGTGCATGTGTTGTGAAGGTTCATTTTTGTATTCTACCCCCCATATCATCAACACTGACTTCTATGGAAAATGAACATCTTCTGTCATCTTATTGTCTCATTATTTGTTATTTTCTCTTACATACCTCCTCCTCCTCCTTCTCCCCCTGCTTCTCCTGTGACCT
This sequence comes from Euthynnus affinis, assembly GCA_029490765.1. Lineage (NCBI taxonomy): Eukaryota > Metazoa > Chordata > Actinopteri > Scombriformes > Scombridae > Euthynnus > Euthynnus affinis. The sequence goes on along the minus strand of CM055853.1, from coordinate 16,232,966 downwards.
TGTCAATAACATATCCCCTTGCTCGCCTTTCATGTTGCTGTTGCTGGGAAGGAGAACAACCGTGTATCATGTGAACCTCCTGTGGTAGCAGAGGAGGAGTAAACAGTGCAATTGAAGCCAAGTCATTAGCAACGTTCAATAGATTTTGGAATAGCATGCTGGACCTTATGAGCCAGGGATAAACAGAGACAGAGTGGCATTATGTTACCATTAAGGTTACTGGATACACTGAACATACAGATGAAGTAGATGCTATTTTGTGGTACAGGTTACTGTTATGCCTTAGGTATGTGTAGAGTGTCTTCATTATCTTTTCTAATGTGCATCCATCTCTGCTGACAGTTGATGGATGTGATTCACCTCAGTGATCAATTGAACACGTCTCAATCTAACTGATGACAGGAAGTGGACTAAGCTTGATTACCTCACTGGTATGAAAATGGTTGCTCTCAGTTACAGCTTCAGGTCCATGTTACACCAATCTAATAAGTTTTAAAATCTGTAGATTTGTACAAAAAGAGAAGATTGTGAAGACTGTAATAGTGTAGTGAGAGAATATAAGAAAATGCGGGAATGAAAGAGATAAAGAAGAAGAGAAATACATGCAAGCCTTATAAACTCAATTATGACAGATCCACCCACTGGGAGATTTAGCCAGTCAATTGGATGTTTGTTTTTGTGAGTGACCCTGATGTGTTTATGGATCTGGTGGGGAAGGTCATTATTGTGTTTGTTATCTGCGTTCAAAAAGGCAGACATTCATCCATCCGCCAATTCAATTGCTCAGACAAGAATAGATGTGTGTTTGTGTGTCCAAGCACGTTTTGACATGTTTCATATAGCACCTGCAGACACACGCATCTGCTGCTACACAAATCAGAGGTGTTGACAAGGAGGCCTTTTAGCAAGCAAATAGCCACCAGCTGTTGAAACAGTTATAAGCACACACATACAGCAGAAAGATATCAAATATCTATCTCAAAAAGCAAAAGCAAGAACGAAGGTCAGAATGTATTTGCTCCTCTTTTTGTCATCTATACACTTTTCCTCCTCTCCTCTTGTGGACTGCTGATCCATGGGGACACCCACCTACCTGATTCTTATCCTCCTCTGCTTCTCGTCCTCTGTGAATTTTCCCTCCAGCAATTATTCTGTTCACTTTCACATTCTTGCGGATTAGCCATTTTAACGGTAGTTGACACTGTTAATCACATGTGCTTGTGTAACCAAAGAGGTTTAATTGCTCCATTAATAATCTTTTAACCTCCACAAGAATGATGTGTGTCACCACAGAAATGTATAATTAGCCCAAAAAGCAGCAAAATCCAATTAAATTGTGATAGACCAGTAATCAAACTGTAATATGGAAAGAAAGTAATCTTCAGAAAACAAAAATAACAATGATAACATGTTGAAATTAAATGGTTCAAGCAGGTTTCAGTCTTATTTTTTGCTCTTGCTGTCAGCTGCCTGTTCCCTTTCCTCTCCCTCTTGTGGTAACCCACTCTATTAACCCTGTGTGCTGCGTTTAGGGGCTTAACTGTGATAATATAATAGTGTCCTGGTGGTTTTACATGTTTTTGTCAACCCTGGGGAGACCCATCCTGACTGCCTGACGCATAGAAGAGAAAATAAAGATGGATAGAGCAAAAGAAGAGAAGATAGCAAAAGAGCAAAACATCTGCAGGTTATTAACTTGAATTACAGCCCTTACATCCTAAGAGACAGTGGTACAAGGAAATGGTCTTAAAATGGCAAGTGAAATTGGCAGTCACATGGCATGCTTTCCATTTCATTAGTTTTAATTTGTTGCTCACTGTTTAAATTTGTGTTCTAATTTTAATTTTTATTCACCAAATTAATGTAGTCTTCAAATTTGTATCATATGAGCTTTCAGCTGCAAAGCTTGATGGTAAAAGGGGAGAACCAACTGCGTCATACGCAACCAGAGTTGCAGAAATGGCGAGGCATTGAGACGGTGAAAGGAAGAGATGCTGACTTTTTACATTCACACACTGATCTTCTTGTCTTCCTATGACATCTCCTCCCATCCCAAGATGATCCGGTTAATCACTGGTTTCATTGTCAGCAAGCCGACACTTTATAAACTGGCTGTGTACAAACACTGACTCACTCTCTATGGTTGGCACTGCGAAGGAGATGCAAAACACTGTCGTCATTCACACGTGTCTGAGAGAGAAGGAGAGAGAGGAAGAGAGAGCAGATTATTGTTTTGATTTTCAAAGTCAGTAGGGTGTGTTCATGTGGGTGTGTAGTTTACCTGCATGTCTACTTTTGCCTGTGTTGAATGGCTGTGCATATTTGCCTGTAATGGATCCTGTTCTCTGGTATCCTTGGTAGTCATCAGTATTTCTACTGTATGTCTCCACAACAAAGGTGTTTCTAATTGCCTCTGAATTTAAATAAATCCACTAATGTCTTGACTTGCTAGTTGTTAGGCTGGCTGACTACTAGTGACCTTGGTGCTATTGATTGTTTCAGTCCAGTTTGGCTGGAGGCGTTGTTTTGTGCTGAGGGCAAAGGTCCAAATGAGCCCCAGCTGTCAATACATTAGCCTCGGGGAGGAACTGTCTGCCTGGTAAATACAGTGAAATGAATCATGTGCCCCTGAACCACAAAACTGTGAAATAGAGTCACAAGACAGATGCTGGCATTTTCATGGTTGAATCTACAACAATACTTACTCTGAGCTTTAAATCAGGATTTTAACAGAAGGAGGATGAGATGTTACAGTTGCTGCTGTAAGCTGTTTTATCCTACAGTCTCTTGTTCAATGTGAATATGAGAACATAAGTAAAAGACAGCATCAGACGTTTCAGCAAATGCCCCAAAATAACATTTTTAAATTCAAGTGACAAATACCTCTTTGTAAGTCACTGATAAATGATGTTATCAGATCAGAAAACTCCTATCCTCCTATAGTTTGCAACTACCTCCTATCATTGCGGAGGTAGTTACAAACTATGGCACAGGATAATGGACTAAGTTAAGACTACTGAGAAGTTGGAAGTGCTACTGATCTGGCTAATGATAAGCTGGCACTGGTGAACCATCTTGTTTCTTTCTCATCTCTGTTGAGTGTTGCACATGTGCAGTGCCAATCGGGCAAGATGTATAGGTTGGATTGCTACCCTCAGAAGCTAATGAGCACTTAAGCCAGTAGCCAATCCCATGGGTTGCTAGGTTAGACACATGAGTTACCACCATGGTTAAAAGAATAGTTGGCTTCTCAGTTTCCAGTGCTAGTTTATCATTGGCCAGATCAGTAGCTGGCTTCAGCAAGGATATAGCCTCCTTTGACTTCTCAGTAGTCTTAATTTTGTCCCTTACCCTGGGCCATATCAAACAATATATTTTGTCTTTTAATTAGGAGGATATGTTAGGCATGAGATGCTGCTAAGATGCCAATAATGATGCTTTAATATCGCAAGCCAAGTGTACCACAAAAACATGTTTTTAATCGCTATTTTATTTGCCGTTCTGGACTCGTTGGATGCCATTAATTCAATGCTAGATCAGCATATTGTGAAGAAAAACTGATTATAAACACATAAGTTGCTACACACTTAGCTTGTGATACTTCTACCGTTTACGAGATGCAAGATCTGAAGTGTGGGAGAGTCTCCAGTTTAGTGACAGTATTGTAGCATTTCTACTGTTTGTAGATGATGCTGTCATTCTAGTTATATTAGTTCCTGATTCTCATTGTATTCTGAAGCAATTTCCAGCAGTGTCCAAGATGATCTGCAATCTGAGGCCATGTCTTTTACCCCAGGAAAGGTGACCTCTTTTATAAGATAAAGGATGAACAGCCTCAAGATTAGTAGCTTTTGTATTTTGGGTCTTATTTATCTATGACAGACTATGACAGTATGGTTAGGCATTAATTATGAAGGACAATGACATTTGGACTTCCTGCCCTGCCACAAGCACATCACAAAGAAGCAACTATCACAACGAGGGATGTATGAATGATTAAGACATTTACATCACAAAGAGCTTCGAAATAACTTGGCATGCAGTTATTTTTAAATGAAATTCTCCTTTGAGGATCAATTTGTCTTTCCAACCCTCTTTTTCTCTGATATACAATGTCCTCTGGAGTACAGCTGAATCAGCGTGGGAAAAAGCTTTTGCTGCAGCAGCTAACTTTATCCAGTGAAGTCACATCATCTGTTCTGTATGGTTTCACTAAATTGCATCGCTGGAGGGGCAAGAGGGAGGGGCTCGGAGGTGGTGGAGGGAGGAGGGAGGGATGTATAGGAGAGAGGTGGTACAAACACCCCTTCCTACCATTCCACTTCCATACCTAACCATACTGTACTAAACTTCATGGGAACCCTGGCTAGTTCTGCCTCTATTTGATCATTTCCCTTCCTTCTCTCATGCACTCTTTGTCCTCTAGCTCACCTTGATCCTCCCGACTTCTCAGCTGCTTTTCTCGCCCCATCCTCACCTTTTATATTTTTTGTCATGCAGTAGTTTCTCTCTTTCCCTCATCTCTTTTGGTCTCTAAAGATGAGTTCACCCCACCTCAAGCTCCTCCTCGCTTTGATGTGACACAGCATGGCAGTGCAGTGAGAGGAAGAAAGCTGAGCTATGAGGTTTTTCTCTGTTGCACAATCCTCCTCTTCCTTCCTCTCATGCCTCATCATCACCGTGACCCACTTATCTGCGCGCTCCCCATCTCCCCATATCTTACTTCCTCCACTTATGCATTCTAATCACTGTTCTCATACATAACCCTAATTATTTTCTATTCACTTCCTTGATGCAGCATTTTTACCTTTTTTGTTACTCTTTGTATAAGCCTACATCTCATAAAATATATCCTATTCCTTTTATTTTTCCTTTTTTGTGTTTGACTCTTTAATGATTTTTCCTTGTTTACAGCATCATCTGCTAGAACATTTATGTATCCTTTCACTATTAAAACTCTCATTACTTCCTTCCTGTCCTCTCTGCCAATTCTCTCCATCTATATTTTTTATCACTTGCATGCAGAGTTGCAGTTAGAGAGGAGTGGGTGTTATTATCTTATTCACCAGGTATCTTCTTATCGAAACCAAATCAGATTATATACTGTGTGTGCGCTCAATTTTATCCATGTTTTATGGGGGATCTGTTGGTGTCGGCAACATTTTGTGTGTATTACTGAGACTGCATTTCAATATAGCAGTACAGGCAGGAGAGTGAATGTTCCTGTGCTCTGTGCACCATAACCACACTGTTTCTCTTTCTCTCTCACACACACATACATCCTCCAAAAATGACCAGAGAGAAAATTACAACTGATAGACAGCAGTATTGATTGCCAAGCCTCCGTTTTCAGCATTTGTACCCGACAGCTGCCATGATCATCCAGATAAAATCTTTTTTTCCAACACCTTACTTACTCAACTGCCTGGGCTGCAGCTGATGCTATAAGGCTAGAATAATCAATAGTATGATTTTTAATTTACAGTCTCTTCATATTTCATACTTCCACAAGCTTCTTACCAAATTCAATCTCTCATTTACAATTTCTTTCATTTGTCTTTCTGAAAAATGAACAGTGTCCCTGAGACAAATCAGCATCCACTGCAGCACTTGCTATTAGATGTTGAAACTTTACCTAACATAATTATCTTTCTACACATACTGTAAAAAATTATGGACATAAACACCATGATGTCACCACTACTGCCATATTTGATTTTTGGAGCCTGAAATGACCATATTTGGATGAGAGGGTAGCTTACCCTAGCGCTCACCTCCAGCTTGGTTAGCACCAAGCTTTTACAGGCTATGGTCAACTGTGATAATGCTAATGCTAATTTTAGCTTAGACTGGTTTAAAACCATTAAATCAAAATGTACTTACCGCAAAAACTGAACAGCCGACTATTTAGAGGGCCTTTTAGTACAATCAGGTGCTAAATAAGATATGCCAAGGTGTTACAGTTATCTGTCATGAACTGAAAACGCTGTGAAATAGTGGCAGCTGTGCCTATACTTTGTGAATCTGGCCATGGTTATGTATATAATCAATGTTGCCACCATGGTAGCAACTTGTCAATCACACGGTAGCTTCATCCTAAAACATACACTGCTTTATTGTCTATTTTACTCTAAATGAGAGCATAATTTACAAAATGAATATCATGCTGTATTGAAAAAGACTTGAAACTAGTGATTGAGACCATAAACCCATTAGGAAACTGTTTACTGACGTCATACATTATAGAATTAGGGTCATTTTCTCATAGACTTCCATACAATCAGACTTCTTTTTGCAACCAGTGGATTTGAACCCAGCAGGAAAAAAATTCATCTTTAAGGTACTTCTGCATTGGCTTCAGTTTTCAGACCAGGAGCTATTCGCTTGTTTCTATATAACTGGCCTTTGCCAAAAAAAAGTCCTTTAGCAATTATCTCTTCAGGAAGTCTTTGCCAGTGTTCAGTACAACTGGTAGTTCAAGTTCATATAAGTAGGCTATGAATAGGAATAATCATGAATCACTTGGCTGAGTGAAATGATTCCCTGTGACAAGGAGTTTGACTCTTTGTTCATGTTGAGTGTTTGAATAGAGTCTGAATAGAGTTTGTGGTGAGTCACGGGGTCAGGCCGCTTACATTAGCTTTGATTCACCTCATCACAGTCGAACCAGACTGAAAACGCTGCCGGCTGCTTAGCTGTCGGTAAAAACAAGTCTGACACACATGCACACACTTTCTCTGCACACAGCAAACACACTGGCTGGCTGTCTCACTCTCCATTTCTCTTTTAGACTCCCTTTTGCTTTCTGGCTCTGACACATAGTCTGCACAAAGTTGCCTTCATTACATAAACACTTTGTTCCTTGTTATCTTTCTATCACACACACACACACACACACACACACACACACACACACACACACACACACACACACACACACACACACACACACACACACACACTATCCTTTACACTTTAGATGCACACTAACTCTCTTTGCTTGTTTTTTTATCACTACATCTTTCTTCTGCATATGCACAAATTTGCCTTAATCTGCAACAAATACTGCTTCTATGTGTCTCAAATACACACAGACACACAAAAATTCTTACTGTGTCCCAGTTCCGTACAATTGTAGACACACCAATGTTGATAGTGCACTATAGTACACAAGAGATCAGGTTTTTCTAACATGATGCAAATTAGAAAGATGTAGTGATAAAAAAACAAGCAAAGAGAGTTAGTGTGCATCTAAAGTGTAAAGGATAGTGTGTGTGTGTGTGTGTGTGTGTGTGTGTGTGTGTGTGTGTGTGTGTGTGTTTGTTTTGTATGAATATAATATACTTAGAAACACAGGCAGCATTTGTATGTAACTGTCTCCTTGTGGTTTTCTTGCACACCTGAATGCTGCCAGGCATAATAAGGCTGTTTATTTATTTCTGTCTGGTTTCTGTTGGTGTTGTTTGTGCTGCTTGAGTTCATATACTTGGAATATCTTATATAAAAATAAGTCTATTTAGGATGAGCCTCTGTCTAATTTGTGTGAATGTTTTCATCCTGTACCACTATCTACTGTCCTACAAAATCAGCACTGTGCGCTGTCATTTTGTCACCCTCCACTGCTGGCAAGCTGGAAAATAATTTTCCCCGGGGTAGTGGGTGTGACATCAACTATTTTAGGCTCTAGATCACCAGTAGGACAATAACAACTTCAGTGTTTATCTGGACGATAAGTGTGTGAGTGTAAGTGTGTTTCCATTCTTGTCCTTGCATGCAGTATATTTAAAACACTTAGGTGCTTTCTCACAAGCTCCACTGACACACAAAGCATGGTGAGCATTTCTCAATGTGTACGTGTGTGTGTGTGTGTGTGTGGGTGGGTGTGGGTGTGGGTGTGCATGCGCATTTTTGTTACCTCTTTGGGACTTTTTCTGGGGTAAACTTGACGACCTTGTCAGGACCAGTAGACCTTATGGGGACCAAAACCTGGTCATAAAGAGGCAAAGTGTATTTTCTGAGATCCTGGTTGACATTATGGATCAGGTCAGGTTAGGGTTAGGCATGAATTGGTTATGGTTAAGTCAATACAATGTCCTGACAAGGACAGCCGAGCAAACTTGTGGGTGTGTGTGAAGATTTTCACGTCGTCTGTGTTTGCCTGTAGTCATGCTCCACACACATGCCATGCTTGCCCTAGTCATCACCAATTACTGTGACAGAGGGTGATTTGCTTGCTGACAAGTGGAAGAGTCAGGGACAAACACACACAAACAAACACATAGGCAACCAGACTGAGTAATAACTACCTTATGATACATAGATAGATAGATAGATAGATAGATAGATAGATAGATAGATAGATAGATAGATAGCACTGTCCTTTCCCCTCAACCCCCTTCAGAAGTAGGTTAGTGTGTTAAATTCAGGCTTTCACTGACTGACAGGCTTTCACTTCTCCGTCACTCATTCTAATTCACTTATTCATCTCTACTATTAGGGTAAAGCTTAACTCTGTCGTTAGTCTTGTTTTTTGTTTTTCCATCTCATTTCTTATTTTTGGCTGTCATGACCGTGGCCACCATCTCTGTATTCTGCTCACATCTCACAACTTGCAGATAGCTGCTGTCACTTGTAAACAATTGACCTTTGAAGAAGGTGCAGCTGTCTTTATGATTCGTTCTTGAAATTCTAGTTTGAATCTTTTATGGGTTTCATCTGTCCTAAGGGCATGAAACTTGCTCAACCTACTAGTGTATGCCAATTGGTTTGACGCATTTTATTGCTTGACCACAAAGGTCTTTTTTTTTAACTAGCTGAAGTCAGTCAAGCTGTCTTTACATAAAACTTAATAAAATATAACCTCATAGGCTATATGCACTTTATGTTTAGGGAGCAGGGAAAATTAGGTATCTACAAACAAAATGTGTTCTTGTGTCCTCATCGTGTTGTCCATTTCAACTAATGAGCTATTATTCAATGACTCTATAATATAATACATTTAATTTGTGGCTTAGCATTAGCTTAAATACGTCAAATTCAACTAAAGTTAGAGGCAATGTAGAGAGGTTAGCGACTGCTAAGTCGGGTTACCTTTTAGCTAACTGCCAGGTGTTGCTTTTTTTCCCTCAATTATGATTAGATTTCACAACTGCTTTGTTTATGTGATATAGTCAACTCTATTACTAAAATGTTGAAGCATCAAAATTGATTTTTCAATTACATGAAACTTGTAAGAAAAAGTTGGTTAATTGGTAAACTAGCTCACCAGCTAGCCTAGTCGGAGTACAGTCACTGTAGTTTGGTTTTTGGCTTTTTAAGGTCATATAGAGGACCATATTGACATGAAAATAAAAAGTCTACCAGTATGAGAATTTTAAATGATTACAGCATGCTGTTTATCATTTTCTCTCTGTCTATATGTCCATTTATCCCTCCTCTCCTCTATTTGAATTAGCTCATCTCTCCTTTGATGTTTTCATTTGCATATAACCCCAGTCCTCGGGTTCCATTGCGCACACACTCCTATACTAATGAATGACAACCTTTGATATGTTCCACTACATTCCTTCATCTGTCCGTCTTTCTTTCGGTTTCCTTAACGAGGGGTATTTCATAGCGAGACCCACTCACTAAGACGCAGAGCAATATTTCCATGAAAGAGGTCAAATGGGACGGCCGTCTGCAGAGAGACTGAGATGCTTAAAATGCTGGTTGTGTTAATTCCTCTTAACGGCTCAAGAATAAGGATGAAGACGGGGCCTTGTGTGTGTAGGAGTGTCAAGTGTGTGTGAGCACTTGCAGATGAGATATGTCAAAGAGAGGTATGAGTGTCACTGATATCAAGTGGAATTTTTGACAGTAAACAATAAATTTGAGGTTTTCAGACGATGAGGAATCAAAACTGTCCATGTCTATTGCCTCAGTGAAACATGCACATTCTTGTAGTTTTATATTCATCTGCACAGTCAATGATTAATAGAAAAGTCTCCATTTGCACCTGGTTAAGTAATTCATGTGTATTCCTGCTGTCAAACATTGAGCACATAATGTACTACATTTGCCATTAGCAACATACTTTACATTTGGTATTGTAATTTCAAATGTATAATTGGGAGCTAATTCCATTCCGTGCACATCAGCCCACCCACACAAAAAGTGAAATCACAGTGACTGAGCTTTAATGCTGAGAGCTAAAATCAAATCGTCCTTCCATCCTCGCTGTTCCCGTGTCTAAATACCAGTGCACGCTCTAGGCTAAAGCATACAGGAGTCCATTGGGAGACTCAAACACGCACATAAACACGCACATGGCATGATTTACAATGGAAACAGTTTCGGTATTTTTACATCCTTGGTAAAGGGAACTGTGTTATTGTCCTGTTATCATGTTATACAATAGGTATTGTTATTTAAGAACAGTCTTGAGTGCTAAATCTAGAGTAGGTCATAAATGCCACTAACCTTCATATATGCGACACTACAGAATTTTATTAAGATATTTAGAGATAGTTGATAAGCAATACACATGAAAATTCTAACTGATTTAAAGCTGAATGAAGTCATTTTTGGTCACCAAGGAGACATTTTCAAACAAACCAACAGCATTATATATTTGACCTATCATCAGCCAGTCATTTTGGCTTTTTGGTTCTTTACAGTTAGCATATGGTCAGCTTGTGTGAATTTATCTCTTGGAAACAGCTGACCAGTTTTTATGAGCCATTGGTGAGAGAGATTCAACCAAATTGACAAAACAATGACCTGAAAGTAACTGAATACTGTAAAACAAAAGCTGTTTAATGGAGCTTGGACATGGTTCCTTTCTTGAACCTGACTGTGCTGATGGTAAATGATAGAGGTTAGACTATAGAGAATACTGAATTTGAGATTATGTAAACGGAGATGCTGGAGAGCCAATCCATGGCCAACCCTTGATCCTAAGTGTTTTATGATATCTACACATTGCAACTATGGAAAGATTAGTGGTTATGATTAATAAAAAGGCAGGTCTGAGATGGGATGTGAACTCTGGTTTCCTGCATGGATGTTAGGAGAAGGTGACCCCAACAACCTAAATTTCCACCTCACTATATAAAGGGCACACTTCTTCCATAACTGGACATAAATAATATGGTGTGGAATCATCCAATATCGATATAATTCTCTAGAAATACTGGGATGGTATAGCAGCAGCAGAGTCTATTTTGCTGTAATCATCCAGTACGTTGTTAGTGAGCAGTTCAGCTTTTGGACAAGTAAGCTTACTTGTATGTGGTTACTTTGGCTTTAATTTCTAGAAGGGAGAGTTAAAAGATACATCATGCGGTTGCTGGGAGGGAAGGGTTGGTCCTCCTTGCATGCGTCCTCTGCACAAGTCTTGTGGTGAAATAAAATGAAGCAGGGGAACACAGGACCTTTGAAGTGGTATTGAGCAGAATACAGCCTCTAACCACCGAGCCACTAAGCGGCCCAGCCCCGGCAGCGTGGCATGGCAATGACATTTCCATATGATGTCTGTTCCTCATAGGCAAATATACTGTATGTTCTGGCTCCGTGGAGCTTGAAGAACAGAGACGTGGAAACTGTGTTTTGAATACAGACTTGGATTCATGCTGAGAAGTGAAGTGAAGTTGAAGAGAATGTGAAAGTGAGATAAATTGTGTAGTTGGGGTTGGTTCTGATTGTAGGTTGGTGTCTGGAAAAAAAGATGTTAAAACATGATGGTAATGATGATTCCACTACAAAATATGTTCTCTTAGATGAGTTTTTCATTTTAATTTCCTGTTGAGCTCCTCTGGTCTTGCTGGTTTGCATGTCCTTGTTTTCCTTACATGCCTCTGTCGCAGCCGGCTGCTAACCAAGAGTGTCTTTGTGTTCCAGGAGGAGGAGATGCCAGAGGTGGAGATAGACATAGACGACCTGCTGGAAGTCAACAGTGACGACGAGAGAGCCAGCAAATTGCAGGTATACCCCTGTGACCGTGTGTATGTGTTTATTTTTAGCATACACCTTTGTAATATACTGTACGGATCATTATAGATTTAAAGGTGAGAAGAAAAGTTGTGCTTTATATCAATAATCTGACTCATTATATAATTGATTACTATTTGCTAGACTTCCCTCCATCTACATACATACAAGGCAGTAACATCATCATTTTCCAGAATTACTTAAGGATAACCTCAACCACACAACTTGCATGCCTTTTCCTTTCTGGGGTCTAAGTAAAGAAAGCAATATTAATAAAATGACAATATGCTGGTTGGCTGGGTCTCCTTTAGATGCAGAAATTGGCATCGCTGCTTATGCAGGTTTTTTGATTTTGCCCTCTGACACCAAAACCTATAGAAATTTAGTTTGATTTTAGCTATAGTTGAAAGTGACATTATGTCATTTGCATTTGGACATTAATTATCTCCATGAATTAAAATCATGCACCAACAACCTTGAAGAAAGACCCAGGAATCAAGAATTATACATTAACTACTGAATAAAAAAATATAAATCCAGTAGCTGTAGTGTTTTGAAGACGTGAACATCAACAACAACTCTCCCTGTTTTCCTTTCTCTAACACAGGAATCATTAATAGACTGCTACAAACCAACAGAGGTGAGTATGTTTAGTGTGTCTTTCGTCTATACTGTATATACAATAAAATGCTCAATATCAATGATTTAGCAGCTTGTGAGTAGATGGACATATTGATTTTCACACACACCTTTCGATTTGCAGAGTATAGCCCACTGTATGTTGAAGCATCATGGCCCAGATGTGTATGTCTGCGGTTAATTAATGTCTGATGTGACACACACACACACACACACACACACACACACACACACACACACGTCCTTGCTCACTTTTGGGGACATTAGATAGACTTACATTTATTTCCTGGAGGTTTACCCTAACCCTAGCCATAACCATTACTTGTCTAACCCTAACCCTTACCCTTAACCTTAACCACTGACCCAAAAATCAGCTTTTGTCCCCAGTTGGACAAGCTGTCCCCAATTAATTGGTCTTAAGTCTGAAATTTGTCCCTGAAAGTAGGACACACACGCTGTTTTCCTGACCTCAATACGGCACAAGAGCCAAAAGGACCACAGGACACACACACACACACATACACAAAAGGACACTGTTAACAAAATAAGAATGTCTACATACACGCTAAATCTGTTTAGTTGTCAAGAGAAGAGTCCTAAGTATGTTCAGTAGGTGTGTTTGTGTATGTGTGCAAAGAGGTGTTAAATGTTTGGGTTCAGTTGAGGTGGGGTTAAGCCATTTTGGTGATTAAAGGTAGTACAGACCAATCACATTACCTCTATGGGCAGCAATCTTGTCCAGTCTGTCCAGTGTGTACTCCCCATCTGTCACCTGTGCGTGTGGGTTGAAGTGTGTGGCATTAGGTCAGCCTATGACAACCACCTCAAGGTCACTGGTGGCTCCAGCTAGAGTAAAGTCCAGCCAAGTTGACAGCCGCTGATACGTGTCACTACACACATGCACACACACAAACACATCGTAATCCCCTGAGAATGGAGAAGCACAGATGCCATTTTGAACACAATCCCACAAAGAAGGGAGGCATCAGCTGGGGATAAACAGGTCAAAGACAGGATGATGAAGGGAAAAGGTGAATGTGACAAAGGAAGAGTAAGAGAGACAGGGAGAGAGGGAGAGGGGAAGCTGAAATAGAGGGACGGCAAATGATGGAGGAAGGATGAAATAAGGAATTAGTACACTTAGAAAAAGGTACAGTACACTGGGGAAATGACAGAACAGGAGATAAAGGGAAAAAAGTAAGAGAGATGGGAAGAGAGGGATGCAGAGGGATATATAAAGGCTACAAGAAGGAGACGGAGGAGGGGGAGGCATACAATGTCAGTAATTAGGTCATGAGCAGTGTCACCCCTGGAATAATGAGGGTGATTATATTCCAGCATATTCTGCTCAGTCGTGGATCTCTCTATAACCTCTTTCTTAAATCCAAGAAGAGGAATCTCTTTATCTTTATCCTCCTTCTATACTGACTTGCTTTTCCTCATAATCCAATATTTCCTCAGCATGTTTAAAAAGGAATATCACCATATTTGGTATTTTATGTTTGTAGCTCAGTGTTGGTTTTCAATCCCTTTAATAAACTGTTTTTTTTTCATGCATTAAGTACAAGTTAAGATATTTTTGAGTCAGCTTTATTCATCATCCTGAGCTTCTTCTGTCCCACACAATTCCCTGTGGCACTGGAATAAACTCTTAAGCATATAATTTAGTTGGTTGTCAATCACAGCGAGTGAAAAGCCAACAATCACATTGTGTAATAGTATATTTGAATATTTTGGAAGCTGCATCCATTAGTCGATTAATCCATTAGTCAATCGACAGAATGTTAATCACCAACTATTGATAATCAATTCATCATTTTTTTTTTTTTAAGAAAAAATACAAAAATATTCTCATTCCAGCTTCTTAAACATGAATATTTTCTGGTTTCTTTAGATATTTGAGGTTGTATCTTGTGTTTTGGGAAACTGTTATTGACATTTTTCACCATTTTCTGACTTTTTAAACACCAAACAACTAATCGATTAATCAAGAAAATAATAGACAGATTGATTGATAATGAAAATAATTATTTATCTCAGCCCTAAAATACACATTCACTCTCTTGACAAGAATATCGATACCATTCTCATGTCTGTATGCTAAATATGAGTTAGCATGAGGACTGGAAACAGCTAGTCTGGCTCTGTCCAAACTTAACAAAATCCACCTACCAGCACCTCATTAATTCCCACATTTTATCTTGTTTGCTTAATACATACAAAAATTGAAGTGTAAAAACAGTAAGTTGAAGTTTTATGAGGGGTTTTTTGTCAGGCTATTTCTTGGCTGGGTGCAGTGACTTCCTGGAGTCTTCAATTTTAACAGGCAGACAGTGTGATAATAGAGTGGCATCAATCTCATCTGACTCTCAGCAAGAATACGTGTATTTCCCAAATGTTGAGCAATTCTTTTAAAACTTAATCTTTTGCCAATTACTTGTGTTATTTTATTCTACAGTTATGTCGGATCTTCTGGTAATCACATCCCAATCAAGCTATTGCACAAACAACAGCAGGACACTTCTTGCTGCTGTAGTTTGCGAAATCATACAGAAATTTGAAACTTGATTGCAGACATCTAAATATTTAAATTGTGGTCCTCTTTTGTGGGAGTATTTCATAATCTGTACTATGGGTACAGACAACATAGATGAAGGAAAGGGGCATAATTTAAGAAGCACTGAAAAATGCAAGCCTGATTAGAGCAGAGACCAGTTTTTGGTGTGCAAAGCCTTTTTTTGATAACCTTTTTAAATAATTAAAGACATAAAATATGTTTTTCCTGTACGGGCTGTCTAACTATTTTTTTCTCTCCTCCTTATAGGACTTTGTCCGTGAGTTGCTGGGCAGGATAAGGGGAATGAGAAAACTCAGTGCACCAACCAAGAAGGGCCTATAATGGCTGCCTTGTCAACCATCAATCAACCATAAACTACGTCATCTCAGCTCCACCAAGTTAACCCACTCAACATGGACTCTCATCACACGGAATAACTTATAAAAACATAGGAGCATTAGTAACTATTCTGCAACCTGCAAACATGCACCATAAAACCCATGCATATAACACTAGTCATCCATTTCACACTCACATAGAATAACAAGGTGTATTATAATATTTGACTGTTGAAAGGTACGCAAGCAAAATCACAACACAGCCGATATGTTTAAATAGCATACAGACACAATAAGGTCAAACCCTGGAACGTGCCAGAACTGCATTAACATAACAACCACCTAATTCCACATTTCAGAGCCATATTAAAATTTTTCAAGCTGATGCTATAATCCCAACAGCCATACAGACTAAAACACCAACAAATCTCAAAAAAGGGAGGTGGTAAAAACATGTTTGTACTGCAGTAGGTGTGAAATTAGCTGTAGCACTATGTAAACACAGTGCTTCATGATTTTTATTTTCTTTTATACTGAGGTGTTTTGCTGTTAATTTTTTTTAAAGTACTGTATGTTGCCATTTTATTGTTCATGTGATTGAAATGTGGTCTTCAACGGTTTTTGTTTTTGTCCTGCTTTCAAGTCAACCTCATTATCCTTACTCCGTCAGCGCTTGCATATGTACAGTAAAGGAGCTCTGTAGTTTTATTTGAAGTTGATTTCAAAGCACAGAGCGTGTTAATACATCAGTTCTGTGCTTTTGTGATGTGTACACTCTGGAAAGAGTGGGGACATTTTTAGCAAAACAGGCTAAAATAGAGTGAAGATTTTTTGCCATTTACCCACCGTTCTAGTACACTTTTCACCACAGCAAGGCATGATGGGTGTTGTAGTTCTCTGTGCAAGACTACAAAACCTGTATGATTGGCAGCCTTTCACTTATCATGTTGTTCATTGCTCTTCCTCCAGCTATTTCACCAGAATACATATCAGTTGGTGGTTTAGATTCAAGCACAAAGCCCAAACATTACAGTTGTTTCTCACACCCCGGTTCACTTAACTCTGCTAACTTGCCTCTCTAATAGTGGTTGCCTTTAAGGACATTCAGGATCAGTTCACCTATTTCTCAGCACTGAACCTTAACTACTGACAACCTAAAGGCAAATAAGGTTTAGTCACAACCTGAGGACCACTTGTAACTTCGACACTTAAACCTGTCAGGTCCTGTAAGAGAAGGTGTGCCAAAACTGGGAGTATTACATCCTAAATGTCATACGTCATGGAGGCATTAGTGTGATGCGGCATTTCCACAGGAAATGTTTAAGTTTGTTAAGCATCTTCATGTGGGTGCAAAACTTTAAGCTGTTTAAAATTCTAACATTTCCAGGTTGCAGAAAATATATTGTAATTGCAGAATCCCAGGTTTAAGAGGTCGTTTTAGTTATTTATTGTTGCGCACCAACACACTCAAAAACCTGTAAGCTGTGGTACAATCATGACTCTGTTATGGGGTTGGGCCCAGTTTCATTTCCGAGCATTCATTTGTGAACCAGCTGGAATGGAGCTGGACCTAAATCTGCCATGTGATAAACCCTCAGCTGCCAAAGACAAAAGCAGGGCAATGTTTGATTTTAACATAACACTTGCAACGCACCCGTCTTGCATGCTAAACAACAGAGAAAAACATTGATAAAGAGTATAGATATTATGAACTTATAATCAAGCAAAAAATACTTTTTTGACTTAGCTACCATGTATGACTTTGTAGAACTTTTGTGTTGAAACAACGTGACTGTCACGTTGGAGAGAATCCAGGAAATTAAAAAAAAAAAATGGTGCTGTTTTTGATGTTCTTCCCAGGTTGTATAAAGGCGTTTTCACTGTCGATCGACGCCAGAGAAATGTGTCCACGAGAAATGTGTCCATCATTGTTGATGGAGTGCAAACAGTCTGAAGTGGCGTCCTCTTTGCATCTCCTTTCCTCAAACTAAACTGGGTTGGATGGGTGTCACCACATATTTGATTTGTTGAAAAAAGATCATGTGTTTTCTTGATCAGTGGACTGGAAGGCAAAGTTCAGGAGGAAGCCATTATAGGCAACTGAGATGCATTCAGGCTTCATGTCGAGGTACTCCGTAGGATTTTCTCTGTCAAGAAACAGTTCAGGGGCAATAGGTTGATATTTTATAATTTATGGGATTTCATGTGGAGAGTATTTTGAAAGTGTCCATACTAGAAAGCTTTACGTTTGCATGTATTTTTAAAGTGGCATGTGGAGGGGGAACATTTTGTTGGCCCAAAGGTTTTTATTTCATGAAATAAACACTTTCCTTTTTATACCTTTTATTAAGACTAAAATATTCAGTTTTTCAGCTACAGTTTTGTTTTTCTGTACATCCACAATAAGCGTTCTTGTTTTTAAAATGTAATGTGGTGTGTGGTTTGTTTTTGCTGATAATAAAAATGCAGAATGACTCTGTACTGTTTAAAAAGATGTCCTCCCTGTGTATTTTTTCATATGTGCTTTACTGAAACAATGGAGGACGTACGTGTTGTTAGAGCATTATGGTTGCCAATGTGTTCCTTCTCAGTGCCACAGTGTTGCAGTAGTTTAGTAGGACAGTCCTGTGCGCTGTCTGATTCTCTAAAGAGCTTATCACGGTATGACATTATTGCTCATTGTGCGCATGAGTAGCCTTTCTCTGCGGCATGTCTAGCCCCATATGGACCAGCCTACTGGCCTACTGTACATTGTTGCTAGGTAGAAAGTGTTCATCTGTCTCTGAGACAGCAAAGACTTGTATTTAAGTGGTCGTTGTGAGGGTGCTAAGAAAGTATAATCACGATGAAACTTACATGGTCATTGATCTGTGCAGGGAACAAGTCAAACTCACTGCAAACCAAAGCATTTGCATATGCATATATATATATATATATATATATATATATATATATATATATATATATATATATATATATATATATATATATATATATATATACACACACATGATTTATTACATATTTTTATTTCTAAAGGGAAATCATGTGGATGAATACAGGCTGGTTTGAGAGGAGATAGACAGAGACGGAGACACACTTGATGAGAGTGCTGCAGCTTTTATTCCAACAGAGGCGACATGATAATGAATGTCTTCTGATTCACTCACACACATTCCCAAATAGCCTTTTTAAAATGTATTTATTTTACTTAAAAAGGACTGTGTACAGCTCAAACATAAATGTCACTGCTGCCGCATACTAGATTATAGCTACAAGCTAATTTGATCTGTAGTCCCTTGGCAAGTCAGAGTAAAGAAACAGCACAATAACAAACAGTACAGAGTAAAAACAACATACAAAGTTACACAAAAAAGAGCACATCAGACACACAATGCAAAACTACACACAATAGCACATTACAAATGTATGCTTGTCAAATAAAAGCAAGTCATGAAGACCATAAGATAGAATATCAAAATCAGTGAGTGCAGAGCTGAGCAGCTTTTAACAGACTTTTTAAATTGGTTTTTAAAGTGCTGATAGAGCTGCAGCTCACACAAAGTCATGTATTGGATAATGGAACAAACCATTTAAAAAATTTATAAACCAGGCACAAATTTGAAAATAATCTAAAATTCTCACAGCTCAGTAAGTTGTATTTCTCCAGTACCCTACAGTGATGGAAATACATTAGCTTTTTGTCCAGAGTTTTCAGAGTTTGTTTGTATAAGGACTCAAGAGGTTTTATGGCTGTTTCTCCAGCCTGCTCCCAACATAAAATACAATGTCACATATGGGAAAGAATCATAGCATGTATAAATATCTTGGCTGCGTCCAGAAAGAGGCAGTTTCTAATATATCTAAAATTTGCTAAGTTGTACTTTATGTTGTTAACCTTTTTTTCAAACATGTTTCTTAAAGTTAAATTTTAAAAGTTAAGTTTTAAAAAAAGCACATCTTTTGTCTTGTTTACATTTAGACTGATATAATTGATCAAGCTGCTGACTCAGCTGTTTTTGCACTCATGTATACAATAGTGTCATCTGCAAACATTTGCAGTTCTACATCATAAGACTGAGATCATTAATATATAGGCTAATCATAGGGGACCTAACACTGAACCTTGTGAAACACCTATTGTGCACTTCATGTTACTGGAAAGTACGTCACAAACTTTAACACATTGCATCCTATTAGATAATTATGAAGACATCCATGCCAGTGCTCTAGATGAGAAGTTAAATTTAGAGTCTCAACGTTAGAACATCATGATTGACTGTATCAAATGCTTTTGGAAGATCTAAAAATACAGCACCAACTAATCTTCCTTTATCTGGCCTTGATTTAATTTGCTCTGTTGAATGCACAATAGCAATTGTAGATTTGTTGTAGTTGTAGATTTCACTGCAGGACACAAAGTTGCACCTTCACTGCTGCTGCATGTTGGTGAGGAACAGAAAGCCAAAGCGGTGCCAGCGACTGTGCAGTGCAACAAATGCTGTGTGCGCCTTTAAATTCCATGACCCACTTTTCACAGCTGGGGCTGGCTGGCAGGGAGCGCTCGTGCACGCTGCCTTGAATAATTGGGACTGCAAGGTGAATGTGAGGAGAATAGTTAAGGACGGGAGCTTCCCCCCGCCAGCGTGCCAGTCAGCTGGCTGCACACCAGCAAATCTCACACCAGCAGAGTCCTCAAGTTGCTGTCAGTCATGTTTCAGAAAATCAGATCTGATGTGAATGGAAATTTGACAGAAGGAAGGAAATGGTCTGGATTTTTGAAATGAAAAGGAGATTGGCAAGAGTGAGGTGGTGCCATTTTTATGAGCTAATATCAGATTTATGTTTATACTGTTGACACCACAATTTTCAAGCAACACAGCAAAGCTACTTATGTGAAATAGCCTTGCAAAACCTACTGTAAATTTTATGTCTTCCCATCCCCCTCTTCATTTTCCCATTCTCCCTCTTGATCCTATATATTCCTCTCCGCCCCCCTACTCTTTTCTACTACTTCTACCCCTCTCCCTTGTGGATGCAATGATTCATCATGCCAATCCTTGGAGAGAGAGGGAGATCAGATTGAAAACAGAAAAAGAAAGACAGACACTACATATGACCAGGGAGGTAAAGAGAGAGATGAGAGATGGGGGGCACCAGCAGCATCTGCCCTGTTCCCTATGACTGGAAGATACAGTAGATCTCATCTTGTCTCCACTGCTGTGGAACCTAACCGCAACATCAGATAAATTACTGAGGCAACATGTCACGCTGCTGGAGCCTGCTCATTCGTTCACATGACAGGCAATTCAGCCATACAGCATCACTTATTACCAAGACAGAGAGAGAAAGAGAAAAGGGGGGGGGGTGATGTTTTCTTCTGTCACCTCTATGGCACAGGGCTGTGTTTACTCTGCACATTAGACCTGCTGCATTGTGTGTCTAATATTATAACAGGAACATTACTAGAAACAATAAAAAAACAAATGTTACCCCAAATTAAGTAATTTTATGTAACTAACAAGAGTCTTACTAAATATTTTATCCTTTTCCAACTTCAAGTACATCTAAATCCCTGGAAACAACTTCCATTCTTCACTTTATAAATACTATATAAGACACATGCACGTGTTCCACTTACTCAACTTGCATATGTGTGTGTGTGTGTGTGTGTGTGTGATGCAAAACCTGCAGTTCATCTCGTGGGAAATCTTGTTAATTTCACTACACTGAGCCCATTCAATTTTCCAGCACTCCAGACATAAATGTTACAACTCTTGCACTTCATGCAGACAAAGATGTAGGTGTGTACAAGTTTACACAGACTTTGTTGACCAGTTTTACTATTACTACCATTACTACTACTACAGCTGGAGGCAAATATACACAGTAGATATGACTGAATAAGTCAGAATTGCCTTCATACAGCCATCTGAAGCCGTTTCAGCAAGAATCAAACCCTTTAAACTATCATTTATTTCAGTTAACTGCTGTGATTACTTATGGTAGATGATTGAGTGAACAAAGTAATATGGTAGCAATTGTATTGTACTAATTAACTTATGATGCATGATTAAATATGCAGTTTCAGGATTGAACAAGAGGCCTACTTTCCATCTCTTTTGTGGAATTATTATACACTAGATGTACATCAATAATAACATAGCTACAAGATTCTTAAGACACCATTAGTTCTTATTACTGTATATTGTGTTATTCCAGATCATTATAATAGAAAAGTACAAGACAATATCAGTGGGGATGCATACAGAGTCTGTCTAAATCTTGTGTATTTAATGCCTTATAGTTCAGCGGGCCGTATGTTCACCCAACACAATAAATGCCTGGATATCAGACAGTAAACACTGCTGTTATGAACACTGTTCAGACAATACCACTGTGACCACCCGAGGGATTAATTGCAGGGATTTAGAATTAATAGCACTATTTACTTGGGTCACATAGCCATATGTCTGCTGGCCTGTTTGTGTATGAACTACTTTGTTTTTAAGGTTTGTTTTCGTTGTTGTGATTGGCCCATTTTGCGCATACCCAGAGGGATGAGATAGGTCAGCTGTAAAGGGTATCATACCTAGATACAGTGTACAATGTCGTGTTGCGTGGGTGTAATGTTTTTGTAAGTGTGTGCCGAAGGCGAGGCAAGTCTATTTAGACGACATGGGGGGAGTTCCTGGTGGGGGATCTGTCTTTCTGCGGGGGGTGAGTTCAGATCATTCTCCATTATGCCATCTGTTTCTAGTGAATTATGCAGAGACAGAGATAATTAAAGAGGTTATTAACATTATGCTACCAAAACAACACACACTACATGGTTAGTCTCTTACAAGTGTACAAACAACATCCGACATGAACAACAGCATTGTACAACAGGAGAGAAAAGGTTTAGAATTGCAAACTATAGTTAATATTTAATCCGTACTTGAAGAATAAGTCAAAAAAAAGATGACTGACCTACATTTTCTTATAATAAAACAAAGACCAATAAAAGCAGCATGAATCCTTTAATTTGCTGCTTCCTTTTTTAATGAACGACATCAATGACATTAACAGTGAGGCTAAAGAAACTCAGTTGTCAAATCAATGACATGAATGACGTGTTGCTAGGCAGAGATGGTGCTGTCTGCTGCTAAAGAGACAGGGCGACAGAGACAGAAGTAGTGAGAGAGACGGGGGTCGAGGAAGACGGAGTCAGTCTTAAAGGAAAAGTGTTAAAATAAAAGAGACAGGAGTGAAAAACAAGTGCAGGTTATATATATACTGTGCAGTGTCAGTGTGGTGCAATCATGGCAGTAACAATTAACCTCTCTGGGTCCCTGCTATAGTTAATCATCTACCTTCATTTCTGCTGTGAAAGCAATGTTACACTATGCGGATTGCTAGATAACATTAACAGTTATCATGCACGCTAGTGTGCTTCATTATTAATGCAATGCAGTACATGTTAGTTTATCTTCATGAGAGCATCTGCGGGCATCATGTTAATTTATCTGTATTCAAGAAAATTATTATGGTTGTAAGCTGTCTGACAGTTTGAAGATAAGCTGTGAATATCCATTGCTAAAGTGATATTGACACTACGCTGACATCTGTTTACTTGCATTTTCTGATGATGAGATGAGTCTTTTGAAGGTGGCAATGTGTTACTATCATTAGTATGCAGCGCGTCTCTACAAGCCCATTTCAAATGAACTTTTGCAGCCTATACATTGTTTACTTAATTATCTCCTAGATTTTCTATGATCTGTGTTCTACAACGTTATTAGCTGCTCTGCTGCCTTCAACTACTCCCACAAATATTGCAATTACAGGTAGAGCATGCTGTAATGATCTCGTAGAGTTGTAAATACAAATAGGAAAGTTTCTACATGACACCCAAGAAAACTCAACATGGCGATGTAACAAAACTGATTTGATTTGATCTGATTTTTTCTTGAATGAAATTTTCAGTGGCGGTAGTCTCACTAACAATTTTGGCGTTTTACCTTAGTTGAAGAATATTTCCCTTATCAAAGACTTTAAAGAAAGAAAGACTATTTTCTCAACCAGCTTCTCACTATGAGCAATGTGGCCCTAGATAAGCACAAAATGTTCTGTTTTGATTATTTCATATTAAGAGTTTTGTGTTTCTGTCTGTGCTCATAGGTTTGAAGTGAGTGGCTTAGTTGGAAAAAAATGATGTCATGTACATGCGTGCACCAATCAGGATTTAACATGTCAAAAAAGAAACTTAATCTGACTGTTTGTTTACATTGCCAGGCCACCACCAATCAAATATGATGAGGTTTTGACTGTTGAAACTCTTTATAAATATACCTAGGGATGTTTTTTTTCCCCAAAGTTAAACTTTGTTGCTCATTTAGTCATGGATATTTAATATTATATAGACAGACCTAAGATTTGAAACCAAGATTTAAGGGGCTTTAGTACCAGAGCCCTCTAGATATAAAAAGATACAGTTTCTCCTTGGATTGTTTATCCTGCTTGTTAAACCAGCCTGCTTAATCTGGAAACTTATATGACCTCCACCCTGATTTCTGCAGGCCCGTGCAATGCACACAAATTAATCAAAATGAACCAGCGAGGAGCAAAGAGGCAGCTTGTCCTCAAAATCAATCAGTTCCTCGATCTGCTTATTCCCCAGAAGCACGCCCCCATCCTTACTTGATTGTGGTCCTCCATGAAGAGCCCTGAGCGTTAATCAACGAAGGATCAGCATCCCAAAGTGGAAATGTGTGACATCAATTCCCTTCAAATCTTGTACACATTTAGGTCAAGCAGACACACACAATCATTCTGTGTCTTTCCTCACTTCAGGGCAGCAAGTATATACTGTACACATATATATACTGTCTATACAGCCCATGCATTGTGTATATTTTTCATGATGTCGACTTATTGATGAGCCATCAAAGCGCTGTTTCTGTGTAGGGAGAATCTCAAGATCCCAATCCCCTGGGACCCAATTACAGACAGTTTGGAGAGGCTTTCATCCTGCACATGTGAACACATAACACACATGACCCTGAAGCTCTCCCCAAGCTTAATCACCACCTACTGACTTAACCCTGCACCTCATGTTTAACCTTCTTCAAACAATAATAATAATAATAAAAAAAACATAACAGACATTAGGCACAAAAACAAAAAGAAGAGGAGCAGAAGGTGGCTTTGTCCAGAGGGGTTTGTCAGAAAAACAAGCAGGGAAATGAGGGGCTTGGGTTTAAACCTTTTAAGTAAGACCTCATACAAAGAGACTGTTGCCAAATAGAGCTGAATAAGTAAAAGCCGCTGTTTGCAATCACCATTTTTTCCATCCTCTCATCTCCCTGTCAGACACCACAGAGGCACCCAGAAATGTGTGTGTGCGTTTGTCTGTCTCTTTGTCAGTATGTGAGTATATACCTACAGGCCAATATCTCCTCCCTCTACCTCCTCCATCGGTGGAATTGCCAAACAGCTGGTTGCCATGGTTGCAGTTCTCCGTGCACCAATCAGTAGCCATTTTACTGGGGGTTAAAGGGGGGGTAAGTCTGCACAGTCTGGCAAATAGCAATGATATGAGCAGAGATTAGCATACATTCAGCCAGGAACAGTAAATCCTCCTCAAATATTACTGGGTTAGTTGAAGTAACACTGTTCTTTTTTTTATTTCTGAATCATGTCTCATTTTGTCAAATTGAAATGCTTCTTTGTTGAAGGGTAACTGTGAGGTGAAACATTCAATGAGATGAATATCAGAAATATAATTAGATTTTACATTTGATCTCACAAATATTCCCATTATATTTAAACACAATCTGTTTTTATTGACATTTGTCCAGGTTTTGGTAAATTAATTGTGGTAAAATGTGAGGAATGAGTACATCAAAGGTACACATGTATAAATATTCATTACCTGATTAATTTTTTAGTAGTTTTAAGATTTGCTTAATCTGGTGGTGTTCAACATATCTTATTGATACCAGTCAAAGCCTAATGAGGAAGGCAGTAAACCCCCATAGTTTTGATGAGTTACAGATTTTTAATGTGGGAAGAAGGCTCCCTCTGTTGGCAGGATGGGCTAATAGTAATGCATGAAACGTGTATGGTTTGAGATTGATGGGCTGCCAGTTCAAAACAGCTGGCTATTGCTATAATTCGACTGTTTAAATAACACACATTTGTCAAGATGAAGCTTGTATGTATAGAGCACAACTTTTCTAGCAATCTTGTGATAACTCTGTCCTGTCCTGGTACTGTACACCATTAGTCAAAAACTGACACTGCAAAAATGTGTAACTTTCATTATCACTTACCTAGACTATGGTCTCCTCTGCCTTTATCCCCAAGATCATGTGTGAAGAACATATGAATGATCGCTCTTAAAAAACTAGCTGAAATTGTATCTTGTGTATGTGATTACACTGGAAGCGATTCTGTCTTATGGTGAAAAAAGATCTAAAAATAAACGTATGCACAAAAAACTGATAGTCATTTTTTCCATCAAGAGTCATCAAGACATTTTTGTAAAAAAAAAAAAGAAAAGAAAAGAAAAAAGAATAACACCATTTATAATGTTTTGTAAGTTGTATAGGATGTCAGAGGAATGTCATTATCAATCCTCCAAGGCTTTGACAATGGATTTGATGGACAAATGGACTTCAAAAGGTAATTCTTAGAAAACAATGCTGTATTTGTCGCTCTATGTGTGTGTATTTGTCTCCCTCTATTTGTGTTATCCAGGCGTGAAACTGATGGATTATTGTTTTGTTTAATTGATTTAGTGAATTATTTTTGTGATGCACTATAATGTGCTATATGTTGGAGTCATACATTTTGTTGTACTGTATAATTGTACGTTTGATTTAGTGTAACAGTAATTTGAAGTGCAAACTGCCCTCAAACTAGAGTCTTTCATTCAGACACCAGGTTCATGGTAATGACTTCTGTTGTTGCCTCATTGCCAGTAGATGTCAGTATAACACTTTACAGACCTGAGACCATGTAGTTTCACTTGTATACCTTGTCCTATCTCAAACTTATAGTGCATATTGTTTTCACACACACACTAAGATATCCTCATTCAGACAATGATTAACCAAATCCTAATTATTTTTTTAATGCATGTAGACTAATTCCTGCAGGTGGCCCAAACTGAAACAAATGTGAGTCTGAATGGGAACAAGTGAGCTTAACTGGCACACACACATGTTGCAATTGTCTGTGCAAGAATCCATCAGCGCCTCCATTTGTTTCAGAGACTCAGAGTTTTTGGTGTCTGCAGTAATATTATGCTATTTTTTATAGAGCTACTATATGGTCCATCTAACGTTGAAACCTAACACACAAGTTTAAAGTTCAAATATTAAGTCTGGTTAAAATTGCAAAGAAGATTATGCTCACACCCCTCACCCCCCAAGGCATTTTGTGCAGCCCACTATTCAACAGGCCAATAGGATTTTATTTGACCCTTTCCATGTGTTGGGAACGCTGAGTATGTTCTAATGAGCTCTGGAAGGAAGTACAGGCTCCCTTTGTGCAAGCACAACCGTAATAAACAGTCATGCGTCCCTCTGTCAGTTCAGTTTATTAATGGGCAACTCCTGGAGGACAGACAGAACAGCAGGAGGCTCTAAGATAATTACAGGCTCCACCAATCTTGCTTGAAAGCATGTAAAATGAGATGTGTTGTTGTTTGTAATTTATATATTAAGATGTGTGCATTCTGAGAAGCATGCCTTCAAATCTCTGTAAGTTTTAATAGTGTGAATGTCTCTGTGCAGGGCTTTTATAGTATTAAGTAGATGGGTAGATCACTAAGGAGAAAGTGGATATACTCTCCTATATAGTTTAATGGATTTTCAGCTGATAGGTGGGTTTACTTTAAAAAGAGGTGGGTATACTTTGCTTACCTGTGAAAATCCTCCACTACACCACTGGCTTTGCGACTAATTTGCTTGCTTGTTTTATCCCAGGCTAATGTTTGCACATGTGTGTGTTTTTTTTACTGTAATGTGCAACAGTTCCTTTGATCCAAAATGTTCTTTCTTTCTTCCTCTGAATAATCTAATTACTATGACATATTTTCAGTCCCTTTATGCTTCTATACTGATGTTTGCATGTGTCGTCCCCCACCTGTCCGTAGGAGGGTGCCCGGTAGTGTCTCGGGATCTTTCGAGCAGGTCGCTCTGGCTGCCTGCCGTTGATCCCTCTCAGCTGACGTCAGGAGAAATGGCGGACCAGGATGGCAGCGACGCATCTCCTCCCGAGTCCCAAGGTGAGTTCTTGCAGACAGGAAAACTTTACTTTGATAAACTTTTTTTTTCCTGAAATGGACGAACTGTTAAGTTACATCATGAGGTGCCGGTTAGCGGGAGAGACTTCAGTTTATTTTGTCGGTGTTTGAACGGTGACGCTGAATTAAAGAGAGACTCAAGTAGTCCGAGCCGCCGGGTCACGGGAGTGGGATTAACTCACCCAACCGGTTACATTGCATTTATTAAACACGACTTGTTGTTTTAAATACTCAAATATTTTCAGTTTTACCTCCGTTGCCGCGGTTGATAGACAGTTTCAGCTCTTTTGGCTCTGGAGTCAGACACCTGTTGCTGTCGTTAAAATGCCCCTTCAGTTTGACTGACAGGTGAATTACTGGAAATGGACAGCGAGCTTTATAATGTGACTTCAGGCCACAACTTCACTCTTTGACTTTTAGCAGTTGTGAAATTGCTTTTTTACCACAGTTCACAAATATGTTTGGCTGGTCAATATCCCAAACTATTTTTAAATACTAGATAACTGCACACCTGTGACACAAACTGTTAATTTATAGCAGGGCTGGGCAATATATCAATATTATATTGATATCGTGATACAAGACTAGATATCATCTTAGATATTAGATATCGTTACATGGCAGAAGTGTTGTCTTTTCCTGGTTTTAAAGGCTGCATTACAGTAAAGTGATACAATTACCTGAGCTTGCTCGACTGATCTAGCGGTTCTACTTAGTCATTATATCCACATTACTGATGATTATTTATCAAAAATCTCATTGTGTAAATATTTTGTGAAAGCACCAATAGTCATCCCCACAATATTGTTGTAATATCAATATCAAGGTATTTGGTCAAATATATTGTGATATTGGATTGTGTCCATATCACCCAGTGCTAATGTATAGCTATTATATTCATTTATAAAATACCATTGGGACTAGAGCTGCAACGTTTAGTCAATTGATCAATTAGTTGTCAACTACTTAATCAACTGCCAACTATTTTAATAATCAATTGATCAAATCAATTTTCTGATTCCAGTCTCTCAAATGTGAATATCTTCTTGTTTGGTTTGTTTTGTATTCTATGACAGTCAACTGAATATCTTTGGGTTGCTCAGGACAAAAAAAAGACATTTGAGGATGTCAGCTTGGACTTTGGGAAACAGTGATGGGCATTTTTCACCATTTTTTGACATTAATTAATCAAGAAAATAATCGACAGATTAATTGATAATGAAATGATTGTCCATTGCAGCCCTAGTTGTGACTCAGAATGACTAGTTGTACTTACACAATACCATGTTCAGCTGCATAGCATTTAACTTTGACCTATTAAGTAGTTTTTTTTTTTTATCTGTCAATTGCTTAATAATAACAAAACTATAGTATGTCTGGGTGTGTGGGGACTGCTGTCTAACAATTTGCAGTAGCCTAAGCATTGAAGCAATGACCACTTATCACCAATGGTGTCGCCAAAATCGAGGAAAACAAGCATGTTATAACTGGTATGCCAATACAACTTTTCCAACTCCATAACGAGTACTTTCCATCAGCTTTTAAAGGTAAAATACCTGCTTTGAAATATATTATTGGGATGCAGTTCAACAGCACTTTTATTTCCTATTATAGACCTTTTTCACTGCAGACATTTTGACATGCCAAAGCACAAAAACAATGGCTGAATCCCATTTAGCGTTTCCAAATTCATGACCTTGTTTCCTTGGACACTTGAATGGAACTTCATCCATCGTTAATCACAAGTCCTGTTGTGAAAAAGTCTTATACAGTATTAAATTACTTAGCTTAGCATAATTCTGGTGATTAAAAAAGTATATTATATCCATCTGCATAGTGGAGTGTGATAAAAAATACTTAAAATGTTTATCAGGATTTGGGATGTCTTCTGCTGGATGATGCTAAAACTCACATCAGTCATTTTTGCTGTGGTTTGAACATAAAGACATTTACAGATTACTGCTATAAATAATCAGTTTTTCCACATATTTGGTTTTTCAAATGGAAATGATTGGTGGGGGCAAATAGATTTCATGAATTAACCTTTCGAATCTTAACATGGTTAAGAGGAAGAGTTGCAGCTGTTACCAGCTAGCTCACGTGTTTTCTCTTGGAAATGTGCTGGTTATAGATGTACTGTAGTTTGATATGTTTGGCTAGTCTAATCAGGATAGGTTAGCTGCAGGGGTTGAACTATGCAAAGACACACACTCTTTTAGATAGGCCTGTAGTTCATGGAGTGAGAAAGGCCATTTCTGCACACAGAATCTGATGTAAAGACAATATTTAAGTACAGGCAGCCACACAGGAGCTCCAGTCAGAGAGAAAAGAACATTTTGCACCACAGATATGTTGGCTAGTTAAAGTAGGAAAAGTTCAGGTGTTGCTAATAACATTAATGATGGCTTTGTTCTGTTAAATTGTCCCAGTAAGTCATGAGAGTGTGACTGAGTGAGCCAGCATGCACAATACCAGAACCCTGAAACTGAAGCAGATGAATAAAATTCAGCCATCATTCATTTTGTTATTTACACCTGTGTTCCCCGAGTTTATCACACTCCTTTATCTTCATCTTTTGACTTTGCAAAGTTTGGTCCACAAGCAATACCATAGCAGCTTTGTCAGTTTTCTTTCTGTCCTCACCATCATTATCCTCTTTCAGTTTTCCCCATGAATGCTCACTTCCACCTAGAAGTCAATTTAATATGATCCTGCTGCAAACTGTCAGTATCCATTTTCTTATAGCAAGGTGCATTCAAGCTTTCCAAACCTGCCACTAGCTCAGAATTCATGAAGAACTTCTTCTTCTTTCATGTGTATTATTTACTGTATCTTATATCGCCATGCCGTGGTGAGCTCTACAATCCACTGCAACTCTGACCACAACAGTGAGTCTGGATTTAACGTTGTGATCTCTGTATCCTACGGTATTATCAGATACTCTCCAAAATCTACTGCCATTTGACATCCAATAGGTGTCCCACAATATGCCTGCATAAAAGTGCTTTCCCACCTGTCTTTTCTGCCTCAAAGGCAAAACCAGTTTTGATATCTTTTTCTGTATCAGCTGACATATAAAATTGTAACCGGTTGCTACTGCCAGACACCTCAGGGCTTGTTGAAAGGTTTTCTCAGGTTTTTATCTCTTCTTTCCCATTTCAGTTGATCCTTCTTTGCATTATGGACACCTCTTACACACTTATTTTGTGTCATCCAGCTGAGCTATTTGGCCTACAGCTAGGCCCGATATTTTGCTTCTTTCTTTCTTTCTTTCTCTCTTTTTTCTTTCTTTCTTTCTTTCTTTCTGTCTTTCTTTCTTTCTTTCTTTCTTTCTTTCTTTCTTTCTTTTCTTTTCTTTTACAGATTTGTGCAAAGTCTGGTGATTATTATACTCAGTCCTGAGGCTCATTGTTGCACCTGTCCTATAAGTAGTCATTGCAGTACGGTCCACACATGCTCTGACTGGCAAGAAGCCTTCATCACTGTACCAACATGATGACATTATGCCCTGGTCTTAGTGGAGTGGTGAAGTTTTGATGACAAATCATATTGTTGTGTTCGAAGCACCTCAAAAAGTCTATTGTTTCAATTTTTAAAATCACATGTTCCTTACAATTTCTCTTTATCTATAGAATTGAACTTTAAGTCCTCCTCCACTCTTTGCTTGATGTTTTAGCTCCACTTTGTTTCTTTGTGCTCGCCTTAAATCTGAGTTTAAAGTTTGAACCTGCTAGAGATATTTGTGACATCACACTTACTTTGGAGCCAATTATGGTCCAGTACACTACTTACAGAAGTCCGATGTGGATACTTGAAGCCCCTAGTGGACAAACACTGAGAATTGACTTGGCAGTGAAGAAGGAAACATCTTGTGTAGAAAAATATTTGGATATTCATAGATTTGGAATTTTTTTTAATGAGTGAGAAGGAGTAGATGTGATTATAATATTTTCTAACTCATTAACTAGATAATTTATTCAAAGGAGCATCTTTATCTTGAAACAAGGGGAAAGCATCTTTAGTAATTGCTTCTTTTTTTTTTTTTTTTGCAAAATTCATTTGTATTGGTCACAATATGTCATCTGTTCCTGTGTCTATGTGCCCCTCATACATTCAATAGGTGTGAGAAGGGTGTGTAGCCTTGCCTATCCGGTTAAAGTCTGAGTGTAGGATTACAGCTTTACTCTATCCTGCAGGGACAAAGATCAGATTGCTCTTTCATGAATATGTCTGTTTGTGCAGCATGTGCTCCCTAATGAGATGACGCAGCAAGTCTTGTCCTGAATTCCTTTACATAATAAGTATTTTAAGAAAAATTGGAAACTGGATGTGTTCATTTTAAATTCTGCTATAATACTCTATATTAGGCTATTTGCTTTGCAAAGGTTGACAAAAATGTAAGGTCAAGTACAAGGACCTGTAATGTATTTGAGCCAAGATGACTATCAGTGGTTGTGTCTTTTAATCATTATCCTCACTGTGTTGAACCACAACGTCTTGGTGGCATTTCCAGCTGTCATGCTGGTTGTTTAATCTCTGTGTATTTGCTTTTGTAGATGCGAAATATGTTTGCGCAAGCACATGCCACTATAAATGGTTCTTTGGACTGGTGTTTGCACTGTAATTAGAAAGGCCTCCAATAACCTTAATTACTTTGTTGCCCCTGTATTTCTTTATTTCTTCCGTCCATGACACCTGCACATCCTCTCTCTATACCTCCTTTATTTTCACTCTTTTCATATCCAATAAGAGTTGTGTTTGCACTTGTAGTGTTATTGTATGAAATGATAGTGAAGCAGGGTCAGTTGCTGCAGTGAAACTTACTGCTCACATATAAATATTGACTGTGCTGCATACTTGTTACTTTTGGTCTCAGTCTGTTCCTGTAAAGAGCCAGCCAGACATTAATGAAAATATTTTCATAACGACTGTACAGCCATGTTATGTCAGACAGCTGAGGGCTCTTTAGGTGGAAAAATGGGGTGGGGCCATATACCATGTGCTGTATGAACACACCCCTTCCAAAGAGGTAGCTCCAGTACTGCGTTGTTTGGTTTGGTGTGTGTAGACGGCATAGACTGCATATAAGGATAGACAATGCCTTTTCCTTCCTACCGCTATCCAAAAATCAAATCAGCTCCAAAATTCCACAACAAAAAGTGAAGCCGAAATTTTGTGCTTTCGGGAGCTGCCATCTTGCTTGTGTGATGTCATTTGCAACTGGAGTCTGTGCAGTAGAGTCAGGAGAGCGGGATGACGGCCTCACAACTTGACTGACAGCCATCCTGCCGCCGAGAGCCAAGTGAATCCAGGATGGAGATAAACCAGCTCAAACTAGTGACTCACAAATGAAAACCTACATTAGCGTCTTCCTTCAGAAACTGCTGCGGTCACTCAGCTTGTCTACCATCTGACAGAGGTTTGAGGGCAGCCATGATGTCACACCCCTTTTTTATATCATAGAATGACTCACTAAAAACAAACTTATCAGAAAAATGAGCATTTGAACATACATCAGCTTTATAAGAACTACCTAAAATGACAGAACTCTTTGGGAAAAATTTATTTGACATGTACTTTTTTTTTTCGGCCGTGTCCCATCCGCTAATATCTAGGGGGCGGGACTTATTCTACAACCAGCCACCAGAGGGCGATGACGATATTTTGGCTTCACTTTTGATGAGCTCTCACGTCGTCCATCTTTATATAGAGTCTATGGTGCATAGGTGTGCATGTTTAGCTGTGTGTGTGTGTGTGTGTGTACATTACATTAAAGTCTCCCTGTCATCTGCTCTCCACTCTCCTGCCTCATTGGTCCATGCGCTGCTGTTGTCAGGGAAACTCTTTTCCGGTACCGGCTCACCTTCCACCACTGGATTCATACTGAATATTTTAACAACCCTGCTGCCCTCTGTTACACTTCTATTTTGGGGCCCAAGTGTGTGTACTGCGCAGTCAGTACCTGTGTGATGTGATTCTTCTGACAAGTTTGCATTTAGTGTACATGATAGACCTAGCAAGAGAGAGTCGAGGAAGGGAAAGGGGAGGTTGCAGTAACAGTACTGACTGCAGCTGCAGCATCCCTTGAGGAGTGAGGGAGTCAAGAGATGTGCAATCCATCTAGCTCGCAACCAAGCCAGTCTTGTGGATTAAGTCTTCTTTTCTAAGCCAGACTACAAGAGCTCATCCTCAGCAAGACTGCCTCACACTCTTTCTCTCTCTATGCCTGGCACTGCTGTCGCAGCCAGTATGGACATAGCACAGTGAGCAGCTCTGTTTCTCTCTTTACACACTCCCTCACCCTCTTTCTACTTTACTCTTTACTCATCTTCTCCACCTGTTTACTCATCTTCTTTGTCTTTTTCTGTCATCTTCCACATTTGATTTCCTGTGTCTCTCCTGCTCTTTTTTTGCCCTGTCCTCCCCCCTCTCTTCCTCTCTCTCTGCTGTTTCAGACACAGAGCAGCAATGTGCAGCCAGAAGAAATTGCTGTTAGCATTAGCACTTAGCTATCGACATCTTCACTGAGAAGGAAGCTTTTAGGGGTGACCCCGTCCATCCATCCTCTGGCATCTGCTACTGACCTGCTCCCCCCACCCACCCATCACTGCAGGGTGGGATGGGCAGGGGTTGGGTTAGTTAGCCAGGGGCTCGAGGGTTAGCAACAGGGCAGGCAATGCCAGATAGTAAGGGACGAGGACAAGGAGGAGGTGGGGGCGAGTGCTCGCGGGGCAAAAGGAGGCTGAGGAAGGGAGGCAGCCGTTCAGCCATCCCTGCACTCTTCACCATCACTGAGGAAGAGGAAGGACAGAGACGGAAAGATGCTTGCAGGAAGAAGAAAAGAGGTATGGAGGAAAAGGATAGAGGAAAAATGAGAGGAATATAAAGTGTGGGGCGGGTGGCATTGTGAATTTGTATGCTCTGGAACTGTTTAGCTAACTATTGAGTACTGTGTGTTTGTGTGTGTGTGAGAGAGAGTAAGAGAAAGAGGGAAGGAAATGGAGTGAGTGAGGACATTTATATCTATGACAAAGAGGCTACTGGGGCAGAGAGATGAGTCTAGAAAGTCACAGCAGTAGAAGAAAATCTAAAGTGGTGAAGCATTCAAGACCAAAGTGTGTGTTTATTTGTTAGTATGATGATACAAATGGCTAGAAATGTGATAGTGAAGAAGTCTTTTGTTCAATTTATCTGCTCTGTTAGTGAGGTGTAGTAGAGCCTGCTGTGCTATCAGGGTGTGTGTGGGATTGTGTGTATTTCTTTCTTCTTCTTTTTTTTTGTACAGTATGCATGTACTCTTGCTCTTGCGGATGAAAAGTCCCCTTAACCCATCAAGCTCAGCCAGCTG
Organism: Euthynnus affinis; assembly: GCA_029490765.1. Lineage (NCBI taxonomy): Eukaryota > Metazoa > Chordata > Actinopteri > Scombriformes > Scombridae > Euthynnus > Euthynnus affinis. Next base: position 16,197,819 of record CM055853.1, on the reverse strand, counting down.
GAGACAGGTGGCTGACAGGTCTGATGAGAAAGGCACAGTATGTGTGTACGTGTGCAGAAACCAGCTGACAAGGCAAGATCGGGTCAACAAGACAAGGGCAGCAGATGAGAGTGAAGGTGCAGTCCACTTCACACGTGTATGTGGTTGTAATGCATCAGTAAACAGGACAGCATGTGTCTGCAGTGACAGCAGATACAAATGTGCAACAAATGATTAACTTTTAACTGTTCTTCTCTTGTGGAACTAAACTACATGACATATTTACTGTGGTGTTTATTTATTTAGTTATTCATTCATGTCATACCTTTTTAATTTTGCATTGATAAAAGTTAGTGTGTTATTTGTGAGGGGCAGTTGGTTCAGATTAGATTCTGAAGTCTTGGTAGGAAACTACGAGAAGTAAAAAAAAAAAAAAAAAATGGGGCAATGTTTTATGGGTAGTGTAGTATTGCTTGTGGAATTGAAAGTCATGGGTCTGGTTTGGTTCAATGTGTGTCAACTGACAATAATATATAAAGTGATTTGAGTTTTTTATGTTCCTTCTGAGTCTGCTGCTCTGTAAACAGTCAGCTTGGATAAGTTTTAATGTCCTTTCATCCTTCTCTCACCTTTTTCACTTGATTCTAACGACATAAGAAGGTTTTACTTGTATGACAGATTGATTGAGGACATATTCATCTTAACCTAGTTGAGGCTGATAAAATAGTATAATGTTATGATTTTCACCCATATTCAGTCAGCTTGGTCTTACAAAGCTACCCTGACTCCATATAACTAAATTATATATGTCTTTATCCACTATATAATATAGAAAGACAAGAAGTTGGTCTGATTTCGAAATAATTGCATTTCCTTTTAGTGTCAGACATGATTCTCATTCAGGTTTTGCAGTGTCCTCTTGGGAGGAAGCCTTCATGTGCAGCTCACTTAAATCATTAATAATAGAGGAGAGTAGACAGAAAAAGGATGACATGAAGGGATGATTGTGAGCTCCTGCAGCAAGCATTATCTCAAGGTATCAGGTGACTGCCAAGTTGTTTAACACTTGTCTTTATCTTAAACTTACAATCATGCTTTGATGCTATCCTTGTTTCAAAGATGCCAAGATGTAGACTAGTGTGGTGCATTGTAGAGGAGTAAAAGAATGGTTTCATTTTCAGCAGTTGGATGGAGTTTTGATCGACATAGTAGATCGACTTTGTTGATGCCTCATAACATTTTCAATGCAAACTCTGAACAAATACCAATGACTAAAAGTTTCTAATCAGTGTTTATATGAAACACAGATATTCCTCCCATCATCTGAGCTGCAGCCTCTACCTGTAGTGTGCAATAAATGATGTTTAGTGCTCTGTGAAGTAGCACCCACTCCTCTGGCACCTGTTAGCCAGGCCCAAATGTCTGTCTTGGGGCTGGAAAGGAAGACTCCCACCCCTGCCCCCTTACCTCTCTGTTGGCTGGAGCTTAGAGTTTAGCTTAGCATTAGCAGCGGCTAATCCTCTCAGGCTACAGGGGAGGCAGGAGCCACACAGCGTGCTTGCTTGCTTGCTACCCACTGGCCCGGACAGCACAGCATTAATCGCTAACTCTGACCATTTAATCTGACTGCCAATGAATGCAGATAGATTGGGGGTGGGGAGCGTGCACGCGCACATGCACACACACACTTACACACACACCAGCACTTGGGGAGGGAGGGGCAGATTAAACAGTCACACTCTCCCTATGTCTCACTCTCTGTCTCTTTTACACGCAAATACACACACGGACACACGGACAAAAGGATGGGGGTTGGACAGCCGCCACAACCTGTCTCACACACAGACGGCTTTCAACAACAGTGATATCGACCAAAGCTGACCTCTCTCTCTCTCTCGCTCTCTCCCTCTCTCTTCCTGCTCTTTCCCTTTACTCTGGGAACAGTTAGTTGAGTTTTGCGCAAGTTCTTTTTCAGTTGCTTGTTTTTCGTCTTTTTTGTTTTTTCCTTCGTACCCCTCACCGCACCATGGACTTTGGATTTGAGCTTATCTTTCATGATGTAGGATGTGTTCAGGAAGTAGGAACGTTGATTCTGGCACTCCAATCTGACTAGTTGGAGTGGGACACAAGCCAGGGGTTCAGCAGGTCCCATCCTGGGATCCTACCCCTGGAATCATGAACCAAAATCCAGGTAAAGACTTTGTCAACACAACTTCTGCATATTTCACTGCTAAATTGACACAGGTTGCAGAGCAAGCAATGAACACAAGGATAGTGTAGTCTGTAAGTATTAACAGCTATTATGGCTTTGTACTCCAGCATATTGCTTTTAAAATGTAAGCATGAATATGGCATTAAATTGCAGGCTTTTATCCTTAAGTCAAGTTTATTTACAGTTCACACAACATGATTTTTGCACTTTCCGAACCTGAAAGCTGAAAGGCGACACTTAAACGTCACAGCCATTGTTTCATTTGAAATCTGGTTTGCTGGAGTAGAGCCAAAACATTAAAAACACATCACTGTTCTAATACTTGAGGACTACATTGTAAAATCTGTCTATGTCTAGTTTCTTACTCAGAAATGGAACATTTGCAGTACTATTGCACCCTGTGTGCTGTGAATCTGACTCTTAATATGGTTAAGTTTCCCATGTTTTTTGGATAATTGTCATAAATAAGATAATTAGTATTGCACTGTATGTGTGGTAAAACATAGCTAGCATTACACTCAAAATAAAACTGACTATTGGTTTGCAAAGGCAGTTAAACTGCTGTCTAGTGCGCTGAGCCAAATATACAAAGTCATTTGAGGTTTGTTTGTTTAATGACCTCTGCAACAGATGGACGAGGTTGTGAGGTGAAGTGGGTGGAAACAACTGCACCAGAAATTAAGTATACCACATCACTGTGTTGATTCATTGTAGGCAATGGTGTATTGGGTGCCAGTGAACAGTTGTGGTTTTTTGGGGGGGATCATTTTATGCCTTTATTAGTGAGTCAACAGAGGGAGGACAGGAAATGAAGGGAGAGAGAGATGGCGGAAGACATGCAACAAAGGTCCTCGGCTGGACTTGAACTGGGGATGTCACGGTTCATGGTCGGCACCCCAACCCAAAGACCACCAGACCATGCGTGAAATCCTTGCAAAGTTCGTTAGACAATGGAGATCCTGTGTCTCATGGTCATAAATCTTCCATTTTTTCTTTATGAAGAAAATATTTCATTTGGAGTAAATGGTATTCCTGAAATAGAGGGGGAGAGTGACAATGTGGAAAAGTTTGTTTAGCAACTGTTTTTCCAAGTATAAGAGTTGAAGCTTGAATGAAAATGAAAAGTGTGGATGTGAAATTTGAACACATGGATCCAAAGGTTCCTGCTCCCCACGACATAACTACAATGGTGTTGTAGACACTAATTGATTCCCCTTTTGAATGCAGGATTTGGGTTGGGCACTAAAAGAGTTTCAATAATTGCAACTTCTAGGTCAGTCTATATCGAAATCATTCATCTCTGTATACTTTTCACAATCTCCTCTCTTTTATAAGGCTTTATTTCATTCCATCTGGAATATAATGTTATGCTGTCCTGATCCACACAAAATGTCATCTGCAACTCGAGCCACAAGGTGCCCTTTGACCTCAGTTCACCTCCTCTATATGCACAATGACCTCAGTTCATTGCTTCCTATTCATTTGGTAAACCCTGCCTGGGAAACTTGGCGATGTGAAGCCAAGATGGAGCCCAAGAATATCCACTGACTTTCTTTAGAATCAGTCATAGTGAGCTGCTCGTTTTTCAGGTTCATGCAGCAAGCTTGTCATCATCATCATGGTTTGCTTAATTTAGTCAAATTGGTATTTTTGTATCACACACACATATATACACACACACACACACACACACACTGTTGACACGGCATATTTCGACATCCATGAAGTATAATATATGACAGGATATAATGTGTATCATGTGTGCAAATAATCTAATTTAGGGACATCTGGCTGTTGTTCAAATGACAACATTTATAATGCATTATCTCTGTATGTGAGCTCAGTGTTGCTGAGGTAAAATTATATTGTTAATGTGAATATAGGCCACACTGTATTTGCACATGTACTGTAATGTATTTATGCTCTGAATTTATGTACCTATTTTACTTTTTATTTTCTATTCATATTTATACTTCTTTTTTCTTTAAGCATCATATTATTACAAGAATCAGTCACGCCGAGATTCTGTCAGAGTGATCGATCACTAATTTACAATGCATGCTACATGTAAGTAGCTGGTCTGAGCATAATAGTGTTATGTGTCATAAATGGCTGTAAATGGAACAAGTTGTTGTTTCTTCCTCTTGACAGTCTCTATTTGTCTCCCTTCCTCTTCTGCGTCTTTGTGTTGCTGTGCCAGACTTTTTTGAGGAAGGGAATTGTTTCTTGTTTGTGTGGTTCAGAGCATTCCCAGTTCCTTTAGTAAAGTGCCCCAGTTAAGCTGTCAAATTGAGAAAAAGTGCTTCTGCCCTTAGCCTGTCACTACTGGCTTTTCTGTGTAGTCCCACTCAGCATGACAGAGGATCCACTACATCACTCACTAGATTCTTAGCTGCACAGAGAGAAAGAGCTCCTTTATTTTGCGTGTGAGTGTGTCTTTTTGGTGCCAATTTATATGTCATATGACCTCTTGTGGAAATTGCTTCAATACAATTTATAGATCTTCTCCTAATCTCATTTACATTGTTATAGTGCTTTAGCCTGAAGCCATTCACAAATTTCCAGTTCAATATTTGGCTGCAGCACATTATCCTCTTCTCTCAATGAGCTAATCTTTTGTCCGAGGAAAATGATTTTAGGGGGAAGGAATACATTAACTAGACATTATTGTAACCTGAACCAACTTTTCCTGCTTTCACAATTGCCAATTATGAAACCAGTTCCAAGGCTAGTTCACCTGAGGCAGCGTAGACCTGTTAATACTTGTGCACTCACCTCCATAGATGTCCCATAGATTGTGACATTCAATACCTTTGCAGCTATGACCTCATGTCTTTGTCCTGCATTTCCTTCAATTCACACATCTCAATGTGAGGGTGGAGACAGCATTGACATTTTCAGCAACCTCGCCACCTCACAAACCACAAAGTGTAGAAATGTCATAAAAAGTGAAAACCATCATGCCTTTGTTGCACTTTTGTCGGCTGCATAGGCGCAAAGGTCAAGTAAATTCAAAAACTGCTCTGTCGTAAATGAGCAAAGAGCTTCTGACGAACACACAGACACAGATCACAGTTGTTGTATCAATTAACTAAATGGCATAAATATCACACAAAAATAGGAGGATGCGTTTCAAGTTTTGAATGCAAAGTGCGCTTCAGCTTGTTTATTAACGTGTAAGAGGGTCCACTCGTAGAAGCGGATATAAAACATGTACTTTGCTCCGTTCCTCTGCTGGCATCATTAATTACCCGACTAAACTAACATGTGGCTGAGGGGAAGAGATAAAGAAACCATGCAGTGAAGAGTGCAAGAGAGACACATGTAGAATAGGGAGTGGCTTGTGCTATTTCAGGTAAAGTTCATACGATATAGTGTGTCAGGAGGACTGATTTAATTTGGTCTTTAACTTTCTGGGACAGATTGGTCTCTGGAGACTCACCTCTCACTTCACACACTCTTCACCACACTAACACACACAATTAATGTTTATTTTCCATGCCTCTGTACATAGCATGTTTTTTTCAGCTGATGTGTGTTGCTGCATTGGTAAAGAAGTGTGATTTAAGCTCTGTCCTTAGTGTCCTCTACTAATCGTGCTAGTCTTCCACCCCAAAGCTTTATTGCATGTTGTCTTTTTTTTTTTTTTTTTTTTTTTAGACATGGAGGACATGGAGGTTCATCTGTTTCTTCATAAAGCCTAATGTTAAGCTCTTTGTCTGTCCATGAGGCTGACATGAAAGTGCTGAGTCACCCTGAGCCTGATAGTGCTATTAATCAATAGTTAAGCTCACAGCTGGTTGGAAACACTGCAGGACAATTATATGTGTGTAATATGGTGAACACGCAGACTGTACAATTTTTCCTTCCTTTCAGACTACAGGAAGCAGATCAGAGGTAGCACTGTCAGGATGAGGGTAGTCCCCTCACTCGGATACAGTTTTTCTCACTGATGCTTAATTTCATATAGCAAATATCTCACACACACACACACACACACGCACAGTCATTCTATGTTTACACCATACATTACTTGGTATTTAATCACACCCAAATGAACCTTCAGTGTGAGCTACTCCCAGCACCTCACACGTATATTCATAGGTCATAAATACCAGCAGTGCAACCCTTTATGACCTAATGACAACACGTGAACATGTATTTACATATGTATTTATATTGTATATAAAAGAAAAGCAGGGAATGGCCTTATGAAGAGCGTAGAATTATTAAACTCTCTACTTTTCCAATAAAAGTACAATTAAACACAGCATTTTAGCACCAAAGGTTACAAGTAACACTCTGGCAACAAGGCCTGATAGATTATACACAATTGGTGTCGTATTCATATAGCATTTATACACTTATACTAAACAGTATTGAAAGGAATCCTATCTTCATATTAGAACTAGACATAAGCCTTAACTGCAATTGATGCTATATAGTTTATATTAGTAGTACATTGTGTTGCATGACTACAGTACACCACTGACTGTCATTGTGTGGCTCTTTTGTATTGATTTACTTTGTCTCACTGTGTTGGTAAAGAGGCTGGCTATTGTAATGTGGGTGTGTAGGTACACAGTAGGAAAATGAGGCAGGTCTGGAAGTGGATTTATGATGCATTTAGGACTAACATGACATGTTTGTGTGGTGAATTGTATTTATTTTAATATATATTGTAGCCGTATGTTATGGATATACTGCAGTAGCTCTCCTTGACCTTCCTCTGGAAGTTGGAAACTGGAAATGCTGCCAAATTGATTCGAGTTTTTACTTGGTTGTAAAATTTTTATTACTGCTACTGAAGCTTTGTCATTGATGGATCTTCTAATGTACAATTCCCGATGTCTCTGTCTTTGTTATTCTGTCTCTCTTTTACCCTGTTTCCTGTCTCTGTCTTGAAAAGTATTATGTCATTGAAACTCATTTGTCTTTTTTTTTCCCAGCGTCTTACTCCCAGTATAAATCGGAGGATGGCGGAGCATCTTCAGGTGCCCGCCCCAGCTCCTCGGGCTCCGGACAGACTTACACTCCCACCCTGACCCCCACACCCACCCCAACTCCAACTCGAACAACCACCAGCAACAGCCCTAGTAACAATGCTGCCACCAAAACAGGCAAGATACACTGAAATACAGAGATCATGCTCATGCTGCAACAGTTTCTGTAAAATAAAATATCCCAAAGTTTTGCCTCCTATTGTAGAGTTTTTAATGCTGCTTAAATGTTGTGTTTGTGCTGCAGATTCACTGCTCTTCAACAAGATTGACGAGAGACAGAGGTTGGCCCGTGAGCGCCGAGAGGAGCGTGAGAAACAGAATGGTGTGTATTTTTTAACCGTGTGAAAGTCTTAAAATGCATCCCTCACATTCTTTTTTTCGTCCATCCTGAAACATGACAAGTTGGTTGTAACTGTGGTGAACTACCCGTTCCTCTGGTTGTTACATAAAGTCTAGGCAAAAGCCAGGCACCCCTGTTGCCATGGCACCCATGTTACATAATAGGTTAGGCCATGGTCCAGGGTTTAGGGAGGCTGTTGTTTTGAATGTGTTTTTGGATGAGTGTGTGAGTGACATACCACAACATATGGGCTTTTAGAAACTGTGGCCTGTTAGTGTTTGTATGTTTTTTTTTTATTGCTGAAGTGTGTGTTTGTGTTTTTCAGAGTATTGCACAGTGGTCATACCACCAGCCCTTGCTGGCGGGCTGAGGGATTTGCTTTGTGTTGAGAGCTAAAGCCTAGTCACATGATCTACAGCTAACCCATCACACTGCTTCTATAAGCCTGTGTGTGTCCATGTGGCATGTGTGTTTGTGCATATGATTATGTACACTTGTATGATTTAGCATGTGAGCACATCAAGCCCTTATTAACTGTGTGTGTTTGTGTGTGTGTGTGTGTGTGTGTGTGTGTGTGTTTGTGTGTGTGCAACATGTCTCAGCTGTCAAGGAGGCCCAGTGGCAGGAGCGCCAGGAGCGAGCCAGGCAGCACTATGAAAAGCACCTGGAGGAGAGGCGGAGACGGCTGGAGGAGCAGAGGGTAAAGGAGGACAAGAGACGAGCTGCCGTGGAGGAGAAACGGCGGCAGAAGCTGGAGGATGACAAGGTAATATACCTTGTCATATCGCACCTGTGCATTCCAAGCTTTTTAATTTTCGCACATTAATGCACACAGTCGCCTGCAGCCACACTTCTCCTCATCTTTCCTGATGAACATGTTTAGTCAGTTGGAGAATAGAACACACATTTCCGATTTGTACTCACCAACTTTGTATTTACCATAAATTGTAGAAAAACATTGACATGGTCTATGTTGTGATGTCACTTGTAACATTCTGAAGGGATGTTTTACAACTTAGCAGTTATTGAGGTTATAAAATCCAAATCTGGTCAATGGTTAAAAGGCCTGGTTGGAGCTGTGGTGAGAAGAGCATATGGCTGAATTTGATAGGCTGAGGCTCCTGTCAGTCAAGCAAACATGCCCCAAAACATATAGTACTTTTCTTTAAGCCTTAATGGTCTGTTTAATAGAACAATGACTCTCAAAACTGCCACCAAAACACAAAATGAAGTCAATTCTGGGGACAAAAAATAACTTTTATGAGAAAAGTTTTGAAGTGGGGGTTTCTTTAGTCTGAAGAAACTGTTAGATCATCTGCAGTTTCCTTGTTCAGTAGTTAATAAATCATTTTTTACAGTGAATTGAATTTCAGGCTCTAATTAGTTCATAGATTTAATGAATGTGGTTCTAAGGCAGCACATGACTATAGATAGATAATGACTTGGCAACAACAGTATACTGTGTCTTCCCAGAGTATGGCACTTGGTAAAAAAAATCTTAAAAAGGGGGAGCTCTTGTTGCCTAGTGGTACAAGGCATCTAACATATAATCACAATGTCCTATATCTCTGATATCAGATGTAGAGAAAATACTGAATGCTAAAAAAAAAAAGTTGTAAATGAAGTTTGGAATATGACCCCTCAGGGGTTTTCTCTACATTTTTGGCATGTTGCCTTTATTTAGTTGTGACAGTAGTGATACAGACATGAAATGCAGGCAGAGAGAGAGAGACAATAGCGTGACATGCAACAAAGGTCCCTCGTCGGAAATGGTGACGTTGGGGCCACCAGACAGGTTTTTGGTTTTTATTGTGCATTCTAGGAATATTTTAGGGAACTGATCTTCCAGTGGACCACAACAAGTTATGTCATTGCAACCGCCTAGAAAATATCTTCACTTTGGAGATACATGGAATAGTTTTGCTTTCATTTTGGTTTTGAGTATGTTTCATAATCACAGTTTTGTTTTTAATGTGCCAAGCACTAGTAGTGTGCCCGAAACACACTACATATCTATAGACTTAGTGTAACACACTGCCAGTGTCCACTCAGAGCAAAGAAAGTGTTCTAATGTTGCAGCAGTATTTACATGTGGGGGCGTTTTTTAATTATTATTATTTTTAATGCTGCTGATGATGTTGTGTTTGTGACTGAAGGCTCGTCATGAAGCGGTGATCCGTCGCACTTTGGAGAGGAGCCAGGGAGCCAGACAGAAGCCCAACCGCTGGTCTTGGGGCGGGGCACTGCACACAAACACTCCCAGCACACCAGCCGGTACTTTCATGCAGCACACAACAATAACTCCACAAACTCACAGCACTTGCCCGCAGTCATTACAGTTTTATCAGACACGCATTTTTACCCTTATGTGAAGTGGTTGGACTTTTTTTTTCTCACTTCTACTGTTTTAGCCATTTTTCCTGTTGTCAGATTGTCTCAGTGCTTTCAGGTTTACTGAACACTTTTGATATCTCTGATGTCAGAGTGTCTGTCTTGTGTAAATATGTCTGCCTGCCTCTGCGTGTCAGTATTGTTCTGCCATGCTTATATTTGAACTATTCAGATCCGCTGCCCTCTGTTGTTACTGCTGACTCACACCCTGCTCTGCCTCTCTCTCTCTCTCTCTCCCCCTTCTTCTCAAACTCAACCTCTCTCTGACTCACTTTCTCTCTCTCTCTCTCACTCTTTCTCTCTCTCTCTCTCTCTCTCTCTCTCTCTCTCTCGCTCTCTCTCTTAACCTCGCTCTCCCTCTACCTCCTCTCTGCTCTTTGTTTCTCTGCCATTGTCCTTTTCCCCTCCTGGTCCAGGTTTTGTCGAGTCGGCTTTCCTCTATCCACTCGACCTTGCTGGACTGGAGCACATGCAGAGTGCTTTCAGTCTCTACCGCAGATACGGAATGACCTCCCAATGTGAATATTATAGCGTTGTATCAGTTAGCCGGTTAGCGTTAGAACGCTGGCTTTAGTACTGTAAATGTTTTAGCACACTGGTATTAGTGTAAATGTAGGCCGATGTGAATAGCATGATTAGTGTTTTGTTTTTTTTTAATGTGCATGTAGCAATCCAGTTTGTGACTTGAACTTATATCCCAAGACACAGGATCATTCAAACCTTTTACAGCTTCATTGGTAGATGACATAAGACCCATTTAGCACTAATTCATTGTCTAATATTTTTTCCTTTTAGCTCCATGCTGGTAGTTTTTCATATCTAATCTGATTTAACCAAAACTCATAGAATAGAGTAACCCTTCAAAGAGAAAATGCTGGCTCCAACTCTCTTTCTTCTTCTTCTTCTTCTTCTTCAGCCTCTCTTTCTTTGTCTTTAAAGTCCCTCTATGAAGTATTACACCATTCATTTTCTTTTATTATGCTGCCTGTTTGTTTGTAGATGCTGACAGGCGGTCAGTGTCCACGATGAATTTATCCAAACACACAGACCCCATCATTACCAAGCGCCTCTCCTCCTCCTCTGCCACACTCCTACACTCACCAGACCGAGGTAATTAAAATGAACATTACACTCAAACACCATTATAGTGCATTGCAGTTATCCACCTGTGATGGTCTGCCTTTGGCGTTGTGTTGGTTGTGTTTGTAAGCTGAATTTCTCATTTCTTAAACTTTCGTTGTTGTGTGCTTTTATTTACTAAATGATATGACACAAGAACAGATTATAGCTCTACAAATTAAAGGTGCCCTGTGGAGTTTTTGACCACTAATGGTGCTATGGAGCAGTGTTTTTGCAAGCGGGTCCCTGCTTATGTTGTGTTCAAGCATGCAGATAACCTGACACCCTTTCCCGTCATAAGTTTCACACTGTTAAGCTGATTGACAGTTGATGGCAGTAATATACAAAGAAGTGCCGCCATGTGCCAACACAAGCAGTGAGGAAGAAGACCGCTAACAAGTAAACAGGAATGTGAACAATGCAGGGTTTAAAATGTTTTAAAAAATGGTCGTGCAGATGTTTCACGGGGAATGAAATACATTCAATGTAAAAAAACATAACTGTGTTTGTCCACAATAAAAGTCCACAGGGCAGCTTTAAGTATATTTTTTTGTGCAAATTTAAAAATTAGTCATGTGTTCTTTGATGTTCATATGTTGCTTGACAGGCTTACAGATGAGAACAGCCTCCTCCCCTGTCATTAACAAAGCTCAGTCCAAATCCCGCCTACACCTGGGAAAGACCATCCCGCACAAAAACACAGGTTTTCTAGGAAGATTTTTGCAGTTTGATCAGATATTATGTGGCAGAGCAAAAAAAGATCATGGGCTGGAAATTGTCGAGAAATTCCAAAATGATACAAAGTGTGATTACCCTGCATCAGTTAGATGAAGAAAGCATGGATGCTCCGTTCAGACTTGACTAAGCTTTGATTTAGAAGTTCCACTATACAGAATGATGTGATTTGAAATGGCGTTTACAATATAATTATCACATCCAATACCTATATTCATGTAATAAAATATACTGCATATATGCATGGGTTTATACTTTTGTGTGTGTTTCATCAGAGGGATCAAGATCCCCCCCTCCTCCTCTTGCGTGACCCCTTTCTCTAATCCTCTGTAGGATAATCTTTTTGTTTTTGTGGGAACACTGTATGCTGTTTTCATCCCAGCTAAAAAAAAAAAAAATGAACACCCACATTTTAACAGGTGGACATACACATAATTACAGACATAAAATGCAATCATGACACTGTGTGTTAGTGTAACATGAACTCTGAACCCATGCATTGCTAGAAATAATAGGCATCATAAGGTTAGAACTTCAGATTCCTCTGTACAGTTTCCAGCCCAGCTGTATCTTTTCCTCCCCTCACCCTGAATCCCGCAACCTTGTACTCTGCTTCATTATCTGAGCGAGCAATGCTGCATGTTGTCCTCATTAACTGTCCTTTTGTCTTTTTCAAGTGGCAAATCAGGTTTTCATGAAGATTAATTCATTGTGGCATCTGTGGTTAATAAGCTACTCATTAAATGCTATATGGCAATATTCCAGGGCAGGTACCAGGAACTGCATGGCAAATTATTCTGACTTGCTTACATACAAGCTTTTAGGACATTCATTTCTTAATTCATTCAGTTGGATACAAACGTTGAGTACACATCAGTGCAGACCATTTTCTTAAAATATGTCTGCTAAATGAAATTGTAAGTAGTAATTGTAAAATGCAGGTGCAATACTCGTCTTTGTTGTGCACTTTTTATTTGTATGCTTTCCTCTTTGTGTTTGCTTTTGGTTTGTTTGCTTCCTCTGATAATTAACAGCCTGGTGCATGCAGGTGTATGTGTAACATTGCAGCCTGTGCATGGTTACGAGTTTACTTTAGCTCTCACCCTACACCTCTGTGCAGTATGAGGGTGGTATAGTAACAGAGACCCTAATTATGCATCATTTATAATCTGCTTCAACTGATTTGCTTAGGCTAATCAGCAGGTGTTTAATAGTTTTAGTTGTTATGAAATATTACATGTGTGCTTTCAGGCCTGCGTCGTCTTCCTCTGACGCCATGGGAGAGCAATGTGGTGAACCGTCTGCAGCAGCCAACACACTCCTACCTGGCCCGTAGCCGCAGTGCCATGAGTCTGTCCGGAGAGCAAACAGGTAACATGGAAGACCCCTCGTGCTTCTAGTCTACAGAGGACCGAGCGAAACAGAGGATGTTTATGCAGACATTCTCAGCTCACAGTACTAGAAGTGTTTGTGCTGTTTATATTTTGGTCTCTTGACCAGAATGGTTTCGGATGTTAATCAGATTTGGCCAGACTTAAAGCATTACACTGTCTGAAACTTCCCTCACCAGCCTGTATCAGGCACTCAAAGCTCACACACACACACACACACAGTCACACATATCTAAGTACGCTATTCAGGAAGTATTGATACCTTGCTTGCTTCTATTGTTACCATGGCAACAGTGATTTAGATGATGTATGTGTTTGTGTTGTGATGTTAGGTGCTGAAATATTCAAAGTTACCTTGTTGCTAAGAACTATGGCTGCAAATAATTGTTTTCTCAAATAATTGTTTATCAGGTAATTGTCAAAAATGCCTGTTATAAAGTCACATAAGGCATTTTTTCTTAAAAAATGATTATTTTGTTAAAATAGTTACAGATTCCAAATTTTTGCAGCTTTAACGCCCTCTCACAACCAATCAAGCCCAAATAAAAGCATTTTGAGCATTAAATAAATAATAGAGGTTGTTGAAATTACTCATCTACTTATTTGAGTGTAAACTGTAACATGTGCTACTTTTCCTGACATTTTACAGCATCTTGTTGTCATCCTACAAATCTGATGTTTCTCTGTCTGTTTCCTTTTGCTTAAAGGAAGTTTGTTTTATTCTGTCTTCTTTCTTTGCTTTCTTCTAACCTGCACACATCTATACATCCAACACAGTGTGTGTGTAGCTGCATGTCTTGCATGTGTGTCTGTGTATTTTGCCGCATGCACACTTCCTCTGTGTGATGGCAGGTCTAATGTGTCTGTAGTCAGTAGTTTATTCCGACTGGATGACAAATGAGTCTGACAAAGTAGAAATGCTTACAGGGAATGGTTTGTCAAACCCAAGTTCTTAATTTTTCTTTTCTTTTAATCCCTTCCTTGATGAATCAGCTCCACTAAATCCTTCTATTAGTAGAAACATAACATCAACTGACATTCTTTGATGCGCAATGATGGATGATGGCTGCAGTATGTTAACAGTGGGGCTTCCAATCAGTAGCACTAATGCCGTCTTTCTCTTCTTCTCTGTTCCCATCAACCTTTTTCTTTTAATACCTCTCCTTCCTATGCTGGTCTTCCCAAACCTACATCTTCTGCTTATTAATTCATTCAAATTCCTTCCCATTCTTTTGCTCCATGCTCTCGTTTATCAAACCCTTACCGCTGTCTCACAAATCCTCACGCCGTCCTGATCCATAACTTTCCTCAAAACGCTTCATACTCCCACCTCGTACATCACCGTAGCCATGCCTGTGTGTCCTCGCTCAGTTTCCTGCCACCCCATGGGCTCCATGTCATTCAAGGCCCTGCAGGCCCAGCCGCTCCCTCACTGCCGCAGCCAGGAGAGGAGCCTCAGCAGGGAGACGGCCTCTTCTTCCTCCACTGCTGCCCGCAGGAGGACAAGTGGAACAAAACCGGTAGGTCATATCAAGCTGTGAGTGATTGTAAAGTATATCTAGAGGATTTTGTTCCTAATATTAAACACAAGACAACTGCAATACGGTCTGAAATGTAAGCTGTTTTTGCTCCTCTTTCTCCTCTTTCTTCATGTCAATGATGTCCCCGATCAGTCAGACATAATCTATCATAGTATCTGTCCAGCTCTGTTCGTCATACACACACACAAACACACACACACACACACACACACACTGTACCCTCTGTCCATCTGTCTACTGTGACAGTATGTCACAGCTTATGCCATTAAGGTCTTAGAAGGAAGGCATCTTTTGCACTGTATATCCTGCACGCTGACCCACAGACACATGCTTATATCATAAATGGACAAAAAGCACATTCTTAATCCAGGCCCAGAATACTAGTGATACACCAGTTATACCACCCGTGAGCCATGATGACATTCAGGTTGTCGTCTATGAATATCACAGTTTACTCTCATCTACAAAAATCTGAAAAACAGCTTGTTGATTTTTAAATTGTGGTAACTGTTCGTTTTTTTTATGTTGGTGTCACAGCTTGGTTAGTGCCAGAGGTTGTGCGGGGCCAGGGGACGGCTGTCTGAGTCTAATCCTGTTACTAATCATCTTCTGCTGCTATCAGTAGGGCGCCTGGATCTGGGCACCATTTGTAACCACCCGATTACTTTGTTTTTGTGGCGAACTATTTTGGTGACATTTTACTGCAGCTAAAAGAGAACATTGGTTTACCTGATAAATTGTAAACAGTTCCTTTCTATTCTGAATAATAATCTTTTTAATCTCTCCTGTTTCCCTCTCCTGGACTGACAGCAAAAGAACCGTGACTTTGTCAGGAAGTCATGGAGCAACCTGTCACTCCCATTGGCTCCCATTCTGACTTTGCCCGCCAGCAAGTCCACCTCTTCCCTAGGCAAAAAGAACAGCAAAGTAACAACGCCCTCTCCTGGCAGGTAGGAGAATCATGCCTGTGATAACTGGCAAAAAAAAGAAGCATAAGCAGATATGTGACAATTTGGAGTAATGGATAATAGAAAATAAGAGGAGGGTGTAACTTTTTTTGTGAGGTTTTGAGCAGATATTATTGTGAGGGCTGTTATTTCCTGTCCATTTAAAAAAAAAACAAAAAAAAAAACCCTTGAATGAAACATATTTTTCAGTGAGTTGTAAGGTCAGATGACTGATTACTAAACTAAGCTCCATGTAAAAATGTTCAAAGTGCCTAAAACTAAATAACAGAAACACATTCAATGTTATTTTGACCAAATGTTTCTCTTCCCCTGCACACAGGCCTCCACAGAAGACAGCAGGGCGCCCTCCGACCCCCAAGCTGCTTAAGTCCCCCGGAGCAGAGGACCCTGGAAACCTTCGTCCTGTCAAGGTCACACCCGAGAGCCCCTACTCCTCTACACCCACCACATCTCAAGGGGAGGAGGAAGAGCAAGTTCTCAGTCCTCTACAGCCACGACCTCAGCCGCTTGGCCAGAACAAGACCAGTACTGAGGAGACACCAGCAACACCAACGGCAGCCAACGGTCAGCTACTATACTCCGCCTCCTTTCACACCTTCATTATCATGTAGTCTGGATTGTATTCAGAAACGCATAAAGAGCTATTTTCATACCTTTTTTTTTTTTTTTTTAAGAGGGTGTAAGCAGTCCTTCAGCCCACAAGCCTTCAGCCGGCACCACAGATCGAGAGGAGGCGAGTCGCATCCTGGCTGAGAATCGTCGCCTGGCCCGCGAGCAGAGGGAGAGGGAGGAAGAAGAGCGCAGGCAAGAAGAGGAGAGGGCGAGGTACGCTGTGCTGTGTGTGTGAATATGTGTGTGATTTAGAGTGTGCAAGGAACTGGTTAATACTGAAGGTGTGTTTATCTGGTTTGTTATCACTGCAATATGCGTGCATATCTTTACAGACTAGCCAAGGAGGAGATGGCTCGCCGTAAGGCTGAGGAGCGAGCAAAGAGAGAGGAGGAGGCCCAGCGCCAGGCGGAGGAGAGGAGAAGGAAGGAAGAGGAGGAGAGAAAGGCGGAGGAGGAGAAAGAGAGAGAGGAAGCAGAGAGACTCCAGAAACAGGTCAGATAAAAGCATACATGCGATCTCACACATTGTGAACTAAAGAGCCGCACAAAAAGTCTTAAAAAGAGTTCTTAAAAATAATATTCTGTGCGTATCAGAAAGAGGAGGAAGAGTCTCGACAAAAAGAGGAGGCGGAGAGACTGAGGCAGGAGAGAGAGAAACACTTTCAGAAAGAGGAGGCTGAACGCCTGGAGAGAAAAAAGGTGACACATCTTCATGCATATGAATAAAATAATTTCTGATGTACAGTGCATCTAAAAGCTCTTTTTTTTCTAATTACAAGCGTCTGGAGGAGATCATGAAGAGGACAAGACGTTCAGACACAGCAGAGAAGGTAAAGATTAGACGAAATATGGCACAAATCTTGACAAATAGAAAATCTGGCTAAGTGTGGATAATCTCTCGTTCTCTTTTTCTTCTGTCCCGTCTCTAGAAAGTGAATCCTAACAGGAACGGAGACAATGCAGGTAACTTCTCTCACCATAAATGATAGAATTATAAATTCTGTGTTATTCTGCTTTTGTACCTTTTTTTTTTAAAGGAAATAATCTGTAATCGTTGGAATTGTCTCTGACTCTCTCAACATCAGTGACTCCTGCTTCTCCTGGTCCATCTGCAGTGACTGTTTCACCGACACACCATAGCAACGGTCGCCAACCTGACCCAAACCCAAACCCCAGCACTGCAACACTGAGCCATCCTGACCAGAGGTAGAGCTGTAGACTAGAAGCACAGCAAATATATTACTCCAGACAAAAAGAGTGGAAAATATTATAATACATTTTTGTTTAATGTACTAAATTCTTCTTTTTTTTGTCATCCTCCAATCCTCTGTTCCACTCCTGTGTCTCCTCATTTCTCAGTGAAAACGGGGAATTCGAAGAGGTGATTGTACTGCCTTCAGATTCCAGGTTGTCTCCCCCTGAAGGAGAGGAACAGCAACAGCAGCAGCAGCAGCAGCAGCAGCAGCAGCAGCAGCAGGAGGAGGAGGAGGAGGAGGAGGAGGAAGAGGGAGTTCCTGTCTTAGCCTTTAGGGAGAATGGTCTCCTAAAGCCTCTGAGTGGAATAGAAGATATATCAGCCCAGCAGGGACCAGGTCAACACACATCCTCTCTTTGATTTGTCTTGTTCTCTCCTCACTTTACAGACATGGTTGCCTTGGTTGGTTTGATCATCTTGCATACTAAGTCTAATGTGATAAAGTTGATACTTCTACACAAATGTACAACTAAACAACATTTATATTAAGTTCATCACATATTGCTTGTTTTCTCATAGTGTGCAGCTTTACTTTTATTTTATCCTTGTGTTTATTTTTTGCTCTCTATCCTTCCTTTCCTCTTCCTCTCAGCGCACTGTACCCTCATTGTCAGCTGAAACAGGCAGTTGGCTTAATTTACATTTATGACTTTTGACAGATGGTCCTATCCAGAGTAACTTCAAATACTAGGCAGTGTTCAATTTTACATACACATCATAAACATTTACTGGTAGTCAAGTCATCCAAGGGTAATAAGCAGGGCTAACTGGCTTTAGCTCTAACAGATTTCAGGTACTACTATTCAGTGCTGAAACTGATATCCTTCTTTCTTCAATTTATGCATTTAGATGTTGCCTGATGCCCTGTTAGGACGAAACGATCCACACACAGAGCGCCAGGAAGAGAGACACGGTCAGAGAGAGGTGAAACACAGAGCTGTTGGACAGAGGAAGGACTCACAGCACCATAGACACCCTTCCAGAGGTTTTACTTTCTCACCCTTCTGCACCCCCCCCCCTCCACTGCTGACAGTTGAGCACCGTGAGCCATTTCCCAAAGATGGCATCTCCAAAGATCTCCCCCTATAGCATCCTCAGAGAGAATTTACTTTCCCCTCAGTGAACTACCCCCTCTTGGGGAACAGATCATCTCTCTGTCTCTGACCACTCGGTCATAATGTTCTGTGTACGGCTGTTCTGCTCTGCACCTCAACCACCCCTGATTCTGAATTGAATGTCCTGAAATCACAGGAGGGCATTGAACACCTTATTCCATCTTGTGACTCTTTGTGTGCGCGTGTGTGCGCGTGTGTGTGTGTTTGTGTGAGTATGAATGAGAGACTAATAATAATGTAAACTGAGATCAGCTGTAAAGTCTTTAATCATGATACTTGAATAGTTTTTTGTTTTTTTTCTTGCTGTAGAAAGTAGTCAGATTGACAAAATCAGCAATGTGACATTATAACTGGAACTTGCACAACAAGCTTAGAATTATAGGTTTTTGACTGGAACTTCATAATTCTAATGTTTCAACATTTTCTACTGAAATGTTGCAGAATAGACGGGGTATATGAATGATATCAGTCCATTAAGTTGTATTATGACTACAGACATTGGAAAGTTTCATGTGATGTAATATATTTTTTGCTGAGTCTACAGTGTTTAAAGCTAGAGGTTGTTATTGGGGTGAGGCAGCGGGTTGGAGTTATGATGTTTAAGTTAATTAATGACCAAATGAAAATACTGTTCTCTCAGAAAACTGAGAATTAGGGTGTAAACTACTGATTATTTGTTTAGTTTTTATTTAATTGCTGTACAGATAAAAAAAAAAATGTGATTCTTTATTTTGTCTTTATCTTGTTCCCAATTTCTGTTCAAATTGTGTGGAAAAAAATTACTTTAACTTGAGGTCCTGCCCTTTCTTTTTTTTCACTTGTTTACCATTTACGTTTAACCCTGTCGAAGCTGCATCCCGTCACACTGTCTCACTGAGCCTGTGAGCAGCGTGTCGGAGGACCTCGCTGTAGCATAGCTACCTTGTGTTTGGAGGTTGACCTTTCTTTGTTTTGGCCAAGAAAGGACAAAATGAATTAAAAGAATTTACTGGTGATGTTAAATTTAAAATATATCCTGATTCATTTGATCTTTTTTTTTTTTTTGATTAAGGATTTAAGAATAAATGCTGCTAATTGTGATGTTCCTTTGCCTTACCGCGTCATAGAAAGAAAAAAAAAATGAGGTGATGCCAGGATTTGTCTGTACTGTCTTACTGAAATGAGGATATGTATTCCCAGCATGAGCGTTGACATTCTGGCCACAAACCCAAACTCTCCAGTGGCTTCCTTTTCTTTATTTATGTTCATGTATGAACGCTCATGATAAAATGTCAGTTATGTCATCATGTAAGAGCTATAATGTCAAACTGTCCTTCATACAGCTTTTCATTAAGACAAAAGAGGGGGATTACAGGAAAACACAGGAACCTGACCGTTACCCCCTCATGTGACCACACTCATTCTCCCACAACGCCCAATAATGCTGCTGTCCAGCATTTGGTTCTCAAACTTTTGCACTTCATTTCCTTTTTGTTCATATCTTGCAGTACCACCAAAATGGAAGGAAACTTAAGAAAGATTATCCATGTCTTTGGATATGTAGTACTGGTTTTTGCCAGTAATACATAGCATGCTGTTATCAACATGGTAACTTGACTTAGCTTGCAAATAAATTGCTTTAACTGAAGCATTATTACTTGTAAAGTACATTATACATAGATATCCTATAAATTATGTATAAAAGTTGATATATTTTACTAAGACTGACCACAAAGCTTTGAAAACTAAACAAGCCCTTTACTTCACAGGGAAAAGGGCTGTAGGAGGAGCTGTTTGAACCACTGTCAAACTGAAATCTTTGTACAAATATACCAGCTGTACTGTTTGGCAAGTAAATAAAATGTTTTGAATTGATTACCTATCTACTGTCTGGTCTTGCAATGATTTCCTCCTTTTTGTTGCCAAATAGTGGAGAAACAACCCATAAAAACACAACACACTATAAATATTTTGTACATTTTTCTTTTTTTTTTTTTTAGAATACTGAACACTTCCAACAAACAGAAATATAGACAAATACTACAGAGGATTAAAAACTTTTTACATGTAGGGAGAAAACTGACAGTTTGAGAAGTTGGAAAAGAAACTGATTTGAAGAAAATATATACATTTCATAAGAATACTGGATGCAAAACAGCATTACACAGGTACTGAGTATGTTTTCAAGTGTGCAACCTCCTGTTTTTTATCAAAATAGGATACATTAAAATCAGAAGTGCTTTTGCACAGGTTGATAATTTGTAATTATTTCACAGAAATTGATGACAAGCTGGTGAAATTCTGACCATGACTGGTGAGCTACCAGCCAGTAATGTCCACTCCAGTAACATACACAGCGGTAGAGAGGACTCTTTCAGCATCACTCGCCATTGCAGAGAATAACAGAGCTCCAGTTTCACCAGTAGAAGGTCTTGGTGAGGAAAGTGGCAGCAGAACTGAGCCAGCTTCCGTTGGAATCATCCTTGGCCGTGGTGCGGGAGATTGCGCGGTCAACCTCACTCTCTTGGCTTTCGTCTTCTTCTGGGAGGTAGTCTGGTATGACTGTGTTTTGCTGCACCTCAACTCCAGATGAGCTAAGAGGGATCAAAACCTGAAGAAAAAAAAAAAGTTTGAGAGAAGAGAAGTTAAGAATTCATTATTTTCCTGTTTTTAGTCAAGATGTGTGCCACGAGTCTACTACCCACCTCTTCTCCCGCCTCATTCTTCACCACCTGTTGGGCTGACAACACCTTAGTGGCAGCGATGGCCGATGCCAGACTCTGCGAACAGACAGACGTGTGTGTCTCAGTGACTTTGAAGTACAACAAGTGTTTAAATGTAACTTTTCAACAAACCGGTTGTTTCCCCAAGCAGCAACACTGACACTCAGGTTTTTTTGTTGTGCATTTACCTCAGTGGAAAGGTCTGAACGGATGCGGACTGTGCATCTCTTGGAGGCCATCTGGAAAGTGAAGCTGATGACTCCCCTGACCTTCAGAAGAGCGTCTTCACACAAGCCTCTCTGGTCCTTCATAACAGAAAGAGATCACACAAATTACCTTATTGGTTATAATAAAATCATGCAGAGGTGTGTGTGTGTGTGTGTGTGTGTATGTCAGTCAGCCTACTCACAGAGCTGTCCAGGCCCTGGATGTGCAGAGTGACAGACTTGGCCTTCTTGTTGGACGAGTTAATGAAGAACTGTGATTTCTTTCTCCTCTGCGTCTCAGGTGTGCGGCGTACAGGATTGGCAGGTGCACACAGGATGTCATACACCTCCTTCGCCAAGGCTGTGATATCAACAGACACGTCCTCCCTGTATGGAGAAAGATTTTATTTAGTCCTGTGTTTTGGGGTGATGAAGATCTCGTTTCACATAGCAACAAATGTGTAACTATGAAGTTAAAATACTACATTATAAATTATTAAATCTGTACTACAAAAATATAGAGATGGGTTTTACACAGTAGACAGTTGCAAGAATGATTCAATTTCATGCAAACACATAAAAACACCAGTTCAGGGAAACACATGCACATCAACTTCACCAAGATAATGTGAAAACATATCTTCACCTCGCCATTAGACCCTCCAAGCTCACCATCATACCCAGTTCATTCTTCATGATGGGGATGTTGGGGGGTAACTCAGCCAGGTAGCGCAGAGTCTGAGGATAAAAGAAGACAGAAGAGCGATTATTATACACACAGTTACATCAAGCATCTCAGCTTGTCCTTACCTATTAAAAAGTAAGTAAAAACATATTGTATGTAATAATAGATCTCAATTCTATCATTAAAGAAGCACATTGTTTTGAATGCTTTCACCCATTTACAGCACATTGTGTATAGTTTGCAATAATGTACTATTTTCCAAAGCATGAAAAGTATTTTTTAAACATATTTTTCATACCCTTTATTCAACAACTGCTTTATATTTATTTCAGTAAGGTGTGTAAATCTGCTCGATGTGGTAGGTTATCCATCAAAGTTACATTTAATGTTATTGTTACTTTGATCCAATTACTTTTCAGAATAAAAACTGTTGAGCAGCAAACACTCAAGTCTTGAATGTTGGAGATTCCCAGCAACTTTAATACACAACTCAAAAGTCTCTGAACACAACATTTAACCAAATAACAAAACAAATCATGACACGGAAAGACCATTTAATAGCTAGCCACTATTCTGTTCACCACCACACCAGTCAAGAAACACTTTCACTCACTTGCAGAGTTGCAAGCAGCACCTCTGAGTCCTTGTGGTCCAGGAAAAGAACCAGCCCTGGCAGGCAGCCTTCGTCCTGGACTATCACGTCTCGGTTCTGCGGCTCAGAGGCGAGGTCCCGCAGCTGACTCACCACTGACAGTGCGTCCATCATCTTCACTAACTTTACCAGACCTGAAACTGCAAGTGGTAGTTATTTAGTTATTGTTAGCTGGTTTAAACATATTTAACATTAAAATCATGGTGGACAAAACGTGTGTTGTGAGACAATACTGAATAATACGATTCAGGGTTAAGCGGAAATTAGGAAAACAAATAGGGGATATTTAGCAGCTGACTCTCCGTTTTTTCACCATTTACATTTATGAAAGAGAGTAGACATCATGGCAAAATAATTAACGCTGTTTAAACCCCTTTCAGATTTATGAAACCTTTACTTTGCTTATGAAAACTGAAAAGAGGGGGGTTTCACTGATATATTTGACTAGGTCTGGATCAAAAACCACTGTCAAATCTTCATAATAATAATAATGTAGTGCAGATTTGACAAGTGTAAGTATACGTTAGTGGTTTTTGATCTGAAAAAAGCAGCGAAATCGACCGTTTTCATAAGCAAAATAAAAGTTTCACAAATCTGAAAGTGGCTACCGTCCGCGTCGTTGTTGTGAGCACGTTGAACTGCTATTCTTGTGTAACTGGACTTTTAGGTGACGTTAAGATAACTAGTGTTTGTTTTAAAGCTACCAACAACCTCAACATACTAAATTAAAGCCTGTCATGTCGCAGCGCGAGCGTTAACGTTGTGGCTAGCTAAAGAAGCTAACTACTTGACACGTTAAGAAACAGGCCAACTCTTTAAAATAAAAGGTGTTTACGTTTGTTTTGTTGCACCACTTGAACATAAAACAGCGATTATTCTGAAAAATGTTGAAGTGCTCTGAAGATGCGATAAATGTAAAATAATAATCATTTTAGCGATGTTTTCTTACCTAGGGAAGGAAGCAGCTCGTGGACAAATACAAAATTCGTGCTAAAAGTTTCGTTACACGTAATTGGTCGATTAGCCGTTGGTGACGTTGCACGATCGCCAGATCTTATTGGCTGCTGTGCTCACAGCCAATCAGGGGAGGTTTTGCTGGTGCAGCTTTATTTGACTTCACACTACACTTGCTCCCTGAACGCGTGAGTCGACACTGGACGACAGTTATTGGTGTTTAATTGCAGTTACCGTTTATATTTGTGGTTGCAGTGATGATGATTTTGGATTAATATTGCTACATATTTACGTTTTGACAAGAAAACGTGTCCGAGGTAGGTGCACTCACGGATTTCTACTCTATCTCTACATGTTTCCTGGCGACGCTCATTTGAGTTTTGATGAGCCATGCAGCTTAGAGACAACACTGCGGTGCCATTGCGGCTTCCTGCACTGCCATGACCAGAGGTTATTCAGGTTTTAAGGTTAAAATTAACTATAAATCTTCTAATATCCTGAAACAATGCGATTTTGCAGCAGAGTCAGAATCTAACAGTACTGATGGAGACAACATACTTAACTGCAGTTTATGATGCCTTCAGGTGACACTTGAAGAGTTGGATCAATGATAGACTCCAGAGTCTGTAGAGTTTTCATTTGTAATCCAGTTCAGCTTTATTTAAATTTGTCTGTCTGAAATGGGTGCAATCTGGTGACATCATCAGGGTTTTTTTTTTTCTACAGAGACAAAGAGGAAATGAGAATACTGTTTTCACTGCCTAAATAGTACTCACCATGATGAATAAACTGAAGAACTTTGTAAAATCATATTAAAGCGCCTATTAAGGTGGTTGATATAAATACGTTTTGGAGTAACCAATAACCAGACCTTCATTTTATAGCTTAAATGTTGTATGCTCTGTTTTTGTTTGTTTCTTCCAGGTGTAATGTAGGTGACTTGGGGCATTCTTTCTGCGTTGGCCTCTCACCAAGTCAGTCATCAGAAAGACGAGCTTTGCAGTTGTCAGCTGGTGCCCGATAAAGCCCTTCAAATGTCTTTACTAGAGGATGTTCTGGATGTGCTGCGCATGGTGCTGGAGTATTTCGGGGTGCCTCCAGACATGGTGAGTCCACAGATACACATCTGTTACACAGATTCGCAAACTGAGATTCGTGAATATCCAGGGGTGCCAAGAAAAATCATCAATAAGGTCACTGTTATAAAATTTCACTGACTGAGTGAATTTGTAAGGATGGCAGTTTCCAAAAGATGGAGGGTTTGTTGTTCTGGGAAACAAGTTGTAGTCTATGACATCATCTACAGTCGTGTTTTTTTTAATGTATCGTTTTGTCTGCAGCTGGTTCCAGTGTGGGACAGTCAGCTGTGCGGTCAGTATCGCAGCATCGTGCGGATGATTGGGACAAATCTCCCACTGACACCGACACCACGTGTTCACTTTCAGGTACTTAACAAGTAGTGTTTTCTAACCGACTGAAGATTAACGGTAAGAATAAAGCATCTGCAAACAGATAAATGAATATACTGGATTTCTTTGTCTTCCAAATTCACTTGCTTATAACAGCTTAAAGAAAAGATGTAACCTGATTTAATTACATTTAATTGTGTCATTAGGTGCTTGGAATAATATGTTCCATTCAGAATATTTAATTTCTATCTTTATCAGAGGTTAATGTCATTATTATGATTATTTATAACCTGTTTGAATGGCAATTATTTTGTCAGTGTCACAGTGTGTAATGCCCTTATGTCCACATTCTTTCCTCAGATCCCTCTGCTCACCAGTCGGCCCCACGGATACCTCGACATTACTGTGGATACGCCTGCCATCCCTTCATTTGCTGATGTTCTGTGGGTGTTTGAGGATGAGGGGGAGAGCTTTGCCAAGACCAGGTAAGAATACAAATGGACATAATATAATCATAGTTGGGTCAGGCAGGGTCACCAATATTCATATTCCACAGCCATGAAGAAAACATATTTGTATTGGCTGGTATAGGTTTGAAAATACAAGATGTTAGTAATGTTATTAAAACACAATGTACATTAACCAGAAGCCCATTATCACTAATTAGTAATTGGGACTTTTGTCCAAAAATGTAAAATACATAGAAACTGATGTATGGTCTCCATAGGAACCATTTACCTCCAGAGAAGCAAAGTACTGTAAATCAGGATGTGATGAGATACCCAGGACCAGCCTTGCGTCAAGCCCAGGGAGGAGGCAGGTCTGTAAGACAATCAGCCAACCCAGATGCCCTGAAGAAGATCACAGCGCTGGAGAGCGAGCTGCTCAAACTACGTGCTCAAATAGCAATGATTGTTACTGTCGGTCCAGCCTCAGGTACAGGGAAGAGGGAGACACATTATATTTACCTTGTCTCAACTTCTTTTCACAAAACAAGCAAATGTAACATCCTGTTTTTTTTTCCCTCTTTCAACGCTTTGTAGGTCTGAGAGAGTCCCAGAATGCCGCAGGAACGCCACTTATGTCTCCTGCTGCACCGCCAGTTCTGACCTCCACACCTCGCTGTGCTGCTCTTCCACCTCCGCCACCCCCACCTCCTCCTCCTCCTCCTCCTCCCCCCTGCCCTAGCTCCACCACTGAGACTTTATCTGTATTAGAGCTGATCCAACAGCGCAGGAGGAATGAGAAAGACCTTGACAAGAGTCAGCTCAAGCCCCAGGGCTCAGGCTCCAATGGGAGTTCGGGAGTTAAAGGGATCCCCTCGATGCTGGATGTTCTCAAAGACTTAAATCAAGTTAAATTGCGCTCCGTCGAGAGGTACGCATTGGGATTGATGGAATATGAATTTGTTTATATATTTGACATCCGAACGTTCTCTTAAATACACTCCTATTTTCATTAATCACATCTTTTCTCTGTATATTTGTGTTATTTTCTGCTGTTACCAACAACTGTTACTTACTAACAATACTACATTTCCTTTCACTTTCTTCTTAGATCACCAGGGGGCACACCAGTCAGGAGGAGACGCAGTAAAGGTGCAGCATTGCTTAATGACCCAGCAGCTCTTATTGCTGAAGCACTAAAGAAAAAATTCGCCCATCATCGCCTCAACAATTCCTCTGACAAAGAGAATTCACTAGAACTCTCACCATTTGGCAGTCCAGAAACGCCAAAGGTAACGCATTATTTTTGGCTGCAAAAAGGCATAACTATATGTGATTTCAGTTGGATTTTAAATTACAGTGTAAGTAAAGGCAGCGCAACAGAAGAAAGTGGTGAGTATGGTGTGAAACTAAGCAACTGCAACATAGTCTTGACTTTATACTTGAATTTAGGATCAAAAAACCAAGACAAATGAATTGCAGTCACCTTTTTTTTTAATCTAAATGAGTATTCAAGGTGAAATAAAGCAGCTAAGAGATGAAGAACAGGACTAGATAGTTGTCTACATTGCAAGATGTTTTTTCCCCCCACTAAGTTGAAAAACTTACAATATTGAAGCTGTCTAACTTGACGCTTCTGTTCCAGATTCCTCAGCACACCAGACGCAGCCAGGGACGCATCCACCTGAGAAATCCTGTAAAATGTTAACTTCAAAAGTCAGGACATCCCATCCACCAATCACAGCTGTCACAGATGTGCCTCTCAAACGGATTACTACTGCAGCCACTGACTTTCTTTTTTACTTTTAATTTTCATTATCGTTTGTCTGTTCTTTGGTTCTTGTAAGAGTGTTTGTCTCACAATGAACAAAGTGTTTGTGCATTTCTTTGTTGGGAGCTTTGAATGTATATTTTTGTTACAGAGAGGGTTTTGGTACAGTCATTTTGTTTTTGTACAGTGGAGTCTTACTGTTTTCAGTGTTATTCATAATGATATTTTTATGTGCATTTTTATGTGCATTTTTTTTTAAAGGAAATAATGTGATAATATATTTAGGCAGGTATGAACTGAAGCTTATGCAGAACAAAGGCAGGAACTGGCTTATTTCTTCTATATTCAATCTCTTGAAATCCTTGTGGGTGCCACAAGCCAGGACCTGGCATATTGGGCGCTCACTCACAAATCTTACATTTTTATTAAATGATTGTCAATAGTGCACTATGTGTAATCCAGGTGTGTGGTATCAGTGATTATATTGACCTCAATTATCAGAATTTTTCAGCATGAGTCATTTGAAATAATCATGACTTCCAACGGAGCCCGGTACGTCCATGTATAGTGGACTGTTGCCAATCATTTAATAAAAAAGAAAAACGTTTGTGCTCACCTAATATTCAAATGCAGTATAGCGTGTGACACACCTGCCTTAATGTTTCTAAAACCTCTAATCACTTTGTGAGGGCCTTAATTCTTACCTCACCAAGTGAAATGAATAACAGGGGGTTTGAGATTCATGTAGCTCTATTCTATGCAACTGCTGCTTCAAGTTGTTTGATTTTATTTAAGTGCACTGATTTTTTGTTGTCCTTGTTTTCATGTTTCCTAAAATTTCAG
Organism: Euthynnus affinis; assembly: GCA_029490765.1. Classification (NCBI taxonomy): domain Eukaryota; kingdom Metazoa; phylum Chordata; class Actinopteri; order Scombriformes; family Scombridae; genus Euthynnus; species Euthynnus affinis. The sequence continues at coordinate 16,169,491 of CM055853.1, read as the reverse complement.
TTTGTATCCAAGTGCGGTTTGTAATGTTTTTGAAAATTGCCGTCTTATGCAGGCAGTACAATGTTATAGTATTTGTTGTTGAATTTATCCTATCCAGGTATGACCAACATTAAACAAATATAAATGACCAACAATATAGTGGGTAATGGTCACTCTTTTGTTTGTTTGTTTTTTACAGCTGTATGAAACTACAAATGTGAGAGCTCCAATGTAGACAAACTTTATTCATGTTTTTATAGAAAGCATGTACAACCACAATAAATGTGTTTGCTTTAGTTTCCGACATTGTTTGATCACGACGTTGAAAAGGAGTGATTATATTTTAATAGAAAGTAGTTACAGAATTCTGCTTTAATCCACACCCTATGAGACACTTTAATACTGTATTACATGTGAGGTGAACATAATATACAGTGCATGTAGTCACATGAGCACCCAAAGGAACGTTTTCATGTTTGGTGAGGTGTTTTGTTGTCTGTTAATCAAATTTGGAGCAAACTTTGAGGTGTCACATTTTTATACAGGTATGTGAATATGTGTACATTTGTAGACTTGGAAATTAAATGTCAAACTGAATGAAAACTCTTATGTATCCACCTTTGCTGTTGTATGTCTGCTCTTAACCTGTGAAGATGAAATGCTATTGACGGGAATGTACTGTGATGAATGTCTTTGTGTCTGATATAATTTTTCATAATGCTATAACTACACCATGTTTGTGAATAATTTTCATTCACACACTTTTCACTGTTCATGAAAGGTCCTTGTAAATAAATCATGAGCACTGTGTGTCTGTAGATTTTGTCTGGTTTTTTTTAAATTATTATTTATTTACCCACATTAGAGATGTACGAAAGTTTGCTTCACTGCATGCTTCCGTAATTTGCAAATACTTTAAACTGTGTATTTCTACTGCGTAACAGCATTGAATACACAACATAGATTTCCCTAAACACAAAATCTATTTATTAGGAGTTACAGGAAGAACAAAAAAAAAGTACTCAGCACAAACCGGACAAAATTCTTCATGTGTTTTTGAATAATAGAAAATGATTTTTTTCATCTGTATCTACTGTAGATCTGGATGAAAATACATATGGTGCTCTAATTGTTCATTGGTTCATGTCTGTAATATTAAAGGATAAGTTCAGAATTTTTCAAGTTTGTCCTAAAACAACAGTCTGGTGCCTAAATGAACATTGACACACATTTTTCTTGCTGTAATTTGCTGTAATCATTCCCTCTGATCATACTGGACAGTGAGAGATCCCTTTATAATGCATATTCAATGTAAGTGATTGGGGACAAAATCTACAGTTTTCCTTTTGTGCAAAAATATATTCAAACATGTCCCTGAACAACTGTGCCAATCATAATTATCACTTTTCATAATTTTAAACACACTCTACATTGCTATATGGCTAAACACTCTCTAATTTCCTTCATTTTCTGACCAAAATAGACAATAGTATGACAGAATAGAAGAGAGAATAGAATACAGAAATTCATTCATGAAGTCATAATGCACATCATGACATTCTAACAGAATGAGACACTAGAGAAGTGATTTCTAAGCAGTTGGTTTATTGCACCAGGAGAGCCAGTTGTATTTTAAACTCACGTATAAACAACTTATCGTGAGCACCAAATCACTCAAGTAAAACAGGAAAAGTCCACAAAGAGAATACAAAGATAATTTGCTGATTGAACCGTCAGTTGGTAAGTACTCAAATAGATTTTTGGCTAGAATGTGATGTTTTCAGATAAAGTTAAATATAACAGTTAAATCACACAACATTAAGGCTAATTGAGATGAAAGCACAGCTATCATTTGCTAAATATTTCTCAATTTTCTGTTAGTTGTTAATACAGCATCATTCTTCAACTTGAACTCAAAAAGAAACTCAGTTCATGTTAAATACAATAACACTCAATGCCCCCTGGCACAGTGGAGGAAGAGGTATTCAAATTCTTTACTTAAAAGAGGTTAACAATTTTTCAAGTCTTTCTCAAAACAATAATCCCAAAAAGGAGCCCAAATGAACATTGAAATTTATTTTTCTTGCTGTAATCATTCCTCCTGTTCATACTGGCCATTAAGAGATCCCTTCATAATAAACTTATATGTGATGGGAGACAAAATTCACTGTCCTCGTTTTGTGCAAAGTTTATGTGAAATAATAACAAATTAGTCAGGCAAATTAGTCAGGCAAATTAGTTAAATCAAGTAAATATCTTTTAAATTGGTCTGTTTAGTATAAAATTCCCACTTTGTGTTTCCCTGTTGAGCCAGTGTAGGAAGATAGCAACAAAAAAACACTAGAAAAACACTTTGAAAGATATTCACTTGATGTGACTACTTTGAATGGCTGAATCTTCATATGAGCTTCATATAAGCTTCAAATAAACTTTAAACTAATTTTAAATAACTGAATATACATTCTTGACTATTGATTTTGTCCGTCATCATTTACACTGAAAGCACATTTAGAAAGGATCTTCCAGTGATCAGTGTTAACCGGAGGAATGTTTACAGTGAGCAAAATCTCTTTCAATTTTCATTTGGACATCTGACTCTTGTTTTAACACAGACTTGAAAACTTTTGAACCCATCCTTTAAGTAGAAATAATACTACAACAACGTAAAAATACTACAAGTAAATTCATCTTTTTACTTGAAGAGCAGAAGTATTATCAGAAAAATGGTTTAAAATTAAATGTACATGTCATGCAGATTGATTCCTTTCAAATATAATTAGTAGATTATTAATATTGATTCATCACCATGTAAGCCATATTGAAATTGTTAATTTAATTGTTAATTGTTAAGTTGCATGATGTCAAGATCATATTTCATAAGCTGATAATATGTTAAATTAACTGCATAAACTCTTTATTTGCGAAGTAATAGCAGTAAAATAAATGTAGTAAAATAAAATGTACACTATTTCCCTATGAAATGTGAATGAATCTAGTTTATCGCTGATGTTACTCCCTATAAAAATATCTTAAAACAACCTTCCTATCAATGTGTGTCACAGAAGCCCAGCAACCTTCAGAAAAAGTCATTCTTCTTCTGGGCGAGTTCTGGGAAACGGCCCACAAAACTTCTGCAAACAAGATGAACACTGCAGATTTTGACCGTGCTGTTGAGGGGATGCAGTGGGGAGAGTTGATTTCCACTATCCAGGATATGACAGCTGATATGTTGAGGGACACACTCAACTCTGTATTGCCTCTTCCTCCTCCTCTTACTCTCCCTCCTCTTCCTCCACCCGGGCCTCCTGAGCAAGGATTTGATACCAACTTTCAACCAGCGGAGAGTCTTATAGGAGGATATCATGAGTGCATCCCGCTGAGAGCAGCTCCACTCAGCTTTCAGCAGCCAAGTCCATTGATGGCTGCTCCTGGACTGAAAGTTGAACAGCCTGCTCCCATCATTTACCAAGGACCACCACTGTATTATCAAAACAGCATGTATAACCAGGGACAGGTAAGATGCTAAGTATTGTTTAGGGATCTCTATCATAACAATTTTATCAATGGTGGAAGAAGCTTAATTTAACCTAAGCCCACTCTGTTATCCCATATGTTGTTAAATATAATGAGTAGTACAACAGTACTGTAAAGCTCTGCTGATCAATAACCTTAATAACTGCCAATTAGTCATAATTCAAAAGTATTCAGTGCAGTGAGACTGTTAAGTGACAGAGGTTCACTTAAAGCATGTTGTAGAAATCTCCACTTCTCACAGGCTTGGAGCATATCATTTCATATCATACATTTTTTAATATTTCTGAGTAGGAAGGGAACTTCTTCAGAGGAAAAAGAAATGGGTTATATGTCAGTTAAAGTAAAGATTGTGTGTTTACATACACGGAATATGAGTGTTGGTCTTTGAAATGACTATCAAAGAATATCTGTATTATATTCTGGTAACTCTCCATCTGTCCTTACAGTACCTGCCAAATCAGTATCCTGTGCATTACGCCACAATGGCAGCCGCACCTGTACATTTTCCTGCTGCTCCTGCAAACCCAGTAAGACCCTAATTAACCTCAAACATGCTGAATCATCCTCACTGTTTGGTTGTTGATGTTAAAAGAATTTCTTCTTAAAGACCTTCCAATAATGGAGATTGGGTCCGAAGAATCAAAGTTAAAGTTGAATTTATTTTCTTGTACAAGAAGGAGTGTTTCACAATGCAACACACAAGTGGGTTACAGAGAAAAAGTCTCCTCGTGGAGCATTCACAGTTAGTTTATATACCTTACAACTGGGCATTTCAGCTTTCTTCTTATATTTACAGATGCAGACACATTAACGTTATGACATTTTCTCAGTTCTCTAATTTGGTGCCCAGCTGCACATCCTTAAATCAAAACGACTCCCTCCTGACCTGACTCTGACTCTTATTCCTTTCTGACTTCCTCTAACATATGTAATCATATCTGCTGTCTTTACTATTCATGCAACGTTGCAGAATAGTACAGGAACATTCAACATGACATGTCAAAATAGGAGCACACATATGGTATGAATTTAAGACGGCGGACACGGTGAAGAAGGCAGAAGGTTTATTAACCTTTCTGTGGGAGAGTGATATCAATGCAGGAACAACTACCGAAAGAACAAACAACTATTTCCAGTTCCAGTTCAAAACTCAAAACTCAAATAGAAAAATGACACATTTTAAATAATTTCAATATTTAAATAAAAGTTGAAGCAGTGTAGTCTTGTAGCTTGGATGCATGTATTTGTTAAATAAAATAAACTATGTTTCAGCAAGGCTGTCTTTTTGGACTCTGGTGTTTTATGGTTATCTACCTGTGTGTCATAGATTGTCCAGATGTTTTCACTCCACAGATGTGAAGCATTTATTGTAACTAAAAGAGTTTGAAAATTCTGACACCTGGAGGACAAATGACACTATTGCAGCTAATTTTTCCACTATGTTTTTTGTTTCTAGTATAACAATGCACCAGTGGTGATGTTCCCTTTAACCCAGTGCCTGCATCCTGTTGGCATGCTGTAAGTGACACACACATAAACACAAACAAACATACACAAGAGCACACCTATTGAGCTTCTGTTAGTATCTTCAAACACACTCTATCTATCATCAAATGTATCTTTGTGTCTCTTTATTTATGTAGGAATGGAGAGACAGTGCACAAGGTTATTGGCAGTAGTGTCACTCCATCTGACTCTGCTCCTCCTCCCCTGAACACCTCCATGTTACAGTAAGTGAGCTCTGGCCAGTTTTTGTCAAAATGGACTTTTCTTATTTGTGATTGGCTCATGGTCTGTGGCAGAGGTCACCAGATGGAAGACCATAAATAAACCAGGCTCTTAAATGTATCACAATCACCTGTAATTTAATTGCAGATGTCTGTTACTGTATGTGTCTACCAAAAAGCCAACGTGAATATTATTATAATAAGTATCTTAATTAGTTTTAATGTACAACACAACAGAGACAAGGATGTATTATTCTGCTTACATCGTTGTTTCAATCGAAATACTTTTTTTCTCACAGTTTCGCAACAGTACCATACATAAAGAAGCCGCCAAATGCCTTCATGCTGTACATAAAGGAGCAGAGGCCAAATGTTGTGGCTGAGTTGAATATTAAAGAGAGTGCATTGGTGAACGTTATCCTGGGAAAGAGGGTAAGTGTGTGTGCTCTGTATGTTTGAGACACTCAGTGTTACACAAACTTCATCACAGTTTGGTAAAAGGTAGTTTTTTGTTGTCATGCTCATTCTTTATTAAACAGTCTAAGAAAATACTTTTTGTTCTTTTCTTGAAAACAAATGATTTCCATTTTATTTGCATATAACCAGAGAATAAATGAAATAAACAATCTAAACAATTGCTTCTCAGCATTTTATGACACAAATACACTGTGGAGTTTGCATTCTGAATCTGTGTGCATATTTATGCAACATGTGTTATGTCTTTGTTTGAGCTTGTACACTAGCCACTATACTTGTGTGAAAGTGTGTGTGCTGACAGTGCCTTGTCATCTGTCCACAGTGGAAGTCACTGTCAGAGAAGGAAAAGGCCAAGTATTTCCATCAAGCCAACAGAGAGCGGCAGCTCCATGCCCTGCGACACCCTTACTGGTCAACAAATGACAACTATGTATGTAACCTCTCCTCACACATGTTAACATCACTACACCATAGCTGATGAAACACAGTTAAAGATTAATGTTTCCAGAAGCTGACTTCAGTGCAAAGTCTAATGTGCTTGTTTTTGTGTAGGGTAAAAAGACAAAGAGGAGGAAGAGCAAAGCTCCCATAAAGACTGAAAGTAAGGCAATATTTCTATTTCTGATCACAGTATGTTTTCAGGGGAAATGTGATGAAATTAGATGACATATGACACTTGGTCATATTTGACCAGGTTTTATCACAGATCATGAAAATACAAAGATTTCACACATTATCTTTAAAGACTCTAGTCAAAGTTAACACACTTGAATTCTATTAACCATTACATTAATAACAAAAAAAATAGTCCTCAACTCAGAAAATGTTACCTTCCACTTAAAACTGAACTGTGTGTTTTTACAACAGAGATCAAAGTTAGTATCAAAAGTATGTGCAGGTTTAAGGGGAATCATCTTCTTTTATAGCATCTGCATCTAAACCTGAAGACGTCGCTCACCAAGCAAGGAAGCTGTTTGTGACTCCAGTGCAGACAGTGAAGATGGAGCCCGTCACAGACAGATTTAATAAAGGCTCCTCTTACACTGTCCAAATGCAGCTGCCTCCCAGCACAACATCACTGAACTGGTGTCACTGATGATGGAGCAGCTTGAGCCCCTTCCCTGCACTGCAGAGCCTCAGCTGCCCTTCTCTCCATAAACGCACATCAGTAGACCAAATAAATATGTAAAAAAAAAAAAATGAAACTGTATGCTGAGAGTTTTGTCAAAATCTGTCAAATATCCCATGGAAAAAAACTTCATCTGAACTTAATTAGAAGTAAATTAAAAAGTATATGTAAAATATTATATTAAAATGTCAAGTAGAGCAGTTTTGTCAAACACAGACACAGCAGCTATGCAGGCATGCTCCAATCATTATTGAAGCAAGATACATGACTAACAATGCATACATGAGCTTAGATTGATAAACAGTGTGGCTCTAGATCCAATTGATGTAAACATTAACCCCTGAAATGAAGCCACATCCAGTGGGAATTATGCTGCAAAACCAATTCTCTACATATCTGAAATGTGCGTACTTGTAACACTGAAAGCAATATGCCAGATGAGGCAAGAAATTAGCCCAGTCACCACAGGACTTAATTCACAATTGATACGTAAGGGAAGTTTATTTGTAAAGCACATTTCAACAACAAGGCAATTCAAAGTGCTTTACATAGGGTATAAAAGGTATCTAGACAGAATATCTGGATGGTTCATAGCGTAGCAGCAGATCAGAAATGTATTTTGACCCGACAACATTCATTGCTTTATAAACCAACAGTAGTATTTTAAAATCAATTCTTTGACAGACAGGAATCCAGTGTAAAGATCTGAAAATTGGAGTGATCCACTTTCTTGGTCTTAGTGAGGACTCGACCAGCAGCATTCTGAATCAGCTGCAGTTGTCTGATTTACTTTTTATTGACCCCTGTGAAGACACCATAACAGTAGTCAAGTCTACTGAAGATAAATGCATGAACAAGTTTTTCCAAATCCTGCTGAGACATAAGTCCTTTAATTATTGATATATTCTTTAGGTGAAAGTAGTCTGACTTTGTTATTGTCTTAATGATTAAATTCTGGCTTGGTTTGTGATTTTACAAAAAGCATTCAGAAGACAGAGACAGTGGAACCAACTCCTTTGACCTCCTTTTAACAGAAAAAAACTATTGTAAATTATTTCTATCAACAAAATTTAAATTATTTTTTTTACCTGGTGTGTAAATCCCCAGCATTTTCCACATCAGTGTCCTCAACTTCAAAACGGGGACGTTGGAAATCTCTCACAGAACTAGTACAACATTTAAATGTAAAGACAAATCAGAATAAATTTGTCGCATTAACAGATGACCATGCAGACAATAAAGTAACAAATTCAAGTATTACACATGCAAAGAGTGGGACAAATGACGATAAAATAACATTGACCTATAAGAGCCTCGCCCATCTCCAGAAGCAGTCCCCTTTGTGATATCGAGGTCAAGTAAGGAGCAAAAACACAAAATACAAACTACATGAAAATGTATCCGTATGAGACCAGATTCTAAGTATATTTGTGAATGTGCACTGCAAACTAGCTGGTTGAAACCTCACTTGTTGGGAGGAAATGAAGAATGTTTTACCATCATAGACAACAACACTGTTTCTCCCATCATGATCGTCAAAACACTCAATGGAAATCTGCAAAAATCATCAAAAATATGTTAGGGAACTGAAATTTATCATATAATACCTATTCTCATACAATACTAACCACGGTGTTTTTAAACTAATCACATGCTAATAATGCTAATATTTACATCAAAAAAGCGTGTTTAACTCTGATTAAGTCAGTTTACCAATTCAATTCACACCAAAATACAATCTTTAACTTCCAAAATCTGCAGTAATTCCACATACGACACAAACACCTGCACATATTTGTTCATTTCACTCTTAAATGTTCAACATACATGAGTTGCTGTGTCATCAATGGGAGAGGCCATTTTTCTTGCACTCACGTAAAATTGTGCGTGGTTACATCAGAGCATAAGTGTGTATGCATATGTACGTATTGTATGCAATATTGTATTAATTAATGTACACCAACAGTGCTAAATAATAACTTGAAACCCTTTGCTCAGCCTAGGTTGTTTCTCATAACAGGTTTTTGTTTGTCAGACTTTATTTGTTTTTATCACAGAAGGCAATAATTTCTGATTAATTTCTCTTATAAACAGAGTCAAAATTTATCACTGATCATCATTGATATATCAAAATATTTTTAAAATTACACCGACTACAAATTCAAATATCTGTCCTTAAAAAACACCAGAACAACTAATGTTATATTATGTGTCCAACTACATACTCCTATATGCTGATGATGATATACTTTTTTCCCTCACACTTTCACAACAACATGTGTTCTTTTGGGAAACTTTAATTGCATTTTTGCTTTTTTTTCATCACATTTTATAACAGAAAAGATTTCTTGATTAATCAGGAAAATAATCCTCAACTCAGAAAATGTTACTCTCAGCTACTGAATTGTGAACTACTGAAGACTGAATTGTCTTTTTTTACAACAGAGATGAGAACCTGTCAAAGTTAGTATCAAAAGCATTCAGTGCAGGTTTAAGGAGAATCATCTTTTATAAAGTCTTAGTGGACTGATTAGGGTTTTTTTTTATTTGTGACATCACTCCAGTGTAGAAGATAGATGATGGAGCCCATCAAAGACAGATTTAATAGAGGGTCCTCTTACACAGACAGTCCTGATGCAGCTGCCTCCAAGTACAAAGTCCACAGCACTAGTTTAACAGATGATGGAGTCCAACCATATTTTCATTATTGCAGAAATGATGTCACTGATGATGGAGCAGCTTGAGCCCCTTCTCTGCTCTGCACAGCCTCAGCTGCCCTCCTATCCATGAACACACATCAGTAAATGAAATAAATATGTAAAAGATGAAACAATATGATGAGAGTGTAGTCAAAATATGTCATATATCTCATGGAAAACTTAATCTGAACTTGATTAGAAGTAAAATAAAAATATATGTAAATGATTATATTAAAATGTCAAGTGGAACAGTTTTGTCAAACATGAGCACAGCATGAAGAAAAGATGAAAGAAACAGGGGTTTAGTAAAATATGTAAAATTTCTTTCCAAATCATTTGAGTCACAGTGTAGTCACAGGTGGTGTGCATAAGAATATGTGCTTCAAAATGAGAAAATACCACAAATATATGAGGCTTACATTAGTCTTTAATATGTTTAATATGTGTTATATATGAGTCATTGCACATTAATTAATAACAAATTAAGTTCAGTCAGCCGTCTCACTGTATATTATTATTTCAATGTAGAATATGTACAGCATTTGTGTTTGGATTCTAGATTCTGACCTTGTCAATCCCCATAAGGAAACATTGATCTCACACAGCAGGCATTGGGAAGCAATGACACTAGCTATTACTAAGATATACATTCAGAGCCCAGCACCAGCCATTAGGAAAAATCTGCTATGTGTGGGCCTAGGCACCAGCTTCCATGTGACCATTCCCCTGCTAAGCACCTCAGACCATGAAGAGGTTATGCTACCTAATGAAATAAGATGGAAGAATCTAAACCCAGAAATCCACTTGACATGCAACAAACAGCTGAGACACTCAGCTATACAGTAAATAATAAAAGCCGAAATTCAAAAATTGGAGCAGACATGCTTCAACCATTCTTGTAGCAAGATAGATGGCTAACAATACATGCATGAGCTTAGCTTGGCAATGATGAAGTGTGGCTTTAGATTAATTGATGTAAAAATTATCCCCCAAAACAAAGCAACACAGGGGGAATTATGTTGAAAAATGAATATTCTGCATATCATGTGAGTACATGTAGCACCACTGAAGGGGACTTTGAATGAGGTTTGATAGTGTTTTATCCAAATTCAAAAAGACAGCTCTTAATTAATTTAAAAAATATTACTGAGTTACCTGAACCAGCTTGCAGGTATTCATTTTTTTTATGTTGTGTGTGTTCAGCCTTAAGTATTTGAATAATTGTAGTTTAGTATTTATGTGTGAATGTTTAAGTAAGCACCAATTAAATAACAGATTTTGTCCATTAGTGTTCATGTGAATAAATGTTGATTCTTGATTGCTATAGTTGTTTTCAGTTATTCGTCTTCATCCACTTCCTCCTGATGACTGTAAGAAATATAATAGAAAAGTATAAAATTACTTATCTAACACTGTACAAACAGTTAAATATATCCTTATGAAAACATGACAAAAAATACAATAACCAATACATGAAAATATTTAATACAACAATAATAAAATTCTAATCAACATACCTCACCAACTTAAATACATTTCACTGATGCTTTTCTGATTAAATAAAGTTAAATATGATTACACAAACCAATACATGAATGGAAAGATTTTACACACAGCATTCAGAAGACGGAAACAGTGGCACCAGCTCCTTTGCTCTCCAACAAAATTTGAATACGTTTTTTTACCTGGTGTGTGCATCCCCAGCAGTCTCTAGAGGACCCCGCTCCATGTTAGTGTCCTCAACTTCATAACAAGGACGTTGGAAAACTCTCACAGAACTAATACAACATTTAAACATAAAGACAGATAAATTTGTCGCATTAACAGATGACCAGACAGTCAATAAAGTAACAAATTCAAATATTACACATTTAAAGCCTGGTACAAATGACCATAAAATAACATTAACCTGTGAGGGCCTTGCCCGTCTCCAGAATCAGTCCCCTGTGTGGCATCCTGTCAAGCAAGCAGCAAAAAAACACAATACAAACTACATGAAAATGTATCCGTTGTATGAGACCAGATTCTTAGCTTATTTTGAACCAACTGGTTGAAACCTCACTTGTTGGAGAGAAATGGGGAATGTTTTATCGTTATAGATGACAACACCAGGACTTCCATCACGATTGTCAAGACACTCAATGGAAATCTGCAATATTATCAAAACTATGTTAGGGAACTGAAATGTATAATATAATGCGTATTCTAATACAATACTAACCACGGTGTGCTTACATTAATCTACATGCTAACAATGCTAATGTTTATATCGAACAAGCATGCTCAACTCGTTCAGTTCACATCAATATACAAAACAGCAACTACTAAAACTGCAGTACGTCCACATACCAACACCTGTACAGGGTTGTTCATTTCATTCTTATATGTTGAACTTACACGAGTTGCTATATCATCAATGGGAGAGGCCATTTTTCTTTGTCTTCAACTCTAACGTAAAACTCTTCCCACAAGCGTGGTTACGTCAGACCACAAGTGTGTTGCGTATTGTACGCAATTTTGTATTAATTAATGTACTACTAATAATAACCTGAAACCCTTTTGCTCAGGTTAGGTCATTTCAGTTTTTCGTTTGTCAGATTTTATTTTTATCACGGAAGGCAAAAATTTCTGATTAATTTCTCTTATAAACAAAATCCAAATTTTATCATTGATCATCACGGATTAAAAAAAAGAACAACAATATTTTAATTAGATCCACTATAAATTAAAATCTCCCTCCTAGAAACCACCAGAACAACTTACTTTAAATCATGTGTCCAACTACATATTCCTTATATGCTGATGACACCTGATTCAACATGTGTTCCCAAATGAAGTACAAAAAAATTGATCTTCATTACCCTAAAATCCTTAAAACACTTACCTCTTTTCTTGTGACCCCCGTGGATTACTTTCCCTCTGTTCAATAGCGTTGAATTACCATCTCGACTGAGAGAAGTAAAGTCCATCTCACTGACTGGATTAGAAGTGTCTTTGTCTACTAGATATCTATTGGAGATGCCTTCTGAATCATACCGTCTAAGATCGTTTCATAGCCCAATAAGATGATAACTCCTTGTCTCTGGTAAAGAAATGAAATGACTTGGGTATTTTCCCCTTTGTATGCAACAGCTATTTACGTTTGTCTGTTTCAGTTCTCAGAGGAAACCGCCCAAGTGTGTGTAAACTGCAGCAAACCATATATCCTGCAATCATGCATACAAGAGGTCAATTGTTTGTACCTTCCAAAACAATTTACGTGACTGTTGTATTGTCCATTTAAGTTGCAATAAGTTTCTATAAAATGAAATCCAAGCCTGTATTTGTGGTGTATTACACAAGTGAAGTGAAGTTTTTTTTTAAACCTGTCTGTTAGAAAAAAAGCCAACTTCTATGGCCAGGTCTCTCTTGAAAAGGAGATTTTAATCTCATCTCAACAAGACTTATCTGATTCAATAATGGAAAATAGATTAAATTAATTTCTGAGTCAATGTAATAATTTTATATCTGAGCCCACACCATCACATTTGAGAATTTCTTGCTGATGACAAACGAATTCTCTGTGTAATAGTGCGTGACAATGCAGATGGTTAGGACTACAGAGGTCAGGTTTGGTATATATTATAGATTCAGTTAGAGTTCCCACACAATCAGACAACACCCAACAAAGAAATCCATTCAGGATATCCACATGACTTTAAAAAGTCTTAATTATGTTCAATTCAAATAAACCATCATACTTTTTCAGTTTCTTCTTCCTACATTTTTAATTTACAAAACCCCAAACCACCCCTTCTATTCTTATTCTAATGTCAATTTAAATGTATTATTATTATTAGTATTATTATTATTATTATTATTATTATTATTATTATTATTATTATTATTATTATTCATTAAATTGAGTTTAAAAGTTTGTATAAAGTAAAAAATTTCACTCTCTGGTATGTGCAGACATCTCAGCTTTCTCAGGACTACAAGCCCCATAGTTTGTCCTTCAGTAAACAGATAACAGGATGTATAAAGCAACATAAAACCAACATGTTGCATCCTGCTGTCACCCACATCCTGCTGCAACATTTTACACTGAGCAGTCAAAATATAAAGGACATTCACATTATAGGACATTCGCATTCACGTTAAATGACACTTCATACTTGCAGATAACCCAAAGATTTGAATATTACTGTAAATCCTCCACATAAAAGTTAGGGTAAAATTTACTTTTTTGCACAAAAAATGCACACTAACACACACAGCAATACTATCAGCCTGTTGTCATGAGATAAAGATCTGTTGTGTATTGTGTGTAATGTCAGAGGCGTTGCTCCCATTGACTGTATAAAAAGTAGTAGCGGGGTAGTGCATTTAGGCTGCCGGGGTGGCCAATCACAGCTCGCGATCAGACTGATTAGAGCTGTAAAACCCTGCCATGAGGGAGGACCAAGTAACTAGGAAGAGGGGAGGACATTTCTCTTCATTTTATTATGTTAAAAGTAAAGTTAGGCTTTGCTGACGGCTTCGTGACTCATTTTAATAAAGACCAGGTGGTTGAGCGAGTTTCACTTTGTTTCATTTCACAAGTTTCACTAAACAAAATTCAAGCCCCCTCACAAACAAAATGTCTTTGCTGACATATTTGGATCCTTTTTGTCACTAATGGCAACAGGGGAGAGACTGAGGGGGAGTTATAGTAAGTCACACCTTGCATTTTTAATGTAAGGGGGGAGCCAGCCATTTGTTATATGACAAAAAAGGAACCCTACAAAATCTGACCCCACCCCCCAGTAGTGGCCCCATTAAAATGTCTAAAAACAACTAGACCTATGTTGTATATTTTATTGAGTTTGTGTATTTACATCCAAAATATGTACAACAGAGAAATCCATCCATGACACCATGTCACTGGTGTCATATCCCCTTTACCCCCCTCTACTTGCTATAACTTCCAGAGAAACACAGGAAAGACCTGATGATAAATCAGAGAGTGAGGAAGAAACTTGACATACTAGCTAACTAGCCACTCAGTTTTTTTTATTGTTTGCATTGCTCACTCTTGTTGGAACACGATTATTCATTGCCATTTGCTGCATGTTCTGTCGCTGAAGCTGTTCCTGTATCGCGAACGTTAGCTAACGTTACTTACTACAGATATTTGATTAGAATGAAATGACATAACATGAATGACCTCTTTACCTCTTATGTGAACATGATTTTACCTCTGTTATTTTCTTCTTCTGTATGAGTCACAGCAGGTCAATTTTCATTGGCAATGGTGTCAAGTTGGAAGTTGGTATTCCCAAAAATGCCTCACAGTGCATCTGCTGGGGAAAACGTGGAGAAAACGAAGAGTAGGCTAGTATGGCCTGCTCACAAAGACTTCTATCAAGCACAAATGAACTGAATGGAAATGGCATCTACAAAGTTGCTACAGCACGTTTCACAACTCAAAAGTAAGTAAAGTAAATTGCTGTATATTGCATATTGCTGTGATGCCACGGGGTGTTTCTGTTGATGAACTTGGGCTAGATGGATCTTGCCTGAGATTCCGACTTGGAATTCTGATTCAATGACTGTCGAATCAGTCATTGAATCGTCATTGCACTTCTCTGTGTCAGCGGTCGATTTTTTCCTGAGTATAATGGATTGCAGCCATGATTTTAAAGTCTAGATGAAACAGCATTATGAGAGTATTTAACTTGTTTTGTGACGTATCTCCAAGTGAAACAGGAGAGACCAGCGGGACATAACGTTGGGAGGAATTGAATTTGAAAAGTGGGCTTATAAAGAATTTTAGCTCTGTGTCTAAAACTTGAAGACAATATTGGTTGATACTGGTTGGTTCAAGCCTACATATTTTGTTTTGCATATACACATATTGGATTTTGATATAAGAAAACAAAGAAATTGTATTTTGTAGTTTTTGGCCTGTATTGTTAAACAGGTGCACAATGTGACTGGAGATTTGATCTAAGAGGGTTAAAAAGGCATTTAACGTTTAATCTCGACTTTAATTTGGGATCACCAATTGTACTCGACATAGTCAAATCACAGATCGTATCCGGGTCCTGATTGGTCCATTCTTTACAACTCCCGCCTCTGTGATGCTACACCCAGCCTCTCCCCTCTCCGCTCTCAGCTGCTCACATCCGGCATGCGGACAGGCGCGGTGAAGAGGAAACGGCAACTTCACCTTGCCCTTTAAATAGCCGACACTGTCCTCACAGGGCGACTAAGGTCAGACACAGTCGCAGAA
Organism: Euthynnus affinis; assembly: GCA_029490765.1. NCBI lineage: Eukaryota > Metazoa > Chordata > Actinopteri > Scombriformes > Scombridae > Euthynnus > Euthynnus affinis. The sequence goes on along the minus strand of CM055853.1, from coordinate 16,153,690 downwards.
GCAAGATGAAATAGAAAGAGTTAGTTTTGTTTTTTTTTTTTTTTTTTTAAACAGGTGTCAGCCCGCGCGCAGTCACCTTTTCGTCCTGCTGTATGCGGTTCAGTCGCGCGCTTCCCGTGATATGAAAACACTCCGCACGCGCCTGCTTCCGTCGCATTCACTTGTTGTCCTCGAGCTGCCACGATGGTTAAATGTCCTGTTTAATGGTCGAGGTATGTTGACTGTGACTTTTACAGCTTTACCTGCTGACAGCTTCCCGAACAGACACACAGGCTCGTACACACTCAGTGGTTTTGGTTTAGGCCTGGCTCTAATGAAAAATAATTTTGAATATAATGTTTCTGTCAGAACTTACAGTGTGTTCGGTGCTTAAAAGTCAGTTATAATGACTGTGTTGTAGTCTACCTCGTGTGTGCTATGGTGGTGATGAATTCCTATATTTTTGATATTGTAGGCTACTTTTACAGGGGGGTTAAAATATTTTGTTTGTAAGTAGTAAGTTTATATTGACCTTGAGTTTTTATGCAAAGTGCAGTGTTTTGTTTTTGGTGACGACGACTAATTAATTCTATAAGCTGATAGGCTACAGTAGGCCTTGTGTATTCTTACGTTGTGTCACGCCTGTTCATTGATGTTTTACAGAAAAGTCGAACTACAGCCTGAATGCTGCACATGACGGTAGGAGGCAGGTGTTAAGTGGAGGAAGACATGATACATCACAGTTTGTGTTTGGCTGTATGTTACAGTATACTGTATGCGTTAAAATGCATGCAGATATGTTGATAGGTACAGTCTCCACACGATTTAAATGTCAAGTGTTGTTCAAGAACTTGGTTGAATAGTTTGTTATTGTCGTTATTTGTAGATTAATTAGGTATAGATAAGTTGTCCCGTGTAAAACAAATGAGCACATTTGAACGTTGAAGTTAGTTATGACCTTTGAAGCAGTAGTTTGATAGAATAAAAAAAAAGATTTGCTTTTTCGGAGCTCTCAAATGCATCTCATGGTTTTCTTCAGTGGATGGAGTTTGCGCAGTTGCCATGGAGATACTCAATCCTCGTCACTTGCTTATTGTCTACTGTTCATGACATTTGCTTTTCATTATCTACTATTAAATTTAAATAAGTGCTGACTTGTTACTTGACAAACAATACTCTGCCATGTTTTTCCTCACATTTTTGGCTGATTTGCCCTCTTTTCTTTGTCTTATTATTTGTTAATCTTTTCCTTTAGAAAGAGGACTTTTTACAGTCCCTCCAACATCCCTTCTCTCCTCAGCACAATTCTTGTGTTTTTGTGTGCAAATAAACAAATATTATTGCACGGGACATGCAGTATGTGACATTGTGCAGCTGCATTGTACTGTATGTACTACATTCAGCAGAAGTTGACCATACAAACAGTGCACTTGTTTTGGCTACACACACATTTTCTTTGACTGTTCTGATTAAATTGACTTACCTCATATCTTACCAATTTGACTGCAGCTAGCCATAAGTGCAAAGTGACAGAGACAGAGAGACTTTGAGTAGAGAGCTGTCCAGTTGAGGTGAATTATGACGTGAGAGTAGGAAAACATTTGATGGAGAGCATCCTGTAAACATGCCATAACCTTGTGGGCTGGATGAGTGAACAGTCATTGCCTCTGGTTTGTCTCCATCCACCCGTTTCCTGCCTGCCAGTAAACAGTGTGATGATTTAGATGTAAATCCCCCTAGACAAGGTACTCTTTTATGACTATCTTCTTCCAGAGGGGTAACATTGAACAGTAACAGATAACAGATGGTTTGCTTCATATCTATTAGGTCAGCTAGGATATCTGGTTTCTTTCAAACATGGACGTGTGTGTCTTTGCCTTCATGTTCCTCTAAACCTGTGCTACTTAGTCCACTCTCACACTTCTCTTCTATGCCAGCAGATGTTAACCCCTTATAACTGTTTTAGCCATTACTAGCTATTATAAATAGCTGACCTCATTTAGGAAATGTACAGAGCTGAGTCTGTCTTTACTGCAACAGAGGGCATTGGGTTGTAATTAGGCTCAGGAACTGATCTAAGGTCAGGGAACATCACAGGATTACCATAAACCAAACTTATCAGGATGAGCAAGGTGTGATCTGAAAACTAATGATTACGTAAATGATAAAAGAGATATGAGGCATTGTTGATGTTGTTGATCTAAAAATGACAGAGCTGTTGATGGAAAGTGTTTGACTGTCATGACTTTACAGTTGCTTTGGAACCAACACACTGATTCATAAATTGAGGTTTGATATTAATTCATAGTTACTATGGTTAACTGGTTTCACCAGCTTTCAGTGATGATTTACCATTAAAATAATATTGACTTCATCGACAATTCAGTGAATTTAGTCTATTATGTTTGTCTGTTACCAGTATTGGATTAAAAAATAAACCCAAAAAAGAAAAAAAAACATGTTACTTAACTTCATACAAACACACCTTTGAGAGAAAATGGCCAAAAAAAGATGCCTTACAACTCCTGACCATGAGTACCAACCATGTGGAAGCATGTGATTATGGTGCAAATCATTGCCAGTTAATGCCAGTGTGCTCCCTGACCCACTTTTTCAGTGATGTTGGCCAACACGCAGACATGTTGCTACTGGAACAGCAGATGCCACTGTCGCTTAATACACATAACGCTCTGTCACTCACTCAGATGATGAATTGTCTTTAAACAGATGCTGTTTATCCAATTCCAAAAGCATGATTCAGTTTTTGATGTAGAACCAAAATGATGACGGTGAGATGAGCAAACTTAAAGTCATGAAAAATCACTTTAACTGGTGAATGGATTTATTCCATGCAGTGGAATAAATGCACGGCTTTGCTTACACATGCAGTATGAAATGTATATATGGATGGATGATTAATTGTCAAATGCTATAAACTGTTCAGATGAAGAAAAAACTAGAATCTGAAAACAATAAATATTAGATTGGCAGATGAAGCAATGGATTACTCTGATTTAAATATAGGATTTGTGTAAATTAGAGCTTCAGATTTATATTATTGTATTGTATATTTCTGTTTATTATCCATGTTCATTTATTCTCTTTGATAGTGTGTTTTATGATATTAATCTCAGCCTATCTCTCTCTCTGTTTCTCTCACAGAGGTGCGGAGCAGTTGCATTTAAAAGGTCGGAGCAGAATGCCACACAAGTTCGCATGCTGGGTAAGAACGCTAACTGACCTGAATACTTCAGTGAAAAAAGGTTAATATTTGTAGTCAACTGTAAATTGATGGTGCAGAAAGTTTCCAAATGTTTGTTTACAGTGCGTCAGTGTTTCACTAACCTTTGGCCTACTGTAATATCTATGTCAAACACAGAGGCACATTTCCACTATCTCTGTTTAAACTCTGCATTGGTCAGTCGAATGACAGTGGTGCTCAATAGTTTTCATAAAGTCAGGGGTCAAACTTTCTGAGTAGTTCCCAAAGAAAAACCAGGGAGTGTTGAATTCTAATAATGTAAACTTTAACTCTAGTTATGTTTTTTTTTTTTTTTTTTTTTTTTTAGTGTCTGGACTGGAGACAGTGAAATGTAGCTGTTTATCATAACTACAGTCTCAGACCTTGAAGTTTCAGACATTGAAATGTAGCCAAGGTGTTTTTTTCCTCATATCAATGCCAAAGTAATTTAAGTGAACCTATTATGCTTTTCCTTATTTTCAGTCATATATACATAATGTTATAATGTCAGATGTTCATATTAAAGGTGGCCATAAGTAATCCCTGTGCGCAAAAAGCACCAGCTTCAGACTGCTCTGAACGCTCAGTTTCCAATGTTTCTTGTTTTTGTTTTGGAGGCAGTCATGACTCGAGTCAAGCTGGCACGCTATGAGTGTTTTTCCATTACACAGCAGGGCAAAGTAAAATGAGATGTTTACCTGTTGGAGGTGTGCTGGTCACCTGCAGATCTTCATTAGACTTCGTCATCACTGTGGCCGTTTCTGTTTGTACTATTCCGCCTCGCGTTATTTTTAAATGAACAAACAGCTCCAAACATGTCCATATCTTCTTGTGTCAATCTTTTTTTTTTTTATCGCTGCTAACAAAGCTTTGCTAATTCAGTGAGGAACACATTTCCTCTAAATTCTTCACAATAATAAGTCTCCGTTATTTATTAATTTTAAAAGGAAATGTTGGATTTGCAACAGCAGTCTCTCTGATACAGCGGCCCCTTGTCAGGCTTCTAGAAAGCTGGTCAGTCAGAACAGAGTGGGCTCATGGGGAAAGGGACCTTAAAGAGACAGGAGCTAAAACTGCCTATTAAGAGACAGAGGTTTAACTGAGGGGCTGCATAAAGGGCCAGTATAACATAAATAAGAAGATTTTTGAACTGTGAATCATGCTAAGTTCCAGATTAAATATATAGAACTGGAAATTGGCATAGTAGGTCCCCTTTAAAAGCTTCCTGAAACAGTGCTTAGTTGATACAAGTATGAAGCAAACTTAGACATATGATTTTTTTGAAAAAAAAAAAAAAAAAAAAAGGTATGACATTGTGTAAATTACCAGAGCCAAAAAAAATTCTCAGTGAGTGTGTGTGTGGTTGTGTGTGTGTGAGGGAAAGTGGGGATCTTTTAGAGCCAGCAGTCCACTGGCTGACTCCCAACTCCGAAGTGTTTACTTTTCAAGACTCCCACTGACCTCGCCATCTCTCTGCTATCTTTCTCTCTCTCATTCTGTGTCACTATTGCTGCTTCTTACTTTCTGTCACATATCCTCTTTTCACACATTCCCACACAGATATCTGAGCTCTTTTTTTGTTTCCAATTATTCTTATGTAGCTTGAATTCACATGTTCCCTCTGTTAAAGTTGTAATTCTCAAGATTTTCATGAAAACAGACCCTGTTTTTGAAACGTTTGTGGCTAGCATTTTTTCAGCAATAGTAAATCTTTCTAGTAAAAGTCTAATGCATTTACATTCAGTAATCAGATCTCTATATAGTAGCATAGTAGTAGTCATTATTAGTGGTGGGGGCCTCCATTCCCATGCTGGATTCAAATTGCTCTAACTATGCAGAAGGGATTTACAGGAAACTATGCAGTGTTATGTAAGTTTGTAAATATATCTCATTGATATCACACATACTGTTCACTGTTCAGTTTCCTAACACCGTATCAAAGCTGGTGATTTTCTATACATTTCTTATTATCAACAAATCTCGTATGCAGAGCCAAACCAACAATGAAGTGTGTTTACTTGCAAGTACTGTGTGTGCATCCAAAGCTTAATATATCTCATTCAAATGTGCCACAGACCTTCTTTTGTTGTCTAAATACTATTAAAAACATATCAGTGAGCCCCAGTGTTATGCTTGGATGTACAATGTAGTACGTGTGTATTGTTTTTGTTGTGATCTATAGCATAACAAGCTAGCAAAGCCTTGATAAATAGAACCGCATTCCTATGCATGTGCAGTGGTGTTGTCTGCCTTAAAAGGAACTACTCTGTGGAGACTGAACGGTTTTTAAATAAACTATCGAGCCCAAACTCTGTGGAGAAAAGGAACCTGTCACCCAGTGCAGTGTTGTGACTCATCGACATGTTTTTAATAGTTTTTGGACAACAACAGAGATCTATGACACAGAAGAAGAAGAAGCTATAACTTTGCATGCGCACACAATACTTATAAGAAGGATGAGTTTAATGTTGGTTTGGCTCTGCACATGAGATTTGTTGACGGTAAGAAAAATCACCCGCTATATGCAAACAGAACATCTCCTACTGTTGCTGCTGCTGCTGCTGCTGCTACACATTAAAAACCATTAAATTGAGGAAACACGGGGGGTTTCGATTTTTGGCCAGTGGCAACATGAGAAAGGATAGCTTCCTTGACTTTATCACTGACACACTCATTCTCATGGTTGATAGATTTAGGAATTATGGAAACATTTGAATAAATCAAATTCTTGGTGCTGGATTTTAGACTCTTTGTGTTGAGTAACAAGTAGGGGATATGCTACATTTTATCAACACACAAGACTTTACACTACAGTACCAATGGCCAATCACAGCTACAAAAAACGCAGCATTAGCCACGTTGCATTTTCACTGAATCACTCTGCTATCTTAACACTCTTTGTCTCATGATTTCTTGCAATCAGCTTCTTGCGTCTGATATGAGACGTTCAAGGCTATGTGCCTGTCTGTGTGTGTGTGTGTGTGCGTGTGTGTCAGTCCTTCTGTCTGCATGTGACTGTTTCTCAAAGGAACATTTCAGTGGAAAAATGTAATGGTTATAGCGCTGCATCCTGCATGATTACATGCATATAAAGAGGAACACGAAGGTTTTATTAATGTTCATTCATTTCATTATATTCATGTTAATGTGTCTTTTCCAGCAGCCTTCGGGTGTCTGTTACAAGGGATGATGACAGGAAGACAGTGGTTTCAAGTCCTAAAAGAATGTGCAGTCCTGTTTAGTTCATTGGAGTTAAAATTGATCCGTTCAGGCCATTATAATCATCTTACAAGACTCAGATGCAGATAACAAAGACAAAAGGATGAATTCAGAGTTTTTTTTGTGTGTAAAATGGAATTGACAGAAAGCATGAAACGGGTTAGTCTAGATGAGTCCTGGACACAATTACTCATTATGAGTTTAAAGATTATGTTTCTCCTTTTGACATTTCTTTGAACATCTTCCATCAATTGAACATTATGAATACATCTTATTATTCTGCCTTTATCAGAAATCTTACTTGTGCATCAGCCCGAAGCCGGTTAGTCGCCTGAACAGGAGAATTCAGAACACATAAATCAAGCAAATCTGCTGAAGTGGTTCTATGCCAGTGAAGCCTTTTAATGAATGTACCTCGATTTACCTTCAAGCTGAACAAGTTTATTATTGCGTTTAGTTGGAGACATTGTTATTTTCAGTGTATTTTGAAACAAGGGGATTGTGTAAAAGAGTCGGTATACTCAAAGGTAAAGTAGTGATGAGTTGATTCACCAGAAAATGATTGGACAATTATTTTGATAATTGATTACTTCTTTGTCAAAAATGCCAAATAGTTGCTGGTTTCTGCTTCTCTGCAAAGTCTTTTGGGTTTTGAATTTTTTTGTTCGACATGAAACGATTAATTGAATAATTAAAAATAACGGACAGATTAAATAAAAGTAAACAAATGAAAATGCAGATAGACTTAATGATGGACACAAATATTAATACTATTTGTTGAAGAAATTCATGTAGGTAAAGTATAACTCTCTCTGTGTGTGTGTGTGTGTGTGTGTGTGTGTGTGTGTGTGTGTGTGTGTGTGTGTGTGTCCCTGTTCCCATTGACCTGACCATGAGACAGAGGACGTGGCCGTGAACCCAAAGCCCCACATCGGTTCACACAAATCCTATTGGTCTCTTGTTCGTGTGAGCAGCATATAGGCAGAGTGAGAGAGTGTGTAAGCGAGCTGAGAGCTGGGAGAGGAGGGGCTTTTAGACTCCACAACAACGTTGGCGCGAGTAAGACTGTAGCGGGAGAGAGAATGCGGCAGAAGGAGGGAGCAGACCGTGAGTGGCCAAGTCTAGGAGAGAGGGATACAGACAGATTCTCTCCTCTTTTTTTTCTGGCATTCCCCCACTTCACATCCTCATTTTTTGCTTTGTCTTTTTTATTATTCCGCACCCGTATGCTCTCAACCTCTCTATCCTGCTGCTGATTCTGTCTGTCCCTGCCGTCTTTATTCCTCTGTCCTACATCCACACTTCCTACTATCTCTTTCTGTCGCTGTGTCTTTTCATCTTCTGGGCTCTTTGTCACCATCATCATCCTTCTTTCTTCCCCCTTCCTTTATTTCTACACCCTCTTTTACTTTGAGTTTTCCTTTCCTTGCACCTGTCCGTCATCAGTCCGTTTTTGTGTGGCGTTACAATGCCAGTGCTGGAGGGGCTCTGGAGCCCAGATCTTAGGCTGCGGGATTCCGGTCTTGGTGTTGGGGTCGACGTTGGGGTCTGTCCGGATGACGCTCCCAGCTCATCAGTCTGGGGGCCGCTCAGGACCCCGCCGGTTACCTGTGGGGGCCTGTCGCTGGCCCTGGAGCTTCCCGCTCTCATTAGACAGCTCAGGGCGGCCTGGAGGGCACGCAGGGGAGGCCCCCAAGGGCCCGAGAGAAGTCAGGCCAGTGCTTGGGTGGAAGCAGAGAAGGAGGAGGTAGAGGAGGTGAAGCAAGACACAGAGGACAGGAGCGCACATCTGGAAGGTAACACATATTACATGGTCACACAAACGATAAAGCTTGTGGGATTCAGATTTCTGATGAATTTTTAATGTTTCATATGTATTTTGTATGTGTACGAATCATTAAAACACACTCATGATTTATTCATAAAACTTTAGAACTTAATGTTTGTTTTTGGAAATTGGGTACATTCCCTCACATTTAACCCGCGTGATGTTGTGTTTATAATTTGTTGCGCATTTATCTTTGTAACGATGTTAGCAGTCATGTTTGCCTGGCAGGTCAACTTTATACATAAGGGTGTCTGACCTCGTTGGATCCATTTTGGCATTTTAATGTGAGAATTTTGATTCCACACCTGGGTGCGCGTTTCCATTTGTGACAACTGTTTAGTGGGTGTGTGTGGTTGCTTGTGTAATGACAGATTATCTTTGACAAGCGCGCCTGTGGCCGTATGTCTGCGTTCGTAAGCGACGTGGATCGAGGCGAGGTTCAGAGCAGACAGCCAGACAGAGTAGACAGTGAAATGAGGGATTTGGGCTGTAAAGCCAGAGTGTCCATTAAATAAAGATTTGTTACCATCTGCTGAGCTGCAGCTGTACTGATGACACTGATGTGATGCCATCAATTGACCTTGTGGCTGTCTGTCTGGAGCGTAACAGTGATGACGCAAAGTAACCTTGTTTGTTGACAGTTTGGGGTGAATTACTTTCAAAGATAAAGGATGTCTTGTAATTAAAACAGCAGTGACATGACAATGATATTGAATAGGACGTTGACTCTGTTTATTATTCGCACTGGGAGATGTTTTTGACTTGATAGAATATTATTTTTTGGTAAAGTCAAAGTGACACAAGAACTGTAGATGTCAATGTTAAGTGTGTCTTAATTTGATCTCATAGTGATTCACCTTGTGTGACTTTGACTCTATTCGCATATGGACGAAATTGATGAATAATAAATAAAGATAAGATTAAGAAAAAAAGAAAGATTGAATCGTCCTCTTCACAGAAAAAGTAGTACGCCATTTTTTGTCAGTAAACATGTGATAACAAAAATTGAACACATAAATCTTGCTTGTGATAAAGTGATGATTCACACTAGGGGGGGAATTACCTGTGCGCAAGTACTGACTCACAAGGTGGAAATGGACGAACGTATGCTGCACACCGCCTGTGACTTTCCTTTTGAATCATGATGACCACATTCATTTGATGACTTTCTACAGATGGTGAAAGGCTATCTGCACAATATTTGAGTTCACCGTATCCAAAGTGTTGAGACACTGTTAGATGACTTGTATGTGTTGATAGTGAGTCATTCTGACATTTGCAGTAGGAATGCAATTTTTTCTTATAAAGATTTCACTGTTTTATGATGGATTCAGTTAGATAAAGTACAAGTGAGAGTGTTTCAGATGTAACTATTTTATCCAGAAAACTAAAGTTGAAACTTTTGATCAGATCTTCTGATCTTTTGTTTGCTTTTGTATGCTGTATGCTTGAGTCCCTTTTCTTGACATTTGGACATTTGTCATAACAGTGGAGTATTTGAGCTCTCTTGATCAAAAGCAAATATGTAAAATACAGCATGTTAAATATTAGTCATGATGAAAATAAAGACAATACTCCTACAGTCGACAGAAAATTAATTGGCAACTATTCCGATAATCATTTGTGCTATTTTTTTTTTTTTAAGCAGAAATGCCGTTCAGTGGCTACAGCTCTTCACATGTGAAAATGTGCTGGATTTTTTTTAGTTTTCTATGATATTAAAATGAATATATTTGGGATTTGGTCTGTTGGCCAGACAAAAAACATTTAAATGTTTCAACTTTGGCTTTGTGAAATTGTGAATGACGTCCTCCTGTTTTCTGATGTTTTTATGGACTAAACAATGAATCCCTTAACAGATTAATTAAAAATGACACACATTATTGATCATTTGTAGTTTACCTGATGAAATTCTGGTAAAATGAATTGTATCTGATGACAGTCAAATGACCTTAATGTGGTTAATAAACTAAAGTACAAGTGTGATCGACAGTTTGTATGACAGCATGATTCTTTTTTGGGTTATTTCGATGAGTTTGTGATCCAGTGCATCTGTCTATACGTTTTTCTAAAGTGCAAGAGCTTGTAATAAGATTAATTGGATAATGATCCAAAGTGCACTTGAACACATCCAAAACATGGATCTTAAGATAGTCACTGAAAACATTCAAGCACCTACGTGTGTAGATTATTCTGTATGTTAGCCTGGTCGGATGTCACCTATCTTTTCATGTATCTAGCCTCTGTTATTGTCAGATCATTATTATTTAAAATCCTGCAAATACACAGAAAAAGAAAAGCGGTCGTGCTGCCGGTGAGTATCTGGAGATTCCCGCCAACTGTGTGGATGTATGTATCTACATATCCAGATAAAGCAGCAGCTGCAGGCAGCAGGGAACATCATCTGTCACTTTGTGTTTCAAAGTGTTTGCATTAGAGTGTAGGATCTGTGTACGGCATCGATGTGTCCGACTGTTGCTTTCTGAGAAGAAAAACAGCCCCAAAGCACAATTTGTGCCATAAACACCCACAGATTCCAGTGAATCCAAGTGAACAGATTCGTATGAGTGCGCCGTGTGGGTGATGTGTTCCAAGTGTGTGATCTTGTTTTCGTATTTGGAATCAGGGATTTAACCTCATTTGCAAGTGTGTCTGTGTGTGTCTGTGTGTATGTGTGTGTGTGTGTGTGTTACGTGTGCGGTGAGTGTTCATACATGGGTGCATGCTGAGGCATGTGTGCATTGCTGGGTCTTAAAAACACCCTTTCTGACTGATTCGCGTTCTCATCCTACATGACCCAATTCTGCACTGCATGGAGACAATGACCTATTTACCACACTGAGAGTTAAAGGAAGAGAAAAGGGAAAGAGGAGAGGCGGGGAGGGAGACGAAAGGATGGATCAGATGGGGAGAAGGGGTAAAGGGGGGAGGGTGTGGGGTGTTGTTGTTGAACAGGCGGGAATGAAGGATGATGTGAAGGTTGAGGGGTTAGTAATGGAGAGAGATGAGGATGTGGAGACAGTAGCCAGAAGTAGGGGAGGAGAGACTGTAAAGAAATGGAAGGATGGAGTGACACATTAAATAGAAGTAGAGTGAAGGAAGAGAGCCAGAGGGTTGTGTTTGTGTATGTGCGTTTGTATGTGTATGTGTATGTGTGTGTGTGTTTTGTGGGGGGGGGTTGATCTGAGTGTTACCGCAGTGTTTCTTTTTCCAGATGATGTATTTCCTCCTCTCCTTACCCGCTAGCACGCAGGATAAAAAAGCAAAGAGGCTTTCCCCCTTCTCTCCTCTTCGTGCACAAACTAGGCCAGCAGGACTCCTCTGTCTCACTTTAACAGGCTGAGTCATTTCCCCCAAAGCAGTTCATATTTGTTTATCGGACTATAACACATCATACGTTTTTATCTATAGCTGCCTAGCTTACGCATCTCTCACACATTTACTGAAACCACAACATCTACAAACTCAGCCGCTTTTGGCAACCCACACTTGCAAGGCGAGATTTGGCAACCGGGTTGACTCACAGTGACGTCAACCCCATTAAGCAGGTAGTTTAGCTGCTTTTAACATCTCTTAAGCAGGAGTCACAGAGGTGATGTGAATAAGCAACTTCAGGGACATAATACGCTCCAGTTCCTCACATCTAATCTGTAAATTATTCAGTATTCCCATAGTTTTTAGTTTATTCAAGTGTAAATTTCACATGTGTGCATGTGTGCTGTGACTTACTTAGGACCTAGTTCTGTTTTGTGTCGTTGTCACTGGCCTCAGGGTGTGTGAATTGCGCATTTTAAACAGAGGCAGCATTCAGTATCCAAGGATCCATTATGCTGTTGTGTTCCCTCTCCAGGTGATACTGTAGGTGCTCACACAGTAATGATTAAAATCCAAAGGTTTCTTCTGAGACTCTGCAGACATTTCCTGTGGAAAGATTTCATAGGCAAAACAAGCTTTTATCCTTATCCTTTTAGTAAAAAAAACTGTCAGCATGTCTGAAATACATGGGCACTTCAAACATTAGTAATCAATGCTTACTTTGCTAGGAAATGTGTGTCGGTTGTTTAGATTGTGGATTTTAAATAGAAAACTGTGGTTTTGAAGTGGAACAGTCCACAGATTCTATTTGGGCTTTGTTTAAATTGCGCACAGATTAGGAACTATTAACACTCGTCCCTGCACTTTGAGATGCACCACTCCACATCAGTGTGAAACTATGAGAAAGAAAAGAAAGAAGAAAAAGAAAAGGAAAAAAAATTCTATGAACACAATGTATGCAGCAAATCCAGCACCAATCTTGATTCCATCGTCATATGAAAAGTGTTCAGACAAGCACCATAACAGCTGCAGCGCGGCATGAAATCCATTCTCCTCAGGCAAACTCGGACCAGATGCATGATGTCCTAGTGATTCAGCAATGTCAAAGATCCTCTTGTTTCATGGAGGCTGATTTAAGAATGATTCTAAATCTGCTTTTATGAGGCTGATTATCTCGAACATCTATGTACTGCACAGCACCGGGGAACACTTCGCTCTGTTGTCCTCTTATCACCCTGCCGGCTGCTCGACTTCGTTCAGTCTCAACACCTCGCTTGCTGTGTCCCACCACTTTACTTTCTTCCTCCTGGAAAGTTTGATTCATAGATTTTTTTTTTATTATACTGACAAAACACAAGTTCAATCTTTCTCTTTTTTTTCCCCACCTTCTCTTTTTCCCACGTTTCTTTCTTTCTCTGTCTCTGTAGCTGATGGCAGACTGAACACTGGTCATGCTGGTGTGTTGCTGGCTGAGAGAAGAGGCTCCTACCCGCTGATTGACCTGCACATCCTCAAAAGTAGGTCTCCTTACACATTTACATACAGCACTCCTAAATATCCAAGAGTTAACTGTTGATATAACCACCAGAGAAACTGCTGCACTCAAATACAGAACATTGATTTGGGACGAGAGCTAGCAGAGTCTTTGTTGAATAACAATTTATAGAAGCTTCTATTTCAGCCACTTTAGGTCCATTAACACAAATCACATCTATGAATTTTCCTAGAAATGCTGTCAAAACAAAAAAAAGTATGATTGAGCATTCAGTTTGTCTTCTTTTTGCAAGATGTCAGTAAATACACATGTAAGTTAAACCAAATGTCAAAATGGAAGAAAAGATGCAGTTTAAATACATTTAAATGGTCATACATTTATACACACAGCATAATAATTCAACATATTTTACCCATGATACCCATGATAAATATTATACCTGCCACTTGCATAAACAGATGGATATGAGTCGCTCCAGATCAGATACTTTTCTGACTTACTTTTATTGTCATATTACGGAAGGCTAGAAAAGTAATACAATAATTTAAAGCTATTAAACATTTATTTAAGAGAAGTAGTTTTATACATCAAGGAAAAGACATCATGATATTTCAAATGTCAATGTACAGGGAAGCTAACAAAAGCTTATATGATATGATATTTAGCCATAAGATACTTATATTCATTACACATTTTGTAATCTATGCAGATGTGTCGCTAATGTTTGCTTTAGCATCAGAATTCCTTTGGATATCACTCAATCCATCTGGTCATGTAACTGCCAACCTCAACCTCCACCTCTGTGAATTGTTAGACACTTATAATAACAATCTGAGTCTGTCAAAAAATTTGAATGAATGAGCATGGAGATACTGGTAGAGAGAGATAATGTCTTACTGGTTACTTTTATTGCCACTCGTTATGACTGTTATGATTCTGTGCATTCATAGCTCTTTTATTCTGTTTCTGCACTTTGTGATGTGTCTGGGTCTGTTATGTGACTATATATAAATAATAAACATTCACTACATTCATTTGTATGTAGTTCAAACTTTGTCATAACTAAACAAAAAGGTTTTTAAATAGGCTGCTGAAAATGTCTGGCCCATCTACATTTCCTGGTTTGAATATCTGTCCCAATTGAATTTGTAATTGAATAGCCCTGCTGTAGACAGGGATGAATACAGCTCAGAGGCACTATCAGGGTAATTGTGTGTTAAATGTGGGTTAAGTGTACTCAGTCTTTGTCAGATATGGGACACACATTTTTCTATTTACCAGATGAAGCATGGATGTGACTCAAGGTCAAAAATCTGGGTAGTGGAGCACAGCTGACACTTTATTATACTGTTTATTTTTAGAGCTGTGTCATACAATCAGAAGATCTCAAAACTCGAAACAGATGCTTATCTGTCGCTTGACTCCGTCTCACTTTTGTAGAAAACTGCTCTGCTTTCGTAGAAAACTGCATGCTCTGTCTGAAAACAAAATGCTGTCATTGCCGTTTCAGCCAGTGCCCAGCAGGGGGAGGTAGAGTCCGGCACCAGGAGGAAGGTGAAGCGCCTGCTGAGCTTCCAGAGATACTGCCATGCCTCCAGGCTGCTGAGGGGTTTGGTGCCCCACACCCCCGAGTCCCTACACCTACTGGACGATGACTACCTGGGCCAGGCTGCGGTGAGGACACACACACATTCATATGCAAACACACATAGATACAGATGCGCCATGTGTGAATCACATCTCAGTTCTGACAACTGTTTGTCTTTTCATTACAGCATATGCTATCAAAAGTAGGCACATGGAACTTTGACATTTTCCTCTTCGATCGTCTTACAAATGGTGAGATGATTTACTGTTTTGTTCACATTTTTGTAAATTTAATAGATGCTGTCGGCCCTCACCCATCTGTCTCTTCTTGAATTAATTTGTGTTTGTGTGTGTGTGTTTGCATTAGGTAACAGCCTTGTGACTCTGATGTGCCATCTCTTCAATGTCTACGGCCTCATTCACCACTTCCAGCTGGACATGGTCAAACTGCACAGGTTTCTGGGTAAGACTTGATTTCCCCCCCTGGACCCATGGATGGATGGGTCCAGCATTGTTTTTCACCAAGAAGGGATGTAAAAGTACATCCAGTAATACTTGTTCATCGCCGCCTCATTTGAAGACCTTCCAAACAGCTTATTTACATTTATATGCAAATACCCTGATTACAGAAAGCATACACAGTAGCTAGAGACAATATTTTTTTTAAAATAATGTTTAAGGAGTACTGGTGTGTTCACATGTAAGATTTTTTTCTGGCGGTTTTTTTGGCGGAGCAGAATACTCTTGAAAACTGAGAAGGGTTTAACTTTTCAGGAAAGGCCAGAGTGACGTCAACTGCTTTTTCTCTGCTAATCAGTCCTTACAAAAGAGACTCTGGGTTTATGTTCCCCACAATGACAACAAATATGGATAAAATGACTGTGGAGACATTGTTGTAGTAAGTGAATATTAATCC
The DNA here is from genome assembly GCA_029490765.1 of Euthynnus affinis. NCBI lineage: Eukaryota > Metazoa > Chordata > Actinopteri > Scombriformes > Scombridae > Euthynnus > Euthynnus affinis. Next base: position 16,138,110 of record CM055853.1, on the reverse strand, counting down.
AGTATCCATAACAAGGTTAGTGGTGCTATTAGATACACCAAAACTGTGTGTTGTTATGGAAACGGGGAGTGCAATTTCATGTGTTTTGTTTTGGGTTTTTTTTCTCCACACAAAAAAACCACAGTATCATGCAGTTTTTTCCTACTTGGTACTGGATGACAGACACTATCTAAAGTTAAGCTTCTTGAAATCATGAATTATTATCTCATAATCATTAGTTTAGCATAATAAGACGCTGTTGATATAATTTAAAGGGTTTTGACTTCGTCTCCTGTCTTTCCAGGCATGGTGCAGGAGGACTACCACTCCCAGAATCCCTATCACAATGCCGTACATGCTGCTGATGTCACACAAGCCATGTACTGCTACCTGAAGGAGCCCAAGGTAATTCGTACACAAGTACACTATAGAGATTCACTAGGCCTGAGCTTCTCCTTGACATATTCCATTAGCTTTGCTCCCTGAGGGATAATTCCTGCTCACTTTGACTCGACAACACATTCTTCCACTGCCGGCAGAAATCCCTGAAGCCCTCTGACCAGATTAAGTGTCTCCACATCTTTCGCTTAATACAGTAATTGCTTTTGTGTCCTTTGTTGCTCCGTCAAGCACTTTGTGATGCACCTATTTTGTTAAAAGCACTTAGACAAATAAATTGAATTCGATACAGCACACATGCCGGTGTGTTCTGGATAACAAGCACACTCATATAAGATGTCAAGCCTACCACTTTTCTGATCAATATGCCATTTTGTCCTTTACTGAAAATTAAGCATTTATCTCCACCCTCTGAAACACACTGAGGTCTGTTATAAATTAAGGTCCATAACTTTGAATGAGTTCTTCAGTTGAACATGCAAGATACTAAATCATTTAAATTCTGACATAAATGTACTCCGTTTCCAAAATGATCTAAATCTATGTGAATTATTATTGTGTAATCACAGCTCTTCCATAAGGGAAGTTACAACATGCAAACATGCAACTTGTTGTATAAGTTAAATTGAAGAGTAAATTCACTTAAAGTCAGAACTTAACTGAATCCTAATGACTGAATACTAATGTACAGCATTAGGACAGGTTGGTTTTGGCTTAGTGCTGCAGAGCAGTGGATTTGTTAGGAAAAAAGATAGGACTATGAGGTTGAAATGTTGACTTTCAGCTTTAATTTAAGCACTTTATACAGTCTGGGATAAACACTATAATTTAAGGGTATTCTCCACTTTTATCTCTTCAGAATCTTTGAAGGACAGCTTAGCAATTAATTTTGAATTTTAATTTTTTTTTTTTTTTTTTTTTTTTATTTGAATAAAGTGCAAGTGTCCCTCTTTACGTAAGAATAACTGTTGCCCTGTTGACCACTCATATGTTGTAGCTAGCAGAGCAGCTGAGCCCTCTGGATGTGTTCCTGGCACTGATGGCAGCAGCTGCCCATGACGTGGACCACCCTGGAGTCAACCAGCCCTTCCTTATCAAGACCAGACACCACCTGGCATCCCTCTACCAGGTACACACAGCTGTGTTGCATGTGTCTGTGTCTGTGTCTGTGCCTGTGTCTGTGTCTGTGTCTGTGTGTGCCAAACCTGCGACTGAGTCAGTGCTAAATAAATATTGGGGTATTTCTTGTCTTGTACAGAATATGTCAGTGCTGGAGAGTCACCATTGGAGATCCACTGTGGGCATGCTGCGAGAGTCAGGACTGTTGTCCCACCTACCTGCTGATATTTCGTAAGAACTTGCATTATACCACGAGAATACCATCAGATATGTCATTATCCAACTGTATTCTTTTTTTTTTTTAATCACATAAACACCACCTCTACACTGCAGGCAGGACATGGAGCAGCAGCTCGGCTCTCTCATCCTGGCTACAGACATCAGCAGACAGAACGAGTTCCTGTCAACCTTCAGAGAACATCTGGACAACCAGGACCTGGACCTTCAACTCGCATCACATAGGCACTTTATACTGCAGGTAACAAGATGTAACATTTTAAAGAAGAGTATATTCAAGCAGTCACATGTATACACACTGTCAAATATTCTAACTATGATATAAACCTTTAATGTAATGTTTGCATCTCTCTCTCCTTGTCCTCAGATTGCTCTCAAGTGTGCAGATGTCTGTAACCCATGTCGGGTTTGGGAGCTGAGCAGGCAGTGGAGTGAGAGGGTGTGTGAGGAATTCTACAGGCAGGGTGAGTAGTGTGTCCTCTTAATTGAAAACAACACACATACATCAGAGACATGTAGCATTTTCAAGCATTAATGTTTTGACAAATTGATGTTCAAGACAAATAGCACTCACCTATGTGATTTACAGTAGAGACGATTGGTTTCCTGGATTTCATGGTGGTATTTTTAGGGCAAATGTCTTTCAAAAGTAAGACCACAAACCACCCTGGCCAGATGTTACATGTGGGCAGAATTCATAACTGCACCCTCAGTCTGTATTGTGTTGTAAAGCATCAGCAAGGTTTCCCATAAAACATGAGCAGGTGATATTTTGTAAAGTGAAAAATGTAGTAAATTTAACCAGTGAAAGCTGCCAGTTTTCTTTATTTACAGTACAAAATCTACAAATGAATGTTTGTAGTTATTAAAAAATCTACATACTGCACATCTGTGTTTTTCTTGGTTTTATTTAATATTAAAAAAGAATAATCTTAAGATTCATCTAAAGCAAGTCAGAATTATCTTTAGCTATACTTTTGCTTTTTTTTTTTTTCTAAATTCTGGCTATTAACCTGGCAGGTGACCTTGAGAGGAAGTTTGACTTGGAGATCAGTCCGCTGTGCAACCAGCAGGCTGACTCTGTCCCAGCCATCCAGATAGGTGAGTACGAGAGTCCGCATGACTCATGAAACACAGGAACCAAATAAGGTGTTATGTGTTTACCTAACAGAAGCTGCTCCTCTGTCTTAGGTTTCATCTCGTACATTGTGGAGCCTCTGTTTGAGGAGTGGCAACGCTTCACAGAGCCCAGCCTGCTCAGCCAGACTGTGATGGGTCACCTGCATAAGAACAAAGCCCGTTGGAGCCGCCTACGATACGCACACACGCCCTCAGACACGCAAACAAACCCCCACGCTGAAGAGCCTGAGCCCAAGGGAGGAGGTGGAGAGGGGGAAGACATCCCTTAATCTTCCTCTTGCTTCTCGAAGTGTTTCATCTTCATTTCTAGATGGAGGAGAGGAGTGTTTATCTGCCTCTTAGTGTGCCCTCCAGTATGTTTTATCCCACAGCTGGTTGTGCACAGGCTCTGAAAGTGGGAGAGCTGGATGGGAGTCTGGCTTGGTCTGAGAAATGGCTCCCTCTGCTGGAGCGGAGGATTGTAGCACTGTAGGAAAAAAAAGGAGGAGAGAGATACACGGAAGAGCAAATGGATGGATAATCTTAGTAAATAAATGCCAATTTGACAAAGTATTGCTTTGCTCTTTAAGCCTGTGATATCTGCAGGAGTAGAATTGAAAAGATGGATCAATGAAGAGAAATATAAATCAGTGTTTGCACTATGCTGCTAGAACAACAAAGAAAAGCCAAAATGATATATACAAGTCAGCTGGACTGTGCTGGAAAAGATGATATAAAATATATGAGAGAATAAGAGGAATATATGAATATATCCACTATACTATGCTTTTTAAACTTTTAAAGAATACATGTTAAGCTCTTTTCACTTTTTCTCTTTTTGTACAGCTTGCACTTCTGTTGGATGCTATTTCATACAAGTGTCTCACTTGTCTACTTTTCACTGAAGTGCGTTTTTAACTCGAGCACTAAGCTGGTACGTCAAGGTACTGTAAACTATAAAATGTACTCTGTTTTAATGATGTAAGCTGTAAGACGGACTGATAAAATTAATGACTGACACAAAGTGGCTTCAGCTCAACAGTTAGATGTTGCTGAGTCGCTTGATCACTGATTAAAACTGTTAGCTGGATGTTTTCGGGTTGGGAAGTGACTCACTGATGTTGAGAACACAAATGAGAGCCATTTTTTTTTAAATGTTTGTGTTCTTGTCGAAGAAAAAAAAAAAGTCTGTAATAAACAGTATAATCTGTACATACTGTGATGTACAACCTCAGCAACTGACATGCCAAAAACTCAGCAATGTATTAACCTTTTTACTGGGTATTGATATCGAGAAACATAACTCTCCTCGCACGTGGTGTTACCTTTGTAACGACTGAACGGGTGCATTTATTTATCTGATAACCTCACTATACAAGCTCACATATAACAAAGCCTTAACAGCAATTTGGTCTGTCTGTGAAACACATTTTGTAATAGTGTTTTACCACTTTCTGGACAAACTTTCTTATGCCGTCAAACGGTTTTCTGCCTGTTTTCCTTCAGCCATACCAGCATACTTAAACACACACGCACATGCACAAACTGTACTGTAGCATGTGCGTGTGCAGCCTGTTTCCTGTTTGATCTTTCACCAAGTATCAGAATTGGGTGTTAAAATGGTTAGCATTTCCAAGGTGCCAATGTACTGTTCTGATACATCGCCTCACTGCTCTCTTACCTCTCAAAGGCTTTTATATTTTCTTCTTTTTACACCTCTGTATATTTTTTGGATGCTGCAGGCACTGTATGAACTGTATCTTATGTCATGATCAGACTTGGGCCAATTAGTAACTGCAAATACATCCAGTTTCTAGTATCAAGATATTTTTGATGTCAGTAACACAAAATATATATTGTACAATCATCATCGTCTAAACTGGTACTTTATCATATCTATATGGAGCTAATTTAACCTAAAACAAAGCATAAACATTATTTGTAAATGCTAGTTGGTCCAAGTATAAGATGTACCTCTAAAACAGTCATTTTTCTACCACTCTGCTCGTCACATGTATAGATAAGGTTGTCTCATCTAAGGATGATGTCGAGGTTGTGTACATGGTGCTAACAGAGGCCCAGGCCCCATGTCTTCCCTGACCTACAGAGAAATGACCTGAGTTTTATGATTCTAACAACCCAGCTGATATAAAGTATATTCTACAATGTATTCTGTAAGATAATCACAGCTCGCATATTGAAAAGTTGTGTTCATAAAAACTGTAAAAAGAAATAATACCGAATTTCTATAATTCTTTTTTTTTTTAAGTTACACTAGAGCTGTGATATAAGCCTTTTCTATCAGGCGCAGTGCAATAAAGTTAAGTCACTGGCCAAGTTGTAACAAAACGGCCATTTTCATATCTATCTATAGATATATGGTAAATTATCCAGTATATTATGCATATGTCTTCACTATAGCACTCTATTGGCTTTGTTGCAACTCTCAAAGCTAGCCACGCTATTGTCTAAAGTTGTCACTGTTTTTGATGTTGCTAGAGTTATGGATATTTACAGATTAGCTTTGTAAAGTCAGACTTTGACAGATTTCTTTTCATCTGACTCACCTCTTAGTGTACCAGCAGTTGCTGAGAAAGCTTCAGTCTTGTTTTGATTTTTGTTGTTGTTGTTTAGACCTCCCTCCAAGAACAAGACTTGATCATGTGTGCAAAAAACTGTTTTGAAGTGTTTTGAAATCAGTATTTTGCGAAATACCACTCTTTGCTACCTAAAAATGACAACATTTAATTCTTTGTACAGGTGACACATTACTGCCTCAATATAGACCTCGATAAGATAGCAGATACGCTGCCTTGTATTTCAGTACCTCTCAGAATCAGCACTGATACAGGGTTACTGAGCCATATTGATTCCAGTAACGAGTACAAACATGTACATCTTCAATTAAAAGTGCACGACAGAGGGCTTAGTATACCATATACATCATAATTATCATCTTATTAAAACATAAAATCAGTTGATGGTCAAAAAGAGATTCTAACAATCACCTGTTATTAAACATCTTAGAGAATGACAGACAGTAGACAATTATTTAACAGAATTACCAACTTACCTGTAGACTATAATCTCTGCATACTGCATGCACTGAGGTCGTGATACGTTTTCTTCCTATTTTACTGAAGTTGCTATTTTCAAACTTGGGTGCACTTCCACCCCAGATTCTACTATGTTGTCCAGTAATACAATTTTCATCTTTCCATGTTTGACCTGAGCAGGTCACAGTCAGTCCTTTGCCAGAGAACTTTAAACGCTGGTATTTCCGTTATTTGTTCGTTTGTGTTACCTGAATCTGACAATGGTGAGTTTTATTCCAAATTGATCCAGCATGTGAAAAACTTAACATCTCAGTTATTTTTCCAGCTTCTAGACTAGCTAGGAGGAAAAGTAATTATCAGCTTAAGAATTAGCATTTTACCATCTTTAAATAAAACTCTTCAAATTGAGCCTGTTATATCCGATATGGATATTACAAGATGGATATTTAGGGTGTTAGTAACCCCTAACCAATATTGAATTTGAGCTATTACAGATATTTGCACTATGGTCTACCAAGTGATCCAAACAAGACTAACTGGTCTGATCTGAATCTCTGTATTTGGGTGTTTGGATCTGACATTATGACTGTATGTTTCTGTTCTGACAACCAACCTCTGAGCACTGTGAACAATAAAATAAATGTTTTTTCAATTAACACCAGACACATTAGATATTGCCACGTGTATTTGTGTATGTATGTGTGTTAAAACTGACTTGTCTTTTTGTTCTCCAAGAAAATGTAATGAAATTAGTGTGTTTGGCCACTAGATGGCAATAAAATCATGTCAGTTGCTCTGCTTGCATGAGAGACGAACAACAGGAGACACCAGGATGACAGAGGACCTCGCTCCTCATAGTAGGGGGCACATTATGGGTGCCTCTCCCTCCTGCTTTTGTTTACAGTACAAATACAATAGTCAAACTGTGAATCAACGTGAGGATTTCTGTGATGTAAGCATGGCCGGGGGCTATGAGCTCATGACCTTAATGAAAGAAGAAAGACAGGCTGAAATCAAACAACTTAAAGAGAAGACAAACACCAGAATCTGAGAACATGAGGCCCAACAAGTCGCACTATTAAACCGCAAAACCATGTCGCAGTTACTGTTTAAAATTTGACACAACACAGAATCTGATACAGAACAAAAGAGGGAGGGAAATGTCAAGTTAGGTTTGAACAAAAAGTCTGAAAACATGAAAGCTGAAGAGGATTAACGGGGATTTAGAATTCATAGGAGAATTCATTGATTGATTTTATGGATTAAACAGACACATACGAAAACAAAACAAAAAAAAACAAAAGGATAGCATGTTAAAGTCAAAACACTTATTTCCAACATGATCCAAAGATGTTAAAAAACAAAGAAGACATAAAGTAACACAGATAACATAACAGAGAAATCAATCAATACAATTTTGAATTTGAAAAGACATCATCACAATTTAAGAAATAAAAAATAACTTTCACATCAGAAAACAAGGACCGCTAAACAGTGTCGTGTCATTACAGATTTCATAATAAATCTGTTCCATAAAAAGTCCTAACCTGACTTCTATAAGCCCCTCTCATATTTCAAAACTAGATGTGTAGTAAAAGGCTGTTTCTCAACATGGTACCAGTGTGGAAAAAAAGAGGAGCTTCTGGCTACATTAGTCACTTGAGGCCCTTTACATGAACACTCACTTGCCCCTTGTATTATAGTTATGCTGAGTATGATCATTTATATGATAATATTGTGCATATGATGCAGCTACTGTTGTTCTACTCTAAGCTGTACCAGCAGCAGTCTTACTCTTCTGAATTCATCACTACCAACACGAGTTCAAGGGGATGCATTTAATAAATACTGAATAATATTATTAGTTAGTTTGTTTCTGAGTTTAGCTGTCAAACCACTGCACCAAGCAGAACATGCATACTTGAAATGACACTGTATCAGTGAGGACTGGAGAAGTTTATAACAAAAAAGTCGAAGAATAGAGAAACCGAATACAGAGTTTAAAAAGAGGGAAAGCACGTAGAGTGAGAGATAGTAGAGAGCAGAGAAGTAATACAGATACAGTCTGTGTTTCCCCCGTTTGCATATCTCTGGTTTGCAATGCAAATGAGCCTTGTAAATTGTGACAGATGCTGCCTATACTTGTGATTGGTCACCTATTAAATCACATTACACTGTCGTGGTAAACTTTTCTAAACTTTATCTTGTTAGGAGCAGGAGTTGGTGGAGGCGTGTTTCAAATGCTACAACCTAAACTTTTTCTAGTGCTCAGGATACACAGAGTCACTCCAAACAAGATAAAACTTAAGACTCAAATCTTTTCATCAAAGCGCGACATATGACATCCATTCACGCTGATAATTCTGTCTCTCTCTGTCTCTACACATATACACCCACCCACACATACACACACACACACACACACACACACACACAATCCACCTCAGTCAGTCAGTAGCCATCCAGCATGTGTCACTGTAAATATTGACACTGCAAACAGAGCCCCCTCTTTTGCCCCCTAAATGACAGTCAGCCAACCACTCCCTCTGAGAAAACACTTACTCCATCAGACCACTGCACCAATAGCGATACACTCTTAAATGCAAACCTGGAAAAGGTGCACTTTTTTTTAAAAAATCAAAATGCAGGATTACATAGACTACACCTTTAATTTTCAAAAAGAAAACAAAGCAAAGGTGGTCACGTTTCCCCTGAGCTGAAAATGTCAGATGAACTCTCACAGCCCCTCTTCACTTGGCCTGAACCATAAAGACAGTGTTTGTGTGTAGAAAGCGAAAAATGAAACTTGTGGTGTTCATATGTCGTGTCTGCTAACTTTGTCTGTCTACGTACTGTGCTCAGCAATGAACGGGTTAATTGCCTCCCGTTGTTAGTCAGTATCCTCATTCCAGGCTCTCATCTCTCTGCATTATCTATGTGGTTGTTTTTTTACTTGCTTTCTTTTCTATGTCTTTCTTTCTCTGAACAACAAGCAGGTCTTATGATCTATCAATCTGCTGCACTATTTCTGTGGCACTTGGGTCCCCCCCCCCCATCTCACGTACTGTACTTCAACAGAAAGAAGAAGTAGAAACATGTGAGATACGATTATGAGAAGGAATTCACACCCACCTAATTACATACAGTTATACTGTACATCTCACCGTATGGACCAGATCACTCTTTCTATTTGCAATTCTAGAGAACGTGTATTTTTAACTAACTACAGTACACAATCCCATCATTTAACCATAAATATTCCATATGGATGCACTGATCTTAGTGGAACTTGTTCATGTACAATGCACTTTAAAAAATTCAAATGAACCGCACACTGCCCCCAAAATAACTCATGAGAAATCTGATGTTTTTTTTATTGCTCTTTTAATTTGTCTGGCTTTATATGAATGCTGGTTGTGTGGCTGTAGATGTTTCTTGTTCTCGTGTATCTCTTCAAAAAGAGATCTTGAGCTCAATGAGACTACCCGATGAAATAAATACAATATATAGCTTGAGTGAAGTATAAGTATATACTTATCACATCACTTCACTTTCATGTGAAAAAAAAATGCTCAGTACACAGTGTCATCAAGACAAAGTTAAATATAATATTGTGAGAAAGTGTGGTTAACTATCTATTTTTTCCCCATAAAATATGAAGCTATTTAAGGAAAAATATGAGCTGAATTTTGGGAAACATGATTTAAAATGTAACCTCTGACCTCCAGATACTGATCATCACAGGGTAATCATCAATAATCAATACTTCTCAAAAGACATTCATATTTTTCTTATACAATTTAAACATCTACTTTCATGATAAACGTTATGCATTTATAAGTTAAGTGGTCTGATTAGAGACTAAAATAGATTGCAAAGTGGGTTTTAGCAGCTTAACACTCCACTACATCCCTGCTTTTGAGCGTCTCTGTGCAGCAGGTGGTTTCCAAGCAGCACTCTGTGTTGTGGAATGACTAAAGCGCGCACTTAGGGGAAATAAAGGGTTAATTTGTCATGCAGTATTGAGATTGCTGACATACAACACCCACACATCTACAAACACTGTACTAACAAATACTGCACATGATCAATATCCCACAGCAAAACCTGTTTGCAGCTCTTAGTGTGAGTGTGTGTGTAAAGATCTCTTATCTCTCTTTCTGAACCCCTATCCTGCTGCTGTAACTCTGACCAAATGATACACAACCCCCAGCTACTGTGGATGCACACCTGCCACATTTCACCTGCTTCATTTTTCTGTGTGTGTGTGTGTGTGTGTGTGTGTATGTGTGTGAACAAGAGGGTAGAGTTCACAGTGCAATTCATATTTTCAGTGCATGTGCAGTGGTGATTTTTAATGTTTTTTGGGGGGGTTTATATGTGGCAATGTGTACAGATTTGTTGCCCACTTTCTGCAATTTGCATACTGCAAATATGTGTAGGAACGTGTGGGCAGGTGCAATAGCTTTTGCCATATGTAAAGCACATGAGGAATTTTAGGGTTTTTCTGTGTTGACTGTCCATCTAAGAAAAGTCTCAGTGGCATACACACACGCAAGTGGCTGCGGCCTGAATACACTAAGGCCCTGGCTAGATGTTAAGGTTCAAGTTCAGGTCCAGAAGAAAGGTAATGGCTCACTTTCAACAAAATATACTTTATAAGTGGGCTGTGTATGATTTTCTGTCTTTTACTTGTTGTTTATGTTGTTTGTATTTAACCTTATATCGACTTCTGACCTTTAAAACAAAACATAACCCACACATTTAATTTCTGCTGTTTGTTTTTTTAGGTTTGAGTCAACCAAAAAGTATCATGGTTCGACATCTTTGAATTTACTGCGGAAATAAATAGTGAGTGAGTCGAAATCACATTTTTGATTCCTTATGATAAGATTGATTTTGAGCTGCATGCCTGACTGTCCTTGTTTCGTGGTAATGAGTCAAACTGGTCTTTTTTTTGCCATTTATTAGTCACTCTCAATCTCTCCTTTTGGTTACAAATTCAAGATGCTTTAAAGAAAAGTTTTCACTTTCCATGTGGCATCATGGCGGCCTCAGGGGTTATAATGCTGACCTTATCATCTCCTATCTATATAAGGCAAAAATGCCTAAAAAATACTGATTATACACAAGCAAAGGTTACCATTATGAAAAACTATAATACTTGAAATTATTATTGATCTCCAAACTCATTGTAATAAGTGTTTTAGTGTTTCATCACATGTATGTGAGGCCAATCCTCCACTGGTCTGTGCAATTCCTCTTCAGGCCCGCTGAGAGAATAGAAGCAGCTTCCTGTAAGTCACGTATTCTCCTCTTGTTATTACAAGTGTGGTCCAACCTGCTTGGCCTGTTCCACCAGCTCTGCATCATTAGTCAAATCATATTGCTATCAAAGTCACAATTATACGGGCTCGGTAATATTGTTGCTGCTGTAAACAAGGCGCTAAGTTTTGGATTCATCCATGCATGCCAGTGTTTATTTTGTCTAGATTTGGGGGATCTGTGTAATGTTTGTTTGTAGTTTGCAGGGCCAAGTTTTAGTGTTTTAAATCAGGAAACACATCCATGAGTCCAGAAGGTTTTTCCCCTGGATTATCTCAAGTTAAACATTGTGAAGTTGTGTATTCTTGCTTTTGCAGCATGGATAGGATGACCCTAAACTACAGCAAATGCAAATCATGTACTAGGCCATCTTTGAACTGAAGGCAGACAGACAAACATTAGAGGCACAAAGGTTAAACATGAGGCTGATGAGGAGCCAATGGAAGATCCTAAAGAACCCTTACATATGCAAAATAGAGTTAAACTAGAAGAGTGTACTCAGCAGGGTGCAGATCTTCACCACATGTGTACAGTCAAGATGGTGACAAAGATAACAAATCATCTCGTATCGTGTATCGTCTCTAGAGTGGATCATAACAAGATGAGACCAGACATTTCTATGGATGTCAGTTTTTGAGCCACAACAAAGGCCAAAAATTGTGAATCACAACGAGAGATCCTTTAGCACACAGTCATAAATGTACACAGAAAAATATTAGACTGATGGATCCAGTAGTATTCAAGATTAACTGACAGTTAATTAGATAATTAACTTCAAACACATTTTAACTTAAGGACCAAAGAAGCCACAGGACAGACCCACACATTTGAATAATCAAAATGACACTGAGTTAATTCAAAGAGGCTTGATTCACGTCAGGGTTATGAGTTTTTCTTTTTAATAGTGAGGTTGTGTTTCCATGTATCTTTTGTTCGGTGACTTAGTTCTGCAAATTTGACATTGCTAAAAAGTACTTAATATATGTTTTTTAATTGTTACATTATAAAAAAGGGGGCATTTTTTAAATCAGAGGATTAACTGGTAAATTACACAAATACACACATCTTATCAATTTTACATTTTCTCAAGTGTGGGTGTGGTAGTTGCAAGTGCGTTTTCACTTAAGGAGTTTGATTCTAAGTCAGTAATACCAAAGGTAGCATGCATTGGTAAATTAATGTGCCTTTTAGTTTGATCCTGAGCAACATCTCCCCAATATACAACCTGAAAAACATGACACAGATTACTTTCTAAAACCTCATCATCAAAACCAGGGTCACGGTCACAACAGTGGTAAAGTGGGTGTGAAATCACAGCCTGTGAAGTGCAGCGAGGTCTTGACCCCTCAAGCATCAGTGAAATTAGCAGAACACAAAGACATCATTTCCATCTCTATCAGCAGTGTATCTACAAGCAAAACAAATGACAGTGACAGCACTTTTATTTCAGGAATACGCCCTGCAGCTGACTGGGTTCAGGTACATTAAAGAACATCAATACAGTGTTTTTGCTCTGAATCAATTGAGTTGACACATGCATGTGTATCTTTACTTAATATCAAGAAGTCAAATGTGATCATATCTAACCATTTCAGGCTGTACAAGATATCCTCTTATCCCACCTGACTTTTTTCTTGGAAGTGAATCGGGAGTCTCCCAGATCAGGGGAATTCTGGGGGCGTTTGTTCTCTGAAGTTACACTCCTACATTCCCATGCATCTCATTTGACTGGCAAATGTTTATGCAAATCTGATGCACCAGTGAGGTGGACGCAGGGAGAAGCAGGAGACTGAGTGTACACAGCAGGGTGGGTCAGTTCAGAAAGAGAGAAAGAGAGATTCTTGCTTGCGTGCTCCATCTTGCCCCCCATCAGATGCTTCGTTGTCCCAGAGCTAACAAGGGTTTTTTTGAGGATGAAAAAGTACCCAGGCAATATGTAATATTTGCATACAAGATTGGATAACAGACAGGGATAAATGTGTGTATGAGAGAGAGAGTGTGTGTGTGTGTGTGTGTGTGTGTGTTCATTGAGTTGTTGCATCACAAAAGAATGAGTGACACTAGTATCTTCCTCTTTCTAGTTGCAAAACAACTCTCTTCTCGTTGTGTGTGTGTGTGTGTCTGTGTGTGTGCATCTTTCTTCATTCATATGCAGCATCCAGTAGTAAGCAGCGCTGGTAGTGAAAACTCTGAGGAAGTTGTCACAAAGAGGGGAAGTGTGTAGTAAAAATATGTCAAGATATGTCAAGTATTGTTCACCTCATTGAAAGAGAATTTCCTCTTTTTCTTGTGGGCATGTGCCATAGGGTGTGTGAGCACTTGTGTGTGTATTGTTTCTGTATGTGTGTGTGTGTGTGTGTGTACATATTGCAAAAAAAGGATACACCCAATGTGATACACATATAAAAGGACAGGACATTGCTTTTGCTGTTGTTCCTCCTCAATCAAACTTCCTCCAATGAAAAGTTCTCCATGAGTTGATTATACCATAAAAGAAGAAGAGGGTTCCCTCTTTTTCACCAAACTGCTTCCCAGAAAAAAATATATATATTCAGTTTTACTTTGTACTTCCCATTAACACATGCTCCCAAATTCTTAATCTGACCTTTGCTGACCTTTTCTGGTCATGCAGATTTCCTGCAGCTTGCATGTGTGTGGAAAAAAAAAACACAGATAGTGTGTGTGAGAAGATTTTTTAAATGTGTGAAATTATAGTGGAAACCAGAAAAACACCTTCTGTACTGTTTAGGACTCCTAACGTGTGAGTTAGATGTAATCATGGTTATGTCACCAATGGCTTCACTTACATCACTGTATGTATAAGTCCTCAAAAGCGCATGTATGCACATGCGTATGTGTTTGAGTGACCCAGGAAGCGTCTCTCTCATACTCTTCCCCCAGCTGATATCACTCACTTCATACTGTCTCCTCCTGTCCACCCTCTCTGCGTCCGTTCATTCATTCTGGACTAAAGTCCAGGTAATTCTTGTCAGCTCTCTGGTGTTTTCATCTCCATGTGACGAAGCAAAAGGACATCAACTGTTGTGTCATCTCAGTGTGAGTCTGTAACTGTCTCTTGTTAGCTTCATTCATTCTTGACATCCTCGCTTTTGGCCTCTTTTTTCATCCTCTTCTCTTCTCAAAGTATGCAACTTTGTACTGGGTCAGGAGTTTAAACACATGGCCTATCAGCTCGCCTGCCTGCCTGACCTGATTGTTTTGCTCTCTGATTGGTTGTCTCTTTCCATGTTATCATGGCTAAAACATTTTGATGAAAGCAAAACTAAAAGCATTGCTGCCTTTTGTTTTTAGCAACATGATTCTGAAAGTAGTATAGGGATGTGAGACTGCTCTGTTTCTCAAAGATACTGTGCACATAAATGAAGTTCAAAAGCATCTCAAAATAAGTCCAGTAGCTATAGTGCTTGTGGTTTGCTTTTAAATGTGTAACATTTAACCATAAAATATAAAAACCTACAATAATGTGATATCATAGTTTGTAATTCTGACCACAAATTTGTGAAAATACAACACACAGAGATCACACAAAACCATACATCTATATATAAAAAACAGTCTTTTTCCTGTATGGTGGAAAGGAGTGCCGCCTCTTTGAATTAATGGCTCTTCACACAGAAGTGTTCTTCCTTGTTTTCAAACCATGTTTTCCTCTTTCTTTCTGGGAAATGGTGAGGGGAGAAGAAGAATGAGGAACTTAGAAGGAGAAATTAATTTATCCTCCTCCTTTTTTGTCACAGTATATAAGTCATCCCCTTTTTGTTTTGGTTGTTGGTGCAGTAACACAGTAAATGTTGTGAAGCACAGCCACCTGAAATAGTGGACTTTCAAAAAAAAAAAAAAAATTACGGGCAAATTATTAACAAATGTCATCCCACTCTCACATAATTTTTAAAAGTGACCCTATACATTTTAGTAAAACTGTTAAATACCCTTTTGATTCAGTTATATGTGGACATTTGTGCTGAACACCTTAAAATGCTGCTGCTCTCCTTCTCTAAATCTTAACCTCAGATACATAATGATGCAAAAATGACACAAATATAGACAGATCTTTAATTATTCCTAATATTGAATGTTTTCATGCATTTATCAATTAACTTTTAAAATGTATCTAATTATTTATAAAACCTTCCTTTTGCTGTCACCATCATTTTTACATTTCAAAACATTAAAATGTGAATGTACAGTTGAGCTGGAAAACACTTCACTCATTGATTTCCCTCCTCAAAGATGATGACACTTACTGGAAACCACGTGACTTCTGGAAAAGCCTTTGACTGTCTGACAGCAGACATTGGGACAAAATAATGTATTGGATATTATTTGCACCATTTATATTAAGCAGTATTAATAGTGCTAATAATATCAAATTGTGATTTTTTTTTTATCACAAGTAAAAAACAAAAACAAAACAACAACAACATTCCCTTAATATTTTTTTTGTTAGAAAAAGGTGTTATGATAAACCCATTACACTCTTAGGCACTAAGAACTGAATTAAACGAAAAGAAAATCACCTAGTTTAAACGTTATATGTTGAGAAATTTAAAAAAAAGATTATTAAAGGAAGGTTGATTAAAAAAACAAAGTGATGCAAAATGGAGACAAAACAGAAACAGAGTGGAAGTGAAATGGTGCATGGGTTCCTGTGTACAGCCAAAACCCTGAGATCCGGCTCAACAAGAACAGACGAGAGTTTCCTAACACCTTTGCGAGTCCTGACACGACGCAGGCCGTGACACCAAGCCAAGGATGGGATTGAAGAACAGGGAGTGAGAGTAAACCCAGAAAAACGGGATTCCAGTCTCCCTGCTCACGGAGCAACATACCACTCCAAGAGTTTCCCACGAGAAAAACCTCCGGCGTTTTTCGGTCCAGGTGGAAGCAAAAAAAAAAGAGAGAGACAGGAGAGACAGGGAGACAGATATATAGATAGATACTACAAGGAGCTGCATGGGAAAAACGGAAAAGTTTCGGTGTATTGTACGTGGGTGGGGTGAGGGTCTGACATTTAGGGGCTTCCACAGAGAGATGCAGGCAGACAGTCAGACAGATTAAGTGTGCTCTTGATGAGAAAATTGCTAGATAGGCATCAGCTGGCCATCTCTGGACCACAAGGTTTTCATAACTGCCGATCAAGTCATGTTCAATCTGTGGAGGCATTTAATGGCCGTGGTTTTATCAAGATGTCAACGTGAGATTTTTCCTGTTAATCACTCACCTTGCACTAAATAATTAAAAAAAACTCAGTGAGGCAGCACAAGTGGTTAAATTCACCTTTAGTTTGCGCTACATGTTCCCCATGTGGATAAACACGTACAGACACATTTTGTAGAGGAAAATGCCAAAGTGTGGCTCATCTGTTGCCTCCCTCGCCTCTGCTACTGGCATCACATGTGACTTGCTAATATACTTGGAATCACAGATGACGTGACTTCTGCTCTCCTCTTCCCTTCTTCCTCCCAATACCTCCATCCAACCCTACACTGCCTTTTGTTGGGAGGATAAAGTCATAGCTGTCAGACCTGTTCCTTGTCTTCATTTACCAGCCAGATCTAGAGGGATTTCTTTCCTTCACCACCTCTTCCTGCTTTTTTAAGGAACATACAAAGGAATGATTATGAGTTAAGCAAAGACCTAAGTAGTTTATAAGACCTTGATCTCTGTGTATATAATGTATGAACTACATAATCTATACTGTAACACATATGTTTCAAGATGGAGTTGACAAGCACCTGCTCAGCTGAGATGCCTTCAAGCAAGGTTCCAAACTGTGGCTGATTCTGACCTTTGACCTCCCTGTGGGGGGAGCAACTGAAACAAGAACCCTACACATGTTAAACGAAGACAACAAAACACTTTATTTGGTTTTGAACTTGTTGCTGAATGTGTGTCTCTTACTTTTGCTCATTTAAGGAATTTCTACAATGCAATCTGATTTCTAAAATATATGAAAAAAGGGTTAAAGCAAAACATTATTTCAGTGGTCTAAGATTCAGATCTTTTACTGAAAAAAAGTACAGTAATTTAAAAATACTCCTTTGCAAATAATGGTTCTGCATTCCAAGTTAAGCAAAAGTCCAGAAATATCATCAGCTGTATATGTACAGGAATGTGGTCCCGTTTACAGAGCTTTGCTAGCTTTTTGTTCTACATCTCACAACCTCTTGACTTTTCTACTTGAGTTATTCACAATATAGTACAAAGTCAAGAGGTTGTGATACGTAGCGCGAGCTAGCAAAGCTAGCATGGTAAACTGAACCATATTCCAACATATGTGCAGTGGCATCTGCCTTATACAGAACTACTCTCTGGAGACTGAAAATGTCATTACTGTTATTAGTCTTTGGAGACTTTTCTAAACTACGGTGACTGTAATCTTCATAGTGAAGGAACACATCAACCAGCACAATGGCAATTCATTTTTGTTTTGGCTCTGCACATGAGATTTGTTGACAATAAGACAAATATAGAATATCGCCAGTCAAACCCATTGAAGGATGAAATATAAATTACTCAAACTGTCCCCAGTAACTGATATATTATCATATATTAAATTACTAATACTGAAGCATCAACATGTAACAACCATTGAGGGTCACAAGATAAATCTGGGGGTCATGAGATGATTAATGGAGTAGAGATGAAGAAAAAACAAGGTTCTGTTATATACATTTGTATCATTTTCTGTACTTTTCTCCATTTGTTGCCTATGTGCAAAATATGGCAAATCTCATTGGTGTAACTGCCCAGCTCATAGACTTCTGAAACTAGGGGGTCTTCACTAGACACTGCTTTTTTGGAAAAGGTCACAAGCCAAAAAGATTCTTCAACAATGCACTGTATTATATATGCCTATCGTGTATTTGATGTGAGGAAAATCTTATTTTGCAATAACTAGTAACTAAGTAACTAGTAAGAATAACTGTCAGATATATATAGTGGAGTAAAATTTATACATATACAATATTTTCCTTTGAAATGTGGGGGGGCAGAAGTTTCAAGTAACGTGCAGATACTCCAAATTGTACGTGAGTATAGTACTTGACTAAACGTACTGTACTGTGTACTGTATATTATTTTCACCACTGCATTGTTATATAATCAGGACTGAAACTGTAAGACTAGTCACATTTTATTTACCTACTGTAGTGAAAAAGTGTCTCTCAGCCAAGACGAAATTTTCCACCATAGCGCTGACTCACTCTTTGCATCTTATTTGCATAGTTTTGCATTTGACTGTGTTGCTTGCCAAGTTTTTCAGCTGTATATTTATAAAAAAAATTGTGCTTTGCATGTGCCTGAATGTCTACATTATGATAAAGTAAATCCCAAACTGAGATTTTTATCTGCTGGTACTCGGACTGACAGTATGACAGACACGTTGTGGAAAAGTCCCCACTATTGTGCGGACATGAGGCTTAAGGATCTGGGTTTTTTTTTTTTTTTTTTTGCTGCTTCATCTCTTGTACAAACAGCTAAAGAAGCACTTAGGCGTTTGCACAGCTACATCCTGTTCCAGAGAATCCCCCCCCCCCCCCCCCCCCCCCCCCCCACACACACACACACACACATCCACCTGTACCACAGCATGTACAGTAAGTTCCCCACAATAGCAAAAACAAAACCATACCTTGACAGACTGATTCTCTTTAAAATCCAGATAAGTATTATCTCAGTGTCTAGCTCCTGCAGGGAGTTGAATTTCTCTGACTATCACATCATTACATTGCAGCATTTGGCCCTTTGAAGGAAACACAGAGAAATAAATCTTTATTTGTGCTGTAGTGGTTCGTATGTTATTTTTATGGACAAAGAAACCAATGCATTTTGAATAAGTGCATTTTAGGTTTGGTGCAGCAGTCTGTGTATGTTATGACTGTAGCAGGAACCAAAATATCACTGGAGGCTTATTGATAATTGCCCAACTGCTGAAACTACTTCTTCTTCTGTCTTTTCAATCCACTGTCTCTGTCCTGTCATACAGCCTGGTTACAAAGTTCAAAGTTCAAGTTCAAAAGATTTAATTTTTGGACTTCTTTTACCTTTTAAAAATCCTCAGACTAATTTTCAACATTGAAAAGACCTGCATTAATCATTTGCAAAAAAAAAAATAGCAAAGACAAGTTGATCACAAAACAAAATCCCTATTCAGACCTGGAATCATAGGCCTCCATCACATAAATGTGAAATGGGGCACAAGAGGGAGTACTGTCACTGTTGTGGCACTAAGAATTCCCAAATACATTTTCTCATCATACAGTGACAAGAGAAGATGCTACAGTAACTTGTAACTTATTTCATATTTACTCACATGCTGCATGTAAAGTGTTGTAATAGATATTCATAATTTTATCCATGCAGTTGTGAAAGTCTTTTGTTCTTATTTGTTTTTTGAGAGAATCTGAAATCAATGATTCACGTCACACCATCACATTTAAATAAAAAGGTGCATGTCTGGAAGGGGTTGTGGCTTAAGTCCATACTTAAGAACAATTTTGAGATACTTGTACTTTACTTGAGTATTTCCATTTTATGCTACTTTATAATTCTACTCCACTACATTTTAGGGATAAATATTGTACTTTCTACTCCACTACATTTATTTGACAGCTACTGTCAAATTACTATTACTGCTATTATTATTCCTCTGCGCTGGTGGCATTATGTTTTCAGGTTGTCCATCTGTCCAAAGGTCCGTCCCATTCTCTTGTCAACGCAATATCTCAATATTTCCTTTTGAGGGAATTTCTTCATATTTGGCACAAATGTCCACTTGAACTCAAGGATGAACTGATTAGATATTGGTGGTCAAAAGTCACTGTGACCTCACAAAATACGTTCTTGGCCATAATTCAAAAATTCATGTGATAATTATGACAGTAATTATAAAGTTTCACATATATGCCTAATAGGATAAAATGATGACATGATAACATTTTATATTGACTGATTGATTGATAATGTTCTCCAAAAACACTTTTCTGGTTATTATCCAACACTATAACTCATTAACAGAAGGGGAGACTGTGACCATATTTCACATTTGGTACTGAATTGATGACACTAATCTTGCTTGGTAATCACCTTGAAACTGTGAAGCATCCACATTTTAGAATTTGTAGCTTATATATCTGAAGCATTGTCTGCTGTCATGGCTACATCTCTGTGTTATATATCAGAATCAGCTTTATTGGCCAAGCATGTGAACACATACAAGGAAAATACACTTATTGCCTTTTATTAAATTCCTTCAAAGTCTTCACTACAAATACTATATGAGTCTGCACAGACATGGATATAAACTGCAATTTGACTGGTTGGTGGAGGTATACAACTGCGAGGCGGTATTTCTAGTTTTACAGTATTATTGAATTACTAATTACTTTTCAGACAAAGATTTGACACAATGGATAATATAACAAGCTCTTAAAAAAGATTAAACCAGTGGTTTCAGTGTGTAGTCAGGATCACATTTCAGATGTCTTACAGCTCCACCAAATAGAGGTGACTGGTAGACTGGGGTCTACTACTCATGTACTTTCACTTTTCAAGACTTTTACTTGTAAGAGTGTTTTTACATTGATGAAGTGGTACTTTTACTTAAATAAAGAATCTGAATACTTCTTCTACCACTGCTGTTACATGAATAGTAAGAAAGATGTTAAATTCATTTTGGAATAACAGTGACCCCAAGAATAAGAAGTAAAATAGAAGAGAAAAGAAGAGGCCACAAAAGGAACTGGATAGGTAAAGAAAGAAATGCAGGTGTTTTTAATGCAGTTTAGTTGAAACACATGCCTACAAGATGTGATCAAGGTAAGAAACACAACTTCCTGTGCAGTTCCTGTTATATGGAAACACATTTGGTGCTGTGCCTGCAACAAGGACACTCGTTGCAATCAGACAGCAAGAGCATCAGAACCAGATGAGATCCTCAATTACAATGTTGGTCAACCAAATCTAAGCCTTTGTTTTTCTAGTCTTTGTATATTATGGTAGCTCTATTAGCTGCCATGACCGCAGTGTGAGATATAGATATATTTTTTCAATGCTAACATGCATATAAACAGACTAGTGACTATATAACTGTATCATTCAGGGTTGTAGGATATTTTGTCACAATTATAACAACTGCAACAATAACTTCCTCATGACACGATCATATCATGTTTCTGATAAAGTGTTACACTACACTAAGTGCTGTCTGACTGGTTTAACATGTGTGCTTTGTATGTGTTTCATCACAGTCATCACAGGCTGGCCGGTGTGCACGTTCAAACTTGTCAAGGATTCATGGAAAAGACAACAGTGTGGCGAATGTGTGTGTGTTTACATGTATTACAGTGCAACAGACTAAGAAAGCGATGAGGGAAGGAGGCAGAGTACTTATCCATCTTGATTGAGTGCTTGCTCATATTACTGTTCCTTGCTTTCTTCTGTGATGTTTTGCCTTTATTTTGTCTCTTTTTTTCCACCTTGGCCTCACCCCTGTGGTACCTGTTCATCCAGCAGAGTGACTGATAGCCAACTAGTTAACAACCTCTGTACCATCGATCACACCTTGTGATCATGTTGGCACATACCATGAGCCTTAAACGCATCTTCAACTTAACAACTTGCACACACACATCCTGTACTTACTGGGGTGTGTAGAGAAGAGCATCAGAAGAGGCCATGCCAGTGTGACACATACACACACTTTGTCACTCTAACCCATTTCCAAATGCCCTACGCAACATGCCCACACACTTTTTGTATGTGCAAGTGCCCTGTTTGTGTGTGCGTGTGAGTTATCAAGGCCCTGTGTTTCCTGTTTTGCAATCCCCATGTACCCTCCCAAAAAACGTCTGCCTCTGGCTGATTCTGGAGCGGCGTATTCTCTGCCCCTTTCAGAGGGGGCATTAAACACTAAGACATTTGAACATATGAATGTAGTAGCATAGAATAACACTGTCCATTTGTTGTAAACTTTTTTCACATTTTAAAGCTTTTATAAAAATGATTTTAGGTGACTGAGCCTTTCTCCTGGCAATAAACAGGGTTATTTTTTTCAAAATCATAGTAGAACTAGATTTTATGCTTCAATAAAACCACAAAGATCTCATAAAACTGTCTTCAGATAACACCAGAAGCTAATTTTATGACTCTTTTACACCTACCTCGTTTGGTCTGGACTTTCGGACTTTTCAGTTTGATCCAAACCAAAATTACAAGTCCAAAACTCTATGCTGGACCACAGTCCAGACCAAGCAGCCAAACCTTGGTCCGATGAAATAAGCCACAGTAGCGCTTGTGGAGAGGAGGAGACCAAGTTTTTAACTGAAATATGGTCTGACATCATTATAAAAAGTCATAAAAATTATGACTCTTTCCAGGTATATACGGAGAGAATGAAAGAAAGAGGCTATGAAAGGATGGAAGAGCAATGCCACCTGAAGCTAAAGAAACTGCAGCAGCAGTATGCCAATAGAAAAAGTATGTAATGCACTGACCAATGAGAAGACAAATGTCCTTTATCTGATGTAAATAAAAATATAATATAATACAATACAATATTATATATATATATATATATATATATATATATATATATATATATATATATATATATATATATATAATGATGTTATTAAAGTGGCAATGGAATCTGTTCTGCTAATTCATTTTTCTCCATTAATTCGAAATGGCAATAGAGGGCTATCCGCTGAATTGATAACATGCCTGCCAACACATCTGTCCACAAACCAACCTATCATGTCAAGTTCGTTATTGCACTTGCATAAAACCAAAACTGACTGCATCAAATGTGACAATGTAATAAAAACATTAACCTTGTTTCAGGTCATTAGATGCAGCATAAATTACATTTTGCTAATCACCACCCCTCTTAGTTATTGCTACACAAGAATTAAAAATGGTATAGATATAGATAGATATATTGATATTCTTTGATTTTAGACAGAGGTAGACCAAAGCAACTTATGTTTATAGCTGGTGACCATCTATTTTGTTGTCTGAAATGACAGTAACTGGCAAAACTTTTCAGCTGTAGCTAGCTAGCTAATTAAGCTAATGTTATCGCCACAAACTGGTTTCAGCTGTGTCTAGCTGACTTGTTTTGAAATAAAGACATTGTGAAAGGGGTTTTAAATATGGACTCGATAGATACATAAATCATATTATGCTAAAAAAAAAAAAAAAAAAAAAACGGCATGTCCTTAGTCCAGTAAGAATCATAAGAAAAACAATGTAAGATCTGTTATTTCATTCTAGCATAACCCTGTATACAGACTTTATGTGTTCTCTTTTAACAATACAAGAGAAAAGGCTTTAGGGATGAGAATTTAACTTTAACTGTGTTCAGGTCATGTTGGCTGGGGAAGCTGGAGCGTAAACCTCCCCAAATTCAAGAGCAGGATCCTGTTGTGTACCTGGATAAGCAAGTTAGTTTGATTTGATTGTTGATAATTTGACACAAGTCTATACAAGTCTGTATGAACTCATTTTCAAATGCAGATGATCTTATAGGTATGAAAATTGGCAGATTAAGGGGAAATCATTATGGTTGGCTGGAGTAATCATCCAAATTAGATTTTCACAAGAAAGAGTTAAATATTCATATTAAAGTACACAACAAAATAATATAGGTACACTTAAAAAACAAAAAACAATCCAAATCAGTCAACAATGAACCTTCAAGCTCAATTTAAATACAGGTTGGGATATTCTGTAGTTATAAAAAAAAAAAAAAAACATGACCTCATGCCATGTCAAGTAAAGTTTCTGACCAGTGGAACCAGAAAATATGGCATTTACAATAATAATGCCATTTTAGTTGGAAGATGTCATTTGAATGCTAAAATTTAGGAAATGTATTCGCTGTATTAGATTCAAACAAACTAATAATTGTAGGAGTAAGTTTACAAGCTATAGGTAAATTATTGAAATCAAATCGACTTTTGAACTCATCATATAAATTGGGCCTCCAATTAAATCGCTTCTCACATTAGCAAGAACGTAGCCAGTAGTATAATAGTACAAATAATGGAAATGTGGAAGCACTTTGGTGCAGGAACACATAATATGAGACTTATAGACAGGTGACAAATAAAGGGAAAAATCAACACAGTGTCTTAGTAAAGTGGTGGGCCACCACATGCTGCCAGAACAGCTTCAGTGCATCTTGGCATTGATTCCACAAGTCTCTGAACTCTACTGGAGGGATGAACACCACTCTTCCAAAAGATATTCCTTCATTTGGTGTTTTGATGATGTTGGTGGAGACATCTAACATCTAACATGTCGGTCCAGAATCTCCGATAGGTTTCAAATGCCTTGAGATCTAGTGACTGTGAAGGCCATAACATATGATTCACATCACTGGATGGGGGCATTGTCATCCTGGAAGAGACCACTCCCATTAGGATAGAAATATTTCATCTTAGGATAAAGGTGATCACTCGGAAGCAAAATGCCCCCCACAGCATAACAGAGCCACTGGATCCCCTCACTGTAGGGGTCAAGCATTCAGACCTATACCGGTTTTTCCTTTAATTTGTCACCCATCTGTATATTGTTGACTCTATTCCTTCAGTGCATGCTGGGAGGCTACCCTACATACCTACATCACATAAATGCAATCACATGATCAGGATTCAGCCATCCGGTTTCAATTTTCTACTCATGTTGCCTTTATTTCAATGTAAGAAGACACTTTTATGTGTTCAAAGTCCCAAGGGGAAATTTGTTTCACAGCCAGCAGTAAATAAACACAATCAACAACACACACAAACCTACAGTCAAACAAATTGCACAGAAAAGACAAAAATTACATTATACTGTTCAAAAAGCCAACGGTAGCAGGGACAAATGAGTTTTTCTAATTCTATTGGTCCAGCCAGGATTGACAGGGCCTTCTTTGTGGCTCTGATTCTATACAATATGGAGAGTTTGTTTTAGAATGAACAACATTATTTTGGCCTGATAAAAGCTTGTTAGCCCCAATTAGTTAATCTATTTGAATAACAAGACCCAGGATAGGGCAAGAATTAGCCTAAACTCTGATAGTTTCCAAGACTTGCTTCTACACTGTGGGGAAATAGGACACAGTGGATATTCTTATCAGGACAGAACATGAAGCAGAAAATTTGCTTCATGATCTGTCCACCTTAGGACTGCAAGCATTCAGAATCATTGCTGTCATAAGTCACGTGGAGATATATGGACAGTCTCTTATCTGTAAATTGACAGTTTACACAGAGTGGGTGTTGGGAATTGTTTATATTGCAGATGAAAGATTTTCCCTGAAATTAAACTGTAACATCTTCCTGTGTGATAAAATTGCATGACACTGGTTATCTACCTGGATGCACCTGTTGTGTATATGAAAATCTCCTCCTCACACAGCAGTTATTTGTCCAGAGGGTTGTGCACCTGTAGTTTACAACTCACCTAACACACCTGGAAACTAACACTTAAGACTGAGTCAGGCCAAATGCCTCTACGTGGTGCAACTGTTACATGTAGCTGTGGGGGGTTTCCTGTCCATATTTATTGCTACCATTTTGTGTAATATAATGAATAATCAATTTATCTAAGGCCATGCCCATTGAGGTGCTTTCCCCTAGAGGCAGGTGTGCACCTGCTGGCATATGTGTGAGTGTGTGAGAGTGACTCTGCAGCCGGGAGTTCCCCTGGGGCAAGTAATTCACAACTTTCACTTATCAATACCACACATTGATGAATGACTAAATGACTATGAAAGATTCATATTGTGCAGACTGTCACACAGAAAATCAGAGACTCACAGTAAACAAGTATTACCTACAGTGTGTGTGTGAAATGAATGTTAACTTCTAAATTGGCCTTGCTTCTGTCTTACATAACAGCAGGGCTGGACCAGCACGGGGCCTCTAGGTGTGGCCAGGGTTTGTGCTGGGGATAGAGTTTGATTGGAGTCAATTGTGGTCAAGAGAGGTGCCTACTGTGGTCAGATATTGTATGTGAGTGTATGTATGTGTGTGTGTGTGTGTGTGGTTTCTGCTTAGGATGGGTGGGGTTGGGCAGGGCTTTCTGCTCCTATCATGCCCTCAAAAGAATGTGGCCTCTTTACTGAGAATTTACAGTGACAAAGGTCAAAGCAGCAATGATGCCACAAAAAGTGTTTGCCTTATGCATTGTCTATCAAATGAAGCAGAAGGGATTCCAGGATATAGCGATGAATAGGTGGCAGTCATGGATGATTTGGGTCTCTGGCGTCTGAAGATTCTATTTGACTTGACTCAAGTACATTAAGAAGAAAAACACATGTTAAAAAGCACCAATGTTTCAGGAGCACAGTGCTTGTCAAGTGTGACCAAGCACTCTCCATGAATTGTTTGGTGCTACCTGACCAACAAAGCACATTACATTACAACATAATTTACATAAGACCGAGGCATCAAACGGTGAACAAACCGTGGGTTAGAAGCCTTAAAATAATGGTCCACAAAATACTGGCTAAATTTGAAAGTGGAATTTTGCAGCAGGGAACTCTGAACTTGGATTCCACTGGAGATCGCTTGTAGGTTTTTATTCTCGGTTATTCAGTTTCTTCAGATCTGCTCTCTATGTAACAGCTAGATTGATTGTGATTGGAAGGTCAGTGAGGTCAAAACTTTAAGTTTAAAGCGTTTGAGGAAAACACTGAATTTACAAAAGAGTGAGGACAATTTCTCTTTTTTTGTATTAAGTATTTTGCTTAAAAGCAGGTAAAAGTCATCTTGTTAAATCCAAACCAGACTTAGAAGAATCGTTCA
Organism: Euthynnus affinis; assembly: GCA_029490765.1. Lineage (NCBI taxonomy): Eukaryota > Metazoa > Chordata > Actinopteri > Scombriformes > Scombridae > Euthynnus > Euthynnus affinis. The sequence continues at coordinate 16,111,055 of CM055853.1, read as the reverse complement.
GGCTTAGAGACAATTGAAATGTGCTTCATGCAAAAGATGCTACAACTCATAAAAAAATCATCATTCCTAACATTTTTACCCATCAGGTGTGTCCATCAGTCTGCTTTGTGGGCAGTCCTGTCGGTCACAGAGGAGGCAGCCATGCTGTGCTGTGTTGTGTTGGGTGGTGTTTGTTGTTATGGCACAGAGGTGATCCCTCATGTCTCTCTCAGTGAGCAGCTGTCACTCCCTGCACCTCTGCTGTTGTTGTTGTCTCAGCGAGGTACTTTCCCTCCCTCACACTTCCTCCCACAGGACACTTTGTTTACGCCAGGGTGTGTGTGCGTGTGTGTGTGTGTGTATGAGCGTATTTTATACATTTGCCACATGTATCTTATGTGGGTCCTGCAAATTTCTCAGAATATGAATTAAATTGAAAGCTCGCCGCTTGCAATGCGCATGCGCTCATGCACACCAACACAAAAACATTACTTTATGTCTCCTTCTAGCACAAATGCACATCTTTTAATCTTCCCCACTGACAGATACCAGTAATCATAATCCAACTGAGTGGTCAGACAGTGTTTTTATCAGTATTGCTTCTCGTTTTTTACTCATTCAGTTAGTCACATGCTGATTAAGTGATTGTTTTTGCTTCTCCTTTCCTCACTCACTCTCATCTCCCCTCCATTGGTTTTCGCTGCTCCACCGTCCACCGTACAAACGCATGGATGTCCATCTTTATGTTTGCATCAGGGGGAAATCCATCTCATTGACGCTCGTGAGGACAGGATATGACAGGTACTGTGTCTGTGTGTGTGTGTGTGTGTGTGTGTTTAGAGTGACGTGAACAAATGTGTGTGAACAGAGAAAAAGCTGGTTATAACAACACACAGAAAATTTGCTTACTTCGGTTGAGCTGTGCTGCGAGTGTGTGTGATGAGAATATGTGAACGCCTGTTCAGAGAGTGTCTGTGCAAGTATGATAGCAATTCTTGTTTCTCACCTTTTTCTTTTACAGCATTACTGGATGTATACATGAAAGGTAGGTGCGAGACTGATCTGTCTGTTTGTTTGTGTGTGTGTACTAGTTACAGGATGTACAGTCGCCACAGCGCTTGTGTGCGAGCTTCCTTACATGAATGTGCGTCTATGTGTTGGTAGCAACAATGTGAACACGCATGCGCTACCTGGACAATAACCATCACCGCTTATTTGGATATCTTTGTCATGTGGTGCAGCATTCAGGTTCTGGCCTGCTCTCTAACACCGTCTCTTCTTTGAGGAATATTAATCTCAACATCGACCTTTCACCTTCAATCTTTTTCTCTGCGTCTGCTGGACTTCTCATCCCAAATTGCAGGAATAAGACTCAGAGAGGAATTGGGAATCCCCTGCTAACGGCTTCTTTGATAAAAAGAAAGGTAGAGTACTGCACCCAGCAGATGGTATGTGGTGAGTGGATAAGGTCTGAACATGACAGATGTACATTATTAACTCATGGTCATTTATAAGAGTGAAATAAATTCTTGTAAAATTGTGTATCAAGTGAAATCTAACATTCTGTACGTGTGGCATTATGATGTTTATCTGATCTGTAAATCAAAAGGTTTTTCTGTATTTCCACTGGTTTTCACAGCCTTGCAGTAAAAGATGATGACTTTGTGTTTATGCAACAGAAATCATTTATGGGCTACATGTTGACTATCAACACAGTTTTTTTGTTTATAAAAGCAACATCTTCATAATCATTAAAAGTTTTTGTGTGACACTTGTGTGACTGCGTCCAACAATGAATATTTCTAATGAGAAGGAATAAGTTGGTTATTATTCTGAAGTGCTTCCGCTCAAAATGTGTCCTCTAATACTGGCACTGCTGCAATGAAGTTGTGAAGTTGTGGTATAGACACACACACACTCACACACATACACAGGCTCTACATCCATCTGTTTTCTCTGGGGTTTTTTTCTCCCCTTGCAACTTGACAATCCCACAATTTCTTATCTCTCTGCACGGCTGTGCTCCTACCACCCTGAATCCTGCCCTCCCCCCTCGCACACTCTCCACATCCTCACACAAGCACACACATACATATACACACATGCACACACACACACACACATAGACACAGACACACACACACCTCAACCCCCCTTATTCAGCTTATGAGCCAAAGCGCCTGCTTGGTCACATTACCCAAATGTTGCATCCAGATAACTACATAGTGAAGCCTGTGGTTTTGTGTGTGTGTGTGTCTGTGTGTCTTTGTGTGTGTGTGCGTGAACCAATGTTCAAGGTGTGTATAATGTTCCTAATTTCACTCATTATGCTTTTGGTGTTTTTTTTACCACTTATGTTATACATCTGCAAAACAAATCACACAAATATGCAGCATTTACATACTGACTCATACAGAATATATCTATATATGTCATCAATATGGAGCTTCAAGGTAAAGTAAATGTCAGAAAATTTGGATTTTTACATTTGCAGATTTGTGTCTCGGCTGATTTTAAACTTCAGTGAGAATGACTTCAATCACATCACAAAACACATGACGGAGGATGTTTACAATTATTTCCATTATTGATTCATCAGCCGATCACTTTCTTCTTTTAGTCTATAAAATGTCAGAAAAAAATTTGAAAATACTGTCACAATTTCCCAAGACCTAAGTTAACATATTCAAAAGTGTTGTTTGATTTGACTAAAAGTCCAAAATCCCAAAATATTAAGTTTATTTTCATATCTGAGAAA